>CM031235.1:947322415-948522415 GCA_018340775.1 Taxus wallichiana var. yunnanensis
GTGTTTCGGCATTTGAAGCTTAACTGTTGCTTAGAACAAAGTAACCATGGAGAGGAAGGAATTTAACTCTCTTTTTATATGCTGTCATTTTCTTGTTGTGTTAATGGATAGTGCATGCTTTTTTTATTTGTTGGTTGGTTGGGTAGATTACCATAGGGATGGTGTAGGAGAAGGCTATGGGGAATCCATTTGCATGGCATAAGGAAATGCCATTGGCATCGAAATTTTGTGGAGGGAGTTTGGGTTTGGGATCTACCATGGAAAATAAATAGCTTGCATTTCTTACTTGTCTGGGGGCATAAGGAAATCATGGGGGCATAAGGAGGGATTTGTGGGGGCATACGGAAATGTGTGTGATGAATTATTTTGGTGGTTTTTATTGGTGGATGCCCAAATTCCAATTGGGAGGCATAAGTAGCTTCCCCCATAGGCCTTGCTCCTTTGGCTTGCATGATCAAGCCTGAGTTCTATTTTGAAATGATTTTAAATGCAGTTATGAACTGCTATTTTTGTGTTGAATTGTGTTTTTTAAAAGGAAATGTGTATGTGAAAGAATGCATGTGTTGTGGAAGCTAGTTGTTGCCATGGTTGAATTACACCTTTGATTGTATTTTGGTTGGGGCTTGGGGGCCAATGATGAAGGAAGGATTATCCTTTCATTGGATGTCTTGGTTGGGTGGAGAGCGTTGCCTTTCCCCCTCTTTTGTTGTGATCAACTAGAGAAAAGAGAAAATGTGCATGTTGCTGTCTGAAGAAAAAAAAGTGTAGTTTGATAGTCCCTTGTGAAAACACATTCATTTGTAATCCTTTCCCACATGATGTGGATGAAATTGTAATAGTTATGTTATGGAGAAATGATGTTGTAATTGATTATGAGAATGTATATTTGAATTGAGAAAGATTTTTTTTCTGCTCTGTACATTGGAAAGAGATAAATTGAATGTTGTTATTGTTTTCCAACGTTGAAATATGTAAAGTATATGATTGGAATCAATAAAGAAGTGCAAGTTCATCTCTCATTTGCATTGTTGTGTTGAATTGGAAATATCAAATTGGGATTGGAATATTTGTTTAGAAAATTAAAAGAAGAAGAAGAAGAAATACATGTGTAAGAATTATATGGCATTGTCTATTTTGAAATATGTTAAATTGGAAATCAGATTTTACAATTTAACTTGGAAATGATTTGGTTAGAAACAAATGATTGTATTGGATTAGTTTAGGAATGAAGTATCACACTTAAATGATAAAATAGATATATAGAGTTTTCCTTGAAATGAATCTCTGCTGCAATTTTTTTTTTAAACTAGTAAATTTAAATATAATGCACAGTTCGGACTTGCACACATTAATCAACTTGAAAATGATATATTTTAGTATGCTAAGATGTTAAGGAACTCAATTTGATGAAGAAATACTTAAGAAAATAATTTTAACATTGCAAATCAAACCCATTTCCCTTCCTCAGTTGTTTTCTGGCATTTGTTGGACAAAATTCAAATGTAAATTAATTGAACAAATTTAACTTCCTAAACCACTTTAAATACTTCCTAGATCAATTCTCCATGTCTGTTTGACATGTTGAGTGAAGGAGGAGATCCAATTTAATCAAATTTAGAAGTTAGAAATTACCAGTTTACTAATTAAAAGCTTGCAGATTGTTTTTGCAAAATTTACCCTCAAACTTTATCAAAATATAAATTTTATGTTTCCTATACAAAGAGGGCATCGAGAGCTTTCCAAAAATTCCTTGTTTTCCCAAAACTGAGATTCCTAGCTCAAGTTATGGCACTTTGAAGTTTTGTGCCTAGGTGGGAAAATTTGGGAAATTTTCCCTAGCGGGCCCGTAACCCAAAAATTTCCCGTCGAATTGCCCTTAGAATTTTTTTGAAAATTTTGGCTTGGGAAAATTTCATCTTTTCCTCCACCGGCCCAGTAGCCAATCAAAGGCTGCCACGTGTCCTCACGGGGAGTGGTGGAGGTGCGGCATTTTCTTTTTGCCCTTAGCCTTTTTGAAAATTTTGGAAAAATTTTCCTTTTAGCCCCGCCGCCCGCGGCCAATCGCAGCTGCCACGTGGCAGATTTGGGTGCTAGCGAAGGGGCAGACCCTTTGTTTCTTTTAGTTTTTTCCTTGGGAAAATTTTGGACAATTTTCCCCATAGCCCCGAAACCCCGTCCTTGCCTTGGGATTTTCTCCTCCGCGAGCGCGGACCCGCGCGTGCCTTTCACCCTTTTTCTTCCTTTTGGCAAAGTTCGCCAAATCACCCCGCCACTCCACACCTCTCCCTCTCCCTTCTTGTGGCGTTGTAGAGAGCATGTGTTCCCGGATGGACCCGTGGGCGCTTGTTTGGCTTCTTTTCTCCTTGGGTGAAATGCCCCAAATTCTTCTGCCGCTCCGCCTTTCCCCTTCTCCCCGGCGATGTCTCAGCGGATGCCACATGTCCTTGGAGGACCCATGGAGGCATAGACATAACTAGGATATTTCTACCGCATAAGGAAAATTACCAAATGGCATGCACCACCCGCCAAAGGGGTTTTCCCCTCCTCTTGACACGTGTCCCCTTGGGGAAAATTTGACCCCTAAACTCCGCTTGCCCATATCTTGAGTTTCTGGAGGAGTTAGGAGGACTTCTTTATATCACTGGAAATGTGAGAAAATTTCATATCCGATGGGAATGATTTAGGAAATTTTGGAGCGTTAAGTATGAGAAAATCAAGTTGAAACCCCCGAGCTTGTTAGAGAGTGGGTATGGGGGTAAATTACTCCCTGAACCTAACTGAAACCTCTAATCCTAAAATTTGAACCTTATGAAATTGAAAATTTGTTAATGAAGGAAGAATATATTCTAGTAATTTAGATTCTTTCTAGAACCTAATAGGGTCAACTTGTTGTCTTGCAACTTAGTTGTGGATACTTCTAATAAAAAAAAATTATTCCATAATTTTCTAACTAACCCTAGGTTGTTTCTTGGGTCTCAAGTGGGTTGTTTTAACCTGGCATCACACCTCGGGTATAGCTATCTCGTTCTCAAGATAAGTTCCCTTCTCAAACTTGGGCCTTATGTGAAGGTATACACATGCCACATACTTCTACTCGCAATAGTCGAGTAATGGGTTTTATCATTTGGACTTCATGCGACACATACTTTTCCATGTACGCGCACTTGTTAGGGTAGACCAATGTCCTGTGCATCTCCCTGTGGTCCCGGTCTAAACTTCCAAGGTCAAAATTTAACTTCTTAGACTCCTTGAATCTGTTAACTCCACCTAGAAGTATTGAGCTATGAAGGCGAATGGGAGCTTGCACCATGGGCTCATGGTTTCATCAGTCAACTTGAACCTACCAATACAAAAGTGTTGGTAAACAACAAACTCACACTTCACTCTGTAAGCATTGGCGGTTGTTCCAAGGTATTCTCCATTTTACCCCTAACACATTCCTCAAGCACATATACCACTTTTTAAGATGTGCCTTGTGAGCGGGCATCATCTTATCATAAGTGTATTTCTCAAATATTTTTATAGGCGAGGGTCTTCCTCTGGTATTCCCAAACAAACTTGTCTCACGTATCTCGGTACTGATTTCGATCTCGATAACACAATGGTTAAGAGGACATTACCAAAGATAATATTGTCTCCTCCTGTGTCTGGTGATAATTTCATCCGTAATGTATGCGCAGATAGATTGTAGATGGTGCCCTCTCGATATTCTTCTACAAACATTCAACCGGACTTGTTTACTTGCATCCATCTTTCTTGATCATTGAGTTTTGTTACCATGAGTGTGACCATTCTCATCACCGAAGTCTTGATTCTGCAATATCAAAGTACACTTGACCCCTTCTCGTATGCATAAGCGGTGACAGCTTTCTTTGATGGATTCTTTGTCAGTATAGGTTGTCCTCTATATTATCTCCTTCACAGATGAGACACATGAATCACGAAATCAATCGAGGAGTTATGCTCATTTTGCATCCCGTGAAGTGAAAGTGATCTTCATGTACACACAACATTATCCACTGATAGGGGCACTCTAGCTTTCCAGTAGGGCAACTCATAGAGTTGTAATAAACCCACCTTCTCTAACTTCACTTTTACTTCGTAGTTATAAATGGGTAACCCTTCCAATGTCCTCTTGTTTGTCGAATGCACTAAATCCAAAGACCATCTCTTTTCAATTGCATTTGTGAGATGGTTAGAATCGCTTACTATCATGTTTCTTAAATGGGACTCCCACTCCTTTCCAAGCAAAACCCTATTTGGGTACTTGCGTTTTATGCATACCATTCTTCATTTGTACTTGCGGTAGTTTCTTGTTGTTTTCCTTGCCCTTGCCCTTTTTAGGTGTTACTTGCTAGTTTCTTAGGTGCCATTGCTTGGGTTATCACTTCAAATTCTCTTCCTAGCTCTTCTCTTCTATCTTTTCCAAGTTCAAATCTCCAACCTACGAAGAATACTCTTTTTTAATCCATGCCCTAGTTGTCAAACCCTAACTGGAATATCTTTTCACAAGACGACGCTTCTCCAAAACTCTTCCCACACCCGTGAATTACTTCCCTCCTGGTTTTCAGATCCAAACTAGTCGCTCACTGGTTAAAATTTTCCAATTTTATTTGCACGGATCAACTCTGAAACCCTAGTTCACAAAAGCTCTTCCTCTTTGTAATCGCAAGTAAATAATGAAGTGCCCAACCTTCTATTTATAGTTTTTCTTGATTTTAGCATTAAATTCCACTTCACCTACCACCATACTTTAACACTTAATGCAGATTTTTCAAACAAACCTTATCTTTAGCACCTTAACTCATGCGCCCAACCTTGCGCGGACAATTCTCCAACCTTATGGCATGCAGCCAATCCATCTTGACAGGAGACTCTCGTGCATGTCACCAACACTTTAAGGCACTTCTTCTGTCATGATTTTTGCTCTCACCTACCTTGTGTTGCATTTGCGCTTCTTCCTCTTTTGTACGTGGATCCACAATGTAGCCTTACCCTAACACCAACCATCCTTTTTCACCTTTCCTCTCATGCACTTCCTTTCCCAGGGCCATCCAACCGGGATTTCCAACGCAATCCTTCTTGGCGCTTCACACTTTGCAATTTCTTCCACCTTACTCCACCCCACACTAAAATGATGCACGGTCCTCTGCATAGCAGCTTATAACATTTAAAAAATTAATGAGATTACTTAGCTCAAGGCGCAACACAAAACAACAACGAGAAAGGGACACACAAGAAAAGAAAATGCATTAAGATAAATCCTAATCTAACTGCAATATCTTGCCTTATTTACAAACACAAAGAAGATTTATTTATAGTAGGGCTTTAGCCTACTCCCATTAAAGTTTCTGGCAACCTCGTCCCATCCAACACTTAATCGGAACGAACTGAATCAAGGATGTATGAGATGATGTAGGGACCCAACTAATGGATTTTTAACTTCCCAGGATGGCCCGAAACTTAGAATCATATAGTAGCACCATCTTCCCAACCTCAAACTTATTGTTCTTAATGTGACAATCATGCCATGCCTTTTGTTTTGATTTTTAGTTTTTGGCTCCACTCGGCTAATGGTCGTCTCTCATCCAATTAAATTAACTTGTCAATTCTTTCTTCTAGCACTTATTCATCGGCTAATCCTCCCATGTGCGCTATACACGAGAGAGGGTAACATGAATTCAAGGGTAGGATAGCCTCCATGCCAAACACCAATTGAAATGGTGTAGCCTTATTCAACCTCTTGTAGGTTGTCCTATATGCCCAAAGAATGGATGATACTTTGTCATCCCAATCTGTCTACTAACATCACAGGATCTCGATCAACGTGTGGCTAAGTATTTTTTAAACACCTCAAGCAATCTCATTTTCTTGAGGGTGATAGGGAGTAGTTTTGTGATGGGCCACCATGAATTCTGATAGCAGAATCCTGACCATTTCATTAAGGAAGTGCGTACCTCTATCACTTGTCAAACTCAATGGGCATCCATACCTACTGATTATGTTTTCCCATAAAAATCTAACAAAGATAACCGATGTACAATCCTTTGTGAGCACCGCCTCTGCTCATCTTGTCAAATAATCAGTGCAAGTGAGGATATACTACGAACTAGTCCTTTGTGCCATTGGCAATATTGGTATGAAAAAGTCGATAGCCCACTTCTCAAATGGTTCCGCGCTAGCTATTGGTCGCAAGGGCATTTCATCCCTTTTTCTAGGTTTTCCAAGGCACTGGCAATGGTCACAGGCCTTGCAAAACTCAATGCAATCTTGATAAATGGTCTCCCACCAAAGCCTTGTGAGTAGAATCTTCCGTGCGGTTGCATTTCCCGCATAGTGTCCTCCTGCAATCCCACCATGTGCCTCTTCCATAATTGCAATGCACTCATGTTCTAGCATGTAACAACGTAGAACCTCATCACGACCCATTTTGTACAAATCTCCACTAATTAACATGTAGGGCGTGGTGCGTATGGCCAACTTCTTCTCTAAGGCCTTCATCCCATCTAGCACCATACCTATTTTAAGGAATACCACAATGTCCTCCAAATCGAGGGTGTGTGCCACAACCTAAATAGTTACATGTCTAGCATAGTCTCTTTAATGCTCTGCGCATCCTCCCTGAATCAATCCTAGACAAATGATCAGGTCTGGAATTACTTTTACCTGGTTTGACAACCACTGTAAACTCAAATTCTTGGAACAATAGTACCCACCGACATATACACCCTTGTAGAATGAGATTGTTCACCAAATTTTTCAATGCCATATGGTTAGTGTAAAATATAAAAGGGGTTGCCAGAAGATACTACATGAACTTGTGAAGCACATAGATCATTGAAAATGCCTCATGCTCAATCGTAGTGTAATTATACTCTACTGGTGTCAATTTCCTACTTACAAAGCACAAATGATGATAAACAATCCCTTCTCCAGGATGTGCAAGTACTACTCCAATGGCAGTCCCTGAGGCATCTACATGAACATGGAAAGGCTTATCCCAAAAAGGGAAATATAGGATGGGCACGGTGACAAGCCTATCCTTCAAAGTGTCAAATGCCTTCTACTTGTGCCTCTCCCCAATGAAAGGAACTTTAATGTCTAAGAAACTCTTCTAAAGGCACGGCACTCTTGGTGTACCCTTTTGTAGAACTTTCTTGTAGTACCACCGTATGCCCAAGAAATCCGTGCACTGCTTTGACTAGCGAGGCTCCCTTAATCCCACAATTACTACAACTTTTACGGGATCTACTAGTAGGCTCTCCTTACATATGATGTGCCCCAATAATGTTCCAAATGGGGTAAAGAAAGACGCATTTCTTAATTTTGAGGGATATCCTCAACTGGCACGACAACTTTCAAACATCAGCCTTAATTTGTCGCAATGGTCCTTCACTAACCCATATATTGTCCAATCATCCAGGTAGACTTGAAGGAATTTATGGATGAAGTCTTAGAAAGCTTGTACCACAATGCGTGAGAACACACCGTGCACATTCTCCAACCCAAAAGGCATGAGTGTATAAGTAAAATTCCCCACTCGGTGGCAAAAGTCTTCTTCCTTTGGTCCTCCTTCACGATCCTTACCTGGTGATAGCCCGAGAATCCATCTGTGAAAGAATAGACCTCGCGCCCTACCACTCCTTCTAAGATTTCTTCAGTAAATGGGGTTGGGAAAGGATCAATGATACACACTACATTTAGGTCCCTGTAATCAACACAAATCCTTATCCTTCCATCCTTTTTGATGTTAATTACCATTGGACTTATCCACTCTAACTCTTCAACAACTTCAAGAATGCCCGATGGTATCATCTTGTCTATTTAAATTCCTCGACCTTCACGCATAGGTTAGGATTCATTCAAAGATGGTATTTTCCGGACCAGTGCACACTCTCCTTTAACTTAATTCTCATTTCCCCCAAGGAATGGTGAATGCCTTTGAGTTCATGATACCCGCACGGGAATAAATTCTCAAACTCTCGTAAAATATAAATGATCTTAGAGACTTCCTTCTTCGACCAATAGTCTCCGATGATAGCCTCTTTAGGCTCTTCATTTTAGCCAATGTTAACCTTATTTGTCTTTAAAGGCTCATGATAGGTGCACACTGTCATCATGCAAGTTCTCCACTTCTTCCCCATCAATAACATATACCATATTCCCTTTTTCTTTTTCCATACATGCGCGCTTGAACCATATTTCTTCTATTTCTTCTTCCTCAAAGTGCACCTCCAAGCCAAGTTCACCTAGCAAGTCCAATGTAGCCCATCCTTTTCCATGACACTATCCCCAATGGTAAGGCACTTGATAACTTGCAATGATTTATCCACCAAGGGTTTTGTACTCCGATACTCAAATTTTTGAATGAGATCAGCCGCTAACTCTTACCAATTCCTTGTCTCGGTGTGTCTTAGTGTGAATGTACCATGCACGCGCACAACCTTGCAATGTAGAATATAGTTTGTGTACCCATAGGGATGGTGGTAAAGCCTCCGTGCCTTCTCTCTAGACCCTCTCACAATCCTGGATATGGAAAGAGGTGGGTTCCTTACCATGATAATATTTGATGGCGGTGGGCACATTGCTTCTAGAGAACCAGACAGAGAGGGCAATTCTCACCTCACGCCATTCTAAGAGGTTCTCCTGATGTGTTTCCCACAAGTGCACAATAGTTCTAAGTAGGATGTAACTTAACATCCCTCTTCGTTCATTCTCCTCCTTCCACTGAGCTTCCATCTCCTACAAAAATATCTCAGGGAAGGATCCTCCTGAATACTTAGGTAGCTTCTTTCCCCCTAGGTGCCAAACCATATGCACCTTTGTCACCTTTGTCAACAATCATCTCAATTTCCATCTGATCAACTCATAGGTTCCATGCGCCCGCTATCGTATGCTATACCTTTGGTGGTGTCACTTAGGACCGATCATCCTCAAACCGGATAACTCCTCTCGTGGGATGAATTGTCTCTGGATCCCGATTGAGGGCACATATATTCTATCCAGGACCTCTTCTTCCAAAGGTTCGGTATAGGGTGTTGATTTCCCATCGCTAGGGGTATGATGACCCATTCCTCCTCATTTTCAAAGCTTATGTATCTCTACGCACCCAAAATTGTATGTGCTACATTGTCAAAAAATGGTTACAAAGGTCCCCAATGATGATTCATGTCCTTTCAGAAGGTGTTCGAGCTCCAAAACCCATTTTCGTGTATATTTATAGTGTAGACATTCTTACTTAGCCTTTCCATGCTTTCGTCCCACTTCCCTCTCATTTCTGCATTTTTTGGCTTTAGTGACAGGACCGCCTCCTGTGGCTTGAGCGGTGGTTCTAGAACCACCTCCCGTGCTTGGTGGCAGCCTCTGGGACTCGCCTCCCCTGCGCATAGGGTGGAAGTCTTGAACACTTTTTCCAGAACTCTTCATGCGTTTTTTTGACAGATGATGCTTCACTTAACTCAACTTTTAGGGTGCGTTTGTGAACCAAATTGCCTAAAAATAGTCTTGTTTGTATGGTATTCCTTCCATATTATATTTTTAAATAGATTTAATTAGTTTTAACTTCCTCTTCTTGTCTTGTGCATGAAGGCACATCCCATCCTTAATTCAGATATATTCCATGATTGTATTCAAGCAAAGGGCCCGAGAATTTTTGTAACTTGCATTGTTGTGCTTGCCATAATCTTGCTAGGAATTGCATAACCAAGTTGATATCTCGTGTGCTATCTTTCTTCTACTTTAATTACATCCAGTTGCCTCCAAGCCGCCATTTCTCAAGCGCCATCCTCTTGTTGCTGTTCTTTGCACTCCCAAATACTTGGACTCACATGAACACTCGAGAAAGAAAGGAAAGAACCGAGGGACATATACTCATACTTCTGGATTTGCCAAATATCTTGCTCTTCTAGGTTGGAGTTGTAGTTTTTTTTTCTTTGTTTTGTCAAATTTTCAATCGTGCATCTCAAATAGAGTAGAAAACAATTCATTTCAATTAATCGATAGTTGCATCGTAGATCAAATCAATAGAAATTTTTCCCTTCAATATTACTGTGGAGGTCATGGGTGAGCAATAGCTCTTTTAGAGTCATGATTTGTTCTTCACTTCTGAGGTAGGGTTGGAGAGATTTTATTTGAATCGAGTAGATCTTAGATTCGATTCTCACATCTCGGCACGTGTAGCTAGCTACATCCATCCAGTTATTTGTTTTAAAATTGTTTATTAGATTAGATGCATTGTCTAAACAGTTAGAAAAGCACAAAAAATTATTTCCATAGATTAGTTTGTTTTATTGCTTTGTCTTGATATATTGAGAAAATACCAAAAATATAGTTTAGATTTCCTTTGATAGATAGTTTATTTACCGAAAACAAATCAATTCATTTTGCATGACCATCAACGGTCCACAACAGGAAAATACCTACGGTTGTGATCCTCTAGTCCCACAACCCAACAGGCCAGAGTTAATAACCATTGACACAAGTCGTCGTGCTAACAATTTTACGCACACCCGCCACGTACACAGAGAAAATAAGACAATTAGAGACTTTGAACATAGCTACTAATCAGGCCTACGACTTTTGGACTACTCCTAGAAATAGGATTTGATTGCATGTATGACCATACAAGGGCCTCAGCCTCAACGAGTCTTTGGTTGTGATCCACAAGTCTCGTAACCCAACATGCCTACTAGTCAGTTAGATATTGACACTAGTTTACACACACATGTATTCATATCCTCACTGCTTCCACCTGATATTATCACACAACTTTCATTATTGAGTATAGCAACCGATCAGGCTAAGACTTTCTGGACAAGACCAGAGAATCACCCTTAGTTACTGCAGCTCCACTACATCTCTTGTCTCAATTTCCATGACCTTGTCTAGAAACCCATACGAGGCACCTGCAGGCTACTTTCCACGTATTCGAAACCAATCAATAGAATCTCGGATGAACTAGACATCGATTGGAGTCTCCGAGTAGCTATCATATCAGACCCTACCATCACACCCCTTCAGGTTAGGAGAGCATTCTTTGCCTTAGATTTGCAAATTCCGTTATTGTGCATTGAAGACATAAGGTTTCCCAATTAGCTTGGTCATCTCCATCACTTTCACTCTCATTTCAATTCCACACTGGCAATCTCGACACGACCTCGGGAGGTTAGGTGTGAAGGTAACGCGTTGATTTTTTGTCGTACAAATTGGTGAACCCAATGTGAAGGATTAATTCCTTCTTGTTTCCTTTCTTTCACCGCTATTATATAACCTCTCCATTTCTTCCCCTATTTTTGTAGGTATTTTATAATTTCTAAAGTGTGTATGGAAGAGAGTTTGGTGGGCCATTCGGCTCTGATAGATATTACACCAATGTGCAACCACAGTCCCCTTCTCTTTCGAGATGGGGTGACAATTACACAAGCAATGCTCAAACATCCCCTAGTTACACTTCAAACCCCATTAGTGATGTAAGGATGGAGGAGGTTGATCAACCATTAGACATGCAATATGGTCAACCTAATGCAAACCATGTTGTTATCACAAATGGAATAGGTTCTTACCATAGAGTCTTGTCAAGAACTCACATTTCCATGCAATCAATAAAGGATGATCTATTTGCATGAATATCTAATCCTCTTCGTCAGATAGATAAGTCTTTGGATATAATGAAGGCCACATCCTATGAGATTTTGAATACCTATCCCAAGATTCTTACTTCTGAGGAAGACAAGAATTATAACACTGAACAATTCATGACAGGGTATCATGAGCCTGCTCAATCAAACCCTATGCCACAGCACCCCAATAAGGGACTCAATCCTATCCCAATGATCTCATTTCCACTTTAGTGGGGAGGATTAGAGAACTAGAAAGTGCCTAGACTTCACAACCAACACATACGGTAAGGAAGAACATGGGGTATCTAGTTGAAAGCAAAGGATACATCCCTTCCAATGAACAACCAATTCAATATCATGTATAAAAAGGTTATCGAGTTAATTCAAATCCAGGATGATCTTCTCGCAGGGTTAGACACACTAGAGATGGGTCCTCATCCTTCTCAAGCTTATCCTACGCAAGGGTCTGGCGTAAGTGCGTTCTCGAATGGCGCCACAACAAGAAATGCAATGTTCCCTTGTTTTATGCCCACTAGTCCATATCCTGAGCTATCCCACCTTACATGCACATGTATTCAAAAACTCCCCAGATGGACCCATATACCATTCCTTCTCCCTACATGCCATATCAAGGGACCCCATATGTTCCCGTCAATGCTTATAATGCAGCTTATCCAACTCCTCCTCCTCCACCTCCTCATCAAGGATCTTCAATGGTTGAATCTTACGCAATGGGTACATACGATGAGTACTTAAAGGAGCCTCTTGACTTCACCATACATGGTGTCATGCTTCCACACCCATTGCTAGATCTTCTAAAATTTAAGGGAGAAGGAGACCCAAACACTCATATCAAGGCCTACGCTACTGCTATTAGGGAATTGCTTCCTTGGGATGTTGTAGTGGCTAAGATCTTTCCAAAAATCTCGAAGGAATTGCATTGGATTGGTATTACCATATTCTAGAAGCTTCATATACATTCCTTTAAACAACTTGTTTCTAAGTTCATCAAAGCATTTGACATGAACAAGTTGTTGCATACAGGGATTAGGGAGTTCCTACATATTAGACGGAGAAAAATGAATCTAGCCACCCATTTCATCTAGAGATGGTGCCAAGTTCTCTATTCCTCTGCAAGTGCACCCAACATGGACCGGATGGAACTTTGTGATCTTTTCCTTCACTCTCTTAATCGAGAGATTAAGGAAGAGGTCTAAAATTTTCCTTTCCGTAGTTATGAGGAAGTTTTGGAAGGTGCGCTCAGATTGACTCAAGCCTCTATAGACAAATAAGTGGGCTTAAGAAACATGGTCCCAATGGGAAATTGGTATCCCCAAATCAAAATAATGCAAATTATCAAAACAATGGTGCCAACAACCAAGGACCTAAAGGTGTGAATCACAATCATGGTGCTACCATGAATAGTGCTACTGATCAAGCCAAGAATGTTGGTTTTCCAAACAACGGAAACAATAAAAATAACAACTTGGGAAATCAAAGAGGCCCTAACACTGTGTCATCTGTCAACATAGTGGATGTAAATTGTTTGCCACAAAAGAAAAATCAAACCCAAGGCCCAAACTAGTATCAAAACTCTGGCCAAGGGGAAACGAATCATGGTTATAACAATCAATTTCAAAACTACAACCGAGGTTATAATCAACAACAACAAGATGCTTATCAAAGACCAAGAGATTATGACCTAACCTATATTGTGGTTTCCATAAGGTTCGAGGTCATGATGATAGGAATTTTTGTGATTGCAACAAGTTTCAAAGACTTCCCGAAAACCAAAGGCAACTCTTTGTAGACATGTTTCTAGAAAATCCTAAAACAAACTTGCAATCTAACTATACAGGACCTATAACTCCTCGAACGTTAATGTGAGCATATTTCGAGATCCGCTCCTACACATCCCGAAAATTTCAAGGTGAATGTTATCCAAAATGAGCCCCCTGCTTATTTTGGCTAACTTGCCTTCATTTTTTCCTTCCTTGTGCTTCAATATCAAATTTTACACATTCCAGGGACTCAAAATTATCTGGAAATGGCTTCATCAGATAGAGAATTTTTCACCTTTCTAGAAAGGTAAAATTTTCCTTCTAACTCCTTGTACTTTTCAAGTTATGGCTTGACGGATTTTTTTGGGGAAAATTTCCCTAGACAGGCCCGCGGCCAATGAGAATGCGCCACGTGGCGGTGGGGGTTGGGATGGTGGAGCGAAGTTGAAGAAATTTCCAAAGAGTTGGTGGAGGGTGAAAGGGAAAATTTTTCCCTTGCAGCCCATCGAGGAGAAGGGAAGGAAATTTGCAAAGGCCCGCGTGGCTAATGTGGAAGCAACACGTGTCCTCGTGGTGGTGGAAGTTGGGGCCATGGAGGAATTTTGGGTTTTTTGCCAAAATTGCAAAAAGGGTAAAAGGGAAAAAATAGCCCGTGGGCCCGCTGAGGAGAAGGAGAAGGGTTGGCGGAGGTGTGGGGAGAGAAAGGAAATTTGAGCCCACGGATGAATAAGGGGCCGACATGTGGCAGTGGTGGAGTGGGGTGTGAGGGTGTTTGGGAATTTTTCCCAAAATGAAATCAAAGGAGAAAAGGAAGGTTTAGCCCATGATCCCATTAGTGAATCAGAGGCCAACACATGTCCTAGAGTGGCGGAGGCACGAAAGTTTTTGGGAAAATTTTCCAAAAGGGAAAATTTTAAAGTTTGACCCACTAACTAAATTTTGACCTGTTTTTTCATCATTTTTGCCCTAAATATTTAGAGGGGCATATATTTTGATCCAAAGCTCAGTGTTTCATTCTTTATATCATTGGAAAGATGGTGAAATTATCTACAGGTTGGAGGGTTCAATTTTTAATTTTGATGGAGATTTGTAGGAGAAGAATGAGAAAAAAATCTACTGGCACGTAAAAATCGAGAGACAACTCAACCACCAAAATTAATGAACTATGGGCCTATGTTTTGCTCTGTAAAGCAATGTAATTTAAAGTATGGGTTTTTATGAAACCCATCATTTTTAGGCCCATTAGATGAATCTTTCGATGGTTGAAGTCCCAAATTCATTTTTCCGCGTTTTCTCCTTTCTTCCATTTTGCTTGATGGTTAAAAGCCAGATTTGGCTCATTTGTAGCGTTGTTCATGTTCATTCTTCTATGCCTCTCCCTTATTTTCTTCTCCAAGGTTGAAAATGGAGTTTGAACATCCTCCCTTGCTCTGTAATGGTGTTTTTGCCTCTTACTAGTAAAATGATGTTTTGTGAAACTTCTAGAGCAATAAAAATGTGTTTTGTGATGCATTTGCCCATCCTTGCTCGTTTTATTGTCTTCTTCTTGCCTCTCTTCATTGCATTTGTGCATGTTTTAATGTTCATTGCAGGGTTTTGGAGCTATGTTCATGGAATTTTGGAACATTTTTGTGTGAAATTTATCCTTGGTTTTGTGATGCACTTGTCCATCCTTTCCATTGCTCACCTCTTCTTGTTCCATGAGTTTTAGATGTTCAATATTTTCCTTCTTTGGTGTATCACCGTTTTAGTGTAGTTTATTTTCCCTCTTTTCTCTTTGTCTCTATCTCCTCTGGCATAGTTAGATTAGGATTAGATTATCTTATATGCACTAAATAGCTTGTGGCGGAGGTAGTAGGAAGAGGAACCAACCTTCTCTGGAGAGCTTTCCCCATTTGCAAGGTCCCACACTTTGGGAAAACTCAATGTTGTGCATTCACACCAAATGACACTACCTTAGAAAAGAAGATCCATAGGTCATTTTGGGGTAATGTGAATTTGTACTAATATTTTTGGCATGCCAGGTGGGACCTTAGAGGTATTTCACTTTATTTTTGATAGGTTGATGTGTTCCCGTGAATATTTCAGCCTTTGGAGGCAATTCAAACACATATGGTGACTCCATCTCGGTCAATAACTCATTCTTTGAGTTGCAGCTCTCCTTTTCCATTCATTTCATTCATTCTTCTTTCCATCTCTTCCATCTTCTTTCATTCCATGAAGTTGTGCAATCATGACTTCATTTCCATCATGGAATTTGCATTCACATTTACAACAGTAGTATATTCCACCTCCAACATGTTTTACAACTCCTTCAAATCAAAATTTTGAGCAGATTCAAGATCAACATGCATACCATAGGAGCAGCAGTGCCAAAATCAATTTGGCTATGGTTCTTTCCAAGAGCAGGGTATGCATAAAATGAAGACAATCAAATGCAAGATGCTGATTTGTTGGAGAAAATCCAAAAAATGGAGATTGGCATGGTGCAATCCAGGGCTCAAGCACAAATGAAAGCATTTGGAATCGGTTGTGGAGCACCTTGTCCATGGGTGGGACCTTTTCCAAGGCATTATAGCCCTCAAGAGAAGCTTGACTTCATGATTGCAACGCTGCCATTACTTATAAAGTGGACTGAGGGAATAGAGGTGTATGAGAGGAGTATTCAACAACCTTATCAACGGGTAAGCACACCATCTCATACTCTTTCTTTTCCTCTTTCTCAATCTGTATCATTTTAATAGTGTCAAGCTTCAAGTTTCCCATATGCTGCCCCAAATGTTGATCCCATTTCTCCATCTCCTAGTCTTCCACCTCATCTCAATTCTTCTATCCTTTTCCCTTCCAAATCCAAATCCCCTCCACAAGAGCAAAAGAAATACCTTCCACTGCAAGGAAACAAGAAGTTTAATCTCTTCCACCACCAAAAATAAATGAAAAAAATGGTTGAGTCACAACCCACCTCTCCTCTTGCATTCCCAAATCCATGTTGGGAAGAAGAAATTGTAAAAATCAGTCATGAAGGACGACAAGAGGAAGAACCAAGCAAAGAAGGAATGATTAAGAGCTTATTAAGTTTGGCTCTTAGATATGGGATTGAGAAAATTCCTTTGTTGGTGAATCCTACAGAGGAGGTAATGGTTGAAGAACAAGTGGTGGTTAGGACTGATTTTGTTGCAGCGAGAGAAGAAGAAAAAAAGTAGAGCAGATCAAAATCAATTTTCTCGTAATGTAGTGTCCATGTTGGCACTCTATTTGAAGAAGATGTTGATCCAATTCAAGTTACACAATCAGCCATGGAAGAGGAAAGCTCTAAAAGAGATCTTTCAGCCCCAACTTGTCCTCTAGAGCAGCAGATTGAAGAGTTTGACTTGAAAAAATTCATGCTAGAGGAAGAGTTCAATCAAGAGAAAGATTTCCTTCAAGCAGCAGAGGAAGGAGAAGCTGCTCCAAATCCAAAAGAAGAGGAGCACATTCTAGCATGGGGAGAAAAGTGCAGATCCAAAAGCTTTGAGCACAAAGTAGGCTATAGAAGAACCTTCAGTTCTTCTTTCTACTTCATCTCTCTCGAGTTCTAGTGCTGAAGAAGAGTTTGATATCTCAAACTCAATGTTGGAGGATGAAAGAAACCATGGTGATCAAGTTGCAGATCAAGAGAACACCATGGGAGAGGTTGAACATTTGCAGCAGGATAGTAATGAGGTAGTTTATCTGTTAGATTTGGAGGACTGTTTTGATGAAGAGGAACCGGTTGAAATCACACCATTTTCTCCTTCATCATCCACATTCCAAACACTTGAGCCTATTGTCATGGAGGAGAGCTTTCATTTGCAGCAACCTGCATCTTATAGCAGCTCTTTGGAATCAATCTTGGAATATTTAAATCTTCCATGTTCTTCATTAGAGGAAGGGAAATAGTATAAAGAGTTCCATCATTTCTTCCACACCATCCATTCAAGAAGGTCTACAAGAAGACTCCATTTTTGGAGTTGAAAATCGAGCTATGGGCATATCAAATAAATCAGACCTTGCCCAATAAGGTATTTGGCTTCATTGGAGCCAAAGGAGAAGTCACAACCAGTCATGCTTGCTTCTAAGCATGAGGATGAGCTACAAAGTACCAAGGATCAGCTGCCATACCTCTTCAATCCAAATGCAGAGCAACTAAAAGAGGTATTCAATTTGCTTTCAGTTGACACCTTGCTAATTTGGGTAGAAGACCAGCTTCTTGTTGATTTTCCACTCATCCAAGAAGCCATACTCAGCTCCAAATCATTTGCATGGCTGCCAATTTTGAAGAAAGGAAGCTATTTTGCACAACCAGTTGTAGGGTTTGTTTAGCCCACCTTTGCTTCCAATTAGAGTAGAGTAGGTAGGTTTTCTTTCAACAAAAGAAGTGATTGTGCACACTCTGTATGTTCCATTTGGAGCATGTATGATTTTAATTTTTGTACATAGTTGTTTTGTGTTGTTTTGGTTTTGCTCTTGCACAGTCCATTTCAATGGGTTTTGGTGAGGATCAACTCCATTTCAAAGTGGCTCAGAGGTTATATTTCCATTCATATCGAATTTGTTATCGGGCTTGACTCCATGCCCAATGGATGCTTCAAAGGCCACTGATCATTCATCTAGCAGGTAGATGACCCCTGAGAGTCACTAAAATTGTTATCCAAAATGAGCCCCGCTTATTTTGGCTAACTTGCCTTCATTTTTTCCTTCCTTGTGCTTCAATATAAAATTTTACACATTCTAGGGACTCAAAATTATCTGAAATGGCTTCATTAGATAGATAATTTTCTCACCTTTCCAGAAAGGTAAAATTTTCCTTCTAACTCCTTGTACTTTTCAAGTTATGGCCCAACAAAGTTTTTTGGGGAAAATTTCCCTAGACAGGCCCGTGGCCAATGAGAATGCACCACGTGGTGGTGGGGTTGGGAAGACAGAGGTAAAGTTGAAGAAATTTCCAAAGAGTTGGCAAAGGGTGAAAGGGAAAAAACCATCCTACGGGCCCACCGAGGAGAAGGGAAGGAAATTTGCAAAGGCCCATGGCTAATGTGGAAGCAACACATGTCCCCGTGGTGGCGGAAGTCGGGGCCGTGGAGGAATTTTGGGTTTTTTGCCAAAATTACAAAAGGGTGAAATGGAAAAAACAGCTCATGGGCCCACCGAGGAGAAGGAGAAGGGTTGGCAGAGGTGGGGGAGAAAGGAAATTTGAGCCCATGGATGAATGAAGGGTTGAAAGGAAATTTGAGCCCATGGATGAATAAGGGGCCGACACGTGGCAGCGGCGGAGTGAGGCGCGGGGGTGTTTGGGGAATTTTTCCCAAAATGAAATCAAAGGAGAAAAAGTAGGTTTAGCCTACAATCCCATCAGTGAATCGGAGGCCGACATGTGTCCTAGAGCGGTGGAGGCA
The DNA here is from genome assembly GCA_018340775.1 of Taxus wallichiana var. yunnanensis. Taxonomy (NCBI): domain Eukaryota; kingdom Viridiplantae; phylum Streptophyta; class Pinopsida; order Cupressales; family Taxaceae; genus Taxus; species Taxus wallichiana. The sequence goes on from CM031235.1 coordinate 947,341,229, forward strand.
CGAAAGTTTTGGGAAAATTTTCCAAAAGGGAAAATTTTAAAGTTTGACCCCACCGACCAAATTTTGACCCTATTTTTCGCCATTTTTTCCTAAATCTTCAGAGGGGCATATATTTTGATCCAGAGCTCAATTTTTCACGTTATTTATATCATTAGAAAGATGGTGAAATTATCTACACGTTGAAGGGTTAAATTTTTAATTTTGATGGATATTTGTAGGAGAAAAATGAGAAAACATCTCTGGCATGCAAAAATATAGAAATGACATTCAACCACCAAAATTAATGAAGTATGGGTTTTTTTGGATCTGCAGAGCAATGTACTTTGGCATATGGGTTTGTCCATGAAGCCCATCACCTTACAAGTGAAATTGAAGGGATTTGATTGGTAGTTGAACTCATAAATCATTTTTCCCATGTTTTTTGCTTTCTCTTCTTCTGCTTGGCCATTAAAACCCAAATTTGGCTCATTTGTAAAAGGTTGATGTTCTTTATTTTACAAGCTCTTCTTTCTTCCTTAGTAGGTAGATTTGAAGGAGTTTCAGACCTCCCATGGAGATTGTAACATGTTTTTTTCCTTTCTTCTATTGTAATGTATTGTATCAAATATGGGCATGATAATGTATGTTTTGTGATCAATTTTCAATCCTCTCATGCAGTTATTATTATCTTCTGATCCTTCATTACATTCTGGTAATTTGTGCATGTTTTAGTGCCTCATCCTTCATGATCTGTGTCTATTTTTGCAAAGCAAGGAGTTCAACACTCCTTTGGTGTATCACCTCTCTATTTTTGCTTAGTTTTGTTTCCATTTCCATGTTTCTCTCAACCCTGTCTCCTTGGTAGTTTTAGAGTAGGAATTTTGAACTAGAACCTCTACAACGATTAGATGTATACACCTAAACAGAGGAGTAACAAATAGCTTCAATTTGGAGATTTTTCTCACCTTGCAAGGTCCCACACATTGGAGAAAACTCAATGTTGTGCATTCACACCAGATGAGTTTGCCTTAGAAAAGTAGATCCATAACTCATTTGGGGGTGCTGTGAATTTGCACTAACAATGAATTCAAAAACACAAACAAAGAAATTCCTATAGGAAACAATGACCATGAAGCCTCAACTTCCAATAACTCTCGAGTCGCTCCTAACCTTGGTTCAAATGATAACACAAAAATCTTGGGATTAGTTGAGCTAGAGGTTGAGTGTGAAATTAATGCAAAAATCAAACAAAGGAGTACATTTCACAACCCCTACCTAATCTTTCCTTCCCACAAGATGACGTTCCCATAATCATGAAACCGGTAGGAGCCTATGATTTAATATTGGATTTGAACAAGACCTTTTCTCACATTTCATTCCTATATTTGCTAAAGAATTCACCTGCGCATCATTCTACATTGCTCAATGCACTAGGTCTTGGTCATTTAATCCATGTTACGCCACCTCCTAGCGCTCAAATAAATCATATTGACTTTGAAATACATCCTCCGGATAGAATGATAGGGATCTTTGGGTTTGTTTTTGATATAGAAAATATGCCATCGATGCTAAAATTGCCTAAAGAGGTGATCCTGCCTTATTTTTACAAGTTTGGGTTTATAACAATTGCATCAAGAGAGCCATGATTGATGACAAGGCTACTATAAATGTGGTTCCTTTCTCTTTCTTACAGAATTTGGGATATGGAGAGATAAATTTCTCCTCTACAAGAAACACTTTATGGGGGTATGACAGTCTTAAAGTGACCTCGATTGGAACCATAGTTCTTCCAGTCACACTTGGTCCAAAAACCATCTTGACGGAGTTTTACATTATCGATAGGGAAACAAGTTATAACATGATCCTCGGGAGACCCTGGATTCATCAAATGAAGGATATCCCTTCTACAATATTCCAGGAGATTAGATTCCTCCATTTAGGAAAGTATTCATCGCTCAAGGGGATCCTAAGCCCTTCGATATACACTTAGAAAACCTTAAGAAGAAGAAAGGATTTCATACAGAGTATGAAATTCCTATGAATCAATTGAACAAACCACCTCCAACCAAAGAGTTAGTCCCAGTCACCCCGGACGTTCCAAAGGTTGATGTCGTTGACCCAAAAACATTTAACATGGCAAAAATAGATAAGGGTAAATCAATATCTATGGAAATAGTGTCCACTAAAACTATAGTGGAAATTATGAAAATATTAGAGAGTGACGATCCGATCTTCCTCCCATTTGAGCCATAAGGGATGGGTAGTCTTCTAGGTTTATCATCTCTTCCCTCTGACGACCTAGGTCTAGGTGTAAACATGATAGAATTAAAAATGAAGAAGGAAATTTGAGATTACAATGATGCCCATCAAAACCATCTCTGAGGGTTTTCCTATTCTAAACCCTGGTTTCAACCCATGTGCATTTGAAACTAAGTTTTCCATATCCATGGGCAAGGCCTCATCATTCAGAAAGTGTCACAAATAAACACAATGCTCCATATAGGAAACAAGGTTGAGCAAAGATAGTCATGCCCACCCACACACCATGTCTCAAGAATGTGACAAAGAGGTGCATGAATTTCTCTTTCAGATAAATGATTTTAATGATTGGACATATACACTTCTAGGAAAGGGGAGTAAGTTTAGACTTAGAATGCTAGGACCTTGTCAAAAGAACAAAAATTTCGAGGATCATGGTTCTCCACTGTGTACTCTTAGGGGCGAAGAATTCGATATTCATCAAATTTCTTCACCTTAGACATCATGACATGTAGTTTCACCTACATTCCCATATGTACATTACTGCATCCGCATTGCATTTTCATATTCCATTTCATTTTGTAAAATTTGTGATCAAGGGACTTATTCTTATAGCAATTCCTAAAAAACTTATGAAATTATTGGAAAAACATTCAAATCATGTCTCTTCAAATCTTCATGGTATCATCAATTGTTTCCGAATCATCTCATCAGTTCAAGCAAGATAAGACAAAGTTTTGACCGTGGTCATACCAAGGCCTGCATACTTAGCTCTACTTATAGTCTCTTTCTGGGTTAGGTGTCTTTTCCTATAGTCTATTCTAGAAGCTTCATGGTGTCACATCTATCCCATAAAAATATCTTTGGAAATAAGAACATTCTAAACATTTTTCCCAAATAAGTAAGTCAAATGCAAATCCACAGAAAATTTTATTTTACACATTTCTTTGCCCTACCAACCTTTGGTGTTGAGCTTGCATCTCTTACTGGTGATGTAGGGTTGGGAAAGGAGAGAAGTGGCCTTACTTGCCTATGCCTTGTCCATGGTGATGAGCCCATACTTCCTACTAGTAGCATGGGGCAATGTGTAGGGGGTCTCTTTGAAAAATTTGAAAGCTACAAATAATTCGTTCAAATGTTATGAAGTCATAAGTCAAAAACAAAGTGAGTTAGATGTCTAAAATTCCAAAAGAGTCTAACACTTCAAAACTAGATTTTGTCAACCAAGTAGCCATCTACGGATCTAAGTCTGGATAAACTGGAAAGCGATTCACATTTTAAACTATGAAGAAAACTTGAGTAGAGTGAGGTTGTAGTGTCTAAATTTGGTCTTGCCAAATCCTTGTCTTTCTCTCATCATTACCATTTGAAAAATTTCATAACTTGTGCCCTTTTTAGCTCTTGGTGTTGAGCCCTCACATCCTACTGGTTGCGTGGAGCTAGGAGTGGGGAAAGTTCATTCACTTATCATATCACTCTTTCGCCATGTTTTTCCAAGACAATATGAAGTATCAAATGTTGCTTAAAGAAACTAAAGTTCAACATCACAATGTGATTACATTATCATATATCAACATTACAAAGCAAAAAAAAGAGAGATCATTCTGTTAGCATTCATATCCACTGCATTCATTTTGAAAAGCATAGAAAATTAGAAATTCTAAACATCTAAGAGTACACACGTGAATCAAATCATCAATGTAAGCTAACTCTATGCAAGGAATAACCGAGCCAAAAAAGAGATATTTGTACATATCATGGTGTGTTATAGTTTTGTACAATTCCATCACACACTAGGTGCGGTCAAAAGCTTGTAATGAGCACAAAATACCAAAACATCATATATGCATTACAAAGTGGAGACTAAGCAATAAAGGCACTCTACCCATCCGCCTCTTTGAGGCCCCTTATGTAACCGCACTAGATATAAATTTCTTAGGAGTTCTTCTCAAAAGTATTCAAACAGCAAAGGGCTAAGCCTAACACAAAATTCCATTCCTGAATCCATTCCAATTCAACCATACTCAAAATGAAAAATGTTCACCATGGGTCTAGAACTCAAAAATCACGAAGTCAATACGCACAAATGAATTTGCAAATGAGTTTTCTTAGATATATATATATATATATATATATATATATATATATATATATATATATATATATATATATATATATATATATATATATATATATATATATATATGTTGTTATAACCGTTTTGAGTGTATGTGTTCACAGAAGTGAGTGTTAGCACGGTATATTTCTATATCCCCACACATATGGTAAGTCCTCTTGTCGTTAATTTAGTGTTTATTTTTAATATTTTATCTATATGCACTTGAGTCTTGTTTTTATCTTACAGGTGCGGGAGTTTGGATGGTGAGATTTTGACACACAGTGTGTCAGGTATAGCTTCTAACTCCCCATTTCGGGAACACCATACTCGGACTCTACATTTTACACCTCTTCATGGCTAAGATGCTTCTCAGGGGGAAATATGTACACACCCAAAATTACATGTGCTACATTGTTGGAAAATAGTTAAAAAGGTCCCTAATGATGATTCATGTCCTTTCAGAAGGTGTTTGAGCTCCAAAACCCATTTGCAGTGTATATTTGTAGCCTAGACATCCTTACTTATCCTTTCCATGCTTTCTTCCAGCTTCCCTCTCATTTCTGTGCATTTTTGGCTTTAGTGATAGGACCGCCTCCTAGGCTTGGGTGGCGGTTCTAGGACCACCTCCCAAGCTTGGGCGGTGGTCCTAGGACCACCTCCCTGCATAGGGTGGTGGTCTTAAATGCTTTTTCCAGAACTCTTCATGTGTGTTTTTGACACACGACGCTTCACTTAACTCGACTTTTAGGGTGCGTTTGTGAACCAAATTGCCTAAAAATAGTCTTGTTTGCATGGTATTCCTTCACATCCCATCCTTAATTCTTATATATTCCATGCTTGTATTCAAGCAAAGGGCTTGAGAATTTTGTGTATCTTGCATTGTTGTGCTGCCATAATCTTGCTAGGAATTGCATAGCCAAGTTCAGATCTCTTGTGTTATCTTTCTTCTACCTGCATTACGTCCAAATTTCCTCCAAGTTGCCATCGCTCAAGTGCCATCCTCTTGTTGTTGTTATTTGCATTCCCAAATCCTTGGAATCACATGAAAACTCAAAGAAAGAAAGAAAAGAACTGAGGGAAAGATACTCATACTAGTTGGATTTTCCAAAGCTCTTGCTCTTCTAGGTTGGAGTTGTGTATTTGTTTGCTTTGTTTTGTCAAATTTTCAATTGCATATCAAATAGAGTAGAGAAACAATTCATTTCAATTAATCAGATAGTTACAAGTAGATCAAATCAATAGGAAGTTTTCCCTTCAATATTACTAGGGAAGTTGTGGGTGAACAATAGCTCTTTTAGAGTCATGATTTGTTCTTCACTTCTGAGGTAGGGTTGGAGAGATTTTATTTGAATTAGAGTAGATCTTAGATTTAGATTCTCACATCTGCACAGATAGCTAGCTACATCCGGCCAGTTATTTGTTTTAAAATTGTTTATTAGATTAGATGCATTGTCAAAAAGTTAGAAAAGCACAAAAATATTTATTTCCATAGATTAGTTTGTTTTATTGCTTTGTCCTGATATATTGAGAAAATACCAAAAATATAGTTTAGATTTCCTTTGATAGATAGTTTATTTCACGAAAACAAATCAATTCATTTTGCATGACCATCAACGGTTCGCAACAGGAAAAGACCTACGGTTGTGATCCTCTGGTCCCACAACCCAATGGGCTAGAGTTAATAACTGACATTGACACAAGTCTACACTTAACAATCTTATGCACACCGCCACATACGTAGAGAAAATAAGACAGTTAGAGACTTTGAACATAGGTACTAATTAGGCATACAACTTTTGGAATGCTCCGGAAATAGGATTTGATTGCATGCATGACTATATAAGGGCCTCAACCTCAATGAGTCTTTGGTTATGAACCACAAGTCCCGACCCAATGGGTAGGCTAGTCGGTTAGATATCGACACTAGTTTATGCACACATGTATTCATATTCTCACTTGCTTTCACTCGATATTATCACATAGCTATCATTGTTGAGTATAATAGATGATTAGGCTAATACTTTCTAGACAAGACCAAAGAATCACCCTTAGTTCTTTGTAGATCCACTACATCTCCTGTCTCAATTTCCATGACCTTGTCTTGAAACCCATATGAGGCACCTACAGGTTACTTTCCACGTATTCCACAACCAATCAATAAAATCTTGGCTAAACTAGACATTGATTGGAGTCTCTGAGTAGCTATCATATCAGACCCTACCATCACACCCCTTCGAGTTCGGAGAGTATTCTTATCCTTGGATTCGTAGATTACATTATTGTGCATTGAAGACATAAGGTTGCCCAATTAGCTTGGTCATTACCATCACTTTCACTCTCATTTCAATTCTACACCACTGTCGTGACACGACCTCGAGAGGTTGGATGCGAAGAAGGTCACATGTTGATTTTCTATCGTACAAGTATCCCTTGTTGAACCAAAGATCCGCATTGTTATTATAGCACCATGGATGCCCAAGTCTTTGGGAAATTTTTTCCTCGACAAATGCCAAGACTTGAAGTTCCCGAGTAAAGTTAGCTCCTTGAATGGTGATGGTTGCATCCTTTAAGACATTAATGGGCATTGCCTTCATTTTGTTTTCCATATACAACACATTTGAAGATGGCTGTAATGTAGGTCTTCCCATCTGATGCCATGCATCCAAGGTGATAACATTGACCTCCGCACCTATGTCAATGAGGATATTACTAAGGATCCATCCATCCACGATTGCATCTAATGTGATCTCCTTATCATAGTCAAGGTTGTGAGGGGGAAGGTTTGCATGCAATACCTTCCTCTCACACTCTTCTCTAGCACATGGTACCTTCTCTCTCAACCATGATCCTATCAAGGGAATAATATTCTCTTGCCTTAGCATTTTACATACTTCCTTGACCTCATCCAGGTCATCCTTTGGCACCTTGACCTTCCTTCTTTGCTCCTCCCTCCTGGATTGATCCTTTAGACACTAGATTTCTCCTTGTAAACTCGACTAATCTCCATGGTCTCTTGATATACCTCCTTCGATGAGCGAGTGGTCAGGTACTTTTCATGTACCACTTCTTCCTTGAAACTAGGTTCTTACGCCTTAGCATTTCCTTTACGCATGACCTTTGCTCTTGTTGTTATCATAACAAGTTCCAAGCACATCACATGTCACCCATGGTAGCCATTGTGTGTCGGGTTATTAATGCTTACCATTGTAGTGCCCTTGTCCTTCCAAAGTCTGCTAATTCATGTGTTCAAACAACTCGGGCACTCCTCATACTTTTGCTTCTTCCCGCACCATGAGCACTTGCAATAAGTCTCATCACTTGAGCTTGTAGTGGTCTCAGACCCACAATTAAAATAGGTTCCACATGGGAAATCACTTCTTCCTCCTTTGTAGTTACCATGACCATGGAATCCTCTGCGAAATATCCTTCCGCACGTGCGTCCATCTGCGTGCTCCTCATAATGACGATCATCACCCTTATAACTGCGCCGACAATGCTAGTTTGGCACACACAAGATCAATGGCCTTATGGATCTCGTCAATAAGCCTACGATCCTTAGTATCATGGGTTGTAGAGGTGTATATCTTATAGTAGTAAGACACATTATTTTGCATCGTGCGGCCGTAACAGGGGACATCTACTCACATCATGGTCCCCATGAAAAATCTCACAATCTACTGCTACGGCATGTACTATCCTCTGGGGGAAACTATCCTTGACATGCCCCTCTACTTCACAATGTACACCATATACCACTATGAGTCTCATGGGCTGAGTTCATAGACAAATTCTCTAGCTACTTAGCCATAGTAGTGATTTGAGCTTCCAGGAATGGGCTAACACCGTGATCAACATTTCTAATAACTTCAACGTGTAGGCGGCTTCCAACACCTCGTGCGGGTCTATGAAAGTATTATGAGATAAATCTCTTCTAAAAGGTGTTATCAACCCCCCAACAAACCATTGAGCATGTTATGAAGGGTGAATGTCATATGAAAATTTTGATAGGAGGGTTTTGAACCATGCATCATACTCCCACACACTCTCCGCCATTCCCTATTGAATATATTTCAGCCGTTGATGCTCTTCTATTCAAACTCAGGAATGTGGAATTCTTCCAGAAGGCATTCTTTAAAGTAGTATAATCCACCATCATTTGATGAGGGTCATATTTCCTATACCAGCTATGTGCGCACCCTTGCAATGTCGTTGTAAACTGGCTTGCCTTCCACTCTGGGCTAGTGATCCCTTTCACATGCCATAGCAGCTCACACTTGTGAACATGTTCTGTAGCATCTTCAATACCTCTGTAATCTAGAAAATGTAAAGACATCTCAAAGAATACTTGAGGAGGTGGCTGGGGCCCTTGTCCTCCTGAGCCAGAGCCTTGGTTTCCCTCGGTGTTCCCTACCACTAGATCCACTAGATCCACCAGGTCTAATGCCTCCTGACCCACTAGATCCACCAAGTCCTATTCCTCCCAACCCACCAAATCCACTAGGTCTTGTTCCTCTTGACCCAACAGATCCACCAGATCCACCAGGTCATGTAGTGGTCATGCCAAGGGTCCCCAAAGTTCCACTGAACTATGTGCCCGATGTGATCTATGATAATGTCCCACTACCAATAGTGTACCCCATGCCACTCCTAGATGCGAGACTGAAAGCTTGTGTATCTACACTTTTCCTGAAAATTCCTCCTAACACTGGAATGGTATGTGTAGCCATAGAAGTCCCAAACGAGAAATTATATCTCCTAGGTGCAGATCGGTCACTTCCACCGATACTAGCTAGGTTAACAATATTCTCCCCTTGATCTGGAAAACCAAGCGCTAGGGTTTGGTCACTAGGTGGGTTCATATGCATGCCAACGAATCTTCTCTCTCTGCGCATGATGAAATCTCATTAGAAGCCGAAGGGGTCTCTCTTACATGCTTGCCAAGATGGGGTAGCATAGATTGCTCAGGTTCCACGTCCTTTGCGTGAACCTCAAATCCTTCCCACAACGCGTCTACCTCTATATATAAATCACACATGTAACATCATGTTGTCTAGAATGTCCCTTTCATTTGCTTCACTACACTTGATTCGTCTCTCCTCCCTTTCTTTCTCGGTTCAATATCTCGCCATCTTTCCCCACCCTAGTTTCCTCGCCCAATGCTTAGAACAGTTTATCCGGCCATCGGAAATGCCTCTAAACTCAAGGTAATAATCAATATCTTCATTTCCAAAGGGATAACATGTAGAAATGATCCCTGTAGGCTCTGCGAAACTCAAACTCAACAAATTCCAGACAAGAATATGTGGAAATGGCATACTCAGTGTAGCTAGCCAATACTCCTTTCCACCAATGATCCACAACATGAGTCCACGTCAGATCTGCATCTTGTAGCCTCTGGTATTCTTCTTGGGTCCACGCATGTGATCTATAATACCAGCTTGATCTGCAGACACATATATGGAGAGCTATTCATACGGTTCTCTTTGAAAGCAATAGAAAAAAGTTTCATACAAATCATGGTAGAGGTTCTCTTCTACCCATCTACATGCATCAAACTCAAGAACAGTGCTAAATCTCTGAGAAAATTCATCCTCCATGCTTTTAAACCATGTTTCAACACTTTCCAAGGTTAGACACTTTGTCATCACTCATTACACAGATCATGATGTATGCCATTTCCCCTATAACTTCAAAAGAGGTTTCGGAAATGGAACTAAGATGTAGTCATTTTTACACCCACCAAAGAACAAGGGAATTCCATGCACACCGGCCTATCACCCAACGGTGCTCTGGCACTCACCCGAGGCACTAGCAAGTGCTTGAGTCTCTCTTTCATGTGAGTTGAGTGGGAAAACATCATCTATGAACCAAAATTTAGAGAAAGTGAGTGGGAATGAGACATGTGAAAACCATAGAGCTCAAAACGGCTCTAGATCATTGTAGTCATTATAGACAAAGATACTTTAACATACTTAAAGAACTAAATCAAAACAGAAAAGAAAAATGTATAAGAATTCATATTCATCTTATAAACATACATAAAAGGAACTATGAAGAATCATGTATGAATTTGAACCAAGAAGGATCTTATTCAATTAACTTGGTAACCTCATTACATTCATTAGACTTACTACAAAACACCACATCATGGTAGATGAAGTCATGCATCATAGCTGGATCCATATCATTTAGCTCTCAAAAATAAATTTAACAACCCAAGCCCTTGATACATTCTTCTCCTATATTTCATCTACCTAACCCATTATGACTCCTCGCGGTATTTATGAAAATCTCCTCTCTCTATTGATATCTCTTCCTATCCGATCATCCCTTTTTCTCTGCGAGGCACTTGTATTTATAGGCACCCCAAGTACCAACTCATCCTTTTGCGGCCTTAGATCTGGTGCCAAGTGTCTAAATGTGGTCCTCCATGGGAGCATGCTCCTCTAGGCCTAAGCTCTCCACTTTTTTCCATGATGGTCTTCTAGAATCTTCCATCGCAGGAATATTCCTTCCTAGGCCAACTTGTCACCAGGATGACACCTTATCCACTCTGCATGTGCATTCGGGTCATGCTTTTCACATGTCTTGCTCGATCGCCGATATGGCTAAGTCCTGAGACCTTGTTTTCTAGTACGTAACACGACCCTTGTAAAACCCTACCTTGCATGCCTTCTTCTTGCACGCCCATCCTTCAACCTAGGACTTGTATGCTCATGCGCCTTTTTGTACTTAGTCAATATTTTAGGGGCCCAACAGAGATGCATTGTTCGAGATCTCTAAAATAAACATAGAGTCTAATTTCACTTGTTCTTGCGCACCGGAACTAGATTTGTGACCTAGGTAGATTACTTGATGGGAAAAATAATATTTGCCTCAATGAGTTTGAATAACTCATTTCTCATGAGGGGCTCTATCTTTGGATTGACTAGTCGCTACTTTTGTATGATGAGCTTGATACCAAGATCAAGGTCAATGGACTATTGAGAAATACTTGGATAAAAACCTTTGAGGTATTCATACTTTCATGAGAAGATATCACTATATTTTTGATAGAGAGAGATGAAGGCCTAGTTTTCATTGTGCGTGCAAGCTTTATTGAGTATCAAATCCTTTCCACATGTAATAGTGACTAGAGAACAGTCTTCTTGTGTGAAGCACATATATTTTTCTTCACCCTTGAACTCATCATCAGGGCTAAAATGTTTCTCTAAGGTGAGCAGCCCTTTAGGTAACTTGTTTGTATTTAGGTCAGTATTACTTGGTCACTATAGCTGTCATGAAAATATGCTTACATACTTGATGAGAACTCATCCTCATTCGGATGAGCTAGATGATTTGCATGTCATCATCACAAACACTTTCCATCTGGTGTTATTATCTCGGAATGGATGGTCTAATCACCATATTAATGTCTTTGAGTGTTTCCTTTGACAAATTCCTTAACAAGAGAGAACTACAAACTAAGTGTGGCCATTTGATCAGCTTCCTTATTCATTTTTGTGGCACCACCTACAGATTTAGAGCATCAAATATCTCAAGGAGGTCCCAAACTATGTGTTTATAAGATTTGAGAAGATTATTATTTTCTTGACATTTTTTTGGTGACACGGTGGATAACCAATTATGTGTCCCCAAAGATCTACAACACCTTAATCTTATTCTTTTTAGCAATAATCAGACCATGCACCAATGCCTCATACTCATGTCAAATTGCTAGAGCATGTAAACTGCTGAACTTGTGTGTGAAGAAGAATATCTCATCCTTAGGGGAAATGAGAATGACTCTGCTCCCCGCACCATTTCTATACGGATCCATCAAAGTATAATTTCCATAGACCAGGGTTCTCTTTACTTTGCTTGAGTGTGCATGACAACAAAAATTCTTCTTCAAGAATGCGTAAGTACCATACCTAGTTTCATAAGCTTCTAGTTCTTGAAATAAGGGTCAAATTTATGGTGCCTCTCAACCCACTCATCAAGTACTAGATCAATAATATAAGGTGGAAGAGGCTACTCTTTAGAAACTGAAGCTTGTTCTTCTTGGATTAAATAGTTGGTTTGTGAGGGATGGGACATATGACTCTACATGATAGGAAAATATTGGCTCAAACAGTATGGTAAACCATGTACCATACCTTGTATTGAAAATACCATATGGGTGTAATCGGAAGACAAGTAACCACTCACTTTAGCAAAGAGTAAAATATCTTTGACAAACATAAGGCAAACAAAGGGGGTAGATCAATGATTGACACATCTTGAGTTATTGTTAGACTTGGACATGCATGGAGGGTTAACTCAAGATCCTTGATGATTCCTAGGGTAGTGACAATTGAACCATCAAGTTGTAGGACTCATTTTTTCAAGGGGATATAATTAAGACCTAAGACATCAACAATATTCTTAGGCATGACATAAGTACTAACACCTAAGTCAATCATACAGTTATGGACAAGATGTTTACCTATTATCAAATACATATAGAAGGGTGGGGTTTTAAAAACTTTACTTACTTGCTTCTCCTCTTCTTGATAGATATTGATAGAAGCACAAAGTTTGTAAATAGATGGATTAGTGTGCGAAAGTTATCTTTGAGCTTCATGCAACAAGTTATGATGGGATAGAATGGTCGGGAATCCACCATTGTAACATTTATGTTTGTCTTCTTCATCTGGTCCATAATGCTGAATGAAAAACCCATTGACTTGCGTATTTGAGTAACAAAAAATCCTTGCTTGGTTACTCGGGTATAGAGATAGGAACCTTAGTTGGCATAAAGGCTTGACCTACCAAAGGAGGGCTACGCACCACTTCTAGAGGAGGTTTACACGTAGCCTCGGTGTAGGCACTTGAGCGCTTTTACTACTAGATGTCTTAGATGCATCTTTATGCTTCCGAGGCTGGCTTTGTGTATCTTATGACCTGCACACCAGACTCGAGCATTATCTTCTTGTATCTTATGTTATTTACAACTTGGGTGCATGATTTGATTACATCATCTCGTAAGGTGGTTGATTGCATAGAAGTCCTCGGTGTCAAAAAAACATCAAATTTTCCTTTTTAGGAGCTTCTTTCCTATCTTGGTTATCTAATTCGGGTGGTCTTTTTGAAGGCTCACAAGCTGGAAGCATTCTCAATCATATAAGCATTGTGCGCACACAACATTGGTGTAATGATAATGAATATAAGGAATATTGCATGGAAAACACCATTAAGAATCCTACGCCATGTTGTTATGGACTGGGATAAGTTCTTGACTTGTTACGGGCACCGAAAGAGGTTATGCAAGAGGAATATCTTACAAAGACAAGTGCGCATTAGCATGTCATCTATCATTCTACTAGTTTTTTCCGTATCTTTGATTCCCATATTGATTCTACCAAGGTTGATTATTTTGGCTTCACACTTGCTACTTCTCTAATGATATGACCTTGTTGGACAAGTTTCTAATCGGGCCTTCAATTCATCATCTTATTTTTGCTATGCAGGAGAGTAGGATGTAGATGCAACTAGTTGTGCACTCTGCACTAGAACTAGAGCAACATAAGGCTGGGGTACTGGAGACATCTCTGGGAACAAGGCTGCAGGGAGGTATAGGCGCTAACTTACTAGCACAATGATCTTTGTTTTTTATGTCCTTATTGCAATGTTGTATGCAGAGGCAAGGTTCTACCTCCCATAGATTGACTCATGACTGAAATGTCACTAGTCAAAGCCCTTATATAGTACTGAAAGCATCTTTGGGGTGTAGGCCTTACCACTTGAGGAATTTTATCCCAAGTCTTTTGTAATATGATGTTAAAATCAATCATCTTGCTCCTTGAGAATGCACTTTGTTGTAGTTAGTTGATACACCAATGATAGGTGATCTGATTTATCTTCAAAGTAATTACATAGAGTCGTTCCAAGCTCATCCCAAGTAGTAATAGATGTAGGTCTTAGGACACGATACCATTGGAGTGCTTTATCCTTGAAAGAGAGTCATGTAAGAAACCTAAAAACAACATCATCATGTGTAATCAGATAAACAAAGCATATATTGGCCACATCTTGAATGTGTTCAACAAGGGTGACTTTATTTTCTCCCGTGAAGTAGGGAATGCTCTTAAGCGTGGCCACCAGCATATCGTCTTTGGGCATTGAGATTGAGCTAGCTTCCACTAGTGAAACTTACAAAGTTCCTTGAGGAGGAGGAGGAGGAGGTTGAAGCGCTATGGTAAGGTGTGCTTGTCTATTTTGAGGAGGAGTTGAGTACATGTGGCACGCTAGAGATGGGGATGCACGCGTGGAAGATATAATGCATGTGATTTTCGGTGAAAGTTGGAGGTATGAAAAATATCCTTGAGTGTAACACTCTGTTTAGTATGCACTCTTCTCATAAAAGGTTCTCAGGACTATAAAACAAGAGATATGGAAATGTTGGGAGTCTCCAGATGTGTTGAAATAAGCCTCCAAAGGATGATAATACTAAGTTCACACACCAGAACTTAGCAATATGAAATTTAAGCTTTCACTATTGGTCCCACCGAGAGTGCCGAGCTGTTGGTGTTCAAACTGCAAACCGCATCTCGGATCCGTAAGAGCCGATATGTTTGAGACCACAATGGAACCATCGCCAAGTTGTAGGACCTTGTGAGCTTGAGATGGATCTCTAGAAAAGGTTGGTTCCTCTATCTATTTCTACTGCTATTGTTACTCCTAAGGCTAAAAGGGAAAACTAAGCTAACAATGCCAAGGGACCAGGGATAGAAGAATAAAAAAAAGGAAAACCAATCTAAGGAAGGTGATAACACTAGAAAAGAGGTATGAACACTATCTTGTCTTTGAGTGAAAATGAAGGGAAAGGCATGAAAGAAGGATAGGCACATGTAGCACAACTAAAATGTATTTACCAATCAGTTTCATGGAACATAACTAAAAATGGAGCTACTGAGGGACGTAGAATGACACAAAAAGCACACAATGTAAAAGAAAGGCAAGAAGAAAGAATACAAACACACTTAGGATAGAGAATAGTCACAAAATGATGCTTCCATTACTTATAGAAATGCACAAAACTATTACAATGGTGAAAGAGGCCGATATCCACATGCATAAGCCAGATCTAGAGGTCTGCAACTCAAAATACAAAAATATGAAGTCCTTAGAAAAATTCTTAAGGATCCAAAATGTCCAACGTTAACAATGAGCCCAAATCTTACATTTATAGATGAATCCATGGAAGAAGAAGAGAAGGAGGGAAAACCAAATTTGAAATACAACCACCAACAAGAAGCATTCAATTCCTGTAAATCCACCTACAAATATGTCAAATACATTTCCCTAAGTCTTTTGGAATTTTGGATAAGGAAAGAGGGCGGATCGAGATCAAATCGGTGGTTGGAATAATCAGATCTTCTCATTAATGCCTAGAAAGATTTTTCCCATTTCTCACCTACCAAATCAAAAAATAATTTGAATTTGAATATCTATGCTTGTAGCCTACGTTAGTAGCTATCGATTGATACTAGGCGCACACCGATCGGATCTCGCAGCAAAATATATGGCTTCGAGAATATTGTCGGGGTCTCACTGTGTCGCACGCAAGACACATGGAATGCACGGGTTGGTTGAAAGGACAACCAACTGTACAAATCTTCTTGTCATCTCTGCCTCGTATCACTCATTTATTTTTTTGCGAGGACTCGGTGCCCAAGCGACATGCTTTGACTGGTTTCGTGTGGCACACTCAAACATGTCAGAGTATGACATGGTACAAAATGGCATAAAGGAGGGCACAAAGGTATGCAAACAGAAGAATGAGGCATGGGGGATGATAAAAGGAAGGCATGTGTAATTACGCACGAGAGGAAATGGGGAAAATTGGTGAGCGAGAGAATGTATGGTCAAGGCACAACTATTATAAGGTAATGTGTGGGGCGCACGAGAGGGCTAGGGACTTAGATGATTGAAGAAAGTTCAAGGTGTGCACACAAGATGAATAACTTCAGGAGGAAGGTGAATGTGCATAAAATGTGCACTAGGTCAAATTGGAACAAAGAGGAAAAGGAAAATGGAAAGGGGAGAAGGGGAAGCATGCAAGGGCGCAAAAAGAAACAATGACCAAGTGAATTTTCCAAGGACATAATTGAGGTGTGTGCCATTTATAATGAAGATCTCTGAGCTAAAATATGTATGTAAGTTGTTCAAATAACTAGGAGAGTTATTTGGATAACAATAAAAATGCATATTGATGATGAAAGAATGCCAAGAGGACAAGACAAAGAGGGGAGTGATGGAAAAATGTGAAGTGTGGATGCTAAGGAGGAAAAATTGCAAAAAGTGATGAAAATGAACCTAGGGAGGAAACAAATGTGTAGATGTCATGATGTACCTATTGTTGATGTGTGTGATTTTTTTCATTGTTGGTGTTGATTACCGCTTCCCATAGGGATGGACCTCTGAAAAGAGAATTTGAACAAGTAGTCAAATACACATGTATATGATCAAAATATGTAAAAACGTGTGTAAGGAAAGTATGTAAAAATTTTGAAAGTGTGAAAAAGGAATATGTGCACCTGATCCATGATGAGAAAAGAATGTAGAGAAGGATCCTCTAGATGATTTTGACTTGTGATTTTTTCTCGTGATCTCACGCCATTGAAATGGAATAAGTGTAGGGAGAATAGTTTGGTGTCATCCTCCAACCTTTAACTACTTCCTACAATGTAGAACACCACTACATATGGTGTGTATAAATTCATGTGCTAAGGAATTTATGCCTTTTAAAAGTTGGTATTTATGGAGTTTTGTAGGCTGTGCTAAACTACCAATAATTGTATAATTTTCTCTAGTTTCGGGCATCCGGTAAAGGATGTTGTGCTTTGAGATCTAAGTATGATTACGAGCACTTTATCTCAAACTCAAAAGGTGTTATGTGATCTTGTGGTGTGGTGTGTATAATGTTTTATGGGGTGACTAATTAACCCATTGATTCCCCCTTCTTTGGGGTGCATGCGACATCATTTGAAGGAGTATGTGGCCCAAAGGAGGACCAACTATTGTGCTGAATTTGTGCCCTACATGGGGAAGGGAATGTGCTTGGTAGAAACCAAGGAACACGTAAAACATTGGATAGGAGACAAGTGTTAGTATAAGAAAACATGCATGTAAAAGATAAGTGTAGGTAATGTATAAGCTAAGACACAAGAATAATGTAAAAAATTCAAGGAGACAATGTAGACCACAAAAAGTGGGCTGCATGAGCATGGGACATCACTCATGATGTCACAAGATAATCAAGGCCATATTGGTTGTAATCAATGAGTGAACAAGCAAGACATAGGGTAAATCTCATAGACAATGACAAGAAAAAGCTGCTGGTTGGAAATTGGTGCATGAGACACAAGCAACAATTTAGGGGAAAACCGCCCCTCCTCTTTATGGGAGAGGTTCCCTTATTCACCAAACAAAATGGAAAATATACCTATTTACAAATATATAATCTAACGATATCAAGATGAGGATTTTGGTGTAAAGAATGATTCCATTCTCAATGTAGAAGATGAAAAAGGTATGATAATTTAAGAAGAGGAAACAATAACTTGAATGAGTAAGACAAATGATATAGGGACTTGAGTTAAAACTAATCCACCAATCAAGAATATAAATATTCTCCTTGGTCATACAAGATTACTCACTATTGTCAAGAAAAGAAGTGAGGAAGGAAACACTTTCAGATATAGAGATTACAAAATAATATCATACTAATGCATGCATGAGACTTTAAGAACACATGAACTTATATATTTGAAAAATTCACAAGATATAATTGTGGTAGACATAAAGTTCCTTGCACTATAACATATGACCTAAACACACAATTTCACATTCAAATATACTAAATTCACATTTGCAATATTGAGAGATAGAAATATAAAGAACACGGGAAATAGGAGAGAAAAGATTCTTACGTATTAATTCAAAAGTTTTGTATCATTACATCCCAGACACCAAAATCCAACAACTCCTTTACTGATGAGAGAAAAGCCTTATATAGGTAGAGGCGGTTGTAACCAAAATTTTCTAGTCCAATTATTTTTTAATTAAGTATTAACACTTAATTAATGAATTACATTTAGTTAGATTTATTTACAATTTCATACTTTTCAAAATGGTAAAGCTAACTTTGAAATACAACGACTAAAAAGAAAGACTTAAGAACTAGAGGAAGGAGCACTTGTAGATGGCGCAACTGGAGTCTTCATTTTGAGTATATGATTTCTGAATTTGACTAAGGCCCCAAAATTTCCATTCCCTTTAGGATGGTTGTGTTTGCCATAACATTAAAATATATACCCAAGGAGTCTTCCATTTCCCTTCCAATGCTTATATTAACAAGCCTTTGGTGGCCTCTATGACAACATTGTGCAATTCAGTGATTTCCTCCATCTTTTCCTTGGTTACAGTCTCAAACTTGAACAAATCTTATTTTATGAGTGCCCTAAATTTTTCTTTGATCTCATCCAATGGGTGCCTCTCTACAAAGTTGTCTCTATATAATCCGACACCGTAGAGCTTGAAATCGGGCAAGTATAATAGATTTAAATTCCTCTCCTTTTTACCATGCTCTTTAGTTAAGTGATTTCCTCTTCTAGCACCTTGATCTTCCACTCAACACTTTGAGCACCAATTTTCTGAAAGATTAAGTTTTGAATCATCAAAGACTTTGTGTGCAAGGAGTATTTTCTCATTTGTAGTGTTTATAATTCTAAGATCCTGAATACATTCCAACCAGATTTTAAGCTCCTTCTCATATCTGGTGATTACTATATCAAATTGAATTTGAGCTAAGGAGATGTTGTCATATACTTTAGATGATTCTTCTATGAAATTTAAACCAGATACCAAAATTTCTTCAACCATTTCCTCAATTTCCTTTCCATAAGAAACATGTTTATGGATATCTTTGATGGCTTGAACATATTCATTAGATAGAACATGGGAGGATGCGTTGAGGAGAGAGGAGTAGGATCAAAAAATTTATAACTTGTAAGAAAATTTTTATGAAACCATAAAGAAATTTTACGTATTCTTCTAGCTGCTCCTATGTCTGTTTACCTTTTTCTACCCTCTCAATGACTTTAGAGACTATTTCCTTCAAGTTGGAACTTCTCCCCGAGTAGATTAACCCAATGAGATTCTTGTCGATTCTGGTCAATGAATGGTTAAGTATTTTCATCCTTTTCACCTCTTGGTTTTCTATCTCCAATATTGTTGACCTTTTGAATCAGAGACCAATCTAGAAGTAGCTTTGGCATTTTTAGCAGGAGGAGTGGGAGTTGTACCATAAGGGCTCTATAACATTGAATCTTGAACAATGACTTGAGAATATGCTTTCCTTTTCCTGTTGTCAATCATGGGCTAGACCCATGTGAAGGAATCACTGGAAGGTGGATCAGAAAGTGGGCCCAATGCAAGTGTGTTGAGAGAACCAAGAGTTTGAGCAAAAATACTTCTAGAGTGGGTGTCTCAATACTAGAAGAAGACACTTCCTTGGTTGGTGATTTGAGCTTGGGGATGCTCAACTTTCCAGAATATGGTTCTACAACCTCCACCCTATCTTTCTCATCTTATTATTTTTTAGTGCTTCCACCCTCATAATTACTTTCTTCATGTTCCTCTATTCCTTTTTATTCTTCTTGTGAAAGATGAATTATTTTTTCAATTTCTTGAGCCTTTTCTATTGTTTCTTGAGAGAAGGGTTGTTTAGCTTCTTTTTCAACTATCTCTTAAATTTTCTCAATCTTCTCACTTCATCCTTATTGGATTACACCTTTATTGAACATTACACATGAAAAGGAGATGGAATTAATTGAGTATGTACCTTTGGAAATGAAACAAAAACTTCCTTATGTGATGTAGATGCTCCTTGGGAAGAGGGTTGAGACATACCCATCATGTATGCTTTCATCTTCTTGTCAAACCAAACCTTTTTCCTTACCATGACTAGGTTACTTATTTCCTAAAGATTATATTTCTCCTTTTGAAACCAATTAATGGTGAGAAGAGGTATGTGTTCAATAGTTTTGACATTCAAGAGAATAAAAATCTTCGTTTTCATCTGGAAAATCCTCTGGAACTTTGTATGTTTTGAAATCTTTAATCTATTATAGAGAAAGTCAACCAAAATACCTTCTTCTCACCTCATATTCATCTGAACATTACTCCCAATAGTCTTCCATAGAAGGCACATGATAATAACTCATTATAAAGTGATTGGAGATAAAACCTTTGATATCAAATCAGGATATCTTGTGGAATGTGTAAAAATTTAATGCATCAATTGTTCTTTCCACATTTTAAGCATCAAAGCTTGTTACTGAAAGTATAATTCCCCAAAGATATTGGGAATTGAATACATGTGATATTTTTGTCTCTACATGTTCTATGCAACATGTCCAATTACCTACAAAACTATACTAAGACCAACTTTTCATTACAATACATGGGGAGTTTGTTTGATGCACCTTTAAATGCAGCTAACCTAATATAGAAAAATATCCTAAATTGAATGAAAAACTACCATATGTTGAAATTAGTTATCTTGCCTCAATAGACACCCTCTTAGCTATATTTCCATCTAAGAGTATAAAAATATACATTGTGAAAGCATCATTGAATCAAAAATGGTGCTTTTCTGTTTTCAAAAGTTAGTTGCGGGTAGAATTCATACACTGGTTCATTCTTCTTATCATCCATTGGAGATAGTCCCAACTAGAACCTATATGTTTTAATTACGTACATTAGGTAGGAGGTCATGTAGAAATTCTTTCTCTATTGTAAATTGGCCAGTTGTTCATTGAGGTTCTCACAAATTATCTCTCCTTAGTTTAAGCTTTATTTCCCTTCATAGATGATGTTTATGTAAACACACATCCAAAACTAAAATTCATTGGTAGAGGAAGACCCATTAATTTAGACAACAAAGTGATTATATCAGATAATTCCTCTTTAAAATCTGATCTCAGTACATGAATTTAGGCACATTTGAATCTTCTATTTTATGAGTTTTAAGCCAAGACTTGGCTATCATTACCTTGTACTTCTCCTTGTCTTGTTAAAAAGGATTTGAGCCTGCCCTAGTCGAGTATTGGAATATTCAATGATGGGGATTCTAAAGGAAACATTTATACAATTGACATCTAATTTAGCAATTACTTAGCCGTAGGGATCTCTAATTTCTTTTGTATGCGGATCAAAACAAGAGGCATAAGCTAGAATAGTATTTTCACATTGTATAGAGAGAAGGAAACTAGTGACATGAATAATCCCACTATATTTGATGCATTGAGAAATGGGAGTAGGATTTGCTTTATAAATATGGGCCCAAAAGTCATTAAGGTCAACATGTCGACATTACTATCCCCAATATTGGGTATTGATGTTTCTAGAGAGGATATGTGTTCATAATCCATGTACTAAAAATTCATGGTGGTGGGGTAAGAAATCAAACAATTAGAAGAATAGGAGTTCAACAATGGTTCTTAAGAAGAATGAGATGGTAGGGCACAAAAAACCAATTTAATCACTGAAAACACACATGAGGCTCTTAAATGGATTACCTTAACTACGGAAGGATGGAGTTCCTCTCGGGATCGCAACACAACCCAAATATTTTAAAATGAGTGGAAAATGCTCAAGTTATGACTAGAAACGAGCTTGAGGGCACAAAAACGGAAGTGCACGGTGCTCAAATGAAATCCTTGACTTGCATGGTAAAATGAATCACTTTACCCCTTTTTATACTTTTCGTTCAAAAAGACTTGGATAAAGACACAATTAGGAGTTCGAGTGTATTATGGGAACAAAAAGGCCCATGGAACAATTTACTTATTTTCCCTCATATTGTAGATATGACGGAGATGTGGGGAAATGAGGGCCCGAGGAAGAAGGGGACGTGAGAGGCTTATACCTCCAAATTCTCCGCAATGTTGTAAACACCTAAAATTGGTATCTCTACCCTTGTTCACTTGCGTGCACATACTTATTTTAATTCATGCCCTTTTATTGAAATTCCCACTTAATTATCCTATCGGCTTTAAATGCCCATCCAAGTCCCATTAATTAATTAAGCCATAAATTAATTAATAAATCAAGTAATATCTTACATTTCCTTTAAAACCTTGTAATTAGGATCCTTTTATCCTACACATAAATACCCTTGCTTTTCTAGCTTTCTTCCTATCTATTTTTATGCCCTAACTACCCATGATTTATCCCCAAGCAAAATAATCCCACACAATGCTTTAAAGAAGCCTTCTAACTCTTAAAAATACAAAATCACGCCAAAAACACAAAAATATTTCCCATTGGGGAAACTATCCCCATGGTTAGTGGTGACCTAGCCCAATCACCATTGACCCTATAAAACCAACTTTAATCCTTCCAAAAACATCTAGAAATCATTATATGCATGCAATATTTTGAGCTCTCTCATGACGATTGAATTTCCTCTCATTCCACAGTATTTATGAAATAGTTATAGACCTCCCAGGACCTTCTTTAGATGTGTTTACATCACTCACATTCATCCTTCGTGAGCTTATCATTGTTTTTGTATTTATTTAATTAGATTTTTATCATATTATTGTTGTTTTTCTTACTTCTAACATTTTGTAGGTTACGATCGGTCTCTACAACACTCATAGATTCTTGACAACCTTATTTTGTAGCCTCTCTACTTGTAGGTTGTCTTTTTAATCCATTTACCTTTGGCCTTATCTAGCTCTAATACATTCACCAACAAACCAAATCTGGTCACCATCGATTAAGGTCCTAATTCTTAATCTACCCTCATCCATCTCTGTTTTCTGCCACTTTCTCTAGTTTCCGCTTCCTCAAACCCCCTTTGCGGGTTGGATTTAACATCTTGAGACCTTTGTATCTTCTATATTGCACTTAGATCCTACACGATCGACATGTTTCTCTTATATTATAGATCTTTACGCCCGAGTCCTTGTTGGATTACATGTGCATAGTTTGGAGTCACTTGTCGTCCCAGGACAAGTAACCTTTAATTCTTGTTATTTCAATCATATTAGTTTCTAGATCAATTTTAATCACTTCTCAAATTCAATATATTTCTATTTCTACATGCTATATATTGTTCTTTCTTTATTTCACTCTTTCTAAAAAATGGGGTTGACATCTATGAAAGGAAGCTAATCACTTCTTGGAGCCAAAATTGTTTAAACAACCCCATAAGTATATCTAATCAATCTCATTTTAGTTTATTTACAGGTCATCAGCTACATTGAGGATTCATCATCACTTTGTGCATGTTTATCCATCACATCACATTTTAGGTACTATAAACCCTCCATGTTATGAGTTTCTAGTTTCTTTCAGTAGCTAGTTCATTCATTTGATTAAGAACGCAGAGAAAATCGACAACATTCTTGGAATGCCTAGTGGGACAAGCCTTTAGGTGATCTCTTTCTTTTCTATTTTCTTTCTTTTTATGTATTCTACTAACACTGTAGTTTGAGGTGCTAATTATTTCTTTCATGTGTTGGTTCGAGATCTTTGGATTGCTCCTTGCTAGAGATCAAATAAAAAGGAAAAGATTTATCCAGGTTTTCCTCTTTTTCCTTATTTTCTCATTTACTCAGTAAATTATTTCCCTTTTACGTGCATTTCCTCATCAAAATACCACACTTCACTTTGGTTTTAAAAATAACCTTTCTTTTTTGCATCCTGCTTGCTCACATAACTTAAGCGGAGGTTAATCTACTACATTTCACAATCCTCACACACAACTTTGAAACTCACAAATTAATTAACACATAAAAACAACCTTCTACTCGAACACAGATTGGAATCTCATCACCCAACATGAATCCTCTTGAGACTCTTCCAAGACATAAAAAAACATAAAACCAAACATATAATTATTTCTTCTAGGTACCCCAATATCCATCCCTTTTTCTTTTTCACATTCTTAATTACGGACACTAAAAATAAATGTTTTCTTGACTTTCTTGGCATAAAAGTTTGTTCTCATTTCATTCCCGTAATTACTCGCTCAACATATAAAATGATGGAACAAAACTAACCTTCAAATAGTTCCCGATTCGACTTAATAGACGTCTACTACAAAAATTGGTTCATCCATACCCTTGATCACCTCTTTCATGAGTATTAATCCTCTCTTTAGTGTTTCTCACCCAAAATATTTGGTTCAAACCACGACTTTAGGATAAAATAATCCCTTCTTCTAATATTATTTCCCCTCTTATCCCTCATGGTGATGTATAGTTACGGGGCATTTGATGCCAATATGGTGGATCTCTTGACTATCTCCTTAGGAAATCAATCTAGATTCCCCGGATGGTCCACCGCTTCAGCACATTTACCCTTATCGGACTAATCCACGATGCTAATAAGAAATTTTAGTAAATGAACTTGCCTCATCCTCTAACAATCTATCACCCCACCCAATTGCTTAGCTATTCATGTCCATTCCACCCAATCTTCATCCAATCAATACAACCATCACCACTACCCTTCTTGTTACCTCTTCAGCCCCAATATCATGTCCCTTATTTGGGAAACATGATCCCCCACATCACGTGTAGGTCATTGCTTCCCACCCCCTCTTGTAGGTACCACTGCCTTATTCAATGTCTAACCCCTTTCAACAACAATTTCATCCTACCTAGTATCAACAATAATACAACATTCCTATGACACAACATCAAACATTCCAAACTCAACCTTTAGCTCACATTCATCACATAATCCCCAAACACACATTCAATCTCACCAAAAATTTTACCCAATTACCTCGTAAGTTGTGCAACCACAACCACAACCCATTATCACATCACCAAATGATCCTATGCATGTTCTCATGAATAGGTTATCCAACCTTGATGCCACCACCCTAGGGCCCAAAGTTACGTTATCATACAAACAAATTTGCAATGAGTCGATCCATCCCTCCGTGCCAATTAAGCCATATCCTCCACATTGGGAATTTCCAAAATTTGCCAAGTTTAATAGCAAGGAGGATCCACAACAACATCTCCATGCATTCAGGCATATGTGCTACCTTATTGCACATGATTAGGACTTGATGCTCCACACTTTCCCCATGTCTTTGGCTGGTCCAATGTTAGACTTGGTATAATAATATCCCTCAATATTCAATATTTTCCTTTAATCAGCTTGCAAAATTATTTTTAGAACATTTTTGATCAAAATTACACATAAGATAACTATCAATGATCTATATGCCATCCGATAGTTCAAAGATGAGTCTATCGTAAACTTCGTTGCGATGTCGTGAGATTATAAATCAATTATCATTCACCATTCTCTGATTGAACTCATTGAGATCTTTTCATGTTCATGCACAAAACATATATCTTCTACCCTATAAATCCAATCCTTGAAAACATTTAACGAAGCCTTTACCATGGCTTGCAAGTTTGAAACACGCGCCATTGAGCGGGGCCATTTATTATTGAAATCGAACAAACCTAAACATGAATTCACTAGAACATCCACACATAATGAGAAATATAAGGGAGTGGATAATTATGTGGTCGTCAAATATTCTCCTACACCAACATCCAGGTATGTGGACTCAACAACAAGCCCCGCGACCGACACACTAACTACACTCCCTGGGAAACATACACATCTATCTCGACAAGTAGATAATGGAAAACCTAATCAAACTACCCCGTATCTCGAACAATTGATGAGTCAAGATGAAACCCATGTGGTATTGTGAAGACCATTACTACAAATACCACAAAACCCGAGGGTAAGCTGTTATCCAATTTTTCCCCTTGGGGAAAAATTGGACGACGAGAGGAAAAATTAGACAACGAGAGCTAATTATACCTTGAGACCTGAAAAAGTTCTTCATGAAGCTTTCGAGGATATTATAGGGTGTTGGTTTTCTTGAAATAAGAAATTGGATTCGGTGGGTTCACATTCATCCAACATGAGCAAGGAGTTATAAAAATTGATAATATAGTTTTGGGAGGTCCTATTAAGCTTTTGTTATACTCTAGTTTTGAGAAAAGGCCCAAGGAAATCAACATTAGGGTAGAGGAATTATTTTAGTGAGTTGAAGGGACATAAGTTGAAACTAGCTCAGTGAGATGACTTAGATTTATCATGATCTTGTCATGGTTGAGCAGTCAACGCATGGCTCACACTATTAGAGAAAAATGGAAATGTATTGTTTTAGGTGTGGGTGATTTTTCTCACATTAGGGTGAGTGAAAATCTAGTTACTGAGGACACCTGCAGGGGAGCTCATGGTGTTGTTTCATAGAGTCTTGAACATAGAATACATGTGAAGATGGTCATATTATAGGAAGATCAATATGATCCTGACAGAGAAGTTAAGTGAGTTACTTAAAATAAGTAAGATTGCAGTTTAGGACATGTTGGTGCAGGGCTCATGTTTCATCAAGCTCAACTCATATCAAGCTAGTTATGGTTTTCATTGGCAATTTTTCATAGGGTGGGAGCTCACCGAAGGAGGTGATGCCTTGGTTTGGGATTGTGGCGAAGACAATGAATGGCATGTCAATGGTATAATGACTTGGATGAGTAGCTTGGAGATTTGAGGGTTTTCGGGTGTCGTGCCAAGTTAAATGGTTAGGTGGATAGATATGAACTCGGTGATGAGTAGGGATGAGTTATAAATATGATAAGGTTGAAGAAGAAAGTTCATGTTTAGCTCGATGGTCGCAATCGAGCTAGCTTGTAGTCAAAATGGGTAATAGCTCAGCTTAGACTAAGAGCTCAATCGAATAATGCAAAGGGTCGACATCAAGTTAGACTATGGCATGATGGCATAACATGCAGAACATTCGATGGGGACATTTTGAAGGTTCATTTCCAAGTGGAGATAATGGGATGGCATTCCAAGCCAAAAATTCCATAGGGGAGATTTTGCATTTGGAAAACCATCATAAGGCTTCCAATAGGTGGAGATCCATAGATAATTTTCCAAGTGGGGTTCCAACGATGGCGGGACAAGGTGCATTCCCCACATGTAGAGATTCATGCGAGTGTGGCTGAGGTGTGCCAAGTCCTCCACTAAGACGTCCATCCAAGCTCGAGTTAAGTGGGAGGTTGGTAGAAACTTGGAAACTCTACATAAGACCTGGTCATCTAATGAATGCAGGGGACTCGATTCCTCAAATATAGCTCGAACGGTTGGAGGCTGAGCTCAACTTGAGTTTGGAGGAAAGATCGACCATGAGCTTAGTGCCATCTCAATAATAACTAAGGTAGTAAGCATGGGAAAATAACATAATCGGGGCAAGAAACTTCTTGAAACAAGATCTTAGGTGAGTGCAACATGAGCTTAAATGTAGTCATGGAGGGATCTCGACATGATATCGAGGCAAGAAACCCATGACCATGAGGCAATCCCGATGCACTCTTATATCTAAGATGGATGTAATCTCGTATGTGAGCTCAATATGACCTTGTAAATGATAAAGGAGGTAAACTCGGTGTGAGCTTTGAGGAAATAGTGAAGGATCTCAGCTTGCATGATCTCAGAGGTGAGCTTGGTACATGCTCACCATGAGTTGGGAGGTAAGCTAGATGTGATCTTAGAGGAGAGATCATCACGAGCTCGAAGGTTATCTCAACATGATCTCGACTCGAGATTGGATGTGATCTTGACTTAAGCTCGGATGTGATCTCAACTTGAGTTAGAAGGTGATCTCAACTAGAGCTCAACAAAAACTAAGGTCAAAAGCATAGGCAAGGATCTTGATCTCGGAATGTGGTTCATCAAGCCTGACAAAGGATATCAGACTGGTCATAGGGGTAAACATGTATTGGCTCAATAAACCAAACTCAAAGGAAAGAACACAGATCGTGGGAGCTCATGAGGTCATGTTCAATATTTTCACGTCATTACGGAAATGGCTTAGTCAATAGGCCTATGAGAATGAGCTAGGAAAAGGTGGATTCATGAGTTGAGGCACTTTGGGTTAAGATATACTAAACATATCATGGATTTTAGTGAGCCTTTTAATAATGAGCTTAGCAAGTTTGAGCCTTAGCGAAATGGAGAACATTTAGATCTCAAACGATGTTGATGAGGTGAGTGTAAGAGTATTCAAGTGGCACAAAGAACAATACATGAATGTTAATATCGTGAACTATGAGCTACTCATATGTGTTTGATAGGTTGCATCTCGATAGAGTTGGGTCTATGTTCTCGTATGGATATGAGCTTAGCCAACTTGGTATGAGGTGAGGTAGCTTGATGAAGAGCTCTGAAAGTGAGCCAACTCATCATGATGATTGAGTTAGCTCATTCGGTTAGTAAAACACGCACGAGTCAGCTGAGATAAATGGTGATCTCTTGAAGAGGAGCTCAACAAAAATGCTAAATAAGATTGGTGGATTGTGGTAATGAAATCATGACAATCTCGGTTAGTATGATGCATGGGAAGAAACTCGGGATGAGCCGAGTTGACACCAAGTCGTTTGGAGGTGAGTTCATGAAATGGAGTTCCATCGATGTGATAGAACGATGGCCAAGTTTCTCAAAGAGAATGAAATATGAAGCTTTCAAGTCGGATAGAATGGAACTTGACATGACAAGGTGAGCTCGTGAAAGTATATTATGACTTAGGATGATCCACTAACCAATCCAATGTCAAGTGCTACCGATCGATGTAATAAGAAAGGATCTCATTCAATACAAGTGGGTGGAGCTTGGCTGAGCCATCAAGTTAATCTAGTGGATGGTGAGCCCATGTTGATTAGGAGCTCATTAATTTCATGCAAATCTCACCGATTCGGAGAGAATATAACTTGCAGGAAAGACAAAGCTTGGTAAGAGGAGCTTTCACCAACTTGATGAGTTGGCTCCCAAGCCAACCACCGAGTTGGTCTTTTTGACCATTTCTCATAAACCCCCATTCGAGTAAACCAATCCTTTTAATTTTCATTAAATTAATATTTTTATTAATAATATTTATTATTATTATTAAAATATTTTATTTAAATATTCATTTAACTAATGAGAGGATTAAGTTAATCGGGCATTAATGACACATGATGGAAGATTCTCAAGAGATTTAACCAACTTTGTAATAAATGAACCATCATGTACCTTCAATTTAGGAAGGAATTTATTACTTTTCCTCTCTTTTCTCATAGATTTTTTCTATAAATGTAAGTTGGAAGCTCATTCCAACAGGTTGGACAAGTTAGATTTCTGAGACAAGTGTATAGTTTTCAAGAAACCTCCTTCTTCTGCAAGTTGTTCTTGTATGTTGAGGGAACTTTCAAGCCTCCTTTCAAGACTATAATGACAACCATTGCCTCTTCGAATGTATGATGTATTATGCATGTTGATTGAATTAATAAAAGTGTGTGTTTTGTGACTAATCTTAGTCCTTTCATCCTTCTATACTTCTTTGTGCCTTTCTCATGCTTGCAGGTACACTATGCAAGTTTAAGTTTCTATTACAAGTTCTTGGAGTTCTATGTTTATCAAGTGGTGGAGTATTGCATGTGGTTGAGTTGTGGTGCTTGTTCACCCTTCTCAAGTTCATACTTCTTCACTTGGAATATTGATATGCCATTATTTGATTGAATTTTAACAAAGGGAACACATGCTTCTTAGTCTGTGGTCTAGTATTTACCTCTCTAAGTTGTAGTAGGTGAAGTTATCTTGTGGTGCACAACATCCTCTTCAAGTTAACCCTTCCTAAGTCTAGAAACACCCTTTATTTGGTGCATCACCATCCCTAGTATAGTTTCATTTATTGAAAATATCTTCCCTAAAATCCATGAAAATGTTAACATAGGACTAGATAACCATTTTATTACACTAGGAGTAGTACAACACTTAGTTTAGGAAGAGGAAGTCAGCCTTCTTTGGAGGTTCACATTGAGCCCAAGTCCCACAACTTGAGAGGTGATCCCATGTTTTCCAATCACACCGAATGTCCTATTCACATTTTGGACATTCGGAGGATGTAGTGATTTGGTGAAAATAGTTTTTGGCATGCCCGGTTGTATAAAGAGTTGGTACTTCTCTTCTCATTTACAAAAATCAAAATACCTGACGACTCTATATTTATGGATTTCAAATCTCATTGCATTAACTTATGCAAAGAATTCAGACAAGAGCTTATTCAAAGAAAATAAATTATCAACATATCTAACTATCCATATCTCCTCCAAGGAGAAGGAGAAGAGGCATCTCAACATCACCCGTTGTAGCATCACCTCGTAGGGGTCATTCAATTCCTCCTTACGGATGATTTCCTCCACCTAGGAATAATCAACCTTTCATGTTATCATGAGGAACCAAGTTTTTCCCCCTTCAATACAATCAATCCTTTTAGCTCAACATGAATATACCTATTAGTGCAACATTCAAAATTTTACCCTTCTACTCAGAGGAAACTCATGTTACTCCAGTGGAACATATTCTTGATGTAGCTAGCATTTGTGTAGTACATAACATCACGAGAGGACTACGTTGTGGTTAGACTTCTTTACCTCTTTGATCCAAAATAATTAGATTATTACTACCGAGATCTCGGACCCTTATAGGCTTTAATTATTTGCACGATGATTTTCTCCTTTTAAGTAATCAATTTAAAAATAAATGCAAGACATTAAAGAAAATTGCACAAATATTGATTACGGAGTTCGGCAATTTCCTACATCTCCCCTCTTCATGGTCGAACCATTCCACTAGTCAAAACTTGTAAGTTACTATAGTACTTTCACATTAAAAAACCTAATGGAAACTATTTAAACTTGCTTAGAAGAATAACCAAACCTTCGGACGAGAAGGAGGGAAGGTGAAAAATGTCACTTTAGACTCCCCCTTCTCGTGTATTTGGAAGAATGATGGCTCCAGGCTCCACTATTCGAAACCTTCGGTTCCATCCCTTCCGACACTAATACAACACCCTATGGCTCTGAGTCTCGCCTATACACCCATGCCCTCACATAATTTCTAGCTAGGCAATAAAAAGGAGGCCCATTCTTCTCATGGGCTGACTAGGTAGTTTGAATAACTCCTAGCCACAAATATTTAATTTATTATTGCCTAAAAAATAATAGGTCAATAATAATCAAAATAATAATGCCTAAAATAATTTGGGCTTCTTCAATTTAGGTCTTCACACAACAACAATTTCTCATTCTCCTCTTGGCTCTCTTTGCCTCCAGCTCTAGGAATGAGTTTCTCATTTGCCCCTATTTTGTGTGTTTGTTCCCACAATAAGCTTAACAAATAATAATCTTAGGTTGTGTGTCCCTTCCTTACAAGCTCGCACTAATGGGTTCCTATTTATACAAAATTAGGGCCTTTAAAAATATGCAATCTCTCACCGGCCTTGGAATTATCCTTAGGCTATTTTTAAACCTTTAGCCCGTAGTATTTTGATAAGGGATAAAATATTCTAAAATGGGCGCTTAGCATTTTAAATGGGATTAAATCCCAAAAGAGCGGCTAAGGAGAAGTGGGTATATCCCATGCCTTGGGGTTTTGTAATGTTTTAGGCTTTAAAGCCTTTCACGCATATGGGACCCTGAAGTGGTCAAAAGACCACGTTAGGCTTAACCGCCCCATCTCTCACCGCTTCACCACCTTCTTCCACATGGTCCTCCATACATGGCATGTGGGTAATTTCTAACCATTAATACATGGTTGTTATAATAAAACCCACCCCACTTAGTCATGTGGCATGAAAATTGATTTGTAAGTGGACTTACCAAGATAATAAAATTTCGACCCCTATAATGTGGTATAGAAATAATTAACTCGGCCTTAGAATTTTCATGTAGTCCACTTTTCGTCTCCCGATCTTGCGGATCAGTGAATTTGGCGGTCGTTGGCAAGCCACGTGTCACCCTATTGTGATTGGTCCAATATTGACCAATTGACCAAAGTTGACTTTCTCCTTTCTAAACTTTGATTCAAACTTATCTAGAGCTCTCCCTGTCCATTTGTCACGTTCTCACACTAGTCACTTGGAAAGCTTCTTCAAGATGATCTTCTGCAGGCACAAACCATTTAGGGATGTTTAGGAAATTTTTAAAATGATCCCCTTGACCACTCTTTCAAGGGAAAAGCACTTCAATGGTTTTGTGGGTTAAGTGTTGGTACTATAACCACTTGGGATGAGTTGGAGAAAATATTTGTAAACAATTTTAAGACAAGAGTGATCACTTGTCACTCTTGGAACAAATCACTACCATAAAGAGAGATCCTTAAGAATACATGAGTGATTTCAACTTCGATTCCATAGGACATCCTGGAATAGGATTACGGTTACTCATAAATCCTTCTTCAAATAATGTATTCTTGTACTATTTGTGAGCCTTGAATACTAATGTGATGAAAATATGATGTAGTCCATGGGAGGGACTACCTGTCACTCGATGCCTACAAAGTTGCCATAAGAGTAAAGAATTCCTTTATTCAAGTTGGAAAGATAGCTCCATGAATCCCAAATGCCATTGTTCTAGATCTTACCTTGAACAATCAGTAGTACCATTGCTCCTATTCCAACAGCCTCCAAGGACCAAATCAGCCTCCCCACCTCTTCAAATGATCTATTTGAAGTCAAGTTATTGCTGCAAATTTTTGGGAACGAGCTCATTGCACTCAAGAGGAAACAATTTCAATATAATCATCCATACCAACCACAAAATCAGACTACCATTGCTCCTATTCCAACAACCTCCAAGAAACCAACTCAATCTTCCCCTACCTCTTCAAATGATCTATTTGAATTCAAGTCATTGCTACAAAATTTTGGGAACGAGCTCGTTGCACTCAAGAGGCAAAAATTTCAATATAATCGTATCCATACCAACCACAAAATCAGCAATATCATGCTAACCATCCTCCTTTTCAAGGGAACAATCAACCAAAAAATCAAGCTACAAATCAAGATGCGAAATGTCAAGCCTTTGAACTTTTGGAACCCTCTTGCTGCTAGCTCATCTAGAGCCATTAGTACCTGTCTAGAATAATCTAGTTCAAGACTACGAATGGTTTTATCCTTGTTCTTAACCCCATAATAAAAATATTTGTCCTAATGGAGTTCTTAGCTAGGCCCTTATGGTTCAAAGTGTATATGTCCCTTCATATCCAACAAAAAATTCATCTACACAAGAAATAACAAATCAACTACACGCACTTTGAAGAAACCACTTTGCTAAATTAGAAAGTAGAATATTTTTGTGGGTTGAATACAAATTCCTCATCAGTGGCGGAAAACACTCATTCCAAAAAGAGAGCAATGAAACCTCAACATTCCAAATATATCAAACATCCAAGTCATAGCCTCATCCACAAGTGGCGGTTGATAAATATGTGGGAAAAAAACCACAAAAAACACCTATTAGCCAAGCTACGAGGAAAGAAGGTTCTTTAGGCATCACGATACCCAATAAGCACTTTTCAAAAGAGGATTCTAATGCCCAAAGAAGTGTCAACAAAGTTGGAGCAATTCCCTTCAGCATAGTAGAATAGATGAAGAATACCAACCTAAGTGTTACCATGTGGGACACTCTCAATTCCTTCTCAAAGAAATTTGTTACGAGAGGCTATAAAATTTTTGTACAATCGATGATCATCGAGTCATGGAACAACAACCACTACAAGTTTGTGTCAACTAGAAGGGAAAATTATTCCTAAGGAAAACAAACCACCACCATTCTATATTTCCCTAATCATTGGTGACCACCGGTACATAATTGCATGATTGATTTTGGTGTCAGTAGCTCGGTCATGCCCAAACAAATTGCAGATGTACTAGGCATACAATATACGCCGGTTGCAAGAGGTGTTGTTCAACTGGATGGCACATCCATTAAAACTATTGGAGTCATCAAAGGAATTCAAATTACCATCCATGCATGTCACGGTTTTCATCACATAAGACATATTGGTAATCGATCTTCCTCCTCTCTTTTCCATCTACCTATCACAAGATTTCACTACCAATATGGGTGGTTATCTATCGTCGATTGGTCACATATGATTCTCAGGACTCGATACGGAACCAAAGTAACTATAAGGGTAGAACCAATCTACCATAATCATGTAGAACCCTACACTACTAGTCCTATAAATGGGAATTATACCATCGGTGATCTAGAAGAAGAAGATGTTGATCATGAACCGACCACTCTTGTGGAAGAAGTCCCTAATATTGTGTTGGATGAAGTGAGTGGAGATCATCAGTATGATCCCTACACTAATGTGTTGGCAGAGGAAGAAGTTGGTTTTCTTTTTTGGAAGAGATAGGATTGGGTACATACTTGCATTCACGAAGAAGGTACGATCATACCACAACTAGTCAAAACACAAAACAATTCTAAAGGACTGTGGAAATTATTCTTCGATGGTTCAGGAGTAAGAATGGATCTGGTGCTTTGGTGTCATGCTAATTTATCTAGAGGGAGATAAGTAATTTTCATCTTTCTAGTTGTAATTCATTTGCACTAACAATGTTTTAAATATGAGGCCCTTGTGCAAGGAATCCAACTAGCTCAAAGAAAGGGAATCAAATCCCTGACTATTTTCGAGAGACAGTGAGTTAGTTGTTCATCAAGTGATGACACATAGTGCATCCAAAATGATCTTTTAAGATCATACAAGAATCGAATCTGGGATTTGATTGAATATTTTGAAGCTTTTGGGATCCATGCAGTTCCTAGAAATCAAAATCAAGATGTTGATAGGCTTGCTACAATTGGATTGTACAATATGACATACCTATTGATATCATGAAAGAAGGGCAGAAATTTGTCAAAATGGTGGTTCAACCTGCAGTCCCTAATAATGTGAGTAGCTGGAAAGTATTCCATAGTGACCAAAAAATTATCATTTTTCTAAAAGAAGAGGTAGAGTTTGCTGCAAAAATCAAGATAAGCTTATAAGAATCATATGGTGATCAAATCATACAATTGAAAAGCAAAAGGTACCAAAATTCTTAGTTACTCTAGAATCCATCTTTAATTTAGATGATCAATCCAAAAGACAAAGATCTAACATGGTGGTCAAAGAAGAATATTTTGAGGAAGTCGAGGTAGCAAATGAAAATATTATGAAGATCGGCAAAGTATCTACTTCCGAAGAGAAAGAATATTTCATCAAACTCTCAAGAGTATCACGAAATTTTTGCATGGAGCTACAAAGACCTACATGGTTTTGATCCAGGTATAGCATAACATACCATCGAACTGGATCCTAATGCCAAGCTAGTCCATTAGAATCGAGGCCAATTAATCCTAAAATTGAGCCACTAATGAGAAAAGAGATAACCAAACTCATTGAGGCCATGTATAATTTTTCCCATCAAGCATTCCTCTTGGGTAGCCAATATGGTGCCCGTAAGGAAGAAGAATGGAGAGATTCGGTTATGCGTGGATTTCAGGGACTTGAATCATGCCTCATTGAAAGATCATTATCCCCTTCCATCAATGGAAAAAATTCTTCAAACAATGGTAGGAGCTCAAAGATTTTCTTTTCTTGATGGATATTCGGGTTACAATCAAATTCTGGTCCAAGAATCTGATCAATTCAAAATGGCTTTCACTACCAAGTGGGGCATGCATTCTTACAAAAAAATTCCATTCAGATTGTCCAATGCCAAGGATACTTTCCAAAGAGCCATGGACATGGAATGCAAAGGACTAATCAATGACATCATCTTGGTTTACCTTGATGATATAGCGTATATTCTAAGCATGCGAATATGACATCATGCATCTAAGGAAGGTTTTTTGAAGGTATAGGGAATTTGGGGTTTCACTTAATCCCAAGAAATGTATTTTTGCATTGCACGAGGGAAATTTTTTGGGGCATGTTGTTTCAGCAGAAGGAATATTAATCGATCTAGCCAAGATTCATTCAATTATGTCCTTATCTCTCCCAAGTCACAAGAAGGGTCTCTAGAGTTTTCTGGGAACCATAAATTTCATGCAGAGATTCATCCCTCAATTTACAACATTGACTAAGCCACTAACATCCATGTTGAAGAAAAATATGTCATTATCATGGAAAAAGGAAGGAATGGAGAGATTTAAATCCATCAAAATGGCCATTTCTCAAGCTCCCACATTGGTGAACCCTAGGTTTGATAAAGACTTTATCCTTTATGATTTTTCTTGTCAAGAGAGCAACCAATTACTTTCTTGATCAATCCCTCAAAGACTATGAAATAAAATATTCATTCATGAAAAACAAGTTTACTGCGGTTATTCGATCTTTGAAGAAATTCAAGCACATGTTGTCCAACAAAAAATTCATCTAATGGTGTCTCATCTAGGTGTCAAGGAATTTTTGCTTGAACAAAGAAATGAATGAAAAGCATGCTAGATGGATCATGAAGGTGATGGAGTATGATGTGCATATAAAAGTTACCAAAATTTTCAGAGGTAAAGGTTTGTGTCAATAACTTGAACTGTAAACATGGAATCAAAAGGTGATGAGAACATGACGCTCCTAAACACTTGATGAAGGTGATGATCAGGTTGAATGGTTATCCAAAATGAATAATTTCCTTTTCTCAGGAGTATATCTTGTGAATATGGATAAAAATCAAAGACAAAATTTCTATCTTCAATCTATTCCATATGTTCTAGTAGATAATGTTCTCTTTCAAAAGGATTTGAACGGTGTTCTCCTTCGGTGCATGGGACCGAACAAATAAGTAAGATACTAGAGGATTTTACAATGGCCTATATGGGGACATTATTCTATAGGAACAAGCTGCTACCAAGATCATGTGACCCGAGATACTATTGGCTAGATTTGTTCAAAGATGCCCACCTATAGGTAAGGAAGTGTAAGGAATTTTCCCTTTCATTGGCAAGAAGAAGTTGGCGATATTTTGATATATCTAATTCAAGTGGATCAACCCTTTGTTAAATGGGGGTTGGATTTCATCATAATGATTAATCCTCCATCCAAAGGGCATGAGACATAAATGGGTCCTTATTACAACAGACTATTTTACTCGATGGACATAAGCAATAGCATTTAAGGAGAGAAATGAGAAGGAAGTTCTTGATTTCTTGGAAGGTATAATGACAAGGTTTGGTGTTCCATTTTACAGTCATTTCGAACTACAATGAAATGGATTTTCTTGTTATGAAGTTGAGTGAATGGGATGTTAAGAAAGGGGTCTACCTCAAGACTTCATCTAATTGATCTCCACAAGGAAATGGATTGGATGATTCTAGCAAAAAGAACCTCATAAGGATTATCAAGCACACAATGGAGACTAACAGGAGGACTTGGCATACATAGATTAAGATTGCTTTATGGGAAAATTGGATCACACCTAAAAGGGCAATCAGAAATTCTCCTTTCATGCTCGTATATGGAAGGGAAGAAAAACTTCCACTCTCCTTGGAATTACCTTCTTTGGAGTTAGCTCATCATCTTGAGGTTATGGAGAGTGATCCTCTGATAGTCAGATTTGCTGAAATCATGGAGTTGGAATAAGTATGAAACAAGGCTAGGAAGAATTTGGAGCAACACCGAGGCTGAGGTTAAGAAATCCTTTAACAAGAACGTGTCGACAAAAATTTTCAAGAAGGAGATTTAGTTCTCAAATGGGATGAAGATCGAGCCAAACCAGGTAAGCATGCCAAGTTTGATACTCTCTGAGTGGGCCATACATCATCACAAGTTACAAAGAGGTGAAT
Source organism: Taxus wallichiana var. yunnanensis (assembly GCA_018340775.1). Lineage (NCBI taxonomy): Eukaryota > Viridiplantae > Streptophyta > Pinopsida > Cupressales > Taxaceae > Taxus > Taxus wallichiana. Next base: position 947,379,320 of record CM031235.1, read on the forward strand.
TCATTTCATCTATCTAGGATCAATGGAGAAGAACTACCCATTCATGTGAATGGGATACATCTCAAATATTTCTTTTGAGATCATTCCACCCCTATATAGTTTAGTTAGGTGTTTTCCTCTAAGTGCTTAGGCACATTGTTGTGTGTTGTTGTTCTTTTGCTTTCCTTGTGTTTTTGGTGTTCTTGCACATTGTATCATCCTTGGAGGTGTTAAGGACAAAAGAGGTTCAAAGTTTCTAGGAGAGTTTCATAATGTTGCTTAAGTAAAAATTCCACAAGTATGCCATAGATGATGAGTATTCATCGGTTCGATATACTTATTGCTTAACATTCCGGGAGGTCCAAAATATACAATGCTCAAGGGGACTTCGAGATCCATTCCAAAAGATTAGATCGGTTTTGGGATGCGACATTGAATCCATGCCCAATGGATGAATTAAGGCTACTAAAATAATGCTTAGCAGACAATCATCCCCTTAGGTCGCCAAAAATGTTATCCATTTTTTCCCCTTGGGAAAAATTGGATGATGGGAGCCAATTATACCACGAGACTTGAAAAATTTCTTCATGAAGATTCCGAGATATTACAGGTGTTAGTTTTCTTAGAATAAGAAATTGGCTTTGACAGGTTTACATTCACCCAACACAAGCAAGGAATTATCAAAATTGATAAATTAGGTTTGGGAGGTCCTATTAAGCTTTTGTTATACTCTAGTTTTGAGAAAAGGCCCAAGGAAATCAACATCAGGGAAGAGGAATTAGTTTAGTGAGTTCAAAGGGACATGAGCTGAAACTAGCTTGGCGAGATGACTTAGATTTATCATGAGCTTTTCATGGTTGAACGAGTCAATGCATGGCTCACACTATCCAAGCGAAATGGAAATGTATTGTTTCCGACGTGGGCAATTTTTATCACATTAGGGTGAGTGAAAATATGGTTACACACCACCTTACAAAGGAGCTTTTGGTGTTTTTTCATAGAGTCTTGAATATAGAATACATGTGAAGATGGTCATATTACGATAATAATAATATGATCCTGACGAGAGAAGTTAAGCGAGTTACTTAAAATAAGTAAGATTGTAGTTCATGACATGTTGGTGCAGGGCTCATGTTTCATCAAGATCAACTCATATCGAGCCGCTTATGGTTTTTGTTGGCATTTTTTTCACAGGGGTGGGAGCTCACCAAAGGAGGTGATGCCTTGGTTTGGGATTGTGGTGAGGCGGTGAATGGCGAGTGATCAATGGAATAATGACTGACCGAGTAGCTTAGAGATTTGTGACGCTTTTCCACGTTGTTCCAAGTTAAATGGTTAGGTGGATAGATATGAAATCGCTGATGAGTTGCGAGATATGATAATGCTGAAGAAGAAAGTTCATGTTTATCTCGATGGTCGTAATCGCTAGCTTATAGTCAAAATGGGTAATATCTCGGTTTAGAATAAGAGATCGATCGACTAATGTAAAGGGTTAACGTCGAGTTAGACTTTGTGGCATGATGGCATAACATGTAGAACATTCGATGGGGAAATTTTGAAGGTTCATTACCAAGTGGAGATAATGGGATGGCATTCTAAGCCAAAAATTCCATAGGGGAGATTTTACATTTGGAAAACCATCATAAGGGTTCCAATAGGTGGAGATCGATAGATAATTCGCCAGTGGGGTTATAAAAATTGTGGGCCAAGGTGCATTACCCACACAAGGAGATTCATTCTTGTGTGGCAAAGGAGTCTTGAGTCTTCCACTAAGATGCCATCCAAGATGAGTTAAGTGGGAGGTTGGTAGAAACCTGGAAACTTTGCATAAGACCCAACCATATAATTAATGTAGGGGACTTGATTCCTTGAATATATCTTTGAATACAGTTGGAGGTGAGCTTAACTTGAGTTCGAAGGCAAGATCAATGTGAGCTTAGTGCCATCTCAATAAGAACTAAGGTAGTAAGAATGGGAAAATAACATAATCGAGCATGGGAAGTTATTGACACAAGATCTTAGGTAAGTGCAACATGAGTTCGAATGCAAGCATGGAGGAGGTTGAGACGATATCAAAGGTAAGAAACCCATGACCGTGAGGCAAGCTCGATGCACTCTTATATATGAGATGGATGTAATCACGTAGAGCTCAATATGACCTCGTAAATGATAAAAGAGGTAAATGTAGTGTGAGATTTGAGGAAATAGTGAAGCGATCTCAGCTGCATGATCTCAGAGGTGAGCTTGGTATATGCTCATCACAAGCTCGAAATATCATCACAAGTTGGGAGGAAAGTTGTATTTGATATTTGAGGAGAGATCATCACAAGCTCAATGTTATCTCAACACGATCTTGACTCGAGATTGGATGTAATTTAGACTTAAGCTCGGATGCGATCTAAACTGGAGTTAGAAGGTGATCTCAACTAGAGCTCAAAAAAAACTAAGGTCAAAAGCATAGGAAAGGATCTTGATCTTGGAACATGGTTCATCAAGCTTGCCAAAGGATATCAGACTAGGTCATAGGGGTAAACATGTATTGGCTTGGTAAACAAAACTCGGAGGAAAGAACACAGATCGGTGGGAGCTCGTGAGGTCATATTCAATATTTTCATGTCGCTACGGAAATGGCTTAGTCAATAGGCCTACGAGAATGACCTAGGAAAAGGTGGATTCGATGAGTCGAGGCACTTTGGGTTAAGCTATGTTAAACATAGCATGGAGTTTAGTGAGCCTTTTAATAATGAGCTTAGCAAGTTTGAGCCTTAGTGAAATGGAGAACATTTAGAGCTCAAACGATGTTGATGAGGTGAGTGTAAGAGTATTCAAGTGGCCCAAAGAACAATGCATGAATGTTAATCTCGGTGAACCGTGAGCTACTCAAACGTGTTTGATAAGTTACATCTCGGCCAGATCTTGGCACTTTTATGCATAGAAGCTTAGCTAGCTCAAGTAGGAGGTGAGGTAGCTCAATGAAGAGCTTCTGCAAAGTGAGCCAACTCATCATGATGACCGAGTTAGCTCGTTCGGTTAGTAAAACAAGCACAAGTTAGTGGTGAGTGTTTCACCTGATTCTTAGAGCATTTCTTGGAATGTGATGAAACAAATAAGGGTAAAAGGGCTAGGAGGAATACCTGTTGAAGCTAGTTGAAGGTTGTTGCATGCGTATGACTTCTTGATCCACAACTAATCATGAGAGCTTCCTTTTGGCTAGGAGGAACTACCTAAAATAAACAACAAGACCACTAATAGAAGTTAAATAGTATATGCAATGGACTACCTAGTGTATGCTAGTTCTAGGAAGTGTGATACTCCCTAGAAGGTTGTCAATCCATTGTTGTAAACAAATTAATGTGAGAAATAAGGTAAATATTGTCCTACTAGTAGTCAATATGATTTAGGCATCTCATATAAACACAATAAGAAAAATCTAATCTAACAGGATAGGTTAGGATCATATCCAGAGGTCGGGTAAATGGTTCTAGTTTCGCGAGTCGTGAAAGGTCGATGAGAGTCACGAGGTGATTATAGGTAACTTGGGGATAAGTGGGTAAGTTTTTGGTCTGTATTATTTTGGCGAAACATAGACCGATGCGGTTAATGTTGATCGATGTCGATTCTTGAAGAAATGATAGGGGGTCAGAACATGGGTCTCAGTTCTATTTTCCATGTTGATGGGGAACTGGGTGAGGTGTCTAGGAGGTATAAGTAGGGATGCAGGTCAATGGGTATGTCTGGTGGGGTTTTGGTGAAGGTGGGAGGAGTTATGGGTTACGTTGATGAATGGTAGCAAAGGTCAAGATCGGGTAAGTAGGCGATGCCGGTAGAGCTCGACTGATGGTGGTTTAGGGAAACTGATGTCGGTGACTATGGGAAAGTGGGAGATGTTGTAGAATGGATTTTGGATCCTCTTTGTGATTGCACAAAGAGTTGGGTAAGTTGGAATGCGGTGTTGGATTACTAAGATGGGGTTTTGAGAGGTTTTGTAAGAGGTATAGGGGATAGTTACCAGAGAGGACTTTTGAGTGGCTAGGAAAGAAATAGCACATAGAATAATCTAAATACTGAAAGTATTCAAAAAAATTAGATTGAATAGAGAAGTATACTTGAAATTTTCTACAAGTTGACTATGGGTGAAGAGTGGAGATGGTGGTGAGATATTTATTCTGTGAAGGGCCATTGGTTGATGGGAGACTCTTGCTTGAGCTTCCTGGGATTTCCTCCTTGCTTGGCTGAATCAGATCTTGGCTTGGATGGTTAGTGGATGTCTGGGTGTGAATGGATGCTCGCTCGATTGCATGCGAGATGTGATTACTCTCCCTTGCTCTCAAAAATGTACCAACCTCGAAATAAGGTTACTAAAGGGAATAAAAGGTAGCGACGATGGTTCTGGTTGGTAGCATCGGTTTAGGGTGACCGACGTTGGTTACGGTGGGATTCCCTAGGTTTGCTAAAATGAGTAGATTCGCTTGATTTTTTGGATCTAGTTAGTTTCTTTCCATGGATTAGAATGGAAGATTCTTTTCTAATGGGTGAGAATGTGGTTAGAGGGAATGCAAGCTTTGATTTTTAGGGTTTAATTAGGTCTTAGTTAGTTATGGCAACATACTAAGAATAGTCTTAGGGTGAGGTGGCTAGGTGAGGTGTATATGTGAGGTGGTGGTGTGGGAATTATATTAATTAGGATAATTAAATAATAAATATTATGAGGACATGGATTAATTTAATTTAATTAATTAAATTAATATTAGTGTAGGGTGTGAGGGGCCATGGTTAGGTGAGTGTGTTCGAGTTGGTTATTTGATGAGGGACCAGGGGAGTGTGACCCAATTTTGATGTCTACATTTTCCCCCTTTTTGTTGCGTAGCTTGTATTGGTAAGTGACGCCGACAAAAAATCAGATGTGGTTGCCCCATGTGTGGGTGAAGGTGGGGTCAAAGCATACAAGTGTGTCCCACTTTGTGGCCATAAATATTTTAAAATCTGACTAGTAAATAAATAATTAAAAATACTATAAAAATTTAAAAAATCAGGTAAATTCTGGATGCCTGCACCTTGGTATTTATAGCCTCTTAAAAATGCATGTTTGGTCATTTTATATGTGTTTGGTCATGTTTTGGTTGTTAGACATAGTTTGCTGAAAGTACAAAAACTACAAAAAAGTGGGACACAGTTATATGCTTTGACCCAGGTGATCCCCCTCAAACTAGGAAATGATGAGGCGGAAGGCGGAATCGGTGATTGGTTTGATAAAAGGTGAATATGATGAAGAGGAAGGTGGAAAATGGGGTTGAGGGGGTAAAGGTACAATCGGGTAAGCCGGAGGTAATGGGTTAGGGTCAAAGGTAATGTGATCAAATGCATTCACACGTATAAACTATAGCACGATACTAGGTTAAAGAGTAGGCAAACTCTACATTGTCTAAGGTCGATAGGTTTATCCAAATAAGGTTAAGGTGATTCCGGTATCAAGGTATAGGATATGGTCGAAACATGAGGTAGGTTAGGTGCAACAACCTTTAGATATGTTCCGGTACACTAAATGTTGGGTTAGGATAAACAGTCACGACAAGAGGCAAGGTAAGGTAATTAGGTCAAACAACATGGGTAACAGTGTCACAAGGTATAGCAAGCACATGAGGTCATAGGTCACTAGCAATGTTCTAGGTCCAAGTAGCTAGGTCATGGGTAGGGCTGAGGTATGGGTAAAATAATGAGTCCCTAAATGAGGAAGAGGTTAGGTGGTAAATTATGAGGTCAGAAGGGTAAAGTGAAGTGTCCAAGTCAGGTGTAGGTAAGGTAGAAAGGATTCAGGCTAGCAAATTAGGGGTAATGGGTAGTAGTAAGAATAAGAAGGATAACCGACAATGGTCATAATTAATTGATGCGACACCATGAACCAACCACGGTAGGCTAGGGCGCAAGACTAATGTCGGTCAAGGTGAAACTGTCACCGGTCAAGTCAGGAAGGTTCTAAAAAGAAAAATTTCCGCATTTTTGAAAATCATTTGTCATTTGCCACAGGAGAAAAATGACAAGAGAGAGAGAGAGAGGAAGAGGTGGAAAGTGACCAAATGACACGAGAGAGATGAGTTGGTGAGCCATAGATCAAGTGAACATTGGGCGATAGGTGGGTCTACGAGCACGGTGATTTGATTGGGTGATTGATTTGATTGAGCCAACGAGAAATCGGTGATGGCGAGGCAAGAGAGAGGATCGGGTGGACCTAGGCGGTGGCTTGAGGTGCCACCACACGATGGCAACATGATGAGGTAAGAGTCCATTGCTATTGTTGTTTGTTTTGAGTAGGTGGAGGAAGAAATCGGTAGGAGGAAAATGGGTTTTTTTGGGGGAAATATTGGGAGGGTAGATTTAGGTAAATGAGGGTGGGAATAGGTATTGGGTAGGAATTGGTGGGGAAAATGGGTATAAAGGAAAAGTGTAGGGAGAAAGGGTAGGGCATCATGGGTTTGTCTCGTGATGGTGACGACGTTGGTTTGCTCTTAGCAGTGTTGGTGGGTGAGGACCGGTATCAGTCACATATATGGTGACCGATGTCGGTTATTGTTGGACCATAGTCGGGTGATGATGACCGATGTCGGTCGGCGAGGCTAGAGAGGTAGGCCCACAGGAGTTAAAATAGACGGGTTATAGACATATAGGTAGGGGTAAGGATAGTTAGGTAGGGGAGGAGTATTGGGTATGGGTAGGTGGGTGAATAAGGAAGATCAGTGAGAGGGGAAAAATGAAAATAGGTGAGGGTCTAAGGTGTGGGTAGATAGGTAGTGTTGATTTAGGGCATAGATATAGGTGAAAGGTTGATTTAGTTAGGGTAAGCGGTATAGTGGGGTGGCAAGGTTGCATGCAAGTATGGTCAAGTTTTATTAATATGATTGGTTATATGTAGGCCAGGGACTAGCTACGGATGAGGGATAAGGTACCTCCCTTACTCGTGGAGGTACGGGGAGATAAAACGTGAGGAGTGGATCCATGTTGTGGATGTGGTCCCCGATTGGGGTCGAATGCTACCAACACATATTCAGGTGGAAAGTTTGATGGTTGCCGTCATCAATAGATGGGATTTGACAACCAATACATTCCATTTTCCAATGGGTGAGATCACAATCACCCTAGAGGATGTTTACAAGATCCTATGACTACCTATAACAGTACACAAGTTTACTCGATCTCCTCGGAGGAATTTGAGGAGTTAATTTTACCATTGTTTGGAGAGGGTTGGAATTGTTAGGATTCCACAAAGACCAAGATATGAGCTACGGGGTGATGTATTGAGCCTACCCCGAGGAGATGAGGCTGGTAGTGCTTTTGATGGAGGTAGTCTACTATTTTGCACTTCCAGATGTAGAGGGTGGGAGATTCCCACGGTCATTGATGGTGGAGAATAAGAATCGGTTTGCATGGGTACTGCGTTCTTGGTATAGATATACGAGGAGTGTGGGCTTATGGGTGACTACAATGGTTCGAGATTATGCTGCACATTCCTATTACATTATTGGGCCTATGAGCATATTATGTGTGTGCGCCCAGTTGGTATACCCCGGCTAATGCATTGAGCTAGGTTTTTTTAGTGGGCTATAAGAATGGGTGTTGGCTATGGGGAGCACCGGCGAAGCGAGAGCTACACATGATGTAGCCTATTACAAGAAATTATTGGAGGGGTTGTCCAGCATGGACATCATTTGGAGGCCATATGTGGGCTTCCCTTCATACAAGAAAATGGCGACGGAGCTGGATGGGTTACAAATCTCTGGTGGATAGAGGGGCGGTAGGAAGGGGAGCTTGAGATGATACCCATGGGCACCGGGTCGAGGGCGATTCGTTGCCACAGATATACCCCCACCCTTCCCATAGTATAGGAGAGATGATGTGGAGAGGCCTATGTCTCCGCCACGACCTATAGTGCCGAATGGGAAGGAGGAGGAATCGGTCAACCAGATAGATGATGGCATGGTGAAAAACAGGTATAGATAGTGGTGGGATGCACAAATACGAGCGCTTCCACCAAGGCCAGGGCAACCAGATTTAGATACTATCATAGTACAAAGAGACGCCCTATAGGGGCGGTGGCTACCACAGTGATCCATTTGGGTATAGTACATGGACATCTGATAGGGGCCGAGGCACAGGTTGTGACTCTACAGAATAGGGAGTATAGTGAGCGGTACCTACACTCGGGGAGAGGGAGAGGGTGGAGATGGAGATGGGGTGCAAGTAGCCACCCTACAGTGCAGGTGACAGTTTGTAGGGCCAGTTGGCCATAGCACAGGGACATGTTATAGGTTTGTAGGGCCAGTTGGCCACTACATAGGAACATATAAGCGGCCCTTCGAGTGTAGGCTTCGGGGCCGATGGCACCACCACAGGGGTAGGGACAAGGTCTCGTTATTTAGGAAAGAGTAGGGTAGGGTTAGAGGCCAATGACACTACCACAAACACTACCTATAGCTAGATTGAGAGATGCCATGGGTGAGGTGAGATACTATCAGGATCACTTGATGGCGGTAGGGATATATGTCTTATCATATGCCGAGCATAGAGCACAGCAGGCCTTGAGTGAGAGGAATAGATCCCGCACACATAGTGTGGAGAGTACAGGGGGCTAGCAAGCCCAGGGGCCAGGTTAGGGTGAGGCCACTAGTGTATGGAGGCTAGCTCTGCAGAGGTAAGACCATCAGGAGCAAGACTAGGGTGAGGTGGAGAGAGGTCACTGGACGCTAGGCTAGAGGAGCGGAGGAGACAGATAAGACAGGCTTGGATATCAGATGGGGAGATGATTGAGCTCCATATATGATTAGTTTAATTTTGACATCATATTTTTGACATATATACTGGCCTGCATGCCGAAGATAGTGAGGATGTACATGAGAGTTTTGAGATTTTGTTATATACACCGGCTTTGTGTGCGAAGATATTTGAGAGTCATGTATATATACACACATGTTTGGATGATTTATTTATAGAGATGATGGTAATTTATGGCATGATGTATATATGGTTGTGCGTAACTTGTTATTATGTCATGGATTTTACAAGACACTCGGAGGCGGATAAATAATTTGTATGTCGTTTTGTAGGCTGGAAGAAATTTATCTAACTTGTTAACACTCAAGCTTTGAAGAAGTGGGTAGCACCTTGGAAGGATTTGATCTAATCCTCACTATTTTAGGTTGTGCCTATCAACCAAGGTAAGAGAACCTATATTGTAGCCTCTGTTTTGTGAAGGAGGTGAAAATATCCTTGTACTGTGCAGATTGTATGGAGATGGCCTTGAGAAAACATGATCAATTTCCCATTATTCAAACTCAACAGAGTGTCACTACTAAATGATGGAAATGCTTTCAAGACAAGGCTAAGGCTACTAAAGACATGGTATGATCCTAATTTTCTTTGTGCATTTTTGTAAATGGATTGTATTCTTTTGTTGACACACAATACAATGTAGGGGTATTATAGGTAGGATGAGTTAATTTGAAATGAATTTTGGGGTGGGAGATATTCAGACAAGACTAACTAAGAATTTTCCAACTTCTTTGAGGACCTTTGAAAAACTTGAAAGACTTAGACAACAGAAATGCTTCAAAGAGGTTAAGGTGTTCCTTCAACCAAGATATGTGCATCAAATGGAAGCCCAGATCTGCACTCTTCCACACAATCTCTGATGATTTATCACAAAATCTTGAGTTAAATGAATCAACAAAGCATTTAGAAATTTCTATTCTATCAGACCTAAGGTACCCCAAAGGTTTACAATCAAATCTATATCAAGGAAAGCAGAGTGAATTTAAATTTGTTTATCCCTTCATCAGATGAAAGCTCTTCTGATTCTGGAATTGCAAATGCCACTAAGCTATTACTAGAATTAGATCTGCATGATCAAAAGGAAATTCCAAACACCAGATTGCAACAAGAGCAAGAAACACAAATTGAAAACATTCTGAAACATAAGTAAATGTAAATTTTACCAAGAGACAACACAAAATAATCCAAAATGACCAAATTTATCAATAGGGAATGTTATAAGAACAATCTTAGAGCTTGTTAGTGGCTATACATCTACAACCAACCTAACATGATACAAATTTGATGTAAAAAGGAGTTAAAATGGTTCTCAGGTGGTTTCTCAGAGAATGGGCTTCTTCCCATATTTTCCGTGAAAATTCTAAGTTTCTCGACCATTTGCATGACAAATTCATGCAATATATAACTTTCACTCACTCACTCACTTTTCCCCTCAAATCTTCCCTCCAAAAGTGGAATATTCAAGACCTTTGCTTTGCAATATTTCTAAAAATGACATTTAACAAACTTGCAAAAAGTTTCTAGTTGTTCTTTCAAAAGGTGAATCATTACAAAAATTTCATCATTCTTCAAAGTGGAAGCATTTTTCATTCCCCACGCATGTAGACCCCTTTCATTTCATTATTTCATCTTTTCGCTTCCCAATTTTTACTCTGTGACTTTGGATCACGTAATTCACATTTTTTATGAATTAGAGTAAAAATTCATTTGAAAAATGCCTTGGATTCACAAATTGAACCCCCAAATTGATTAATTCGGACCCTGCAGGCCAAAATGACACAAATTGGCAAAAATTCAATGAAGATTGATGCAAAAATGCATCTCCAAACTTCTCTAGAGCTCAAATGGTGGCCAAACTGGTGAAATGCATAGCTACCATCGATATGTTCTTATCTTTAAATCTGAGCCCTCCATGTGGTAGATCTAGGAAAAATAGGCCTCGAGGACACTTTTGACCTTTTTACAACTTTTTGAAAATTTGCAAAATTTCTTGATTTCCTCCATCACTCTGCCTTTGTGATTTGGGTCCAACACGTGGCATAATATGACTAGATACAGAGTCATGGCTCAATTTTACACATTTTGCATCTTTTTAGACAAAGGATTTTTTTCAATTTTCCTCCGTGGCTCCACCCCTCCGCTAAGAAAAAATGTCTCATATGATTGGCTAAGGGGCATATTCTCATTTCATATTTTAATCATATTTATTATGCCAATCCGGGCCCATCCAAAAGCATCAAATTTACCATGCTTGCCTCTTATCTTCATGTCTACTATCCCCCTTTTGATAACTAGAGGACAAGATCTCCAATACTTTCCTTAAGGCCCCTTCTTATCAAACAACGTTCTTCATTATTTCTCTGAATTTGACATGCCTCAATTTTATGCTCTTCTCTTTTCATCAAGTTCAAAAATCAAACTTAATCCTTTCTTCATATGAACCATTTCTTGATCTTCAAGTTGTTGAACAAACCTTAAAATGAAGACAACTATTTTCCAGATTCCCTAAGGCACAAAAGCTTGTGTTCCATATACCAATTCAAATGGGATTTTACCAATAAATCTTCCTACGGAGCGGTGATCCTATCACATTTTCCCAAACAACAAACTTTAGTTGTTCACCCCACTTCTTCTTGTTTAATTCCAAATCCTTTTAATAATCTTCAACAAGTTTTTATTGCTAGACTCACTGTCCATTTCCATGTGGATTGTAGAAATTACAAGCATATGTCAACTTTATTCCATATTATTTACACATTGTCCATTAAAGGTCTAACTCTAAAACTCATGGATTATCAATTTACGACCACAATCTTGATTGGCACTAAATCAAAATGATATGATTCAATATGAAGTCCATTACAACTGGTGCATTGCCTTCCCAAAGGGGATTTATTCCACCCATTTTGTGAAGAAATTAATAGCGACCAAAACCATTTATGTCAAACTTGATGAATAAGAGATTTCACCAATGAATTCTCCCCATTGTTTGAAAGGAGCTTTTCAATTGATACAACATTAGCTCCAAGGAAGGGATCACTAAAGCTTTCATTCTTCCGTGCCAGAAATGCCATTAGGCAAATATAACTCTCACATCTTCTAACCAACCGAGTTACATCTTTAAAAAGAGTTGGCCACTAATAACCAGCCCTCAAAATCTTGTGTGCAATAACCCTCCTAACAAAATGTCCTCCATGAAACTCCTCCATGGAAATTAGTAATTATTTTGGGAGCTTCATCTTCATATCACACATCTCAAGAGGATTTCCTTAGGGTTCTTCCAAGCCAACCCAAAGTTCAAATGATATATTTTTGAGAAGCCAAAGAGATCTCTTTTCCATTTTTATTCAAATGTCCAGGAAGCATAATGTTCTCAGATAATAGATTACATATTGTACCACTCACAAAGTTCAACAATTTTTCAAGAACATTTCCCTCTCTTCTTCCTACTTCATTTACTTCACATTCTCAAATTACTTTCAGCCATGAGCTTGGAAAGACCCAAAACTCTTACTAGATTTGTGGCCTCTGGGATGTCCATATCTTACTCCATGTAATTTGTTAACCCACCTACATCCTTTTTCTTGAAATATCCATCTTTGATAAGAAATCTTTTACCATTGTGTGAGGAACATAATCAACAACTTTGAACTCAAAATATAAGGTCTAAAAGCCTTAGTTTCTTTCACCAATTCAAAGGCACACTTCTCCATGATTGTGTATTTTAACTCAGCTACCTTTAATGACCTACTAAAAGAAGGCAATAGGTCTCTCACTCCATCATCATCCTTTTAACAAAACATATGCAATGGTGTGCTCAAAAGCAAAGTTTTTATTTGGAAAGGTTTCTTGTAATTTGGGGCTGCTAGAACAGGAGCATGCTTCAATGCTTCCTTGATTCCATCAAAATATTTAAGGGCAGCCTCTTCCCACTTGATATTCTAGTCCTTCTTCAACATGGAAGTGATGGGGAGAGTCAACTCAGCAAAATTAGACACAAACCTTCTAATGAAATTGATCTGACCAAAGAAGGATTGGATTCCTTTCTTAGTCTTTGGAACTGGGATCTTGTTGATAGCTTCTATCCTTTGTGGATCAATCATAACTCCTTCTTTAGACACAATGTGACCAAGTATTTTTTCTCTTTGCACTCCAAAATGGCACTTCTTTGGATTGAGTGAAATGCCATATTCTCTACATCTGATCAACATTCTTTCCAAATGTTGCAAGTGGTCAATTCTTTTGCTAGAAAAAATAGTAATATCATCTTGATAAACAACAATAAAATCATTGATATAACCAGCAAAAAGAAACATCCATGGCCCTTTGAAAAGTATCTCTAGCATTCATTAAACCAAAGGGCATCCTAAAAAAACATATGTTCCCCACTGGAGTAGTAAAGGCAGTTTTAATCCTCTCTGATTCTTTGACAACAACTTGGTTATAACTAGAGAAACCATCCAAAGTAGAAAGCATCTCAGAACCAGTCACTAATTGCAACATGTTTTCCATGTTTGGTAAGGATAGTTGTCTTTCATTGATGCTCTATTTAGATTTCTGAAATCCACACAAAGTCTGATATCTCCATTTTCTTTCTAACCAATACCAAGTTTGCAACCCAAGAAGAATACCTTGTGGGTTGAATGATTCCTCCATCCTTCAAATTTTTCAATTCCTCTTGCATTTTGACATAAAAGGAGTGGGTTAATTGGCCTTTTCTTCTGTTTGAATGGTTTGGCATCTTTCTCAAGAGGGATCTCATGTTGGAATAAGTCTTCTCTATATGCTTTCATCTCAGAATAAGACCAAGCTAAACAATCTTGATATTGTTTCAACAATTAGAGGTAGGACTATTTTTCTTCCTTGTTTAAACCACTCCCTAACCAAATCTTCCTTGGTTTTCCTTTGTTCCCAAGTCATGCTCTTCAACATCTCTAGATGCAAACATGTTTCTATTGATTACACAATCAACATTGTTAAAATTTGACTCAAGAGAAACCAACCCTCTAGGGATGGTGTTAGTCTTCAATTGAATGATATCCTTGCCAAACAAGGTTTCTTTTCCATCAACATTACACACCAATGGTTCCAAATCAATATGCTTGATCCAAAAACTCACCTTGGTTCTATAAAAACCTTTGAACTTGAGCATCATCATCAAATACTTGCCAATGTTTGATGTTATCAGGGACTGCAGGCCTAGTGAGTATTTCTACATCATATTCACAATATGGAGAAACAATACAATTGTCAAATCTAGACCCCAACACTGCCAACTTATCAAAATCATATTTAAACTTCTATCATGATGAAGAATGTTGAAGGAATCAAACATCTCAATCAGATCCCAAACTGCATGTTTGTATTGTTTCATCTCGCTAATTTTTTGTTGCATACAATTTTCTAACTTGTTTGACAACCAACTCAGAATCTCCCTTTACAATGACATCTTTATGCCATACTTCCAAGCAATCCTCAGCCCTAACAGTAATGCCTCATACTCAACTATGTTATTGGTGCATTCAAAGTTAAGTTTGAAGGAGAAAACAAATTCCTCATTTCTTGGAGAGATTAAAACAACACCAACACCATTTCCAAATTTGGAGCAAGCTCCATCAAATAACAAGGTCCATGGATGAGCCTACCTCTTCAAGACACTTAGACTGATCCATCTTGTGCTCCTTACCATCAAAAACCCAATAAAATTATCAACATCAACATCAGCAAATAATACTTCATAAGAAGCATTGTTTGGATCCTCAATTAGATGCAACATCTTCTTCTCTCCATATAATTTTACAAGGATGCCTTCAATGGGAATGGTGGAAAAGACATATCCATTTGGACACTCCCTCCAACACTTGCAGCCCACTTTCTTGATAATAACATACCCCATTTGGTAGGGCAATCAACAATTACAACATCAAGTTTCAAATTCTTACCCGATAGGCTACAAGTTGCACCACCAAACCTTTGACACACCCAACAACTAGCACTTCCTTGGAATCCATGGTAGTACACTTGCCATACACTATTGTTACTTTGATATCTAACTCATTCATAACTTCCAAAGGCATGACATTACATGATGCCCTAAAGTCAAACATACAATTGTGTAGCAACTTGTCCTTGATGATCAAAGTTGTGAAGAAAGGGTCAACACTCAACTGAGATTCAACCAAGGATGTTCCCAAATATACCTCTGGTGGTTCACCAAATTCTTCCAATGCTGATGTCTTTCCTACCTCTGTAATAACAAGTGGAGCCTCTACAACATTCACATTTCTTTTCATGGAAACCTTCTCCTCTTTCAATCCCAAATACTCAAGTGCTCTCTTCTTGTGCTCAAGAATTCTAAGCAGCTCAACAATTGGAACACTGACCTTGATTTGGCTCAAAACTTGAGCAATGTCATAGGGAATGTATTTAGGAAAAACAACAGTAGAAGGAGGGCTGGAAATTTCATCAGATGGCACAAGGTTTTTAACATTTTGAGCATGGGGTGAAGCATAAATTTTACTTGGGACAACAGGGCTCTTAGCAGATGTTTCTTTCTTAGGAACTTATTTTGGGATATTAGAAAGCAATGGGGTTTTATTCTTGGCCTAATCCCAACTCCCTTGATAGCCTTACTTCTTGTGTTATACTCCTTCTCTTGGGAAACCACAACATTCATAAGTAGCTACCTATCTTCTTCTGAGGGTATACCTCCATCATACTTCTTGATCATCAATGCCCTCAAGTACTCAAAATCATTATTGGGCAGCTCAAAGGCTTGTACATTATCAATTTATAAAACATGAGAAGAGGAAGAAGATGTACCCATTGGATGCAATCCCAAAAGCTAGCAATATTCCATGCACTTATCACTTCAATAGATGTTGCTCCTTGACATGAGTGTGTAGGGAAGTCCATCATACAAGCATCATCATCCGTATTATAATCATCAACTTCCTCTTCAATTTTCTGATCTATTTCACATGGCGGATGGGGTAAGAAACATCTATCACACCAGTCAATCTGATTTGCATCATCAACAACAACCACTCTAGCATTTAATGGATCAGGCACTACCTTACTTTCCTTGGCTTGAGATTGTCTATTTCCAAATCCCATAGGTCCTTTACCTTTGTCATCAAATCTCTACTCATTCCTATGGTGATTTCCAAATCTATCTTGTGCTTTGCTTACCTAGGCTGACCTTGTGAAGTTTGTCCAATTCCTTCTCATCTCTTGCCAACTTGTAGGAAATATCTTTGACAGCCCCTACCAAAGTTTTCACCACTTCCTCCAAGTCTACACTCTTGTTTGCTTGAGGCTTGTCAGGGTTTACCAATTTAACTCCATCTCTCTTAGGAGGTTTCCCAACAAGCCTTGATATTGTTCTCAATTTGAAGTGCCATGGTGAAGGCCTACCTTAAATTGCCAGGATTTTTGTCCCTCAAGTAATATGCAGCCTTCTTGTCAAATGCATCAGAATATTTTATCAAACAAGATTCATCACATGGTCTTAAATTTACCGGAAATCTCCTCAAAGTTTTATTGAACCTTGTGTTGAAGTCATGGACCATTTCATTTGGGTTTTTCTTGATATTCTCAAACTCTGATAAAAGGAACCTGGGATCAGTCTTGTCACCATATTGTAGCCTGAATGCATTTTTCATTTCAGCCCATGAATCAATAGAATTATTTGGCAAGGCCTTGTACCAATCCCTAACATCCTCCTCTAAAGTGTGGACAAACAATTTAATGTACACATCCTCAAATCCAATTTCAAAATCCTCCATCATATTAATAAAGAGTTTCAAATGTTGATCACCTATTATGGCATTATTCCCTTGGAACTTTGGAAATCTACTTCTAACATCCTTGAGGCACAACATTAGGATAACCATACCATTCCCCTAAAATTTATTGGGCCAAAGGTATTGACCAAAAATGGAGGCCTAGGTGGAGGCTGAGCCATGTTTTCTGGTGGAGGTGATCTTGGGGGTGACACAAGCTGATGAGGAGTGTGAAGGTATTTGGGGCTCAAGAATGTGGTTCACAAGATTGGTATTCTCTAGGTGCTGATTTTCTTGGAAATTTTTACTAGAATTGAAACACACAGTGCAGATTGAAGAAGGAACTCACCAGTACAATGAGAAGGACCTTCACTAGTTGAAGTAAACAAGTTTATGAGAAGATTGCTTGAATCAAAATCATTGGAAGAAGAGTGATAATCCTCTATTAAAGGTTGATCTCTCTCACCAATGGATATTCCTTTGCTTGATGTCGACCTTCAACAACCTTCCAAACTTTTCTCTCCTCTAAAACTGTCTTTCCCAATTCTTGAAATAGCTTTCTACTTGGGTCCCTCCTAAAGAGAGATCTTCTTCCTTCCAGGTTTGTAGATTTATATGACACACTTCACTTAATGTATGATAAGGTACTGGTATTTATCAAAATATAATAGCAGCTAGAGTCACCACTAAGGACTTTCACCCTAGTTTTTGCAAATGCACTATGAAGATCTATCAAATGACTACAAATATTAGCACTATGCAAAGCTTGAACAAATCTGATTTTCTTTCACTCAATTTATCAACTATTGTGCAAAGTTTGAAACAAAAATTGGAGACACTTGAACATATCAAACTCAGAATTCTACTCTCATTTATTTAATTAATATTAATTAAAATTTGTCTTCAATTAATTAAATTGATTTTATTAATTGATGGAGATTTTTGATTAAATATTATTATAATAATAATTAAAAATTTATTGGAAAAGTTTGTTTAAATTTCCAAAATGATCATTCGGCTTCCCGCACTGCTTTCCCACTTTCTTGTCAGAACCGCTCTGGTTCCTCCACTGGTGGAAAGTAAGCCGCTATTTGCCAATTTAATAAATTGGCAAATGGGCAAGGATTTTCCCAAATCCCCTCATGGGAAAATTTGATGGGAATTGCCAAATTCTTATGACATTCCCGTTGGCAAAATTCATCCAATCTTCCCCTTTTCCCTTGGCCATTAATGCCACTTCCCATGATTCAAGGAGTTTGTTTTTCTCTTAAAGGGAAGAAGGAATTGGTCACTAACAATTCTCCTATTCTTTCTCCTTCTCCCGTGAGAATTAAAGAAACAATTTGTTATACTCATTTCATTCATGCATTTGAATAAAGAAGGGAGAAACATCATCCATCATTTTAGGGAAGAACTGAGTTTATTCTTTCTGTTTACACTCGTACATTGGAGAAAGAAAGCCAAACAAACTGGAGTCTATTCAATAGTTTTCACGCAGCATACAAGGAAGGTGAATATTAATGCAAAAGAAATTGTAGTTTCCACGCAGCAGCAGGAGGGAGAAATGGAGGTTCACGTGGCAGAAGGAGCATTCAACAGTTTCAACGCAGCCTGCAGACCTTCACGCCTTCACTAGTTCCATGCCTTTTTCCTTAAGGCCACGTAGGGGAAGAACAGTCATACCAGGTCCGAGCCTGAAGCAGAGACAAACAACCCAACTCCATCAAATGCCTCTCACTGGAGAAGAAGACAAGGAAAGAGAAATCCACACGCCAAAGGAGGAATATCCATCATCTGTCTAGGCAGTCTGAAGGAGAAGAACACCAGAAGCTTTCCATGCATGCAAAGGATGAGAATGCAGAAAGTAATTTTAAATCCCAGGCCAGAGCACTTTCCAAATGATGAGGAGCAGCCTCCAGAATGCCTTGAATGTTTCACACCAAATTTTATCGACCATCTTCATAGGAGTTTCAATGGTCCACAGCTAGCTGCAATTCAGTGGGCTGCTATGCATATAGCAGCGGTTAAAATCGAGTTGGGTCTGCTAGACGGCAAGAACCCTGGCCCTTCACTTTGGTGCAAGGTCCACTAGGGACAGGAAAGACACACACAGTCTGGGGAATGTTGAATGTTATTCATCTTGTTCAATATCAACACTATTATGGTGCACTGCTTAAGAAACTTGCTCCTGAAAGCTACAGGCAATCTTCAAGAAAAACCAAAGTCCGGCACACCATAATGACGAGTTTTAGGACAGAGCTCTATGGGAATACCTTACACAACCTCTTCCAGAATCAGTATGGGGAGCTCACACATGGCTTGTACACCATCTATTTGTCTTGTGCATGCAAACAATAATGAGTGATCACTATGGGGAACTTGCATGCAGCTAGCCCTGTGCACTATGCATTTGGATTGCACTCACCA
Organism: Taxus wallichiana var. yunnanensis; assembly: GCA_018340775.1. NCBI lineage: Eukaryota > Viridiplantae > Streptophyta > Pinopsida > Cupressales > Taxaceae > Taxus > Taxus wallichiana. The sequence goes on from CM031235.1 coordinate 947,398,330, forward strand.
ACGATAATGAGTTGTCACCTTGCACGTCTTCTCCAGTCCGCCTTCTATCCAATTGAATCAAATAGCAACTGGAAGAATTTCAATCAGACAGTAATGCGCCCATGAGTGATTACTTGTAAACCAGTTTCCTCATCCAATTGAGACCTGGCAAAAGAAATCTTTATTGGAAAACACATCTTTATTCCTCCCTGGTGGTTGCTATAAATAGAGGGATTGAATATTTTAAGAGGTAACTATGAATAGCCAAAAGGAGGTGGAGCCTAAGTATGATCGTGGTCCATTGGCATCAGGATCAATCGATGATGTTCTTCGAGTATGGATCGCACACTGTTCCGTATGCTTCCTAAACTTTTCCCTAAACCACGAATGCTTGTTTGCGCTCCATCAAATGCTGCAACAGATGAATTGCTACAGCGTGTTCTGGATCGTGGATTCATGATGGTGAAATGAATGTCTGTCACCCCCCGATGATGTTGCGAGGTGGGTGTGGATTCTCAAAATCATGCGTACAGAGCGTGTCAAGATTGAAGTGTAGAACTGAAATTCTCCTAGGAAAGTGCCGTGAGAAAGTAATTGGCTATATGCAAAGCAACTACGGGTAGAGAAGTAAACTTATCTCGAAAAATCAAAGTGGCCTCCAGAGAGAGCTAAGCGCAAGTCGCCGAAAGGCTAGGGCGATCCCAAGGAACCATTGGTGTTGATCTGATCCCTCGTGTTTACTCACGCACTCGATCCACAAATGATCGATTTTGTTGCAAAATCTTGCAAATTGTAGTAGAAGAATGAGATAAAGTTCTAGTTGAGTTGTCTCGCCTTTTCATTTTGGAAAGTCGCTTCCATGGAAGAAGTTTATCAAATCTTGAGGCAAGTTTTGCAAATGAGGCGGAGACCATGTTCACTATCATTTTCTAGTAGTGGCCGGAAGTTATTCAGCGCCTAGCCCATGGGTTTGATATGGTGGTTATAGATGAAGCTATAAGCTAGTGAAGTAGCGCGTGTTACCTCCACTTTCTACTGGGTGCCGCAAGGCGTGTTCTTGTTCGGGGATCCACAAGTTTAACGCCCTCAATGTGAGAATAGTAGCCGGCAAACAATGTGCATGTTGCAAAGATAAGTAGAAGCCTTTTTAGCACTTCCAACAAGCAGGTCATCCAACTATGTTGTTATATGCTGGAATCGAATGCATCCTCAAATTCGGGTTTTCCTTCAAGATTTTTTTATCAAAATGAATTAAGTGACATGAGAGTGCTACGATGAGACCCGATGAAGTTTATTACAAAGATTCTCTATTGAGACCTTACTTGTTTTACGATGTAACTCATGGAAGAGAATCTCATAGAGGTGGATCTATTTCATATCGAATATTCATGAAGCAACAATTTGCTTTGCAATTATATGAGCATCTTAAACGGTCATAATCATGGCAGCATTAGGTCTTTATCATGGTAATGGCATTTTCTAATCATTCGAAGGTACAATTGATGCTTATTATGGCAAAGCCAAAACATTCTTACTACAAGTGTTATATAATAAGGAAGAACCGTGAGCATTGTGGTAAAACCATTCTTTTCAAAAATGTTGGGTTAAGCTCGGTATTCAAGTGAGTCCAGCTTCTAGAAGAACTCAGGGAGTTCGGTTCTGGAAAGAAGGTAAGACGACACGAAGGGCATGGATCGCCATGGGAGTCCGAATTCAAGTTGAAAATGCATGAGCTCACAATCAAGCTAGGAGCGATACGATTGAGGGCTCATTCGTGAGTTGAGTCGTCTAAACACCTAAGTGAAGAAGGAGCACATCTCGAGAATTTCTCATTCCAGTCATCATTCGTCTTTGCATGATTGCCCTAATTCTTCAGGCCTAATCAACAACACAACACTATAATTCAAAGCATTGGTTCATGCGCAAGCACCTGTAATCTATATCACACAATTTCTAGAGGTGGAACTCGTTGATGAAGTACCTCAAAATATACCAGCCCAACTTGTGGAAGTAGTCACAACTTCTCAACCAAAAGTTGATGATCCGGTTCTTTCCCCACCTACATTTGAAGAATCACCACAAATGGAGAAAATGGCGACAACATCTTTCTCACAACAAGAAGATCCAATTTCAGCAACACCCGAAAGTTGATCCCCTTGGGCGTATGATTGATGAAATCAATTCCCAATGAATAACGAGAACCATGTACAATGAGGTACTTGGAGAGGTTCCCACCTGGCTACATGATATCCTGATGAATTGAAAGAGGGTCATCAAGCCAATAGTGATAAACTTGGAAGCGATTGCGTAAATGTTAGAATCCATCACTCCAAAAAAGACCAAATACTACGCTAAGGTGTGTGTCAACAAATTCATAAATCACTTCGATGATTCTTCAACACCACTCGTTCACAATGGGGCAAAGGAGATGGATTTCCAAGACTCTGAAGTCTCACAAATTCTTGTGAGAGATCAACACTTTGGGATGGTAACAAAGACAAAGGACATAACTCCAGGAGTGAATTGCAATTTTGGCTCTTGGAGATCTTCTCAACGGCGAAAGACCAGAAGTTGGATTCTGATAAACCAAGGTGGTGTAATGACTACGGTCTCATGACAAATGAATAATTCACCATGGAAAGGTACTCGGAGCATGTGGAGAATTGTGAATGTGAATACGAATGAAGACAAATTTTCTCACACTAGGATATTGCTCAAACAGAGGGGTGGATGAATTGCTCAAGTTTCAAGCTCAGCACTCTTGTCATTTGGTGGATTGCAGAGCACAGTCAATGAGTTCATTCCCGTACGATCGGGATAGGTGGACTCTTGGCCCAATGGATAAGGCACTGATCCTAGGTGTCTTGATCTGGGTGGCACATTGCTGACTAGGATGTCTACGTGTGCATACAAGTCATTTAAGTGGGGTCCACATGTACCCATTTCTTTTATTTATGTATTTTTCCTTAAATGACCCTTTAACTTAAGTGGTTTCTATTTTTAGTCACTTTTTAAAAGTTGGTTGAAAAAGTCAAAGTCACTTAAGTGCCCTATTTAATGTGCATTTAAAACCCTAACTACTTTGTAACCAACTTTTGGGTTATAAAAGGAAGTGAGGGGCTCATTTGTAAGGGTGACTTTGAGAGAGGAGAAGAAAATACTTTTGTGCAAGCTTTGTTTCAAGAAGAAACTTTGTGTTCTTTTGTGAAAGACATTTTGGAGTTAATGAAATACGAACTTTGTGTCTCATTCATTGTCTCTTCTAACATTTGATGTTCTTATGTTCATTAGATGTTAGGTGTTTGAATCTTGCATGCAAATATTATCTTTGATCTTATTGTCAACATTATTAATCAGTTGTTCTAGTTCACAATGATCAAGCTCTGACTATCTACTTGCTCATGTGTGTTCCCTTTTACATGTTCTTGTTTGGCTAACTCAAACTCCGTTTTATTTGTGTTGGTTATTCATCTTTCCTCTTCATGCAATATTAGGCTCTGTTTTTACCTAACTCTTGCATGTTCTTTCAGTTCATTCCATTCCACTCCTTTCCTTCTTTCTATTCCATTTCCTTCATTCACTTTTCTTCCATTGATGTTCCAAAACACCCCCCACATACAATTTTGAATGTACAGATGTAAATACAGTTTTGGTTTTCAATAAAGGCAGCCTCACCTTCATTGAGGAGGGACTTCGTTCCCACACTGTTGCATGTCATTTGCATGCGTGCAAATCCATATGCTAACAGTTTTTGGCGACTCTACTGGGGAATTCAAAATCATTAACCAGTGCTTGGTTAAATCTTTATGACTATCCCCTCTGCACAAGCTCCAGTTCTTCAACCAAATCTTGTGCCCGACGAAGATTTCCAAGGAGACATTGCTGCCAACCTTCGAATAGTAGCTTGGGAAAACCGTGAAGCTTGCAGCAATTTGTGGCTGTTGATAGAGCCATTGACAGAGAAATCTACATCGAAGACCTTAGAAGAAGAGCACCCACACTTGTGGCCAAAGACCTCTTGGGCACGTGTGTTGATAGTTGTTCACCGACGCGGTCCTCTTCCACCTGTAATAAGTTGTATGACTATTAAAGGTAACCCACCTATCTTGCAACCAAATCTTGTTTTCACAGATACTCAAGAAGACATATCATCGATTTGAGGCAAGCTATTTGGGAAAAGTGCACAAGTAACCATCATTTTCATCTCGCCGCATCAAGATTAGATAACAAGAAGAGAAAGCCGCGAGAGTTGTTAGAGTTATTCAGCAAAATAGCTCAAGAAAGAGAGCAAAGAGAAAAGGCTAGAGCTGGTCGGAACACGCCAGTGATCTCTTCACCATAAATATTCCAAACTGGAAGGAAAGAGGTTTACGCGAGGAGAAAAAGCTAAAGGTCGATCTGACCCCACTTTTGACTTTCAAGGAAAATTTGGTTTCAAGTTATCTCCTCCCAAGAAGAACACACCTCGTAGATCTGCAAGCCTTGCATCAAGTCCTGAAAGAGCAAGCAAGGAAGGAATCACTACCAGTCAAGCACTTGTCCTTGCTCACATTGTTTTACCTTCGCATACCACCTTTTCTCCAATGGCAGCCAATGTACCATGGGGAAATGCCATAGGCCCATTGGCCTTACCTGCTCGACATGAACTCCCACGAGGATCAAGAAAGATTCTTCCCAAGTTCGACGGAGATGGGAAGATGTCACCAGATGATCATATTTCTACCTTCTTCGCTGCATGTGCTATTTTGTCGGTAGAATATGAAGATGTTGCTATTCGTCTCTTCGTCGAGACATTGCATGATATTGCAGATTGGTTTCATCATCTACCCAATGGATGTATTACAAGTTGGGATGATATGAAAACTAAGTTTGAAAATCGATTCAAAATGGCGGAAGATGAACATGCTCTTCTTGCCCAACTATCTCAGGCAAAGAAAGAGCCTACAGAACCCATGAGGAATTTCGTGGCCAAATTCAACAAGATGGTGAACAAAGTTCCCACCGGGATTCGTCCCAACCTTGATGGACAAAAATGTTTCTTTATTAATGCACAACAACTAGAAGTGTGCTATCAGCTAAGAAGGGCTAGGGTGGCTACTTTGGAACTTGCTCAATCTTTGGCCATAGAAATTGAAGATGACTTAATCATGGCAGGAAAATTCAAGAAAAATTCCCTCAAAGGAAAGAGTCAAGAAACTCCCAACGCTTTCAGAAACTATACTCACTAAGTTGGCTAATGATGTGCTAGCTTTGAAGAAGCAAGTTGCTCAAAGTAGTAAACCTGCTCCTTACAAAGACATCCCGCGAAAAGGATACGTTCCCAACAAAGCTAGGATTGCAGGTGCTCCAACGAGGCTTGCTATTGAAGCAGCTCCCGCAACTAATTCCAAATGTGATGTCATTGAAGAAAGTGATGATGAGATTGAAGTCGTCGAGGTTGATGAGGAAGAGCCCGATTTTGAGACATCCAACCTCGCAGCTGAAGATCCCGAAGAAGAAAGTAATAATCATTTCTTTGAGTACCGTTCGATGAAGAAGACGAATATGAAGAAATTATAGAAGATATGAATAGTCAATCCTTCGTCTTTCACACGCTCTCGTAAAAGGACCAAGATACCACTAAGGCGGGAGATAAAGAGGTTTCCAAGGAAACTCTCAAAGAATCCAAGATAAAGGAGGCTCCTAAAGAGTCCAGAGATACTGAGGTTTCAAAGGTCAAGACTATCTTAAAGAAAGGAGAGCCTTGTTAGATCAATCAGTTAGTAAACCAACTACGAAGAAAACTTCTTCTTCCACATCCGTATCAACCAAGCCCGAGACCAAGGTCAAAAGTGTGCCATCATCAAGTTCGAAAGAACTCATATCTGAGACTTCAAGTGTAATTACTTTGCCTAAATTTGATATCATTGATCATATCAATAAAACAAAAATTTCCATGTCACAGTAGAGTACTTGAAGTCCAACAAGGATCAGCTCGAGAAGTTGGTCCAGCTTTATCAAAGGCGACTCTCACTGCTCATTCCTCTAAAGGAATTCTAAAACTCTCCAAAGATGGGAAAACTCAAAATATTGTGGCGGCCACTACACCTTCAAATGAAAAGATCAACCTTTCTTTGTGTCTTTTTTGATCAACGGATGCAAGTTAAGTAATTGCATTATAGACTCTGGAGCCTCGGATAATGTGATGCCGAAAAAAGTAGCACATGCTCTTGGTTTGACTTATACGAGAACATTCGGATCATGTTACTCTATGGAAACCAAGCAAGTTCCTCTGATCGGGCAGATTAAGGACGCCCAAATGGTTTTAGCCCAATTCCCTCAAAAGCGAGTTAAGGTAACTATTTTAGTTGCTTGATATTCCCCTCGTATGGAATGTTGTTGAGCAGGAAATTTTGTAGGGATTTGGGTGGTGAGATTCAAATGGACTGGTCTCATGCCATGATTCCTATCAATGGAGAAATGAAGAAACTTATGCCAGAAGCTCAGGAAAATTTCACGGTAACTAAAACTGAAGATCCTCACGCATAGATCCTTTTCCAAGGCTCAAGTATGGGTAATTATATGATGACTACAAAAGTTCATACCCCTGAGATCACTTGCCAAGATTCCAATGAGATCTGGACTCTTGAGTTCGATGGAAGTTGTTGCTCAATGGGCTCTGGTGCAGGAGTGGTGCTCATATCTCCAAATGGTAAAATTTTTCCTTTTTCCTATAAACTCAAATTTTCAAATACTAATAACACTGCAGAGTATGAGGCATTAATCCTTGGCCTCCAAGTTGCAGAGGAGAAAGGGATCAAAAATCTGGAAGTCTTTGGAGATGCGGAATTGATCGTGAAACAAGTAAGAAATCAGTTCCAAGTAAAGAATGATCGTCTGAGACACTACAGAAATAAAGTTTGGGATGCAATAGAAGTTTTCGACGCTTTTTCCATTAAATTTGTCCCTCGTGAAAAGAATGACAAAGCGGATTCTCTAGCAGTCTCAGCGTCATTAATGATTCCTCATTCAAAATTTGATCAAGACAAATACACCATTGAAATGGTTTTTAGGCCAAGTGTTCCTAACAATGCAGAAAATTGGCAAGTATTTAATGATGATCAACAAATTATTGCCTTCTTGGAAAAGAGAGAAAATTTTGAACAATTGTACTTTGAAGGAAGTGATTCGGCATTTCGCGAATCAACTACCTCACCCATTCAGGAAGGAGTTGAGAACGAAGATCCTGGTGATGGCATCATTCAACTCAAAGGAAATAAAATTCCCAAAGGATTGGTTTCACTTGAAGAACTTTTTGACAAACATGACAGGTTTATTAAAGAGAAAGAGCAGGTAGGACCTGCAAATTCTGCTGACTATGAGCAAATTAATATCGGCACCAAGGATAAACCTCACCTGATCAATATTGGTAAATGTTGCTCACCTGAGGAGCGCAGGAAATTCATAAATCTCCTTACCAAATACTCTGACGTCTTGGCATATTCATACGAAGACTTGAAGTCTTTCCAACCCAGGGAAATGGAGCATGCCATACCCTTGAAGCCTGGCGCAGTTCCATTCAGGCAAAGCAAAGACAATATAATCCCAAGATTGCAGGGACAATATTTCATGAAGTTCAAAAGATGCTAGATGCACGAATAGTTTTTCCTATTCGACATTCGACCTGGATAGCTAATATTGTACCGGTTCGCAAGAAAAATGGAGAAATTAGGATTTGCGTGGATTTCCGCAATCTTAATCAGGCTTCCTTGAAGGATAACTACCCACTGCCAGTCATGGACCATATTCTGCAAGAATCTGGATCGGAAATGCTATCTATGCTAGATGGTTTCTCTGGCTATAATCAGATTGAAGTGGCTAGAGAAGATCAACATAAAACCGCATTCACTACCCCCTGGGGTACATTCGCATATAGAAGAATGCCCTTCGGTTTGATCAATGCCGGCACAACTTTTCAAAGGGCCATGGATATGGCGTTTGCAGACTATAAAGACAAGATCATTGTGATATACCTAGATGACTTGACAGTGTTCTCAAAGAAGTGAGAAGATCACTTAAGAGATTTAGAGAAAATTTTGCAAAGGTGTAAACTTCATAAGATTTCTCTTGAATCCAAAAAAATATGTGTTTGGAGTTACAGAAGGTAAACTCCTAGGTCATATTGTTTCTAAGGAAGGAACTAAGATCGATCCTGAACGTGTTCAAGCTATAAAGAATCTTTCCTACCTACAAGTAAACCTGGAGTCCACTCTTTCTTTGGAAAGGTGAACTTTTTGAGAAGGTTCATGCCAGATTTCACCAAGCTGACTAAAGAAATCGCTGATATGATGAAAGGAAAAGAATCTTTCAAATGGTCAAAGGAAGGTAGAGAGGCATTTGAGAAAATCAAGGGTGCTATTGCAAAATCTCCTACATTGGTGTGTCCCGATTTTAAGAAGGATTTTATAATTTATTGCTATGCTTCACCACACACAATCTCTGCCATTTTGACTCAGCACAATCAAGAGGGGATTGAATCTCCTATCGCATTCATGAGTTCGGGATTCAAGAAACATGAACTTAATTACACTCCTCTTGAGAGACATGTGTACGTGGTGGTAAGAGCCCTGAAACACTTCAGGTATTACGTGTTGAATTCTCACACCAAAGTCTTAGTTCCAGACACCGCGGTGAAATCAATGTTGACACAACAGGAACCAGGATCTAAAAGAGGTAATTGGGTCTCCAAGATCCAAGAATATGATCTGGACATCAAGCCTACCAAGTTGGTTCGAGGGAGAGGACTCTGCCAACTCATTGCAGAGAATGAACCACGAGATAACTCTGAAGAAGAATTAGTTGAAGAAAATTTACCAATGGTAGTTTTTGTCAGTACCACGGATGAATGGTATTCTGATATTGCCTACTTCCTCACATACGGTGAGTGTCCGGAGAATCTGACAGCTAAAGAGAAATGAGCTATCAAACTAAGAGCTTCCAGATACATCATTTGGGATAACATGTTGTTCAAGAAAGGAATTGATGGCATGTTCCTCAGATGTGTTGATAAAGAACAACAGCCTAGGTTGTTGGAAGCCTTCCACAATCATGCTTGCGGCGGTCATTTTTCTGGCCCAGTAACAGCCCATAAAATTTTGAGAGCACATTATTACTGGCCCACTATGTTTTCTGATGCTCAGAAATGGGTGACCAAATGTGAGGCCTGTCAACAATTTGTTGGAAGACCAAAGTTGCAAGCACTTGCCTTTGAAGCCAGTTGTCATTGAAGAACCCTTTCAACAATGGGGTTTAGATTTCATCGGGGTCTTGAACCCTAATTCTAGTGCTGGTCATACCCACGTGCTCACCGCCACTGATTACTTTACAAAGTGGGTAGAAGCTATACCGGTGAAACAAACATCTACTGCAGTAATCTGTGATTTCATCAAAGAAAACATATTGGTTCGTTATGGAATTCCTCACAAGATCGTGACTGACAATGCCTCAAATTTTTCTTCTACAGAGATGATAGGTTTTTGTTATGGATATGGGATATCTTTGTCTCATTCATCAGATTACTACCCGCAGGGAAACGGTCAAGCTGAATCCAGCAACAAAAACCTCATTACCATTGTGCGCAAGTTAGTCGAAGAAAATCAAAGAACTTGGCACAAAAAGTTATACGATGCATTGTGGGCTGACCGCATAACTCCCAAAAGGGCAATTGGGATGTCTCCATTTCAACTTCTATATGGAACTGATGCTCAAATTCCCGTCACATTGGAGCTACCAGCTATTAAAATTAGCTCAGGTAGTTGATGATGAATGCTTCACCAATGCATTAGATAAAAGGGTCATGTTCCTAAGCAAGCTCGAGGAACAAAGAAGTCAAGTGGCCAACAGGATCGAGGAACATCAATCCAAGGTAAAGAAGTTGTTTGATAGGAAAACTAGAGAGAGACAGTTTCAAATCAATGACTTAGTTCTTCTCTGGGATAAAAGACGTGAGCCGAAGGGAAAGCATGGGAAGTTTGACTCACTGTGGCTGGGACCATTCAAAATAAGACATTTATGGAGATAGTACCTACTACTTGGCATATCCTGATGGAACTCATTTGCCTTTTCCCTACAGTGGGCAGTATCTCAAATATTACCAGAATTGAAAACGGGTTGTTCCCCGTATGTACATAGGTAATTAGGATTTTGGTTTGTTTGTTTCCCTATTTTTTGGTCTCCTCTCTTGTGTCGCCCCATTTTTGTGCCCCATCATTCTGTGATCATGTTCATGACTATTTTGGTCTGGGTCCATTGCAGCCCATGAAGTCCTTGTCCCCAATCGAGCTAAATTTGGTATCGCCAATTTTGACTTCGTTAAAATTGTTTAAAAAATAATGTTTAAAAATTGTGAATTACTAGGTTTCATGAAGATTCATCTTCGTCGATGTTCTTATTTTCTTCTCGGTTATGTCGAGCTTCATTTCACTCAAATTGGAATAAAATCCCTCTTCTATGAATTTAAACGTAAAAATTATTATTTAATTAATATTAATTAAAAATCGTTCTTCAATTAATTAAATTGATTTTTTAATTGATGGAGATTTTTGATTAAATATTATTATAATAATAATTAAAAATTTATTGGAAAAGTTTGTTTAAATTTCCCAAAATGATCATTCCGCTTCCCACCCATTTTCCCACTTTCTTGTCGAATTTCCTCCACTTTCACGGAAAGTAAGCCGCTATTTGCCAATTTAATAAATTGGCAAATGGGCAAGGATTTTCCCAAATCCCCTCATGGGAAAATTTGATGGGAATTGCCAAATTCTTATGACATTCCCGTGGCAAAATTCATCCAATCTTCCCCTTTTCCCTTGGCCATTAATGCCACTTCCCATGATTCAAGTTAGTTTGTTTTTCTCATTAAAGGGAAGAAGGAATTGGTCACTAACAATTCTCCTATTCTTTCTCCTTCTCCCGTGAGAATTAAAGAAACAATTTTTTATACTCATTTCATTCATGCATTTGAATAAAGAAGGGAGAAACATCATCCATCATTTTAGGGAAGAACTGGAGTTTATTCTTTCTGTTTACACTCGTACATTGGAGAAAGAAAGCCAAACAAACTGGAGTCTATTCAATAGTTTTCACGCAAAGCATACAAGGAAGGTGAATATTATTAATGCAAAAGAAATTGTAGTTTCCATGCAGCAGCAGGAGGGAGAAATGGAGGTTCACGTGGCAGAAGGAGCATTCAACAGTTTCAACGCAGCCTGCAGACCTTCACGCCTTCACTAGTTCCATGTCTTTTTCCTTAAGGCCACGTAGGGGAAGAACAGTCATACAGTCCGAGCCTAAAGTAGAAACAAATAGCCCAACTCCATCAAACACCTCTCACTGGAGAAGAAAACAAGGAAAGAGAAATCCACACTCCAAAGGAGGAATATCCATCATCTGCAGGCGGCAATTGAAGGAGAAGAACACCAGAAGCTTTCCATGCATGCAAAGGATGAGAATGCAGAAAGCAATTTTAAATCCCAGGCCAGAGCACTTTCCAAATGATGAGGAGCAGCCTCCAGCAATGCCTGAATGTTTCACACCAAATTTTATCGACCATCTTCATAGGAGTTTCAATGGTCCACAGCTAGCTGCAATTCAGTGGGCTGCTATGCATATAGCAGCGGTTAAAATCGAGTTGGGTCTGCTAGACGGCAAGAACCCTGGCCCTTCACTTTGGTGCAAGGTCCACCAGGGACAGGAAAGACACACACAGTCTGGGGAATGTTGAATGTTATTCATCTTGTTCAATATCAACACTATTATGGTGCACTTCTTAAGAAACTTGCTCCCAAAGCTACAGCAATCTTCAAGAAAAAAAAAAACCAAAGTCCCAGCACACCATAATGACAAGTTTTAGGATGACGAGCTCTATGGGAATACCTTACACAACCTCTTCCAAATCAGTATGGGAGCTCGCACACAGGCTTGTACACCATCTATTTGTCTTGTGCATGCAAACAATAATGAGCGATCACTATGGGGAACTTGCATGCAGCTAGCCCTGTGCACTATGCATTTGGATTGCACTCACCAACGATAATGAGTTTTCACCTTACACATCTTCTCCAATCCGCCTTCTATCCAATTGAATCAAATAACAATTGAAGAATTTTCAATCACACAAGAATGCACCCATGAGTGATTACTTGTAAACCAGCTTTCCTCATCCAATCGGTGAGACTGGGAAAAGAAATATTTATTGGAAAACAAATCTTTATTCCTCTCCAATGTGGATGTTATAAATAGATGGATTGAATATTTTAAGAGGTAACTACGAATAGCCAAAAGGAGGTGGAGCCTAAGTATGATCATGGTCCATTGGCATCAGGATCAATCGATAATGTTCTTCGGAGTATGGATCACACAATGTTCCGTATGCTTCCTAAACTTTTCCCTAAACCACGAATGCTTGTTTGCACTCCATCAAATGCTGCAATAGATGAATTGCTACAGCGTGTTCTGGATCGTGGATTCATTGATGGTGAAATGAAGGTCATCGCCCTGATGTTGCGAGGGTGGGTGTGGATTCTCAAAATCATGCACGAGCAGGTAGTAGTGAAGTGTAGAAACTGAAATTCTCCTAGGAAAGTGCCATGAGAAGTAATTGGCTATATGCAAGCAGCTACGGGGTAGAGAAGTAACTTATCTCGGAAAATCTTCCTGGCCTCAGAGAGAGCTAAGTGCGGACACTGCGTAGGCGATCCCAAGGAACCATTGGTGGTGCTGATCCCGATGTTCTCGGTTGCTTGCACGACCCAGCAATGATTGATCGAATATTGCAAAATCTTGCATATAGTAGAATTTTAAAAGATAAAGTTCTAGTTGAGTTGTCTCACCTTTTCATTTTGGAAAGTCGCTTCCATGGAAGAAGGTGGATCAAATCTTGAGGCAAGTTTTACAAATGAGGCAGAGACTGTGTTCACTTCAAGATAGTAGTGGTGGAAGTTATTCCAAATGCAGCCCATGGGTTTGATATGGTGGTTATAGATGAAGCTACAAGCTAGTGAAGTAGGCGTGTTACCTCCACTTTCGTTGGAGTGCTAAGGTGTGTTCTTGTCCTTTTCCACAACAATTACAGCAGTTTAATCATGTTAAGCTAGGCAGGCATGTTGCAATGTGGTATAGTAGAAGCCTTTTTAGCACTTCCAACAAGCGAGTCGTCCAACTATGTTGTTATCTCACAAGCACTTTGAGGTATATCGAATGCATCCTCAAATTCAGGTTTTCCTTCAAGATATTTTTATCAAAATGAATTAAGTGAGTCAGAGAGTGTTACCAAGAGACTGATGAAGTTTATTACAAAGATTCCCTATTGAGACCTTACTTGTTTTAGGATGTAAATCATGGAAGAGAATCTCATAGAGGTGGATCTATTTCATAATGGATATTCATGAAAGCACATTTTGCTTTGAAATTATATGAGCATCTTAAACGGGTCATAAGGTACAATTGTGCTCATTATGGCAAAGCCAAAACATTCTTACTACAAGTGTTATATAATAAGGAAGAACATGAGCATTGTGGTAAAACCATTCTTTTCAAAATGTTGGGTTAAGCTCGGTATTCAAGTGAGTTGAGCCAAAGAAGAACTCGGGAGTTCGGTCTGGAAGAAGGTAAGACGACACGAAGGGCATGGATCGCCATGGGAGTCCGAATTCAAGTTGAAAATGCATGAGCTCACAATCAAGCTAGGAGCATACGATTGAGGGCTCATTCGTGAGGGAGTCGTCTAAACACCTAAGTGAAGAAGGAGCACATCTCGAGAATTTCTCATTCTAAACTCATCATTCGTTTTACATGATTTCCCTAATTCTTGAGCCTAATCAACAACACAACACTATAATTGCCAAAGCATTGGTTCATGTGCAGCACCTGTAATCTATATCAAACAATTTCTAGAGGTGGAACTCGTTGATGAAGTACCTCAAAATATACCACCCAACTTGTGGAAGTAGTCACAACTTCTCAACCAAAAGTTGATGATCCGGTTCTTTCCCCTCCTACATTTGAAGAATCACCACAAATGGAGAAAATGGCGACAACATCTTTCTCACAACAAGAAGATCCAATTTCAGCAACACCCGAAAGTGATCCCCTTCACCGTGATGAAGATCAATTGAACACGAGAACCATGTACAATGAGGTAAGAGGTTCCCACAACTATTACATGATATCAACAAGAATTGAAAGAGGTCATCAAGCCAATAGTGATAAACTTGGAAGCAATTGCGTAAATGTTAGAATCCATCACTTCAAAAAGACCAAATACTACGCTGGTGTGTGTGTTAAGTGAACAAATTCATAAATCACTTCTATGCAAAGATGATTCTTCAGTCACCACTCAATTTTCAAAGTGTTTGTAAAGGAGATGGATTTCCTTCATCAGACTCTTGTAGTCTAATCAAATTCTATTCAAGAGATCAACACTTTGGGATGGTAACAAAGATGTTTTGGACATAACTCATTTGAGGTGAATTGTAATTTTGGCTCTTGGAGATCTTCTCAATGGCGAAAGACCGTGGTTGGATTCTCGATAAACCAAGGTGGCGTAACGACTACGGTCTCACGACAAAAATGAATAATTCACCATGGAAAGGTACTTAGAGCATGTGGAGAATTGTGAATGTGAATATGAATGAAGAAAAATTTTCTCATCGGGATATTGCTCAAACAGAGGGGTGGATGAATTGCTCAAGTTTCAAGCTCAAAGACTCTTGTCATTTGGTGGATTACGAGCAGAGCATACCAATGAGTTCATTCCCGTACGATCGGGATAGGCGGACTCTTGGCCCAATGGATAAGGCACTGATCCTAGGTGTCTTTATCTGGGTGGCACATTGCTGACTAGGATGTCTACGTGTGCATACAAGTCATTTAAGTGGGGTCCACATGTACCCATTTCTTTTATTTATGTATTTTTCCTTAAATGACCCTTTAACTTAAGTGGTTTCTATTTTTAGTCACTTTTTAAAAGTTGGTTGAAAAAGTCAAAGTCACTTAAGTGCCCTATTTAATGTGCATTTAAAACCCTAACTACTTTATAACCAACTTTTGGGTTATAAAAGGAAGTGAGGGGCTCATTTGTAAGGGTGACTTTGAGAGAGGAGAAGAAAATACTTTTGTGCAAGCTTTGTTTCAAGAAGAAACTTTGTGTTCTTTTGTGAAATACATTTTGGAGTTAATGAAATACGAACTTTGTGTCTCATTCATTGTCTCTTCTAACATTTGATGTTCTTATGTTCATTAGATGTTAGGTGTTTGAATCTTGCATGCAAATATTATCTTTGATCTTATTGTCAACATTATTAATCGGTTGTTCTAGTTCACAATGATCAAGCTCTGACTATCTACTTGCTCATGTGTGTTCCCTTTTGCATGTTCTTGTTTGGCTAACTCAAACTCCGTTTTATTTGTGTTGGTTATTCATCTTTCCTCTTCATGCAATATTAGGCTCTGTTTTTACCTAACTCTTGCATGTTCTTTCTTGTAAATACTAGTTCATTCCATTCCACTCCCATTTCCTCATTCACTGTTCCAAACACCCCCATATACAATTTTGAATGTACATATGTAAATACTTCATTGAGGAGGGAATTCGTTCCCACACTATTGCATGTCATTTGTATGCGTGCAAATCCATATGCTAATAGGCTACTAAAGACATGGTATGATCCTAATTTTCTTTGTGCATTTTTGTAAATGGATTGTATTATTTTGTTGACACACATACAATGCAAGGTATTATAGGTAGGATGAGTAAATTTGAAATGAATTTTGGGGTGGGAGATATTCATACAAGAATAACTAGAATTTGCCAACTTCTTTGAGGACCTTTGAAAAAATTGAAAGACTCGAGACAACGAGTAAATGCTTCAAATAGGTTAAGGTGTTCCTTCAACCAGGATATGTGCATCAAATGGAAGCTCAGATCTACACTCTTCCACACAATCTCTGATGATTTATCACAAAATCTTGAGTTAAATGAATCAACAAAGCACTTAGAAATTTCTATTCTATTAGACTTAAGGTACCCCCAAAGGTTTACAATCAAATATATATCAAGGAAAGTAGAGTGAATTTAAATTTGTTTATCCCTTCATCAGATGAAAGCTCTTCTGATTCGGAATTACAAATGCCACTAAGTTGTTACCAGAATTAGATCTGCATGATCAAAAGGAAATTCAAACACCAAATTGCAACATGAAACAAGAAACCCAAATTGGAAACATTCGAAACATAAGTAAATGCAAATTTTACCAAGAGACAACACAAAGTAGTCCAAAATGACCAAATTTATCAGCAGGGGAATGTTATAAGAACAATCTCAGAGCTTGTTAGTGGCTATACATCTGCAACCAACCTAACATGATACAAATTTGATGCAAAAGGAGTTAAAATGGTTCTCAGGTGGTTTCTCAGAGAATGGGCTTCTTCCCATATTTTCCGTGAAAATTCTAAGTTTCTCGACCATTTGCATGACAAATTCATGCAATATATAACTTTCACTCACTCACTCACTTTGCCCCTCAAATCTTCCCTCCAAAAGTGGAATATTCGAAGCACCTTTGCTTTGCAATATTTTTGGAAAATGACATTTAACAAACTCACAAAAATTTTCCAGTTGTTCTTTCAAAAGGTGAATCATTACAAAAATTTCATCATTCTTCAAAGTGGAAGCACGTTTTTCATTCCCCACGCATGTAGACCCCTTTCATTTCATTATTTCATCTTTTCCTTTCCCAATTTTTTACTCTGCTAACTTTGGATCTGGTAATTCATGTTTTTCACGAATTAGAGTAAAAATTCATTTGAAATGTGCTTTGGATTCACAAATTGAGCCCCCAATTTAATCAATTCGGACCCTGCAGGCCAAAATGACACGAATTGGCAAAAATTCGATGAAGATTGATGCAAAAAACACATCTCCAAACTTCTTGGAGCTCAAATGGTGGCCAAATTGGTGAAATGCACAACTACCATCGATCTGTTCTTATCTTTAAATATGAGCCCTCCACATGGCAGATCTAGGAAAAATGGGCCTCGGGGACACTTTTGACCTTTTTACAAATTTTGACCTTTGCGATTTGGGTTTGACATGTGGCGTAATATGACTAGATACAGAGTCGCGGCTCAATTTTACACATTTTGCATCTTTTTAGACAAAGGAAAATTTTTCAATTTTCCTCCATGGCTCCACCCTCCCACAGACACATGTCCTCATATGATTGGCTAAGGGGTAGCGCTTCTCATTTCATATTTTAATCATATTTCGTGAAGGAAATTTTTTAACATTTCCTCCGCCATCCCACACCTCCGCCATTGACTCCTCAGATGAATTTTGACTTTTTACCTTCGGGCTCACGGGTCCATTCAACGATTTTACCCTTTTGATAACTAGAGGCTAAAAATACAACTTGCCTCCGAAGGCCCGCCTCCCTGCCTCTGAGCCTTGATGCTGACATGTGTCTTCATCCCATTGGCTGCAAGTTTGCGGTCCAATTTTATACTTTAACTCTTTTTCACCAAAGGCCGAAAAGTATCAAACTCCTCTACCTTTCCATCTCCCCACCTGCCACGTGTCCTCCTCTGATTGGATGTGGGCCTTAGGGGATTTTCTTTGTTTCCACACATTTTCCAAAGTTCCCTAAGGCAAAAAACAACCCGCCCATCCACCTTCACTCTGCTTGCGACATGTGTACCTCCTATGAGGCTGCGGAGCTGCGGGGGCAACTTGCACATTTTTCCAAAAACACAAAAACATTAAGTTTTTAGAAATGACCCACCGATCCTTGTCCAATTACAAATGGCCACGTATAAAAAAGTATATGAGCTAGAAATTGATGGGCAAAGGATGCCCGTATGACCGTCGAAAAATGCAAAAATTGCCAATGACCACCAAAATCCATTTTTTCTTCGTGGGTGAAGAATTTTTCGATCAAAAGAAAAATGGAACGTGATTTTAGGAAATTTACGACCATGGCAAAGGATTTTGAAGGAAAATAAGTTCAAATTAAATGATTTCGAGCTCCAAAGTCTAGGAAAAGCTGAAAAATGGCGAGGCGTTTGAAACGGGAAAAATTAGGGCAAAACGCAAAGTAAACTTGGAGATTCCTTCAAAATGGTGCAAAATGGAGGAAATGTGAACAACACATAGCACTAAAAAAAATGATTTTTTTCAAATTTGAAGTATATGAGAATCCCAAAACCATTCTTCCTTAGAAATAGGAAAACATGCATTTCTCCTTAGCAAAACAAGGATGTTTCAAATTGAGGCGGCAACAATAGGCATGTATTGAGTTAGGTCATAGGTATGGATTGAGTCAGGTTTTTGGTTTAGGCATGGATGGAGTCAGGTCATAGGCATGGATGGAGTTAGGTCATAGGCATGGATCAATTCAGTTTTTGGTTTAGGCATGGATGGAGTCAGGTTTTTGGTTTAGGCATGGATGGAGTCAGGTTTTGGTGTAGATTGCAAGTAATTGGTGATATAGATAACAAATGGTAATGTAGATATACATGATGATGTAGTTTTCCAAATCTTTGTTGTGTGTGGAAATATACAATGATGAATTGGTAAATGTTATGATTATGTTTAAAACATGGATGATAGATATCTGTATTAGTTATCAGTGTGTTGAGATCGTACTCTAGTTGTTGACATACAAAAAGGAAAAATTAGGTATAATGTGAATAGGAAAATAGGGAAAAATTGGTGAGGTTAGAGAGTGGTCGAGCTAACCTCCAAGGGCCCCATCCCTCGAGTTATGCCTACATAGTCCTAGTGAAAGGGGATCTCGGGCCGATGTAGTTCTCCCATAATCTAGGAAAAAATGGGAGGAGGTATGAGAATGAGTTGGTAGGTTATAGGCATGATTAGTCGAGGTATTTTAGGTATGGTTGAATTGTGGGAAAATAGGTATGGGTGATTGTAAGTTGAGGTGAAAGTGGAAAATTTCCCGAGAGATAAGCGTTGAGGTCTAGGCTTGTATAGGATTATCAATACATAATGAAGAAGTTAAAAGATAAGAGGAGGCAAGAGAACCACCTGATTTGTGAGGATCATAATGGGTCGACCATAACTTAGGTAGGTTGGTGAACATAAGACCCTAAAGACATTGCATGATTGATTATTGTAAAGGTGAAGAATAATCACATGATCACCAAATGTCACAGTTTGAGTCCCGTGAGGTGGTAGGAAATGAAGGTGCAAAGGGTGAGAAGGTAAAAATGGTTAGGTTATATGATATGAGGTAGCATACTTGTTGAAAGAGATCTAAGATCACAATGAGCAAGTCCATGACGAATTTTTTTTCTTTTTGACTTGTATTTGAGATAGAATGATCTGTGCTGGGAAGTATATATGGGATGAGGAAATTAATTCCTTGAGGTCTTCGCAAAGTTGATCGATGAGTGAAACTTTGGTTTTTTTTTTTGAAGCAGGATTTACATAGCTGTCCTTCGAGGGAGCAGTCTATTTATAACAATGATGTAGAGAGAAATATGTCCTTTTGAGGGAGTCATATTTTTATTGGAAGTTTGACTCAAGGAGTTGGATCCCATGTGAGGACTTTTAAGTCATGGACAAGATGAAGGTGAAGAATCAGATTCTTGTTCAGAAAGCAAGGTGAAACAACCATGGGATCTCATCTGAAAGAAGATGAAAAGTATCCATGAGAATCATGTCATGTGCAGAGCCATGGTACACATATTTAAGAGAGGGTAAAAGAGTGACGGGTATGCACATGATTCTTGTTTAATCAATGGGGAGGGCATAGTGAAAGGAGGGGAAGTGAATGGTGCTCAAGGGGGACGAGCATGAAAAGAGTTAGAAGGTGATGTAGGACTAAAATTCAACCGTAGAATGGTTGAAGATGTAAGGCATTAAGGGCTCGAGTTCAGGTTTACCATCGGTGAAGATAAGCGATAAGCACCTAATCCATAGGCATGAGTCACAATGTATGGTCCAAGCCAATTAGGAGCAATTTTCTCTCGTTTCTTTTTTCTCGCTTTGGTTACATGTTGATTTTCCTTGAGGATGAGATCACCAACTTGGAAGGTTCATTCATGAACACATTTTTCATAGGCATGTTTGATATGTTTTTGGTAAACTTAGAGATGGTCAAGAGCTTTAAGACGCACGTTCATATAATAACTCAAGTTGTGCTAAAGTCCTTGTGAAAGTCATCATCATTGAGCACGTCATGGAGAGAAATATGAAGAGATAGAATTTGGACTTGAGAGGTAGAATGACCTCATGCCGTAGACCAAAGAAAAAGGAGTGGTAATAGTGGAAGTGTGAATACTAGTACGGTACACCCACGGGGGTAAAAGGAATGTGTGTATGCCAGTCCTTCCCAATATCATTAACCACTTTCATGAGAATTTTGTTCAGGGTTTTATTAGTGGATTTGACTTGGCCATTGGTTTGTGGGTAATATGGTGATGAGAAAATTAGTTGAATACTGAAGGCGTCACAAATTTTTTATAAGGTTTTATTTTTGAATTTTTTTCATTATTAGTGATGAGGCGATGTGGAATGCCAAAGCGATAGATAATGTGATGATTGATGAACTCACATATTTTCTTGGATTTTGTGGAGATGAGAGGTATGGCTTCAACCCATTTGGTGTAATATTTGGTAGTGGTGATTATCCATTGATGTCTCTAGGAAGAATGGGGATTGATCTCTTTGACAAGATCTAAACCCCATTGAGAGAAGGGCCAAAGGTCACGGGTGACTTGTAAGGCATGAATGGGTGTATGATGGAGGTTGGCATGTTGTTGGAATTATAGACAATGCTTAACATATTCACACAATCAATCATGGTTAAGGGTCATCCAATAATAGCCTAGGTGAAGAATACACTTACCAACCATGAGACCACCAAGTGACCTCCACATATGCCATCATGAACTTCCTTAGTGGTATAGGAATTTCAAACTTGTAAGGAATCATAAGAGAATACCATCAAAGCCACACTTGTAGAGGAGGCCACCCATGATGATGTAACGAGAGGCCCATTTGAGAAAGGCACATTGTCCATTACAAGTGAGGTCGGGAGGTAAGATGGAGAGGGAAAGATAGTCTGAGCATTGCTTATACCAAAGGTCACTCGGTCGGGAGGCAGTGGTTAAGAGTAAACTTCATGAGGTAAATAAGAAGGTGATTGGAGTCTTTATATGGTGAAAAATATTTTAGAGTTAGTGGGCGAAGTGGGTATCTAAGAAGCTAAACAGGCCATGGTATCTATAAATTTGTTAGTAGAACATGGGATGGTTTGAAGGGCATAACGGTTGAAGGTGGTCAAAACTATGTCCACATGATGCTTATACTTTTGAAGTATATCATTACGACACTGTATATACCATTGACTTGGTTTATGACCAATTGAGAATCACCAAAGATGTTGATTGAATTAACATCTAAGGCATAAGCATCCTAGAGGCCTAATATGAGTGCTTCGTATTCAACGATATTGTTTGTACTTATCAAAATCAAGTTTGAAAAACAAAGGCATAGGTTCACCATCAAGCAGAATGAGGATAAAACCAGCTCCACCCCCACACTGACACTTGGAACCATCGAAGAAGAGTGTCATTTGGTAAGTAGGTTTGTCCAGGAAAGGGTAATAATAGACTCATCTAGAAAGTTGAAGTTAGAGGGTTGATCCCCAGAAATAGGTGCGTCGGTCAATTGGTCGGTGATAACTTGGCCCTTGATGGACTTTTGATGGATGAATTCGAGGTCAAGGTTAGCCGAAGCATAAGCCAACATGTGGCATGTTGATTTTGGTAAGGTTTGGTATACATGAAGTTTAAAGGGTTGGTGTTGGTCACAACATAGGTTTTGTGGTTGAGCAGGTAATGGCAAAGTTTGGTGGCAAACAAAAATAATGCTAAGAAAAGTTTTTCAGCAAGGGTGTATCATGTTTCATAGTCTAGAAGAGTACGAATTATGTAATAAAACTCTTTCTCCTATGTTGTTCATCGCGATGAGCGAGCATGGCCCTAAGGAGTGATCGAGTAGAAATGTATAGGTAGAAGGGTTGATCGTCCTTAGGTGGGATGAGTATGGGTGGTTGGAGAAGGTATTGTTTTAAGGCCTCAAAAGCTTTTTGGTAGTCATCATCCCATTTATAGTAGGAGACATGTTTTTGAGAAGATGATGAAATAGTTGACATCAATCGAAAAGTTGTGAAATGAAACGGTGAAAAGACGCAACTTACCTTGCAGAGCTATGGAGTTGCCAGCGAGTTAGTGGGCGAGCCATTTTGAGAATGGCCTTGACTTTAGCAGGCCAACCTCTATACCATGTAAGGAAATGATAAATTCTAGGAGCTTTCCGAGAGAACCACAAAGACAAACTTCTTGGGCTGAAGGTGAAAAAAATACTTAATGAGGTGGTCAAAGATGGTATTTTGGATGGTGAGGTGCTTGGAGCGGCGTTTAGATTTGGCGAGAGATCATCTACATAATCTTCCAATATATGGTGCATGATGTCATGGAAGATGTAAGTTAGAGCCCATTGATATGTGGCACCAACATTTTTAAGGCCAAAAGGCATGACTTGATAGCGAGAGAATGTCCCCAGGGATGATGAATGTGGTTTTGTGTTGATCTTCTTGAAAGGAACGATAACCAGATCATACCAAGCCAAGAACACAGATGTTAATCAAACACCACGATCAATAAGATGAAAGAAATTCGCTAGAATAACTTTACATAAAATCTTTGCAAACAAATGAGAAACAATATCATATATTATTATGGAACTCAATGAAATACAATGAGAATGGGCCTTGCTTATATAGGCAAGGAATAACAATCTCGAACTACCAAGGTCATAGATCAAGCCATAAATCATGGAAAGAACTAGTCAAATTCATATATTTATGAGAGAACTAGACATCAAGGATCTAGTTAATACCATAGATCTAGGAAAGAACTAGTCAATACCATAGATCAAGGAAAGAACTATACCTAACAACTAGATAATATCTCCTAATATCTAAATAAATAAAAATAAATATCCACACACATAAGTGGATGAGGATAAATACAATAAAGGTAAATAATGTACCTAGGTGAACATGAGATAAGGTAAATACCTACTCCAACACTACCGGGCAAGCAAGATTTGGTTATAACCCGAGAAACCATCCATGAGTGATACCATCTCATGACCAGAGTAATAAGGTCAACTAGCTAGTCAATACCGGGTAGAGGAAAGTCTTCTTTTGGGAAAGCTAAGTTGAGGTCACGAAATCTGTGTAAATGCGAAGTCCCCTATCTCCTTAGTGACGAGAGATAATGTTAGAAATCCATCGGGGATAACCAATGGGTAAGATGAAGGAAACAGAAAGAAGGCATTGAAGTTATTATTTGACCAGAAGAGCAATGCGAGGGTGCATTTTCCTCAGCTTTTGTTTTACGGGTTTGACATTGGGAATGGTTACGATATTGTGGACCACTATAGTGGGGTCAATATTGGGCATATCAGCGTAAGACCAAGTGAAAGCATGGTTATGGTTTTTGAGAAAAGAAGTGATGACTTCCTGTTCAATAGTATCTAAAGATTGGCTAATCTTTAGAATGTGCGGAGTCATCCTAAGTATGGATGTTGATTTCGATAGTCGATTCATTCAACATGGTTTACATCTTAGATGGTAACAACTGATGAATATAAGAGTCTTCTGCACCAAGATAGGTGAGTATAGATTCATCATCCTGACATTGAATGACATTAATATAAGGTGTATCATCATCAATCATTTCAGGATACAGGAAGGGAAGAGAAGAGGGGCCTCACCCTCTCACGTTGATAAGTCAGAGGCCCCAAGGAAATGGTGTTTATGAAAAAAATTAGGAGGAATGGATTCATGATCCATCAACTCTGTCGGTGAAAGGTGGTGAAGGTGGTGAAGAAGGTGGAGTAGGTGAAGAAGGTGGAGAAGGGTTGATATCCTCAATGAGTTCAATGCGGGCCTTCTTAGTAGGTAGTTCAACAAAGTTGATACCACTACGGTCGTTATGTTTGTGGGTAGTACATGGAATAACAATGTGATGACCTTGCTCATAAAATCCAAAACCAAAACCTTTCCATGCACATTGATGCAAGAAGGTGTGGGTGAAGCGGTGATTGGTGAGTGACTGGAGGTCGAGTAGAAAAGGGGCGGGTTTGTGATGGTGGTTTATGCATATGAGTGGAAGTATCAAGTCCCCCATAGGAGAGATTGGTGCAAAGGTGGGGAGGGCCATAAAGGAGATGCTCTCCTATGCGATGATCATAGTGAGGGTGTTGGTGAAGGATTCTATACTCTTGTGGAGTAAGGAATGTGTTGACACTATATAGGTGATACTCCCCCAGAGTGAGGCGTTGAAAAATTCCTTCCAAGGGATCAATGGTCTATATGTGGGTTGCTTTGGGATAGACGATGTGTTAGAGGTTGGATTAGAGGTGGAGCCAACTGATTGGGAGGCTGATGGGTCGGTGTGGAGGTTGTGGAAGCGGTAGGAATGGAGGATTTAGGTGCGGTTGAGGTAGCGGAAACACTAGTGAGTGGAGGTGTAGGTGAAGAGGAAGTCATGGAGGTAGATGCCTTAATGGGTATAAGCACGTCATTGGGTCGGTAAAGCATGTTGTAGGTTTTGAAAGGTGATGGGTCAGTTGGAATGGTATAGGTGTGTCCTTCATGCTCAAACTTTACACAATGGTGCAAAGTGGAAGGAACAAAACCCATGACACAAATCCAGGGTCTACCAAGCAATAGGTTATATTGAAATTCCCCCTCCAAGACATAAAATAACTCTAGAATAGTGTGGGGGCCCACACGAACATGGAGGATGATGGTGCCAAGTGTAGAAGTGATAACATCATTAAATGAATGCAACATGATGGGATGTTTATGCATGTAATTTTTGGGTATGTGCATTTGGTTGAATGCATGGGAGGAGATGATGTTAATGCTAGTGCCCCCATCGATCATAACATGTCGTACACATATATTATCAATATGGATGGAGATGAAAAGGGATGGATCAGGGTCATCGGTTTGGTGTGGTGCGATCTCTTCATTTGAGAAGCGAGGGTGGCTACTTGGTGAGTAGGTGGAGGTGTAGAAGAAGGTGGTAATTTGGTGAGAGAGGCTACATGATGAGGTGTGATAATGGAGGCTACGGGTGTAGGGTCATTGGGTAAAACCTCAATAGACTAAAGAACCTCCATGAGAGCTTGAAATGGGATTCAGAGGTTTGGATGAGGTCATATAGGGACATTTTGAGGGAGGATTGGTGTAATTTTTTTAGCATCACGCGATGTGTAACCCCATTAGAAATAGGATATGTGGGGCCATGAGATAGTGACTTTAGGTGTGGGTGCAGATGGTATGTTGGGTATAGGGTTGGTTGCCTTTTCCTTTCCTTTTTCCTTCTAGCGCAGGTAGCAACGTGGATCATGTTGATTTGAGGTGGGAAGGTAGATGAAGTAGGTGAGCCATAAAAGGTGTAATGAAAGGAAGGGAAAAAGCCAAGAGGTGGGAAGGAACCTTGTGAAATGAGTTAGGCACACTGACATTTGGGTGGAGCTTTGGCGAGTTCTCGTCAAACCATGTTAATTTTGAATCTCGAGGATGGCTCTAAGAGTTGTGGAGGTGGAGATTTTGGTCACCCAGAGTGGCGGTGAGGGAAGAACTATGAAACCGGTAATGGAAAAATGGGTTCCTCATCAAGAATATCATCATTGTCAAAGTTTTCTTCGGAGGACACAACTAGACGGAGTGATTTTCAAAGCCTTACAGTTCTCTACATCATGTCTGGCACATGATGGTAGGTGCAAATTTTGGTTTTATCAAACCCTTTTGGTTTCAGCTTTGAGTGGGTCATAAGGTCTAAGAGGTGGTAATATGATGACAAAAATTTCAAGGAGATTGTTTAAGATTTTGGCATATGATCCCACTAGTAGATCACAATGGGAGGTAAATGTGGGTTTGGGTGCGGGTGCGGTTGGTGTATAGGAAGAGTATTTGCAAGAGGGGGAGAGGTTTGGGCTATGGTCTTAGGTGTTGGTCGTGTCTACTTGGGTAGGGGCATGGTAGATGAACTGGAAATAGAGTGTGTGGTTGGTTTAACTACCTTATTGGAGGGTAGCGGATTTTTTCCTTTAGGTTGCACCTTCTTGGGTAAAGGTGATATGGGTGCACAAGATGTAGAGGGAAAAGTGGATGGTGGAAGAGGGCGGGTTACCCATGGGGGTAACCGAGGTACTATGGAGGTAGGTGGTGTAGGTTGTGCAGGAGGTGTGAGGGAAAGGGAAGGAAGTTTCATGAGCAGTGAAGAAGTTATTGATAGTATTGGAGGTATGGGTGGTAAAAGGTTACGGGGTAGGTGGAAGTTGTGTGCGGCACATGGGTAGATTAGAGTGTGAGGGAGAAATGGGCTGCTTCATTCTTGGTTTACCAATGGGTGGAGGTTTCTTAACCAAGTTGAGGGTGAGGTCTAGGATAAATGGAAGGGGTGAAGGTGATGAGGGTGTGATTGGCGAGGTTGGGGTATGAGATCTAGGGGATTGGTTCTTGTTTAGGGGCCGGGTTAAATTTGGTGTTAGTTTTGGAGGACATAGCTAAATCTAATTTGATGGGTGGATGACTAAGGCTAGCCATTGGGATGACCCTAAGCTAGTAATAGGTTTAGGCGAGGAAGATGATGTAGGTGTGGGTTTGGATGTAGATGCATGTTGGGTTATGGGTAGAGGTGTGAGTTGAGCCATGAGTGGTATTGTGGGAGAATTTTTGATAGTTGTGGTTGTGTTTGGTTTAGTTGGTCAATTTTTTTTTTGGATAGATAGTGGAGGTGTCGGTGAGTGACATCTGCATTTGTGTTGAGACAGGGGAAGGTGAAGACGCCCCGTGTAAGGCTCTATCGAACATAATCCGGAAATTGGCTAAGCATGAGAACGAAACTATTGTGGGCGAGGTCAATGTGGATCGAATGGTGATTCCTATGAAATGTGTTTTAGAAATGGGGAAATCACTAGTTTCATCCTCTGTGGTAAGAGAGCTGAAAGTAAGTCGGCGGATCTTGGATGGATGATGGAGAATGGTCACTAGAGGCAACAAAAATTTCTACTAGATCTTTAATAGGTGGAGGAGATGATGGGTGTTCCTCTATGGGTGGAGGAGATGAACAAGCGTCTCGATGGGTCGAGGAATCTTCTTAGTGACATCTCTCTGGTAGAGAGGCCAAAGGTGAAGTGCTCTCGATGTTAACAGAAGGCTCCTTCATAGGTGAGGGAGGAGATGAAGGGTGTTCCTCTATGGGTGGAGGAATAGGTGAAGTGGGTTCATGTGTAGGTGGAGGAATTTGGGCTAGGATTTCCTCTATGGAAGGAATATGAGGTAATTGGGAAGCAACTGGTGCATCATTGAAAATAGCATGGACCTTGTGGGTATTACTATCATTAGTTTAGGTCTCCTATTTTGGTTAGAAGAAGGGGCATGATTAGGAAATGGTTTCTTGAAAATGTGCAGGTTTTGGTTAGTAGGTGCGTTTGGATTATCCAAGGATAACTCTCCGTTATCAAGCATTTATTGGAAAATGTTCTTGAAAGTGGTGCAATTACCGTCATTATGACCTTTTACACGATGATAGTTATAGAATTCGTGCTCTTTGTACCATGCGGGGTGTGGGGCGAGCAAGATCAAAACTAGTGTGTGGTTTTATAGGAGGAAGGGTGATGGTCCCAACTTTAATGAGCTTTTCTAAAACAGGAAGAATAAGGTTCTCTAATTGGAGTGTATTTCCATTGTTCTTATCTCGAATTGAAAATTATGGACGGGGAAAGATTAGATGAGGTCTTTGTACGTACCCAAAATTGTAGGGTGCTTTGCGCACCAGGAACAATGTTACATGTGCCCCAATGATGATATAGGTCTCCTCACAAGGTGTTCGAGATATGGAAAATCTCTCCAAGTATGCGTTAACATCCTACATGCCCCGCTTAGCCCCTGCGTGCTTAGATTTTTCCTTCCCCCTCTTTTCCTTTGCTTTTCGGTCTTCAGTGACGAAACCACCACCCCGCCTGGTGGCGGTCTCGTGATCGCCGCCTGTGAGGAAGAGGCGGCGGTCTGTAACCACCGCCTTGCTCGAGGGTGGCGGTCCTTCACACATTTTCCATAATTCTCTTTTAACGTGACTCATGTAAAATTTCAACGTTTACCACTTTTTTCACCGCCTTTGCTTGTATTTATGATTAAGTTTCCTTGGAATAGTTTTTGCATTGTTTATGGTTTAAGATATCAAATTGGTTTTCACCTTTAGGTAAATGGGATTCTATAAATAGGTGGCTTGTGCTCAAGCAAATGGCCCTCAAATTTACCTCTCAATTTCTCATTTCAATAGCTTAGCCTTTTCAATTTTCTTAGGATTCATAGTTTCATTTGTTGTATGCATGGTTAGTGTTGCTTTAGCATGTTAGGAAGCCACATAATCTTCTTGTGCTAGTGTAGTTACTATTTCATGCAATTCATTAGAATAGGATAGTTTTATTTTTAGTAGGAAGCCATTAAAGTTGCGAGTCTTGTTCATCAAGCGAGGATGATTTCGGAGTTCTATCGTTTTATGTTGTATGACTTCATGATAAATCCCACTAGGAATTGCATAAGCCAAGCTCTGTTCTCTTGTGCTTTATCCCTCTCCTACTCGCATTGTATTCAATCTGCATCCTAAGCTACCATTATTTCGATACCAACTTCTATTGATGCTAACATCACACACTTTTCTAGATTCACGTGAGCACGAAAGAATGAGGAGATCATGCGGGGACAAAGCCACACCACGACCAGGATTCACCACTATTATGCAAAATCCAGGTTGAAGCTTTGAAAGTTCTAGTTAAAACATATCAAATAGAGTAGTCAATCATTTCATTTTAGTTAATATCACTTTTGATATTGCGGGGAAGTTGTAGGGATTGATAATTTAGAAACTATGATTCACTCCTCACTTAAGGTAGGATTGAGAATATTTCAAATAGATTAGATTAGTTATTTGGTTATTTAGAATAGATTTACAACTCCATAGGCAAGTAGCTATACTCGCTGCTGTTTTTTTGTTTTAATTTTGTTATTAGTTTACTTGTTAATTTCTAGATATTTTAAATAATTTCTCTTTGATTTTTGTTCAATAGTTCATCAAAAATACAAAAATAAGGAAGTTATATATGCCATAGATATACTTTACATATTCAATTCTACTCTACTACTGAGTTAGATTTACATTGTTTCTTTTGCATGACAATCACGGGACCTAGAGAGCCCGGAGAATACGTATTCGAGCCAATTTTTTTCTTTTTAGGCACTCAAGACCTTCTAGAAATGGCACCATTGGATAGAGATTTTTCTCAGCTTTCCAGAAAGGTAAATTTTTCCTCCTAACTCCATGTATTTTTGAAGTTATGGCTCGGCGGAGTTTTTGTGGGAAATTTTCCCTGAAAGGCCCATGACCATAAGATGAGCCACGTGTCCTCGGGAGGGCGGAGGGCGGAGGTAAACTTGGAATTTTTACTAAGTGATTTGGAAAGTTTTCAAAAGGAATATTTCACCCCGAAGGCCCGCCGAGAATGGATCTTGCCACGTGTCAGGGGGAAAAAATTGAAAAAAAATTTTCTAAGGGTTGATCCAAGCAAAAAATTTTTGATGAGGCCGCATCAAATCACATTGTGCCACGTGTCTCTAGAGGAAAGGAGTGGCGGAGGGTGGAGTAAAAATAGAAAATTTGACTAAGTGTTGGCGCCATGGAAAAATCTCCAGGAAAGGCCCGCGCCCAATCACGTTATGCCACGTGTCCTTAGGCCAAGGGAGTGGCGGAGGGTGGAGGAAAGATTGGAAATTTGGCAAAAAGTGATTGGTGAGGGTGCAAAGTTAAATTTTTCCCCCAAGATCCGCCCGACAGTAATGAGGATCAGGCCACGTGTCCCGGGGTCGGAGCTTTGAGCGGGGGAGAGATTGGGAATTTTCCCAAAGGTTAAATCAAAAGAAAAAATGTTTGCCCCCAGGGCCCACATCCAATGGGAGCTCACCACGTGTCCCAGGACTGGCGGAATGCGGGGAAAAGTTGGAAATTTTCCCAAAGCAAAATGAAGAAATTTTCAAAGGAAAAGTCCACCCCCTAAATGCGAGCCAATGGATCTTGCCACGTGTCCATGTGGCGAAAAAATGCAAGACAGGCCCGCGGGAAAAATGGAAGGAAAATCCCACATCCAATAGGGTTTTGCCATGTGTCCAAGTCAGAAAAAAATGGTCAAAGTGATGAAAAATTTAAGAGGAAATGCCCGCGGTGAATCACATCTTGCCACGTGTCCTCAGGTCATCGGCCCGGCGGAGAATTTTGGAAAATTTTCCAATGGCCAAAATGGTGGAAAATGAAGCATAGAAGGCCCACATCCAATCAGAACATGCCACGTGGCACCAGGAGTGGTGGGCATGGGGATTTTTGGGAAATTTTCCCAAATGCAAAAAGTGGGAAAATTTCAAATTTTTGGCCCATGACCCGTTTTGGCCCTGTTTTGCCCTAAATTTTCAAATGGCCATAACTTTCGATCCAGAGCTCGGTTTTTCATGTTCTTTATATCAATGGAAAAGATGGTGAAATTATCTACAATTTAGGGTCAATTTTGTATTTTGATGGAGTTTGGAGAGATAAAATTGAAAAACACCTCTGGCACGTGGTAATGAACAAAAATGACATTTCAACCACCATTTTTAATGAAGAATGGCTCGCATTCTCTCCCAGCATGGTGAAAAATGTCAGGGAATGGACCTGTAAGGATGCCCATGCTGTTTTATTGCATTTTTGGTTGGTGGTTGAAGCTCTCTCACGTTTTCCCATGTTTCTCTCTCCTGGGCTCGTTTTTGCATTGTAAAAGCCAGATTTGGCTCATTTTTGAAGGGTTGAACATTTTCATGTATTACAGGCTCCCTTTTTCACCTTGAAAAGTGATTTTGTGGAATATCAGACCTCTTCCAAGACTGTAACCTATTTTTTACCTCTCAGATGTTGTAATGCATGTGTTTTTGATATTGGAAATGACAATGCAAGCTCTGTGAATGAGTTTTAATCCTCTGTTTGTGTTGTTTGCTTCATTTCTGACCTTTCATTACATTTTATCAGTTTTGCATGATGTTTTGTTGCATTTCTATGATCTGTGTCTATTTGCAGAAGTAAAAAATGTTCACCATTCCTTTGGTGCATCACCTTATTAGCATTAGTTTCATTTTTGCATTCTCTATCTCTGTCCCCTTGGAATTTAGAGTAGGATCTTGAATTCAAAACCTCTGCAACTT
Organism: Taxus wallichiana var. yunnanensis; assembly: GCA_018340775.1. Classification (NCBI taxonomy): domain Eukaryota; kingdom Viridiplantae; phylum Streptophyta; class Pinopsida; order Cupressales; family Taxaceae; genus Taxus; species Taxus wallichiana. The sequence continues at coordinate 947,429,682 of CM031235.1, forward strand.
GCAAGTAATACACCTGATCAGAGGAGTTGAGGAACCAACCTCTAATCTGAGATTCTTTTCCCATTTTACAAGTCCCACACTTGGGGAAAAGATTGAATGTTGTGCAATCACTGCTTGGATGTCCAAAGTGTCAAACTAGAAATCTGATCAACATCCAGGGGTGTTTTGATTTGCACCAATAGTTTTGGCATGCCCGGTGGGACCTTAGAGGTCTTCATCTTCATTGCAACAAAATTGATGTGCATTTGTTGCAAGTTTCTTGCTTAAAAGAGCCCTAAATTACACATCTGGCGACTCCAAGGAAGAAGAATCAGCTGGTTTTAGCAGTGCAGACCTGAAAACTCATGAGAAGAATCACCACAAGGTCAAGAGTTGGAGAAGAAGAGGTGTTGTTTGAGTATCTACAATTATCTCCAAGAAGAAGGCAAAGAGGGAGGAGAATTCAAAGGTCTCCATCTCCACCAAACAGAACTCTATCAACTCCTCCACAGTAGGCCTTTCATTCATCAACAAGGGTTCTAAGGCCAATCGAATGGCACAACACAACCCTATGTCAATTTCACTTTGGCGACCCACTTGCTCTCAATGCACAAAATCAATCCCGTTGCAGCATTGAAGAACATTCCATACTTTCTTGGAGAGAATCAGACCACTCCTGGTGATCATGTCGAGGATATTGCTAATATTTGTGCAATCCATGAGATTAATGAGATGCAAGTTCTTTGTCAAACTATTGGCATCTTCATTGAAGGAAAGCTTTGCAATGGTTCGAGAGTCTTGCCTCGGGTTCTATCAAAATTGGAACCAGCTATGTATAGCCCTCCATGAGCGAGTTTGGAGAAAAGGAGATAACTTGTCCCTTTTGGAGCAGTTACAACCATCGAAGAGCTCCCATGAGCGGTGGTGACTTGACTTCAGGTTTCAAATGACTTGGGAGAGAATTCCGGTGGCGATAAGGCCAACGGAAAGGTGCTTTTCTATATTACCTTAAAGCTTTAAATTCTGATATTTCTATGTTAATTCATCCATGGGAGGCACAACTATCCTGTTGCTTATAGCATTGCCATTAGAGCTGAAAATTGTTTGATTCAAGGTGGAAGCTAGCTCTGAGGCCTCCGATGCCATTGTATCCAAGTTTAGAGAGCCCAAGTACTAGTCAGAGTGCCTATTTTAGCTCCTATTCCCACTCCTAGAAATCAGAATTCAAGTGAAGCTTCTACTTCATCTTCTAGTGCCTCAAATGAACTTGAGAAGTCATGAAGCAATTGCAAAATTTAGGTAATGAGCTGGTTACACTCAAGAGGCAACAAGCCCAAGGTTTTAGACCTTCTTTCCACCTCAAGCTCGCCTAACAGGCAGCCATACAGCCTCAAAGACCACCCAATCCGATTGCAATCAAAATCAAACAAGACCTCCTGCCAGACATAGACCATTTCAGCCCTATAATCCCAATGTTACATCTACTCTAAAGCAATAGTGCCGGTGCAAAACAACATAGCTCAAGAGTATGATTGGTGTTTCCCATGCGATGAACCTCACAACTATCTATGTGTTTCAATGGTGCCTTAAATCAAGCATTAATGGTGACTACAACTGGTGTGGAGGGTGAAGGGAGTCAAGGAAATAACCAACAACAAGAAACATTCCAGCAACAATCAGCTCCAAATGATACCACACTTGTAAACTGGCAGGCAAAAGATTTTTGTGGCATGAATCAAACAATTCCCCAAAGTGTTGCAGCCAACACAAGGTCAAAAAGGAGAAATTTGGGTGAAGAACAACCATTGGCTCCAAGTAATCCACAATCTTCTATCACTCCACAAATTATTGGCAAACAAAATGCAGTTCCAAACACGCAGAGCTGCCTAAAACAACTCTAGGCCAACTCAAATGCCAGTTGTTGCTGCCCATGTGCAAGGAATGAATGTGTAGGCCAAGGGACAGCAGAGAGATGCTTCATCTCCATTCAACATCATTGATCAGATGAAGAAGACAAATGTAAACATATCAATGTGGGAATCACTATCCATCCCAGGCCAAAGAGATTTGCTACAAGCTGCCATGAAGGACTGGTCAACTTCAAATCAGCAAGTCCAAATGCAAGAGAAGGTACTCACAAATGCTGCCCAGCCTGAGGGAATCATGGAGGACAACAAGGTAAAATGTTGAAGCCCCCTCCATTCTATGTTTCATTGATCATTGGAAACCAATTAGTACACAATTGCATGATTGATTCGGGCAAGTAGTTCAGTAATGCCCAAGAAAATAGCTGATCAGTTGGGGCTTCAATGAAGTCATATCCAAAGGGGTAGTGCAATTGGATGGGACAGCAGTAACAATAGTTGGAGTGATAAAAACTTGAGTCTTACTTTGCATGCATGCCCCAACGTTGTTGTTTTGCAAGATGTCTCGGTAATAGATCTTCCACCACTCTTTGCCCTATGTTTGTCAAGGGATTTCACAGCTAAGATTGGAGGTTACTTATCTGCTGATTGGTCACACATGTTGTTCAGAACAAGATATGGAACTAAGGCCACAATCAGATCTGAACCTATTGCAAACTTTCACATTGAGCCTCACACTCCAAGCCAAATCAATACCAATTGTTCAGCGTTTGATCAAGAGATTATCCAAGCACTGATGAAGCTGACACCAAGGTTGGAAGTATCCCAGATCTGACTCTTGATGAATGGGAAAACAAGGTGCATGCTTTTGATCCTTATCAAGAAATAGAAGAATCTGAGCTAGGAGTCTATTGCATGCATGAAGAAAATCAGCCTATCCTAGCATCACCAAGCCAACCACAAGGATGACAATGAGGTATGGCGGTTGTTTTTGATGGATCAAGGAGTAGACAAGGTGCGGGAGGGGAGCTATGCTTGTTTCACCTCAAGAGTTAAGTATTATTCAGCTTTTAGATTTCAGTTTGCATGCTCTAATAACAATGCTGAATATGAAGCTTTGATACAAGGATTGCATTGGTCAATCAAGAGAGGAATAAAGAACTTGCAAGTCTTTGGTGATAGTGAGTTGATTGTCAACCAAGTTAAGGGGCAGCATCTTGTCAAGAATGATCTACTCAAGTGCTACAAAAATAGGGTGTGGGACCTCATTGAAGATTTTGAGGGCTTTGGCATCAAATCCATTCCTAGAAAAGAGAACCAAGCTGCTTGACGCAGGCTTGCACGGCGTTGGAGCAGCCTTTGATGTTGTTGAAAGCATCCAAAAAGACAAGGTACAGCCAAACATCCATGTGATTGTAAGGCCTTGATGCCAGACAACAATGTAAGTTGGCAAGTGTTTGAAAATGATCAACAAATCATCCATTTCTTGCGAAGAGAGGTTGAGTTCTCGGCTAAAAATCGGAAAAGTTGGAGCAGCGATATGGTGACCAAGTGGTACAGTGAGAACCAACAAACTACCAAAGGGACTTATTACTTTGGAGTCCATTTTCAATCCTAATGATCGGTTTAGGAAGGAGAAAGCAAACATCAAGTCGAGGAGAAGATTCGGTGTCCATCTTGGTGGAAGAAGGAAAATCACTCCAAGTTGGTAAAGTGACAACTGAGCAAGAAAGGTATGAGTTCATACAACTTTGTCAAGAATTCCCTGATGTGTTTTCTTGGAGCTATGAAGATTTGAAAGGTTTGATCCCAAGAGTTAGCTCAACACACCATTGAATTGGATCAAGTACTAAACCCATCGGGAAAAAAAAAAGGCGAGTCAATCCACACATGGAGCCTCTCATGAGAAAAATTGAATAAGTTGATAGAGTCAAGAATCATATTCCTATCAAGCATTCTAGTTGGGTGGCCAACTTGGTTCGATTAGAAAGAAGAGTGGGAAATCAGATTGTGTGTTGACTTGAGAGATTTGAATAGAGCATCTCTCGAGGATCATTATCCACTTCCTTCTATGGAGCAGATTTTACAAGTTGTTGCCGGCTCGAGAGGTTTTCATTACTTGATGGCTATTCGAGTACAATCAGATTATGGTGAAAGAAGAGGATCGAGTTCAAGACAGCCTTTACAACCAAATGGGAACTTATGCATACGGGAAAATGCCATTTGGGTTGTCCAATGCTGGAGCTACTTTCGAAAGAGCAATGGACATGGCGTTCAAGGATTTGATTAACAACATGGTGCTGATATATCTTGATGATATCACTATTTTTTTTTCAAAAATGTAGCAGACCATCTCTTTCATTTGAGACAAGTGTTCCCGAAGGTGCGAGAAGATTTGGAGTATCCTTGAATCCTAAAAAGTGTATTTTCTAGCCCATGAAGGAAAGCTCCTTGGCCACATTGTCTCCAAAGAAGGATTAGCAATTGATCCAGAAAGAGTTGAAGCCATAAGAGCACTACCATTGCCAAGCCACAAAGAAGGCCCTTCAAAGTTTCTTGGGAGAATAAATTTTGTTCGGAGGTTTGTCCCAAATTTTGCAGCCCTAGTCAAGCCTATCACCAAGATGTTAAAGAAAAGCATAGCTTTCAAATGGACAAGAGAGAAGGCAAAGGAAAGTTTTGAAGCAATCAAAGAAGCCATCTCTCAAGCCCCAACTCTCATTAACCCAGATTTCTCCAAGGATTTCATCCTCTATGCATTTGGGGGTGATGATACTATTTCTGCAATTTTGGTACAGCAGAACAAAGACAATGATGAGCAGCCAATTGCTTTCTTCAGCCAAATCTTGGAGGACTATGAGGTGAGATATTCTTTCATTGAGAAGCATGTTCTTGCAGTAATCAGGAGCTTGAAGAAATTCAAGCATCTAGTTTCAAACAACAAGGTTCAATTGTTGGTTTCTCATGTGGGAGTTAAAGACTTCCTCCTCAACAAAGACCTAAATGAAAAGAGAGCAGGTTGGATTACTCGTGTCATGGAGTATGACATTGAGATCAAAGTCACCAAGTTGGTCAGGAAAAGGATTGTGTGAGCAGCTGGTCTTGAATAAACACAAGGAAGCATGCAATGAGAAGGAGGTTGTTTTGGCGTTGCAAGACAGCCATGAGCAAGGAAGCACTCAAGAGGAAAATGATGGTGTCCTCACTCCTTGCTGGACCCAAGACATAATGCACTTCCTAAGCATAGGTCTATGCCCTCCGAGATGAACAAGACCAAAAGAAGACACTTGATTGCGGGCTGTCCCATATGCCCTTGTTGATGGTGTTTTGTTCAAAAGGGATGTGAATGGAGTGTTCTTGAGATGCATTGGTACAAATCAGATTCACGGGGGTGTTGGAAGAGTTCCATGGTGGATCAGTGGTGGTCATTTTGCACCGAGAGTGATGACTCTCTAAAGATCATGAGGGCTGGCTATTATTGGCCCAAGATTTTCAGTGATTGTTATGCATGGATCAAGAGGTGCAAGAATTGTGCATTCTTCACGGGTAAGGAGAGGCTAGCTGCCCTTCCATTGCATCCAATTTCAGTTGACCAGCCATTCATGCAATGGGGTTTGGACTTCATTGGAGTCATTAATCCAAATTCAAGCCAAGGACACAAATGGATTCTAACAGCAACAGATTACTTCACCAAGTGGACTGAAGTAGTAGCACTCAAGGAAGCAAATGAATCTAGCATCCTGGACTTCTATGAGGGAATAACAACCAGATTTGGCATACCTGCTACAATAATATCAGATAATGCATTGGCATTCATTGGGTCCAAGGTAACTGAATGGGCTGTCAAGAATGGGATCTACCTAAGCACTTCATCAAATTATTACCCTCAGGGTAATGGCCAAGCTGAATCTACAAACAAGAACTTGTTAAGGATCATTAGGAGGACTCTTGATGAAAATCAGAGGTCTTGGCATACTAAGTTGAAATCAGCCTTATGGGCTGATAGGATAACTCCCAAAAGATCTACAGGTAATTCTCCATTCAAGCTTGTTTATGGAAGAGAGGCAATTTTTCCCATGTCACTTGAGTTGCCAACATTGGAACTCATGAAATAGTTGGAGTTGTTGGAGTTTGGGCCCATGGAGGTTAGATATGCAAAATTGATGGAGCTCCAAGAAATCAGAAATCAGGCATCCCAAGCAATGGAGAAGGATCAAGCTTTGATCAAGAAGACCTTTGATAGGAAGGCCAAGGATAGATCTTTCCAAGTTGGAGATCTAGTGTTAAAATGGGATGCAGACAGAGAAAAAACGGGGAGGCATTCAAAATTTGATGCCATTTGGAGTGGCCCATACATGGTCACAAAGTGTAAGGACAACAATGCCTTCCAATTGTCTTCATTGGATGGTGAAGAATTGTAGATTCCAGTCAATGGAATCCATCTAAAGCATTGCTACTGAAGGAAATTCTCCACCTTGTACATATTAGCTTAGGTTTTCATTCCTCCAAGTGCTTATGCACATTGTTTTGTTGTAGATTAGCTTTGCTTTCCCTAAGTGCTTTGGCACAAGCTTGTTGTTCGAAATGTGTTTTGCAGGCCTTGCTCCAATCAGATGGTGTTCTACCTTCCATCTTCCTCCATGTAATGTTCTAATCAGTTGGGGTACCAAGCAGAGAATTTGATGACTCCATGCCCAATGGATTGTTTCAGGCAACTAGTAACTTCATCCAGCAGGTAGATGACCCCTCTGAGTCACCAAAATTGTTATCCAAAATGAGCCCCTTGCTCATTTTGTGGCTAACTCCCTTCATTCTTCCCTCTCTTGTGCCTCAGTCATAATTTTTTTCTTTTTAGGCACTCAAGACCTTACGAAATGGCACCATTGGATAGAGATTTTCTCATCTTTCCAGAAAGGTAAAGTTTTCCTCCTAACTCCATGTATTTTTGAAGTTATGGCTCGGTGGAGAGTTTTGGGGAAATTTTCCCTGAAAGGCCCATGACCAATAATAGGAGGCCACGTGTCCTCGGGATGGCGGAGGCGGAGAGGTAAACTTGGAATTTTACTAAGTGATTTGGCAAGTTTTCAAAGGAATATTTCACCCCAAGGCCCCAGCGAATGAGATCTTGCCACGTGTCCAGGAAAGAAATTGGAAAAATTTCTAAGGGTTGATCAAGCAAAAATTTTGATGCTAGGGCCCATCCCAAATCATATTGTGCCACGTGTCTCTAGAGGAAAGAAAGGGGTGGCGGAGGGTGGAGTAAAAAATTTGGTAAAATTTTACTAAGTGTTGGCGCCATGGAAAAAATCTCAAGGAAAGGCCCGCCCAATCACATGTTATGCCACGTGTCCTTAGGCATTGGAGGTGGAGGGGGAGAGAAAGATTGAAAATTTGGCAAAGTGATTTTGGTGAGGGTGCAAAAGTTAAATTTTTCCCCCAAGATCCCGCGAGCTAATGAGGATCAGGCCACGTGTCCCGGGGGTCGGAGCTTGGAGCGCGGGGAGATTGGGAATTTTCCCAAAGGTAAATCAAAAGAAAAATGTTTGCCCCAGGCCCACATCGATGGGAGCTCACCACATGTCCCAGGAGGCTTTGAATGTGGGGAAAAATTGGAAATTTTCCCAAAGCAAAATCGAAGAAATTTCAAAGGAAAAGTCCGCCCCCTAAATGCGAGCCAATGGGATCTTGCCACGTGTCCATGTGGTGGCGGAAAAATGCAAGACAGGCCCGGGGAAAAAATCGAAGGAAAAATCCCATGCATCAATAGGGTTTTTGCCACGTGTGTCCAAGTCGAAAAAATGGTCAAAAGATGGAAAATTTAAGAGGAAATGCCCACGCGGTGAATCACATCTTGCCACGTGTCCTCAGGTCATCGGCCGGTGGAGAATTTTGGAAAATTTTCCAATGGCCAAAATGGTGGAAAATGAAGCACGAAGGCCCACATCCAATCAGAATCATGCCACGTGGCACCAGGAGTGGTGGGCATGGGGATTTTGGGAAATTTTCCCAAATGCAAAAAGTGGGAAAATTTCAAATTTTTGGCCCTTGACCCGTTTTGGCCTTGTTTTGCCCTAAATTTTCAAATGGCCATAACTTTCGATCCAGAGCTCGGTTTTTCACGTTCTTTATATCAATGGAAAGCTGGTGAAATTATCTACAAGATTAGGGTCAATTTTGTATTTTGATGGAGTTTGGAGAGATAAAATTGAAAAACACCTCGGGCACGTGGTAATGAACAAAAATGACATTTCAACCACCATTTTTAATGAAGAATGGCTCGCATTCTCTCCCAGCATGGTGAAAAATGTCAGGGAATGGACCTGTAAGGATGCCCATGTTGTTTTATTGCATTTTTGGTTGGTGGTTGAAGCTCTCTCATGTTTTCCCATGTTTCTCTCTCCTGGGCTCGTTTTTTGCATTGTAAAAGCTAGATTTGGCTCATTTTTGAAGGTTGAACATTTTTCATGTATTGCAGGCTCCCTTTTTCACCTTGAAAAGTGATTTTGTGGAATATCAGACCTCTTCCAAGACTATAACCTATTTTTACCTCTCAGATGTTGTAATGCATGTGTTTTTGATATTGGAAATGACAATGCAAGCTCTGTGAATGAGTTTTAATCCTCTGTTTGTGTTGTTTGCTTCATTTCTGACCTTTCATTACATTTTATCAGTTTGTGCATGATGTTTGTTGCATTTCTATGACCTGTGTCTATTTGTAGAAGTAAATAATGTTCACCATTCCTTTGGTGCATCACCTTATTAGCATTAGTTTCAGTTTTTGCATTCTCTATCTCTGTCCCCTTGGAATTTAGAGTAGGATCTTGAATTGAGCACTTGTCTTATCACATAGTTATCCTTGTTGGATATAACATATTACTAATAAAGCTAAGGATTTATCTATACTAGACCACGTAATCACCTGAGAGTCCACTATATCCATCATCCATCCTATGACCCTATCTCGGAGATATACATGAAACAATCCTAGGTCATTTTCCTTGTATCCCATAACCTATAGAACGGATTACGCGAGAGGCTCGATATTGATTGGAGATTTCAAGCGCAGTCATCCTCATCGACCGATCTATCATGCCAGAATTCGAGTTAGGGAGGGCCTTCTTTGTCTTAGATTTGTAGATTCCATTAGTGTGTGTCGAAGACATCGATTTCCTAACTAGCTTGTTTGCATCCCATGTATAGTCCATCCCCACTCGGCTGTCTTGCACGACCTCGGGAGGTCGGGTGTGAGGAAGAGTTACTTGAGATTCCCATGCTCGCTTGTCACTTTTCCATTGTATGGATATGGATGAATAGGAATGGATGGGTGTATAGGATCATTACAAATTTCATCGTAGGGTGAGAGGAGTTGCCTTAGCAAGCCGAAACCGATGTCTCAAGTGTATACATCTTGTCCATCATTAACTTGATGAGGTCATTGGTAGGTGGTGATGGATGGGTACCTCCTGTAGATAAGAGGGTTGGTGTTGGACATATGATGGAGGTGGAATTCCAATATATGGTGATGCCGAATAGGTAGGTTGAGAATGAGGGAGTGAAATAGGGGGCACGTACCCAAAATGAATGATAGATGAAATGGGAGGCTGCTTGATAGTATGTATATGGAGGTGGAAGGGTCAAGGTGACTCTAGTAGCGATGGGGGCTAAGGACTGTGGAATAGAAAGGACAATGTTTTGAAATGGGGTAGGGGTCATCGACACCGGGGGTGGTTGTGTTACTATGGGTATATGTGAGACAATAGGTGTGGATGAGGTTATGTTCTAGGTGGTTGATGAAGGTATAGTGGATGTCAGGGTGCAATAGATGTAGCAGATGTGGTGGTCATAACAGGTATAGGGCCTAACTATGAAACAACTGGGGGCAAGGTAGGTGTGGGCAACATGAGCTAGAAGGGCCACGTAGAAGTAGGAACGAGTGTCGGGGGATAGATATGGGTATGCCATATATCAACTAACCTGAGGCATCTCAAGTGGATGAGTGGGAAAGATAGAACTATAAGGCAACAGGGTTCTAGTCAAGGATTTGTGTGAACTCCTCATCACCTATGGTGATAGTGATAGGTTAGATAGAATCCATGGGTGATAGAATTGAAGGTGGTGAAGGAATAGGTGGGAGTGGTTGAAAACTAGCATGGAATATGAGGGCATTTGATTGGTGATGAGTCAGCACCATGTGAACAAGTGCTGATTCCAGGACCGCTTTTGTAAGTGACACGTAAATACAACAAAAATAGGAAAAAAGGCAAGATCTGGTAGGTAGATTAGGTTAAAATGTCACCGAAACTGAATAGGCTAACGATGTTGGTTAGGGTTAACTCGATGTTGGTCAAAGGTAACCACAATGTCAAAAGGTAACCACAACCCTCATTGGTCATTGTGGAAAAAGAATAGTTTTCCAAATAAGGCAAAAGACTGATAATCTACTAGGTAGATAAGCTATAGATGGATTTTATCAGATAGAGACGATGCTTTGTGAGTCATGAGACTCTAAACAATGAAGAATATGAAACAGTTTCCTTTTGGGTAGGTTAACCAAAAACAATGAACAAGAATGATGCTTTGGTGGATAAAACCAAATGATGTTGGAGGGTAACCGGTGATGGTCGCTTTATCGACAATGGATACTATGAAATTGAAACAGAGATGAAGAAAAAGGTGGTTGTGATTTAAAATCAAATGTGGAATCAAACCCAGAACTCTGAGAATGATAAAATGGGGTCCAGACACACTCAGATGAAGTTTGAATACACCAACTATGATGAGGAGTGTGCAAGGAGAAATAAAAAGATGAAGAATGTGTCCTCTCACCTCAAAACACAAGCCAAGTAGAAACACTAAGAAAAATATGATCCTAAGAGTGCTTCTTTCCTTTATGTTTGTTCAGCTTATGCTATTTAGAAGACTGACTCATGAACTTTAGAATAAAGTTTTTGGTGAGGAAGGCTTCCTATGAAGAAGGAGATCTACAAGGAGAGGTTTCAGGTTATGTTATGGTGGGGGCGGGCCGTCCTCTGAGATAATGACTCAAAAAAGGAATGAATAGGGTGCCCACCGTCATAAGTGATCGTGTGATCACCTACAACTTCTTCAGGTGAGATTTTGTTTAAGAATGTGTGTATTTTTCAATTTTGTGATGTTTGGTAAGACTCGAGAGAGATGAAAAGAAAGAAAGTGCTTTTCTATGATTTATTTGTCAACCATCACCGGACATGACTTCCAAAGATATAGGTTGACCTCATTTAATGTGAGCTAATGCAATAAAGTAGAATGAAATTTAGTTAATTTTAATCCCAAATTGAAATATTAAATTCGATGTCACAAAAGATGAACATGAGAGAATATGATCTTTCACTAGTGCGTAAAAAAATAAAAGAGAAGAAGAGTTATTTTTATATAGCACCAAAACACGATTGATTTGATACAATAGAAAGAAGAGAATATTCTTAGGAAGAAATTTAATTTGAGAACCTTTTAGAAAGGAAACAAACATACAAATTTCACCTAGAAATGAATAAATGCAAGGAACCCCGAATGGGTCCCACCGTGTGCCAAAATGTTTCACCTGATTCTTAGAGCGTTTCTCGGAATGTGATGAAATAGATAAGGGTAAAAGGGCTAGGAGGAATACCTGAAGTTGGTTGAAGGTTGTTACGCGTGTATGACTTCTTGATCCACAACTGATCGTGAGAGCTTCCTTTTGGCTAGGAGGAACTACCTGAAATAAACAACAAGACCACTAAATAGAAGTTAAATAGTATATGTAGTGGACTGCCTAGCATATGCTAGTTCCGGGAAGTGTGATACTCCTTAGAAGGTTATCAATCCACTATTGTAAATAAATTAATGTGAGAAATAAGGTAAATATTGTCCTATTGTAGTCAATATGATTTAGGCATCTCATATAAACACAATAAACAAAATCTAATCTAACAGCTATGTTAGGATCAGATCCAGAGGTCGGAGTAAATGGTTCTAGGTTTCGTAGGTCATGAGGGTCACATGTGATTATAGGTAACTTGGGGATAAGTTGGTAAGTTACTAGTCTGTATTATTTTGGCACACACATAGACCGATGTTGGTCACGTCCTAAACGATGTCGGTTAATGTTGACCGATGTCACCACTAAATAAATGATAGGGGGTCAAGAATAGGGTCTGGTCTATTTTCTAGGTTGATGGGGAACTGGGTGAGGTGTCTAGGAGGTATACGTAGGGATGCAGGTCAATGGGTAGGTCTTGTGGGGTTTTGGTGAAGGGGGGAGGAGTTATGGGTTAAGTTGATGAATGGTAGCAAAAGGGTAGTATCGGGCGGCAGTAGACCAACGTCGGTAGAGGCTTGACCGATGGCGCTTTAGGGAAACTAACATCGGTGATTGTGGGACAAAGGGGAGATGTTGCGAATAGATTTTGGATCCTCTTTGTGATTGCAAAAAGAGTTGGGTAGGTCGGAATGGAGTGTTAGATTGCTAGGATAGGGTTTTAAGATTTTTTAAGAGGTATAGGGGATAGTTACTAGAGAGGACTTGTGAGTGGCTAGGAGAGTAATATCACACAAAATAATCTAAATATTGAATGTATTCAAACAAAACTAGACTCGAATAGAGTAGTATACTTACTTGGAATTTGTCATGCGAAGTTGATAATGTGGGTGAAGAGTGGAGATGGTGGTAAGATATTTCTTATGTGAAGGGCCACCATTGATGGGAGACTCTTGCTTGAGCTTTTGGGCTTTCCTCCTTGCTTGGTTGATCAGATCTTGGCTTGATGGATGTGGATGTCTAGGTGTGAACGGATGCTTACTCGATTGCATACGGATGTGATTACTCTCCTTGCTCTACGAAAAGTTCCAACCTCAAAATAAGGTTACCAAATGGAATAAAAGGTAACCGACGATGGTTTCAGTGTTGACCGGCATTGGTTTAGGGGCGACTGGTGTTGGTTAGGTGAGATTCCCTATGTTTGCTAAAATGGGTAGACTTACTTGATTTTTCGATCCAATTAGTTTCTTTCCCACGGATTAGAACGGAAGCTTATTTTCTAATGGGTGGGAATGTGGTTAGAGGGAATGTAGGATTTGATTTTTAGGGTTTAGTTAGGTCTTAGTTAGTTATGGCAACATACTAGGAATAGTCTTAAGGTGAGGTGGCTAGGTGAGGTGTATAGGTGAGGTGGTGGTGTGGGAATTATATTAATTAGGATAATTAAATAATAAATTTTGTGAGGACATGGATCAATTTAATTAAATTAATATTAGTGTAGGGTGCGAGGGGCCATGGTTAGGTGAGTGTGTTTGAGTTAGTTATTTGACGAGGGACCGAGGGGGAGTGTGACCCAATTTTGATGTCTACAAAGTGAGCTCAATGGTGAGCTCATGAAGAGGAGCTTGACACAAAGGCTAAAGAAGATTGGTGGATGGTGGTAATGAGCTCATGATGAGCTTGGTTGGTATGATGCATGGGAAGAAACTCAGGATGAGCCGAGTTGAGACCAATTTGTTTGGAGGTGAGATCATGAAAGGGAGTTCCATTGATGTGATAGAACGATGGCTGAGTTTCTCAAAGAGAATGAAATATGAAGCTCATTGTGTTGGAGAGAATGGAACTTGACATGGAAAGGTGAGCTTGTGAAAGTCTAGCCCGACTTAGGATGATCCACCAACACATCCAACATCAAGTGGTACCAGATCAATGTAATAAGAAAAGAGCTCATTTAATACAAGTGGGCAGAGCTCGGATGAGCCATCGAGTTAATCCAGTGGGCGGTGATCCCATGTAATGATTATGAGCTCATTAAATTTCATGCAAAGCTCACCGAGCTCTGAGTGAATAGAAATTGGTAGGAGAAGACTAGCTCATGAAAAATAGAAAGAGCACGGTGGAGAGCTCATTTTTGAGCTCGACGGGGAGCTTGATTACGGTGAAGGCCGGAGGAGCTCGACACCAACTCTAAGGTGCTTGGCTCGGTGATCCAACCACCGAATTTGTCTTTTTGACCATTTCTCACAAACCCCCTTCAATGCAAACAGATCCTCAAGGGGGCCCACCATAATTTTCATTAAATAATTTTTTTATTAATAATATTTATTATTATTATGAAAATATTTTATTTAAATATTATTTTAATAAATTGAGAGGATTAAGTCAACTGGGCATTAATGACACATGATGGAAGCTTCTCAAGAGATTCAACTAACTTTGTAATAAATGAACCATTATGTACCTTCAATTTAGGGAGGAATTTGCTACTTTTCCTTTCTTTTTTTTCTCACATAGTTTTTCTATAAATGTAAGTTGGAATCTCATTACAACATGTTGGAAAGGTTAGACTTCTAAGACAAGTGTATAGTTTTCAAGAAACCTCCTTCTTTTGCAAGTTGTTCTTGTATGTTGAGGGAACTTTCAAGCCTCCTTTCAAGACTGTAACGAAAACCATTTCCTTTTCTGAATGTATGATGCATTGTGCATGTTGATTGAAGTAATAAAAGTGTGTGTTATGTGACTAATATTAGTCCTTTCATCCTTCTATACTTATTTGTGCCTTTCTCATGCTTACAGGTACATTGTGCAAGTTTAAGTTTCTATTGCAAGTTCTTGGAGTTTTGTGCTTATCAAGTGGTGGAGTATTGCATGTAGTTGATTTGTGGTGCTTGTTCACCCTTCTCAAGTTCATCCTTCTTCATTGGAAGAATGATATGCCATTATCTGATTGAAGTTTAACAAAGGGAACACATGCTTCTTAGTCTGTGTTCTATTATTTACCCTCTCTAAGTTGTAGTAGGTGAAGTTGTCTTGTGGTGCACAACACCCTCTTCAAGTTAACCCTTCCTGAGTCTAGCAATACCCTTTATTTGGTTCATCACCATCCCTAGTATAGTTTCATTTCTTGCAAATATCTTCCCTAAAACCCATGAAAATGTTAGCATAGGACTAGATAACCATTTTATTACACTAGGAGTAGTACAACACTTAGTTTAGGAAGAGGAAGCCAACCTTCTCTAGAGGTTCACATGGAGCCCAAGTCCCACATCTTGAGAGGTGATCCCATGTTTCCTATCACACCGAATATCCTATTCACATTTTGGCTATTTAGAGGGTGTAGTGATTTGGTGACAACAATCATGACATAGAGAAATTTCAAACTTTTAAGGATTTGGTTCAAAGGCTCATTGTCTAGGGTGACCTTCAGATCGACAATCCAAATGCTTCACCCAATCAACTGATTGAAATATTCAAACAACCTTTCCCAAATCATGCACTAACAAGCAAATCTATCACCACCTCCACAACCCAAACACCTAATTCCCATACTATAAATACTTTAAACACCATGATCGATAACCCATTATTTCTCCTCCTTCATCACTAACCGCATCAACCCCTTTGATATTATTCCTACTTCTACAAATCCTTTAGCACTTGTCCCCACAACCTCACCAATATTATCTACATCTACCTCAACATCCATTCCAACTTCTACGATCCCTTACGTAAACATATTGTTCTTTCTAATAGAAGAATTTATGAAACGATCATTCCAACCTACTCCTACATTTTACACTAGTTCCACATCTACCATGCTACCTATTATATCCACTTCATTACACACTAGATCCACTTAACCGGATCTAGCTACCTTACCTACATCCATTCCATCCATACCTATTCTACCATCTTCCAAATTAAAATCTAAGCCTCTTTCAAATATTTTACCCGCACCCACATCAATTGTTAAAAACATCCACACCACCATCATTTGAAGAATTATTGTAACACTTCAAACAACCTTCAATGATTATCCTACCTCATCAACACAATCAAAATCTTCACCTCCTTTATATTTTATCAAAATAATGTTGCTTCTTACGCCTATACCAACTGTAACACCACCTCCACATTCTCTGGTGGAAATTATTGTCGCTTCTCGTAAGGACACACCCTTACAAACAAAATCCACAATCGCTAGTAAATTACCTACAAAATATCTTGTACATTCCTATATGAAAATTGACATCCCTATCTCTAAACCATCCAACACAACAAAAATAACTCGACATTAATAAACATTAACCTATGCCAAAACTAAACCCAACACCATCAATACATCAACATACTAAAGCTTTATCATCTCGGACGTATGCTTATCTTCAAACAAGTGATAGTTTGCAAGGAAAAATCACCTCCTAAGGATTTGGGTGAATCATATGCAAACATTTTCCAACACTTATTATGAATTTCCACGATCACGCTTTCACCTATTAGGGCCTTTGACCCAAATAACAAGAATCCATTGTGGTTTAATCAACCTTATTTGCGCATATCACCATGCCCCTAAACATGACATTGAGCATTGCAGAGCATTCCAAGCCATTACCCATGGCTTCATTGAGAAAGGATACTTTCTTCCCAAATCAATTCAACCTCTTCCTTCCTCTCCAACATCTGTGCCTTTGACCTCATCCATCCAAATGCAAAAGTATCTTAGTTCTTTAAAAACTTTCACAGTCATCTCACATCCAAATGACTATTCTTCTGAGGATAACCCCCTTTGTTCATCGACATTGTTTGGGTGACCACTCGGTCCAGCCAATGTGAGCCTAAATCAACATCCCAACCAAAAGTGAAAACCTTCATTGTCATCCCTCCTCCTAAGGAGTTAGCTACATCATCAACACCCAACATTTCCATCTTACCAACGCCTAAGGCTATCGAATAAAGTATAGTCAAACAACTCCACTAGGCCTCGATTAAGATGTCACTCTACGAGCTCATCCAAAGCTTGCCAAACCATAGAAATGATCTCACCGAGGCCTTAAAGTGCATTCCAACATCTAGTGATAAAGCTCAAACCTTTTCATCCCTTTTAGGATAACGTACATCTTCCAATACCATCTCATTTGATGATGTGGAGATTTCAAATATCACACCACAAAACATGATAGTCAACTCTTTATCACTTTGCACAATATTAGTGACACGTTTATCATATAGTCCATGATTGATGGTAGAGAAAGTATCAATATCCTTCCATCAAATGCTTTTAATCAAATTAATATACCAAATTCCTTCGTATCCAAAACACATGCGGTCCTTCATACTTTTAATGATGTTGTCACTCATGCCTTAGGAATGGTCATTATTCCTATTTGTGTTGGTGAGAAGCTCCTCTATGAGGTATTATACATCATAGAAGGGTAATTTCAATATAATTTTCTCCTTGGGAAAACTTAGATCTATGCTATGCGTTGTGTCCCTTCTATAGTCCATCGCTCCCTTAAATATGGGCATGAGGGAATCATTCTGATACTTCACAGGATGCTCCTCCCTTTTAGATGTGCAACATGACTTATCAACCCAATGATGTTCTTGTTCCCAAGGATGATCCATCCACACCATCCACTAGTTCACCCATCCCCTCTTCCAAAATCCCTAACAATGACTCCCTAGACAATGTAATGGACAAACTTACGATGGGGGAATATCATCTTCTCACACTTAACACCTTGCCCACTCCTCACCATATTATTAGGTGACGAGTTTTGTTGTTCCTCATACTTTAATCATATTATTTTTTCAATCTAGGGTAGTGTCCATGGTTTATTTGATAACCCTTCTCTCAATAGTAGGATATTCGAATTTGCAACCTTATACGTACTTTAGTAACAAAAACTAAGAAATTTTTGAAATGATCATGAGTACACAATAAAATGCTTGAAAGGAGAGCTAAAATGAAATTAAAAATTGGAAAGTTATTAAATTCATTAATCATGGAAACATAAATTCATCAAAGTAATGAAATCAACACCAGTTCCCCTAAATGCATTCACAAAGACAAAAAGGAAATAAATGTAAACTCCTTTTCATTGGTTAGGAGTGGCCCTTGCTCTTTCCTTTGATATGGTTTAACACTTGAATTTATACAAATAAAATTTCCCCTAAATCTACTATATTTATTGAATTGAAAATGTACTTACAATATGAATCAAATGACTAAAATCGAACCACTAAATGAGTACATGATCTCTTTTATACAAGATATGTTCTAGTTCTTTTAGGATCGAACTAGTTATTCCAAATGACTAAGTCTTCTTAAATAAATTCTAATCTAAGCAATGGTGTAGACACCCGTAATTGATCACGTCTAATTTTAATACTTAAATTGCACTAACTGTCCCTTTCCCAAAAATTTGACGACATTTCGTTAATAACACACCATTTACCTTCTATCATCGTTAATTAATTACATTTTTCCAATTAATTAACCTCCTATCGCTCAGGATGCCGATTAACATCATTTTGTTAATTAATGCTAACTTCTACCTAGGTCAATTAATTATTCCTAATTAATGATGACCGCTATCCTAAATCAATAAATCATCTCTTATTGAACCATTTCCTCTCTTAAAATCCTACAAATCATACTAACGTTCTTCCAAAATCTTCTATAAGCTTGCACCTACCTATTAATTAATCACCCTTGATTAATTAAGACACCCCCAACTCCCATGAGTCACTAATGATAAATTAAACTCTCCTAAAGAAAACTTAACTATTCTAAAGTGTGCTTATCCATTACTAACCTTGCTTTTCTATTATCCCACATACAATAGGATGCAAATCTCTCTCAAACCAAAGGGTTATATAAAGAACCCCTCTTCCTACCTTTCTTCTTACACCTTACATGCATATAGCATAAACTATAGGCATTTTGATCTTGAGCATTCTCCATTAGTATTGAGCTAACATCTTCATCTTGCATCTAATCACTCAAAGCTTGAGTAATATGGGAAGAATCAAAATGTCCTTGTAGCCATTCTTGATGAGATTCCATTCTCAAACCTTGAGATCAAACAATCAACTTTGATTGCTATGGATCTATCTAGGTTCATTTGTAGTTTAGAAATCTAAAGAGTAGAGATTATCTTAGTATGTTAGTTTGATTTTGTTCAAAGTTGCATGCATTTGAAGAATTTTAGTCTCCATAAGCTCTTATCTTGATGGTTTGTGTTTAGTTAGCTTTGCTTTGGAACTATTAGGTGTTAGTTTCAATTCATCTAGCATAGTTAATTATACATGATCACAAATGGCCATCTATTTTGAGAAATACATTAATGAAAGGGATAGACATTACAAAGTGTTTAAACTAGAACCAATCTTAACAACTGAAGAGGAAATATGTGATTGGATCCTTTGAAGGAGTCAATCACTGTGCAGAAGACTCATTATAACCCATTAACTAATTGAAGAGAATTTTGGTGATGAAAAATATTTTGTTCGAGTACTTCATCATTAAATTTGGGCTGAATGTTCATTGAGTTAATGATGCTACTTTATGTCCAAGATATGGTGATGCCAACTGTGATTCAAATAATATGAAATATCTACATGCATGTGTGAATTTCATGCTTTGGAGAATTAGGGTCAATGACTCGGATGATCTTGATGTGGTACCTCAAGTCCCCTATTAACATGGAGGTGAGTCCTACACCAACACATCAATTAGAGTCCTACACCAAAGGTGTGAATTAAGTATTGTGCTTCTTATGATAACTCATCACATACTCTTCCAAAAGTGCGCTTAATGTGTCACGACATATATATTTAAGACATTTCTAAAGAAGAATTAACAAGGTAAAAATAACAAACATATGCACAATAATTCCTTAAAAATCATAGTAAATTATTAAATATAAGAAGTTAACATTGGTCATCATGTAATATGACATCAAAATGGTATAGGGATAAACATTAAACATCACAAAATGGGATTCATCCGAAGGCCTTGATAAGGTACCTATGTACCAACCTAATGTTGGAGATGTCATTCCTTTTGTTCCACCACATCTTCATACCAACCTCATCTATGGTGGTTTTGATACCCCATCCTCTCACATCAATGATATTCTACATGCTAAACCTTATATCGGTGGTTTTAACTTCCTTAACAAACCATATTTTTCCCACACCTATCTCCATTGTTGTGCATGGAAAGGATTCGACATGGGATGTTACGAGCATGGGCCACATGGCCTTATTATTGATCAAAGGAGGGTGCATTAAACCTCACGAAAATTTCAGGTTGGGATACTAGGAGAATTCCCATGACCCCATTCCACCATATAAGATACTCATGGACATGCCTTCTCCAACTCCTCTATCCTTTTTGACTCTTGAAGACATGAATGTGCCTTCTCTACCTTCTTCATCCTTTTTAACTCTCAAAGACATGCACATGCCTTCTCCACTTTCTCCATATTTTACGAGTCTCTAATACATATAATTGGATGAAACCATTTCTATTGCTTTAAAAAATTTTAGTCTCCACCATCACTTTGGGACTGGTCACTTATCAGTGTGAGAACTAGACTAGGTCCCTTCCCCTTCACCATCCAAAGATGATAGAAGAAGACTCTTCTAATGTTGACATTATTTGATGCACCGATGACAAAACCATCCTTTCCCACATGAGGTCGAGAGTATTCTTATCTTCATAAGACCTTACCATCTGATACATCCACTCTTCTCAACGAAGCTACCATTGATGTTAATATCAAGATTCCTCAGGAGCCTCACATCCTCAAGGTAGTTCAATCTATTGATCCACATGAGCTTGAATATTTTACCACATTTCTCTCTCTCAACATATCTAGGAATTTGTATGGTCCTATTCAAACATGCTTGGTCTTGACCCTTATATCTTAATCCATAATATCATCATCACTTACCCTAATGCTAAACCGATGAAATAGAAGCTTCACCGCATGCATCCCAAAGTTAATCTCCTCATCAAAGAGGAGTTGCAACGTCTTATTTCCATAAATTTCATCACCCCCATTGAGTATCCCCAACGGGTTTTCAACATCATTCTTGTATCTAAAGCATTTGGAAAACTTTGCATATGTACTGATTTTCAAGATCTTAATCTCACTTGCCCTAAAAATGACTTTCCTCTTCCCAACATTGAAAACTTATAGATCTCACTCACAGACATGAAATTATTTCTATTATGGATGGGTTTTCTGGTTATAATAAAATCCTCATCACTCCGTAAGATCAAAAAAATACTTCCTTCATCATCCCTTAGGGGACATTTTGCTACCGTGTCATGCCTTTCAGTCTAAATAATGCTAGAGCCAACTATTAGTGGGCCATGACTTACATCTTTCATGATCTCATCCACAAAACTATAGAAGACTATGTTGATGATCTTTTGGGTAAATCTAAACATCGAAAATGATCATCTTTCCATTCTCGAAGTTCTCTTCGATCACCTTATTATTTTTTTACCTTCATCTCAATACCTCCAAGTGTGTATTTGGAGTGCTAACTGGAAAACTCCTTGGATTTATCGTATCCATTAGGGGCATTGAAGTTGACCATGCTAAAATAAAATAAATTATCAAAATTCCACCTCCCTCTAATCTTAAGCAACTTTGCAGCTCTTCAAGTCTTTCTTCAATCTATCCGTCATTTCATTTTGCAACTTTCCAATTGTTTCCAACCTTTTCATCATCTCCTTTGGAAGGACATAGAATTCGATCGGATTAAGATTGCCAAAAGGCCTTCAATGAACTTAAATAATACCTTTTGTTTCTACCAAAGTGATTACACCCCACGTGAGGGGAACCCTTCTATCTATATATCTCTACCACTGATCATGCTCTAGGAGCCATGTTAGCACATCATGATGACCAAGGTCATGAGCAGGTTGTTTATTATATCAGCCACACCCTTCATGATTATGAGACCCACTACATTAAAGTTGAAAAGTTGTGTTGTGCTCTCTTCTTTGCAACCTTGAAACTTTGACACTATCTTCTCAATCACAAGACTTATGTCATTACTAGTTTTCATCTTCTTAAGACATTGCATTCTAAACCTTATCATAATGATCATGTCACTCGGTGGCTTGTGCTCTTGACTAAGTTTGACCTTGAGTTTATTCCTCAAAATCCATTAAGGGCTAGGCTATTACCAAATAGTTAGCGGAAGCCCCTCTTCCTAGTACACATTTACCTCATGAGAAATTATTAGATGAATCAATCAATCATTTTCACCATGAGTATGGCATTCTTAAGATGAACCTCTTCTTAAGTGTCGGCCAGATGAGGCACTAGCGTTGTTCTCATTCCTCATTTGGATAATTAGATTCCTCTTGCCAACAAACTCAATTTTGAGTGTACAAATAATATGGCGGAATACGAAGCCCTTATCTTAGGTCTTGAAACCGCTCTCTTTCTAGGTGTTCAAGTTCTTGACATCTATGGAGATTTCAAACTTATCATCAAACAAGTCACATGTGAGTATCAGTGTAAAAATGATACTCTTCAAAAATATCACAACATTGTTCATCTTCTCCTTAAAGCCTTTGATTCTTATACTATCTAATCCATCCCTCAAACGAACAATAGTTTTACTGATACAATGGCATATCTTGCAGCTCTCATTCCTTGGAAAACGGAGGAATCCAAACTTTCTATTATCATTCATCTTCGTGATTGACCATTCTACGATCTACCCCAAGTTAATATTGTTGAATCTAGTCCATCAAATATTTGGTACTCCCAAATATTTGATTATTTATCCCAATCCATTATTCCTCTTGATCTACCCAAAAATGCTAAGAGGTCTTTTCTTTAGCGCACTAACCACTATGTGATCCTTGGCGGCATTATTTATAAGCGTGGATTTTATGGTATTCTTCTTCAATGTCTTAAATCCTAAATATCCTTTTGCTATCTAGGAATTCCATGATGGTATATGTGGTGGAAATTTTAGTGGCTTAGCCATCACTAAGTGCATCCTTTGTCTTGGATATTAATGCTATGAATATGTTAAGAAATGTGAAAAATGTCAACAACATTCCAATCTTATTTGCATTCCTAGTCCAGATTTGCATCCGGCCGTGACCTTTGCCCTTCTCGCAATGGGGTCTCGATCTCATCGGTCTTATTAAATCCTAGATCTACACAATAATATCATTCTATCATCACTATAATTGAATACTTCACTAAGTGGGTGGAAGTAATTCCCCATACTTCAACCAAATCTGGTCCAATCATTAACTTTATCTACCAACATATCATTTTCCACTTCGATGTTCCTCACAAAGTCATCACAGATAATGAAAATTCATTTTAAAAAATATCTTAAAAAAATTTTCAATTCATTTAACATCCAACTCAACTTATATTCTCCTTACTATACTCAAGCTAACAGCCAAGCCAAAGCAACAAAAAAAACTCTTTGAAACATTCTCACCAAGACTATTGATCAGTCAAGACGTGAATGCCATCTTCATCCTCCTTTCGCTGTTTGGGCTTATTAGACTAGCATATATAATTCCACGGGGGATACACCCTTTTCACTTTTGTATGAATCTGAATCCATTCTTCCTCTTGGAGCTCAAATTATGTCTTTGCATGTGTTCTTTTGCAACTTCATCTTTGATGAAGACTATCGCCAAGAACATCTAGCACAACTTGAGTTGTTAGATGAGTGCCACCTTCTCGATCTTGAACATAATCATGTTTACCAAGATAGCATAAAAAAGATTACAACAAGAACATAAAATAACATGACTTTAATGTCGGTGGTCTCATTCTCAAATACAATCGTAACATCACTACTCTAGAAAGAAGCCCGTGTGGAAAGCTTTCCACTAATTGTATTGGACCATACATTATCATGCATAAGTATGGGTTGGGAGCCTATCGATTGGCCTCCCTTAATGGTAAACCAGAAGTGGAACCTCTTAACACATTACACTTGTGACCATTCTACTGTTAGCGTGTCTTCCGTGAGAGATCTTAATAACATTCTTACATCATCCCTATGACATTAGCCTCTTCCACCTCTCATCGTAAGTGATTTGGAACTATGTGGTTATCCGTCACTTGCCTAGATTTGAACTTAAATATGAGTACCATGAATCTTCTCGTAGCATATTACTTAGGGATAAGTTCTCCCTTTTGGTGATAACTTCATGATCATTACATCCATCACCCTCTCATTCACCTATTGGAACCATGCAAATGGTTCTAGGGTTTCTCTTGTAAACTTATTGTCCCCTCTAAGTGGTCAACTTACCTAGTCCTAGCTCTCCCCATGTCAAAATCAAAATCAAAATCAATGGATGTTTATAAAAATTCAAAAGCTATCAAAAATAGACTGCTCCCTTGAAGGATAGCTGCTCATTCAAAAAAATAAAATGAAAAAGAAAAGAAATTGAATCAAATAAATAGACCAATCCCTCGAAGGACGACTATCATATATGTTATCTTTTTCCATCTATATTACACATGTATAAAGTAGAACATACCCTTGAAGGATGGATACTCTTTTTATCATGGCATTGAAGGCTTCCCACATTGATCAACCTTCCATTTTATTCACATCCTAAGAAAGCTTCCCGCATTGATCAAATTTCTTCTAGCATTACTTTTCCCCTTCACTGTATTTAGGGATTAGATTTTAGGAAAACCCCTAATGGAGAACTTTGTAGTCTCCTCACCTCCATCTCCTCTCGTCTCCACCTCCTAGTGATGCCTCACCTTAATCTTGAAAGAGGGATTTGTGAGAACTGATGTAAAAAAATGCACCAAAATGAAGTTGCACTGATGGTAACATTAGGATCCAACACAATAAGAAAGATTTAAACAATGGAAAGCATATGCAAATAAGAAAACAGTCTACTCATGCTCATAGATTGAAAAAAGGAAGTACAAATTAGGTACTGTAAACCACATGTCTAAACAAGGAAAGAACCTCAATGACGCCACTGATGCATATGACGTGACTAATGCATATGATGCCACTAAAGGAGGAGTTACAATTCCAAATAAGGAATGTAACTCCTATGACGCACTGACACAAATGAAAATGACAGATTCTATGACAGAATCTAACACTTGTCATTTTACTTCCTAAGACCTATGAATCTCGCAAGGTGAGATGACTCACCAGGTGATGTGGATGATGACTAGGCATGTCACACACACCAACACCCCCCCTTCATCGGGCCGAGGAAGAGGTCATGATAAGCTAGAATAGAAAGAAGACTCCCTTAGACAACTAAGAAAGATGTGTCAATGGGGCCCAACAACTAAAGGCATGATAAGGTACCCATATAAAAATAACATCTTTCTAGAAAGAATAAGAGGAGAAGAAGGAGAGATATATAGCCTAACAAAGATGGGTGGCTGCAGCAGACTCACCCCAAGAAGAGACCGCAAGTGAAGAAATTTCACCTTAGTGAAGGGCTTGGTAAATATGTCTGCAACTTGATCAGCTATCTGAACATACTATATGTCGATGATGTTTTCATGTATAAACTCCCATATGAAGTGCATGTGAATCTCAATGTGCTTCATCCACTGATGCTGAACTAGATTTCTACAAATCGAGATAGTGCTCATGTTGTCACAAAGAGATAATGCTAGGCCGCTTGAAAGTGGTTTCCAAACTCTATCGTGATACCGTGCAACCAAAAACTTCTATGGAAGCATTACTTGCTCCTCTATACTCTACTTATATCAATTATATGGAAAAGGCATTCTACTTCTTGTTGGACCAACTGACGGACTTGAACCAAGAGTGAAATTGTAGCCTGAGGTAGACTTCCAATGATCTAGATCACCAGCCCAATCTGAGTATTTAAATCTAACCAAGTCAATCTCATTCCCTCCTAAGTAATGGATACCATCTGTGTGAGTGCCACAAAAATAGTGAAGGATTGGCTTTGCTTCTTTTAAATGCAGTCATGAGGCTCCCATAAATCTGGACATGAACCCGATAGCATACGAAAAATCGGGCCGAGTGTGAGTAAGGTAGATCAAGATCTTTACTAATAGCTAATAAAGGGTACCTTCAACCAAGGGAGAAGAGCAATCAAAACCAACTTGACCCCAAAAATAAAAGGAGTAGGTGAGGACTTGTAATCGACATGTGAAACTAAACAAGCAAATCAAGAGAGTACTTAGGTTGTGAGATCATAATTCCCGAGTTAGATTGTGAAATCTAGATCCCAAGAAGGTAATGAAGCAATCCTAAGTTATACATGGAGAACTTGTTGGCCAAGGAGATCTTTACAAAATAAATGATAAAGGAAGAGCTACCCATGATCAACAAGTCATCAACATAGAGAACAAGAATAAGCATGGAATAATCCCGCCATAAATATACACATTTGGGTCGAGTGACACTAAGTGAACCTACGACGCGCATACCAAGCCTGAGGGGCTTGTTTAGGGCCGTAGAGACTTATTTAACTTGCAAATGAGGGATGGATCATGGACATAACCCGAAGGTTATTCCATATAGATCTCTTCCTCTAGGCCCCATGAAGGAAGGCACTCTTAACATCCATATGGTGGACTTCCCATATGTTAGTGGAAGCGATGGAAAGGGTCACAAATGGAATTCATCTTCGCAACCGGAGTAAAGTTTTATGAGTAATCAACCCTAGCTACATGGGACAAACCCTTAGCTATAAATCACGCTTTATACTTCTTGAATTCTCCATTGGCTCCATACTTTGTTTGATATATCCACCTACACCGAATGATTTTTCTTCCTTTCGGAAGAGGGGTAAGATCCCAAGTGTCATTCTTTATGAGTGAGGAATACTCCTCATCCATAGCAGAATCCCACTCAAGAATCCCAGAAGCTTCTTGGAAAGATGGCAGATTAGAAGTAGAGGTGAATAAGGAGTGGGGTCCAACGAAACTTGAGTGAGTACATCTCTCATCTAAAGGATCTCCAACTAAATCTCTAGCACTCTGTAAAGTTTTCCTAGCCCAAAGAGGTCCCGAAGGTTCAAGCTCAAATTCGGAAGATTCTTCACTCGAGTGAGAAGGGAAAAAGTCCTCTTCATCACTACTATCGAAAATAGAAGACTCGAAGTTTGAGGATTAGGAGGAGTAGGGAGAGGAGGAACTCACTCAACAACATCATCATCTGATGAGTCAGAATCTGAATTAATGGGCAAAAGAACCTCAGTGGAAGTAAAATTCAAGGATGACTCATCAAAATTTACACTCCTCTCAATATAGAGCTCATGGGTTACGAGGTTCAATAATTGATATCCCTTCATGTCATCAAGATACCCAACAAAGATACAAGTTTTATATTTTGGATCCAATGCCATACATTTCTTCTTGGGAATCCGAGCCATAGCCTTGGATCCAAAGACTCAAAAGTTCTCAACATCGTGATTTTTTCCAAACTAGGCTTCAAAGGGTGTCATCCGTCTTACTTGCCTTATGTGGAACATGATTATGAATATAACAAGCACAATTCACTACTGTCACCCAATACCGTGGAGGAAGGGACTTTGAGGGAAACATACAAGTAGCCATCTCTTTTTGGTTCGGTTATTTCTTTCTACAACTCCATTTTAGGAAGGGTCAGTAAGCACTTGTACACTGTAAAGAAATCCCCTCATAAATGTAGAAATATTCAAACCTATTTCTCACATACTCACCTCCATTTTCGGTTCAAGAACCTTGATAGATCGTTTCGCTTGTTTCTCAAGAAGAGCCTTAAAGTTTTGAAAATTCTCAAATACTTGTAGACTTAAGCTTAATAAAATATACCCAAGTATAATGTGAAAAGTCATCAATGAAGGTTAGTATATATAGAGCTCTAGTGAAAGAAGGAGATGGAAAGGGACCGTAAAACATCACTATGAAAATATCCAAGGGATAAGTATCTCTCCAAGATTTTCCCTTATCATAATTTTTTTCAGGTGCAACCCTCACAAAGACCTTTAGAAAATGGAACTCGTGGGTAACCCATCGACCATTTCGTTTTGGCTCAATTGTTTAATGTAATGATAATTTAGATGCCCAAAATGCTCATGCCATAGCTTTTTAACCTCATTTACATGAGTGAGCAAGGAATTAGGTGTCAAATTAGAAGATAAGTGGGAAAAGGTATACAATGATAATCGTGAACGGTGATCTGTATTTCCCTCACCACAATGCTATGCAGAGTCAAATTTAAGCTCACGAATGATCACCGAGTTAGGACCAAATTCCACTCACATTCCTTGACCAAGGTGGGTGATTTGTTAAACTGATAGGAGATTGGTAAAGAGATAGGGAAAACTCAACACTTGGTTAAATGTTCCACCTTCTATCTCTACCGATCCACTACCAAAAACTAACACAAGAGTGTCATCACCCAACATGATTTGGGACATGCCACATGGTTCAATGCTAGAAAATTCAACCTCTCGAAGAAGCTATGTGGTGCGAGGCACTAGAATCGATAATCCAAGTTGATGATGGAGCTGATCTAGCTATGAGGGCCTTACCTTTCTTCTTTTCATTTTTAGACTCCTTTTCTTTAGAAGACTTGCCCTTCTAAGCATTTTGTTTAATGGATTCCTGAACACTTATTTTATTTTTCTCAAGCAAATCGAGTTAAGTGATTAATTTGTTTCTGAAACAATGATGCTCACATGGCTAGAATTATTACAATAGGAGCATTTATACTTTTCCTTCTTCACTTTAGGCTCGAAGTCGAAGTGTTAGTGTTGGGCCTAGTCAGTTGATTGGTCTTCGCTTTCTTTCTTAGGTTGGTCCTTTGTTTCTTTCTTATTTTCATTTTTCTTGCCCTTATTCACCAAAAGGGCATGTGACTTGGATTTTAGAGTCCCCATTTGAATGAGTTTGTCCTATTCTTGAATGAGTTGGGACAAAAAAATGTCAAATGAGGGCATTTTCCAGGCACTACCCAAGCGCTTTCGTGGTGTGGAAAGTTGAAACAAAGAAAAGTATTCAGGACCTAACTCGAGAAAGAATTGACAATCAATTGAGAGTGTTTTTTTCTCCACTTGACATTCCTTTAGAAGCGGCTAGTGTGGAAAACTTTTGAGAAAAAGGCTTGCAGGTTTTCAAAGTCACTAGGATTTAACCCTAGTAGTTTGTTCTCCAACTCACGCACTCTCATGTCATCTTTCTTCCCAAACATATCGCCGAGCATTTTCCACACTTCATCGTGTGTCAAGGAAGTTTCGATGTGGAAGAGCAAGTCAAGAGAGATGGACATATAGAGAAGACCTAAGGTTTCATCAAAGGGGTTGAACCACTTAGATTTTTTAGGTTCGGTCTCTAACCCCATGGTGACACGGTATAACCCTTTACTTCGCAAACCAATATAATTTTAGATTTCCATTTGAAGAAATTAAAAGGTGTGAGCACCCTTGTACTTTAGAAATATCCATAATGAAGAGATAGAACCAACGAAGGAAGAAGGAAGGAGAGAGAAAGGAAACAATGACCCTAGAACAATATGAAATCCCACCAAGTTTTGCACTTTATATTTTAGTGTGTTGATTACAATCGATGTGACTGTGTATCGAGAACCGCTTTTCACTCACCTTACAATCAACGTAATAATGCGTAAGAGTGGAGAAACAATCAAGGTTTGTTGGGTGCAACTGTTCGACACCATAAGCAAACACAAGAACGAGTGAAAACAAGAAGGGTAAGAGAAATCCTTGTGAGAAATAAATCTCATGTCACACAAAATAATCCCTTCGATGTAAGACTATGGCGACATGCTCACAAGTCCACAAACAATAAAAGGGATAGAGTAATGCTCAAGATGATTTGAAATGAGTTGAAATAAGCAATACAAAGACATCCCCTAGAATGTGGCACTTTATAAAATAGTGAATTTATAAAACTAATAATCCCATCATCTAGAGTGTGAAAAATATGCAACTTTGACTAAAGAAGGGCTCAAAACCGAGCAACGAGTCAAAAGTTATAAGAAAAATAATTCCCAAACCGATGGAAAAATTCTAATAAGACTCGCAAATGGATTAAAAAGGGCCCTAAATGCATGCAAAGGGTGTTGCATGTATGCTCATTGGAAACGACATCAAATTTTAGATAGGGTTTATTTTAATTGCGAGGGGGATTAGCCTCCTGCCAACCCCGACCTCACCCTCCGTCTTCGACACTCGAAGGAAGGATAATAATACAACCAAAATATACCCAAATAAGGTTTACAATGCCAATGAAATAAATTTTTTAACCTAAAAACTTTAAGGGAGATTTATTTACCAATAATCAATTCTAAAAAAGAAAATAGGGGCCAGTTGAGTTACACGTTGATAGAGTTATGGAGAGCATGCAACGCCGAGGAAGCCACCGAGTGGGAGTGGGAGATCCCGATGAGTTAGCTAGCATGGTCAAAAGTTAGCAAAATAGATGCTTTGAGGTGCTAGAGTGGTGTAGGCATCAAACCCGAGCCACTGAGTGAATCCCACGTGGCAATGAGAGGTTGAAATGCCTTTGGTAGAGTGAGCTATGCACAAGCAGAACCTGAAATGAGGCCAAGCGAGTTGATTGATGATAGTGAATAGCCCGAGAAATGACAGAGAGGGTATGGGACAAATAAGAAGGCAAGGGAACTTCTCGGTGAAACAAATGAAGCACCAACCAACCGCAGGGGAGTACGAACCAGTGTCGCAGGCAATAGATCCACCATGGGAACGATTGGCCGAGAGAGTTGGGGAAGTGGAACGTGTATCCAGAGGGAGAAAGACACAAACCACACGGAGCAGGGGCACCAAGTCAGAATGTCGAGCCAAATGGTGGATCTTAGCTGCTTTGAGATGTGCAAAATAACACAGATTGAACTCATAGGTCAAGGATCCAAAAAGAACCAAGAATAAGCTCAGCCAAGAAAAAATAAGTAACCATAACAATGAGAAAAAATATCAGATTAGTCTGAGTATACACCAATGAAAACATGATCCAACATGATTCTGAGCATATAACAACCCAAACCAATGTAGAGAGGACTGATACATGGCATGATGCAAGCTTAGAGTATATACTTCCACGTAGAGAGAAACCTGAGTTGGAGTCAAGGCTGATACGGTTCCTTAAGCAGGTTGCAAGGAAAGATGTTCCCAAACAATACAAGCCAAAAAAGTGCATAGATCGATGATATTAAAAAATAAGATGCTGAATAACAATTAATGCATGATTACACTTGATACATGAGCAGGTAATGCCGAATCACAACAATGAACCATAGGTCCACGCTAAGGAAAAACTAAGATCACAAGTAGAGAAGTAATCACAAACTCAACAACATGATAAAGAAAACCAACCAAATACTTTCAAACTTATAACTACTGAAACACCTTAACGCGAGGTGAGCAATACAATTCTAAAGTAATAATTGAAAAACTTACGAAAGAAATAAGAAGAAACCGAAGTACTAAGCAAATGATAAATGAAGAGTGTACGTTTTACCAAAACCAACTCTAATACCATGAAAGAGGGATTTGTGAGAACCGATGTCGAAAACAATGCACCACAACAAAGTTACACTCCGATGGTAACGTCAAGCTCCAACACAATAAGCAAGATTCAAACAATGGAAAGAATATGCAAATAAGAAAATAGGTCTACTCATGCTCATAGATCGAAAAAGGAAGTACAAATAGGGTGTATGCCGTAACCCCATGCCTAAACAAGGAAAGAACCTCAATGACGCCACTGACGCATATGATGCCACTAAAGGAGGAGTTACAATTCCAAATAAGGAATGTAACTCCTGTGACACACTAACAAAATGACAATGATAGATTCTATGAGAATCGACACTTTTCATTTGACTTCCTAAGACCTATGACTCTCACAAGGTGAGATGAATCACCGTGATGATGTGGATGATGACTAGGCATGTCACACACACCAACAAATCTCTACCTCCATCTCCTCTACATCATCCTCTCCTCCCTCCATAACCACCCTAGATTCCCGGATAGTAGTCATCTAGTCATCAAATCTAGCCTCGACTCATATGTCCTCATCACCCTATGGTAAAACCTCCTCTCCCAGGATCTGCTATGAAAGGGTTCATAAAATCCCTATCTACCTCCCGCCGCAAATACAAAATGGGAGCATTTGGTATAGTATGGATGACCCCAAGCTGTCAATGCACTCAATCAAACTGCGTGACCTCAATCATCTCCAACCGTCTTCCCTGAATCCACCGTGTACTGGCTCATCCTTGCTAGCTCTATATCTTCTCCCAGCCATATAGGGAAATCCCTATACGACCGCCATATATGATCTGATTGGTCTTTAGCTCGTGAACTAATCAACATACCAATCAACTCCTCTATCCCCCTTGTCTCCAAAGGCTTGGTCAACCCTCCATCTCAAAAATCCCACCTCTAACTAAATATGGTCTCCTATGACCCATGGAAGCCTTGTGGCTGAATCACCGCTACATGCTCATACACCCAACAATGTAATAAGAATCCCACATCTAAACCTGATCTCATGCTTCCCTATACATGGAAATCCCATGGTAAACCTAAGCCAAAAAGGCATTCCTAAATGACAACATTGTCTGTAATAAAAACAATGTCCGCCACTACACCAGCTAGCACCCATGGAAACCGAGCTCCACCTCGAGTCCTGAAAATCATAACATGACATAACCATCATCACCATATAGATTAATCGGCTGCATGGAAATATTAACTCATATCTCAATTCATAAGAGAAATCCCTTGGAAAAAATACGATGTGGTGCGTGTCGACTCCAAATAGCCATATCAATACTTCCAATCTCTCATCATTGGTAATGGGAACTATCTTCTATATCGTAAACCTAAGAATCGATACATATCATCTAGGGTGATGGTCATCTCCCATGTCCTAAGCCAAAAAGTACATGTCTTCATGTCCCATCTCTCCACTAAAGCAATCATAAGCCCCACATCCCATGGGATCCTTTGATAATATTTGAAGCCACCTAACCCCACTGTAGCCAAGTGATCCCACTCAATGTCCTGTAACATCTTCCCGATCTACTCATATATAGAAGGCAATCTCTCTCAAATAAAGGGTCTCTCTAGCCTGTAATCATAAATGAAACATTCAAACATTAGATCACTGATCCAAAATCCAATCAAAATGCATTAAATTCCATCAAAAATCCATTTAATCCTAAAATGAGCCAATCCAACCCTAGTCGATGCCGACCCAAGTTGGGTCGATGTGTTTCAAGTTAAATCATTGTTCCTTAAGGCCCAATCATGGTCAAACCACGGGGTCATCACCAACCGCCCGATGTCATCCACTTTTCCTAAAAAAATGTAAAAAAATAACAACAAAATTAAACCAAAACAATATTGATTTTTATTACTCACCATCCTCTCGCACCCTCTAGCATTTCCTCACAGCTCTCCGTGTGGCTTCTATTTCTCATATTTTTGTTTAATCACTCGATCTCTCCCATCAATTTTACACTTGAAAATGAGCATTGTCATCCCGACCCACATGCTTACATTTGGGTCATCGTCAACCCCCTTGGGTTGCCATTGATTGGCCTTAGTTCCCATTGACTAGCCTTGGTAGCCTTCACTTTGGTTTCCTCGATATTTGTTTATGACCTCTATTTGGGCATTCTTCAAAGTCCACCTTTGTGGCCATTTTTAGTTTCCTTTTAGGGAATTTTTCTAAGTCCACCTTCGTGGCCATACTTATCTCCTCTTTGGGAATTTTATTTTACAATCCTCTTCAATTTGCGCACAAAGTACACCTTTGTGGCCATACTTATCTTCCCCTTTGGGGCATATTATTTCAATACATCACCTTTTTCCATTTTCCCATGGCATGTGTTAGGCACCAGTTTGTTTTCATCATCATCCTTTGCGAACACATAGTTTTTTGCTCAATTCCTCATGTACAACGGATTTTGCATATTTTTTCACATTACGTTGTAGATAATTTGATGCTCGCATATAAACCCATGATCATTCTCGGCTTGCATTTATAAGATATCTTTCTGTTGGATTCTCTCCATTTTGTAGTGATTTTCACCCACTCTCGAGTCAGAGAGAATTGTATGTTGTTTTCATTGAGACCACAATTGCCCTCTATTGATGTGATATTAGAGTAACCGCTATGGTCCATTTTTATTTGGGCATCTTGCCTTCCACTATCGATTTCCCATCTCTCTTCACCCACCTACCCTTCATCATCTACCTTTTTTCAAATGCATCATCGATCTCCTTAGCATCATCGAATCCTGTTAGAGGGGATATCATCATCTACCTTTTGTCAATCCTCAAAGACACTCCTCCTCCTTAATATTTTTGTCTCATGGCTTGCTAGCATAAACCACTTAACAAAAAGGGGCAAATGTAGACACCTAAAATTGGTAATTCTACCCTTGTTCGCCTACATGTGCATACTTATTTTAATTCATCCCTTTTATTTAAATGCCCACTTAATTATCCTATCACCTTTAAACACCCATCTAAGTCCCATTAATTAATTAAGCCACATTAATTAATTAATCAATCA
Organism: Taxus wallichiana var. yunnanensis; assembly: GCA_018340775.1. NCBI lineage: Eukaryota > Viridiplantae > Streptophyta > Pinopsida > Cupressales > Taxaceae > Taxus > Taxus wallichiana. The sequence continues at coordinate 947,463,890 of CM031235.1, forward strand.
ATTAATATATTACCTTTCCTTAACAAACCTTCTAATTAGGATGATTTTATCCTACACATAAATCCCCTTGATTTTCTAGCTTTCTTCCTATCTATTTTTATGCCCTAACTACCCATGATTTATCCCCAAGCAATCTAATCCCAGCACAATGCTTTAAAGCACCCTTCCAACTCTTAAAAACACAAAATCACGCCAAAAACACAAAAAGATTGCCCATTGGGGAAACTTTCCCCATAGTCAGTGGTGATGACCCAACCTAGTCGCCATCGACCCTATAAAACCAAGTTTAATCCTTCCAAAAATCTAGAAATCATTAGATGCATGTGAATTTTGGAGCTCTCTCATGACTAGTGAATTGCCTCTTATGCATGAGCATTCTGCAATAGTTACATAGCTCCTAGACCTCCTTTTGAAATGCTTGCATCACTCACATTCATCCTTTGTGATATTATCGGTGTTTTTGTATTACTTTTATCAGCTTTTTTAATCATATCATCATTGTTTTGCTTGCTTATAACATTTTACAAGTTAAGACTAGTCTCTCGCAACACTCATATTTTATTTAAGTAACCTTATTTTATATCCTCTCTCGCTTTCGGTTTTCTTTTTCATCTATTTACCTTTGAACTTGTCTAGCTATGATACATTCGTCATTGAACCCCTTGGTCACCATCGACTGGGGCCTTGATTCTCAATCTATCCTCATCCATATTTGTTTTCTACCATTTTCTTTGGTTTCCGCATCCTCATACCCCCTTTATAGGTTGACTCCAACATCTTCAGACCTTTGAAACTTCTAGATTGCACTCAAATCTTACATGATCTGTATATTTCTCTTACATTCCAGATCCTTTTTCCTAGGTTGCCATCAAATTTCACACGTGCACAATCTGGGTCACCACACCAGACTAGGTAACCTTTAATTTACTATTATTTCAATTGAATTAGTTTCTAGATAAATTTTAATCACTTGTCAGTTCTATATACTTTTTCGCATAATATCTATTGTTCTTGATTTATTTCACTCTTTTTAAACAAACAGGGGTTGACATCCGTGAAAGGAAGATAACCAATTCTTGGAGACAATTGTATGGGGAAGCGGCCATATAAATATATCTAATACATCCCGTTTCATTTATTTGAAGTTCATCAACTACAATGAGGATTCATCATCACTTTTCACTGTTTATCCATCACATCACATCTGAGGTACTATAAACCCTCATATTATGAGTTGCTAGTTTCTTTTCAAGTAGCTACATTATTCATTTGATTAGGAATGGAAAAATATGATAACAAATGTATAGAAAGGCTTTAATGTGTGGAAAAAGTGGGTTTGTGAGGAACAATCGGCCAAAATGAATATGGGTTCTAAATTCTTCCAATACTTGAAAAATCCACATTACAAGGACACCAAAGGAAGTGTGGGTAAACCAGGCCTATGGAGAACACAATTACCATGAGAACAAAGGATTGTGGTGTCTCCAAGTATTCACATCTCTCGCAATACAAATGAATAGTTAAAAACTTAGGAAAAATAATTTTTGGATTAATGACGAGTGCGGAGAACAAGAAGATGTGGGGAATAGAGGCATGGGAGGAAAATGGTCGTGAGTTCTCAAAACACCCGAAATTTCTACAATACAAAGGAGGTGAGAAAATTTACGTAAGGAAAACGAATGCGAGGGAATAATCAAGTGCAAGGAATTTCTCCATGGAACACCAATACCCACAATACATTAAGACCTACAAAGTGTGGTGAAATCAAGGATACAAGAAATTGAAGGCCCAAAGAAACAAGTTCCATATGTTCCTCCAGGATCTAAAATTTCCATAATACAAAAGAAATGACCCAAACACTCAAAGTAATAAAAATGATTAAATTGTTTGAAAATTTTCACTTTTAAAGACTTCACAAAGGAAAAAAATTGTGATGAAGGGATCACTTATCCAAAAAATTGGAATTTCTGAAAAATTGTACATTTTCTAGGTAAGTGACAACAAAAATAAAATAGTGTATCAAAAAACCATGGAAGAAAATAGTCCTAAAAAAATGCTGCAGATGAAGCACCCATTAGCATGTTAGAAAGATAAATTTTTATGTCAAGGTGTGTATAATCTGATAAATTAATGTGATATGAAACAAAATAGAACAATAACACATATAGTGTATGAAAATAAGATGCCCCAAGAGCCGATATAGGGACTGGTAATAGGTATTGTGCCAAGCATCCATGCTACATGTAATGGATTTGTAAAATATGTGATCACAACTAGAAAGCAAGTGAACATGCATGTGTGTATGGAAAGATAATGACATACAAGATATCTATCTAGCATGTGTAATAAGATGAACATGTAACAAGTAAATGTAAGCAAGAGTAAATACAACCAAGATATGCGGATTTAATGAATAAGGTGGAATGGAATACGAGTGAATGATAGGAGAAGCATGCCCCACAAGTGGATGTGAATGGAATTTTATGTAGTGAGGTTCATTTAGTTATGACCCTCGGTAGTATAGTATGAATCATAATCGAGAGTGCATCATTGGGAAATGGTTTGAATGATGTGTTGTCATGTGTTAAAAATATTTGATGAATAGAGTGTGGAGTGTTGGTTATAGAATGATGATGTGTAGATGATATTGAATGCAACATATGAATGAGTAATCATGAAGTCAGAATGAGGTGATGATTTAGCTTAAAGTGTATATCATGAGGTACATGATTAGGATGTCGAAAGTGCGATGATGTAGCATAAAGCATATATCACAAGATGAATGGATCGGAAATCTAGAGAAGGGGCGATGATTTAGTATAAAGTGTATATCATGATATGTGTGAAGGAGTCACTATCTAGAAATGTCGCATAGTAGAGGATTGAATAATTTAATGTGCGAGTTTGATGAGGTCCATTTGATATGTATACCCTTAGTAGTTGAGTATGGACTGTGGGACTAGAGTGCATCATCGGGTAGTGTATTGTGTTGGTTATGTAAAAGATAAGTTCATAGATGCATGTAGATATTGAGTATGTCAATTTCAAGTTACGGTGTGTAGTGTGTGATGCCCATGTAATTAGGATGCTATCAACAATAAAGTGTGAACCAAAGTAGAAGAGTGTGCCATCGGAGATGACGACACAATTATGTGTTAAAGTACAAGCGTTGTAAGTGAATTTCTAATTGTGATGTGATGAATATGTAATACATGTAGTGATGCTTAGAGGGGGTGATAAGAGTGATTTCCCAAGTATGTGTTGAGGAATGATCTATCTAATAAAAGTAAAGGATGAAATTCCTCTACCTGATGCTTGTGGTGATGAAGGCATGTGACCATGTTCTAAGAGTGGTGGTATATGAGATAAACGATGTATAGGTGAATGAAGTCTACACACATGTGACTGATGAGAATATGGTGGGAACCTATATGTAACAAAATGTGGAGGTGATGGAGACCTATGTGAAGCAGAACATGACGGTGATGGGAACCTACATGGAATGAAATGAGGTGGTGAAATGTGTCTAGATGAAGGAGCTATCATATTAATGTACCTAGAATAATGTGCCATACTAGTAGAGCAATGATATTGTGTAGGTAGTGTGTGAGTAGGTGAGCTAGGAACATATTATGCTTTAGGTTCTAGAGGTCATGACATACTAGATGGACTCGATGATGCATTGGCAACTGTGAGAGGTGATTATGACCATGGAGTAGATGGAGGCACACCTTTAATAGAAATGAATTGGTTGTTGTGAATGAATTTTAGACGTAAATGATTCATGGAGATGATAGAATTAAACATGTGAATCCAAATGAGGCCTAAGAGCATGTCATACCCTTCGACTTCCTATCCCATAAAGAAGGGCACCAACATAGTAAGATTACCAATTGTAACATGAAACTTTACAAAACCATAGGAATTGTTCATCATATATGATATTTTTGAAAGTGGATAGCCAATAACAATAATAAGTGGAATAGAACATGCACTGATGGGCCATGAAGGATCTACCTTGGTGTTATTGATAGGGATAGATCTGATAGAGACACTAATGTGTAAGTGATTAGAAGAGAATGATGCATGATAATTGTGGTTAGAAAAAGAGATGATTGGAGGAGGCATTTCTATATAAGAAACTAAGAAATCAAGAGCCCTTGATTTAGGAGGGGGAACTGCGTGATATGTATGATCATCTTAGGAGTCAAATTATTTCTTGTCATGTTTCAAGGCATTATTGAAAATTTTGAGCTTATGATTTTCATTGTGGTGCGTAAGTCATAGGTTATGGAAGCTCAATTTTATTATTGTCGATCATGTCCTCGAATGAGATTACGAAGCTTGAAAGAATGATATGTAGAATTCCTATACATTAATGATAGTTAGAGTGGAATTTTTCATCATAATTATGACCTTTTGGATGATATGGATCTAATTGGAGTGGATGAGGAAGTGTGATGAGATTACTTTCGATAAGTTATGGAAGAAAAATATGTGGAAGGATAGTTAACTTTGTGTATGTACGCTGAGGCAGTTGCGATTGAAACTCTTTGGTGGTGGATACCATGTTAACAAAGTGATATTTTCATCGCTTGGTTTGTTTTATAATGGTTTGAATGTTGACTTACTTTGAAAATGTGTAGAAGATGACACTTGCTCTTGATATTTAAGCTTTCCTATAGATAAGATCTTAGTTTCACAAAGCTTAAGAGTATGAAATAGTTGATCGAATGAGGGAGATGTCTCAAAAGAACACTCTCCTAGAGAGGTGGTAATAGACTCTAAATGAATAAGTCCTGAAGTTCATAGTTCATAAGCACATTTGACATATTAGCTAAGTTATTTCGTATCAAAATAAATAAGCTTCTAAGTGTTCATTAGGTCCTTGTTTAAGTTGTGCGAGCTAATAATATGAGATCTTAGAGACGATGTTGATAGAGAAGAAAGTGAGAAAATCATCGTCCATATGCATGAAATATGTAACCGAGTGGATAGGTAGGTCATATAATTAACACATCACATAATCGTGGAGACTATGGGGGAAGATTTTAGCCAAGAGGATATAATCATCTGAAAAATCTAGACAAGTCACATGGAATTCTCATAGATGCTCTTGTGGGTCACTATGCCCATTAAAAATGGGAAGATTGGGGGTGATGAAATTATGAGGAAGCGAGTAAGTGGAGATGGTAGGTGCGAATGGGGTGTTTAGTAATAAAGTGGAATCCAAAGATGGAGACAAACGAAAAGTATCTAGTTGTAATTGATTAATTTGTGCTTATAGGTCTTGATAGAGGGAGGATAAATCTTGAGTTCCAGTGGAAGAAACTCTCCACATGTGAGAAACAAGAGGTGGAGTGAAATGGTTAGTGGGAGTAGGAAAAAAATGGGAATGATAGAAATGGACGAAATCGTAGAAGCAGGTGGTTGAGTAGAAATAGAAGTGGAGATGGTAGCAGTAAGTAGAAAGATCTACCATATTGGTGGCCTCCTCATAGGCATAATATAAGAGAAAGTCTAGACTTTGGGGATGCTCAATGATATGATCATTAAGGGATTGAAGATTTTATTTAGTAAATTCACCATAAGATTAAGCCATAGTGATAAGAGAATAATAGCTCTAAATGGACGGTGGATTTGAAGATCAGTTAATCAAAATGATTAAGCTAAAATTTAAATAATTGCCTAATATGAATGTTATAGCAGATTGTAAATAAATATAAATTAAGTACAACAATGATTGATCTGAAAACGTGATGTGTATTTTTATCACTTTATAAGTTTCCAAAGATCGTGATTTTTTTAACCAATTTTAAGTATTCTTGAATCCACAAATTGATTAAGTTCTGATTATTTTGCATTCATAGAAGTGCGGAAAACTTGTGTAGCAAAGAAATAATCAGAAAAACTGAAAAGACTCAGATAACAAAAGAGATTGTTTACGGGGTTCGGAATTCCTACGTCCCCGGGTTCAGATTGAACCGATCCATTAATAATATTGAAATGCAAGTACAATAACCCTTACAAACAACCAATAATGAATCAAAACCTGCAAATGAGCTGATCAATGTCCCAAGAACTCTGAAAAATAGCAGAAACTCTCCCAAGAACGATCCGTGGCTCCTACAGTGTTTTCACAATGTGATCTCCCTGCAACTGTGTTAGAAAAACACCTACAAATGGAGATTTAAAAACATTACATGAAAACAAATCATATTTCTGAGATCAGATCTGAATTCTGAACAATTTTCATGTTTACACCAAGTCACAATTCGGACTAGAAGTGCATTGAAATTCGTGTTTTCCAACTGGCTGTCTTGAAGATCCCTGTTAAAATCTGCATTCAAAGCTTCCAAAAACAGGTTAAAAATCATCAAAAAAGATCAAACCTTACATCGTTGGAATTGTCTCAGAATTCTCTACATTTCATCTTTTTACTCCAAAAGCCCAATCTGAGTGTACGGCCTTCAAAAATGGAGTTCTCTGCAATCTGGTCCTTGAGCTCTTTACACGCACTGCACTCTCCCAAATGATAAGTCAAGCGCCTCATTTTATAGTGCGCCCAAGCCCCTAGGCGAGTTGGTTGGAGGATTAGGCTTGGACCCATGAGGTCGGGGATCAAATCCCAGCGGCCTCTATTTTTGGCTGATTTGCATGTAATATGGGATTAAATTCCCAAATAGGGCAAAGATTGAATATCTATCGGGATTAAATCCCATAGAAGCTGATAGATTAATATCCAAGTTTGGCGCATTTGTTAAGGAATGGGATTAATTCCCAAGTGGAGCGGTGGATATTGTTTAAGGCTTTTAATAGCATATGGTGGTTAAAGACCACCTTAGGATATAAACCGCCCCCAACAACCGCTTCAATCCTCCTTTTTCGCACGTGGCGTGGCTTAATGCCTCCCAAACAACTTCACCACCTTGCACGTGGTCAGCATTGACATGTTTTAATATTAATGTATTAAACATTAGTATATATATATTGTGGCATTTGAGAAGTGGCATTACCAAAATAGTATTATTTCGACCCATGTAATGGTGGAATAGAAATAATCATGTAGTCCACTTGTCATCTCCCGATAGGCAAATCGAGTGAATTCGACAAGTGTTGGCAAGCCACGTGTCACAAAGTGCGATTTAGTCCAATATTGACCATTGACCACGCTTGACTTTCCTGTTGACCGAACTTTGACCGAACATATCTAGAGCTCCCGATGTCCGTTTGTCGCGTTCTTACAATCGTTGGAAAGCTCTTGAGATGATCTTCTGCACCGACACCATTTAGGAATGTTTAGGAACTTTCAGAAATGATCCCCCGATCACACCTCCCCACCGAGAAAGGCTTTTGTCCACAAAAAGTCAGTGTATCAACCCACAAAAAACATGTTATCTCTTCCTGCATTGCACAAACACATACAAGAACCCAAAATAACATTATAGGTTAAATAAACACAAATAGTTGATTAGCTAGTCACATAACCGATCAGATAATAACACCCAATTAAGCTAGTGTTCAACTGAAACGCTGCAACCCTGTCAACTCTACGCACAACTGTGAACTGTCATACCCCACTGTAATGCCATCACAAATAACTGACCAGATAATAACACCCAATTAAGCTAGTGTTCAACTGTCACTTTGTGATACGGCCGATTACCAAGAATTACAATTCCATAACACGGATCAGTATACAAGACATCTAAACTGCCCACAATTAGGCTAGTGCCCACTGCCCATCTGAAACTGTAACCACTGCAAGTATTCACTATCAGAATATAATAGACTATCAACGCCCAAAAAAGCTATAGTCAATAACTGAATCAACATGAATATGCCAAAACACTGTATCGCCATCACAAATAACAAGTCAGATAATAACACCCATCTATAACAGAAGCTAGTGTTCAACTAACACTTTGTGATTATGTTGATTACAACTGCAAGTTTCAAATTTAGACATGCTACTGATGCCTATCCCTGCATAGTGTTTTCAACAATGGAACTACCAACCAATCTGAGAAAACAAAACATGAGTATGATGAACCTATCACTCAAATCTTCTCTTCAGTTGTTTCCATTTATTTTCAAAGCTTAAATATCAACTTAGGAATGAATCCTTATCAATCAACAGGAATCCCTAAAATATAGCTCTGAAAAACAATTTGCTTGCCTACTATCAACAATTTACTGTAGTGCAAATATAAAGTTGAGGAGTGTTTTTCCCAACCAATCACTTGGGTTTTTCCGTTTTGGTTGTTTTACCTTCTCAATACCACAATGAGTTTTAGTTAGGTTTAGCACGGTTGGTTTTACAATACTGTTCTTTTTAACAACTTTCCAATTTTGTTGTTTAGGAACAAACCAACAAACCTTAACATCATGACCATTCCTATTACAATGGGAACAAAATTTAACTTCCCTGTTTTTAGGAGTCTTACCCATTTTACCATTCTTAGAACTCTGTCTACGAGAATGATTCCCCTGTTTAGGAGAGGTAACCTTCTTGCCATTTCTCGCCTTTCCTTGGTGAGATTGGTCTTTAGCACCTGCCTTATCATTCACAAAAGGCGTTAACTTCTTAATCAAATTTTTCCTCTTCCAACAATATGCAACAGAATGATTAGTACCTTCACAAAATGTGCAAGGGAAAGCATATTTCTGTCTACCAAAGCTATATTGTTCCAACTGAAAGAGTGTATTAGAAGTTTTAGGATTTGATTTTCCCTTAGTGCTATTTTTAGTGTAAGTGGAAGGAGGTGGAATCTGATTACCTCTTTTACCTGTTTTCTTACACCTTTCATTGTTCCTCCTAATGGCGGAATCCTGCAATTCTAGTGGTGTAGATCCTTGGCTGTTGGAAGCTTGTCTTCCTTCAGCTGCTTTGGAACTTTCTCCAATTTCCATTTTCCCACTAGAGTAACCCAAACCTGCAAACCGAGGCTGATCCTCTACCTGTATCTGGGTTAGCATCACCTTGTCCATTTTTACCAAGGCCCGTTCCGTTAAATCCCATCTTAACCATTAGCTTAGACCCAATTCCCTTAGTGTGTTTTTCAAACTGACCCAAAGGAACATCTGAAACTGAATGAGAGGAAGAATTAAAATGTGAACAACTTACAAGCATTCTCATCATAGTACTCGCATCGATTTGGAAGGCATTTCCTTCTTGTGTTCACCTCGTTGCAGCTTTTCCAAGAGGGCATCCTTGGTCCGTATTTCTTCCTGCAACTCTTTCACAAAGCCCATCAACTTCTTGCTCTCTTCAAGCATCTTGTTGACATACTCCTCTTTCTTGGTTATAGAGGATTGTGGCTCAGATTTTAACCGCACGATTTCCTCTTCTAAGGAATAAAAATTAGCTCTCAAGAAAGAGTTTTCTTCTTGGAGTTGGCGGTTTATGGCTTCAAGCTCATCCAGTTGCTCTTGTTTGGATGACTTGCCCATGATTCCTGTTCCTGCAAACACAACCTGTACTTCCAAAACTGCACACTGCAAAAGAAGATTAACAAGCCCCAAAATGTCTGCACACTTAAACTGAAATCAATATCAAACTGAAACCAAGCCAAACACAATTAAAGCTAATCCAAATGAATCTAACTCTTGCTCGATACCAAACTTGATCTGAAAACGTGATGTGTATTTTTATCACTTTATAAGTTTCCAAAGATCGTGATTTTCTTAACCAATTTTAAGTATTCTTGAATCCACAAATTGATTAAATTCTGATTATTTTTCATCCATAGAAGTGTGGAAAACTTGTGTAGCAAAGAAATAATCGAAAACCGAAAAGACTCGAGATAACAAAAGAGATTATTTACGGGGTTCGAAATCCTACGTCCCCGGGTTCAGATTGAACCGATCCATTAATAATATTGAAATGCAAGTACAATAACCCTTACAAACAACCAATAATGAATCAAAACCTGCAAATGAGCTGATCAATGTCCCAAGAACTCTGAAAAATAGCAGAAACTCTCCCAAGAACGATCCGTGGCTCCTACAGTGTTTTCACAATGTGATCTCCCTGCAACTGTGTTAGAAAAACACCTACAAATGGAGATTTAAAAACATTCCATGAAAACAAATCATATGTCTGAGATCAGATCTGAATTCTGAACAATTTTCATGTTTACACCAAGTCACAATTCGGACTAGAAGTGCATTGAAATTCGTGTTTTCCAACTGGCTGTCTTGAAGATCCCTGTTAAAATCTGCATTCAAAGCTTCCAAAAACAGGTTAAAAATCATCAAAAAAGATCAAACCTTACATCGTTGGAATCTTCTCAGAATTCTCTACATTTCATCTTTTTACTCCAAAAGCCCAATCTGAGTGTACGGCCTTCAAAAATGGAGTTCTCTGCAATCTGGTCCTTGAGCTCTTTACACGCACTGCACTCTCCCATAAGTAAGTCAAGCGCCCCATTTTATAGTGCGCCCAAGCCCCTAGGCGAGTTGGCTGGAGGATTAGGCTTGGACCCATGAGGTCGGGATCGAATCCCAGCCTCCTATTTTTGGCTGATTTGCATGTAATATGGGATTAAATTCCCAAATAGGGCAAAGATTGAATATATCTATTGGGATTAAATCCCATAGGAAGCGGTGGATTAATATCCAAGTTTGGCGCATTTGTTAAGGAATGGGATTAATTCCCAAGTGGAGCGGTGGATATTGTTTAAGGCTTTTAATAGCATATGGTGGTTAAAGACCACCTTAGGATATAAACCGCCCCCCAACAACCGCTTCAATCCTCCTTTTGCCACGTGGCGGGGCTTAATGCCTCCCAAACAACTTCACCACCTTGCACGTGGTCAGCATTGACATGTTTTAATATTAATGTATTAAACATTAGTATATATATATTGTGGCATTTGAGAAGTGGCATTACCAAAATAGTATTATTTCGATCCATGTAATGGTGGAATAGAAATAATCATGTAGTCCACTTGTCGTCTCCCGATAGGCAAATCGAGCGAATTCGACGAGTGTTGGCAAGCCACGTGTCACAAAGGCGATTTAGTCCAATATTGACCATTGACCACGCTTGACTTTCCCGTTGACCGAACTTTGACCGAACATATCTAGAGCTCCCGATGTCCGTTTGTCGCGTTCTTACAGATCGTTGGAAAGCTCTCGAGATGATCTTCTCTGCACCGACACCATTTAGGAATGTTTAGGGAACTTTCAGAAATGATCCCTGATCAATGATACATAAGAAAAATAATTAATAAATTATGAAACACTAAGTGCAAGGAGAGGGTAAGAATACTTAGCTAATTCAAAGAGATCTGGAAGATGCACGAGAGTGGAGAATAGGAAAATGAAAAGTACTTACCGTCCGCACCGGAGCTCGAGATATGTAGATTTGGAGGAGCAGGCTAGACTGGGCACCCTGGAGAGGGACAGGGCGCTAATAGGTACCATGGACCTATTTATGGGTTCCTAGGTCTACATAAAATCTCAAATTACTTCCTCTGAGGTGTCACAAGGTGTTCACATTTAGTCACCTTTGATCATTTTGAGGCCACACTAAGATTTTTGAGGTTATTGTAAACTCCGCAATGAAGAATGAACCTACAAAACCCTCAAATAGACATTAAATCCCAAAAAATAAAGATGTAGAATGAGGGGTCGACTATCCTCAATTGTCACAATGGTGAACTTACGAGAGAGAAAAAAATATATCTCGAGCCAATGTAGTTCTCTCAGTGTGTGGGAAGAATTGTTCCCTAGGTTTCTCTTGTGTGTGTCACACTTGGATAGAAAACAAGTAGCTAGATGTAGAATATAGTAAATGTGTGCATGGAATATAATGAACTTCCCTCCTATGAAGTGTGATGCAGAAAACCAATCCTTGTGTCCCTTGTGATGGAGCTAGATGAATGTAACCTTAGGTGGCGATGAATAATGCTTAGTGCTTGTTCCTTATTAAGATCACATAACTTTATATTTATATGATTCCTTCACTTGAATTTTGTAATTAACCCCGAAAAGTCCGACTACCAAAAATATAATATGCTCAAACGAATAGAAATGACCCAAAAAGTGTGAGTAAAGTACAAAGGGGATAGGGCACCTGTAGGGGACGAGGCACTTGACACCGGCATTCTGGTTGGGCATTGGTGTCTAGGATGACAGATGCCGAAGATTAAAAAGGTAGATTGGGAAAGTAAGGGTGCAATCTGAAAGTAACAATAGAAAAGAAATAAAGGTGGCCAAAGACATGGGTTAATTAGTAATTTTATTACTTAGGAATCATATGAATAACGGTATGCAATCGGGACTAGATAATTACCCAAAGTGCGAGATTTTGTGTCTATAACCTTAGAATAAGAGGATGAATGGGAAAGTGAAGAATAATATGGACAAGAATTCAGTGATGAAGAGGTAGTATATTTCTACCCTGAAGAAGGTGAACTACTTGAAGAAATGGATGAGTTGGAAGAGGAAAATGAAGATAAAGTAGATGCAACAATAGATCATGTTAATGAGGTATATGAACAAATTTGTATGCTAAATGAAGTTTTCTTAATTGTAAATACACAAAAAGAAGAGGAAATCATACTTGACAGTCCTATATATGATGAAGACAACAAAGAATTGAATTATTTTGGGCTAAAGGAACATATGAAATTTCTTGAAGATTTATTAAATTCACATGTTGAAAAGAAGGGGAAAAATTTAAATGAGAAGATCATAGGTGAAAAATAGATCATACATCATAAACGAGAGGTTGAAGAGGAGGTATATGCATGGGGTGAAGGAAAGGTAAGAAAAATTGATTCAAAAATCACTTGTTTAACAACTAATATTGATGATTATTTGGGTGCATTCCTTGAAATTGTAGAAAATAAGTCATTTGGTGGATGTGAGAAGAAAGGAGCAAGTGAGCATGAGTTGAATGATTTCATTTCATATGTTGAGAATTTTGAAAAACAAGGATGTGATGATCATTCTCAAGTAAAGGAAGTGGATGAGATATTGCAATATTTGTTGAGAATGATGGATCAAGAAGATGTTAGTGAAGGTATAACTAAGAGGATGATGATTTCTTGGGAAAATAATGAGCTAAATAAGGGATAATAACGTACATGTATAGGTAAAAACAAGCTGATATGGTGAAGGACATGAGAACACAAACAATCAAGAAAGAAAATGAATATTATGGACAATTTTCAGTCCATTTGAGCAAATAAAATGTTGAAAACATGATGGGAAAAAGCTATATAGGGATGAAAAATGTGACAAAACATGAATAAAAATGTATGTTTGTTGTTTTGTAGGTATAGTTTATGGAAGCTTGAGGATGAATAAGATGAACTTGGAACTCAAGAAACAAAGAAGCAAATGCAAGATTCAAAACAAAAATATCGATCTAGGTGGTCATGAGGAAAGCAAAGACAATAGGAGTATAGAATAGAGGTCAAGAATATGCCAAGAGGTTAAAGATTCAAATGGAAGGGTAGTTATACAGTATCAAACATAGAGTACAAGGTTTATTTTCTCTCGCCTCGGAAGTATGATGTAGAGCACTTGTTGCTGCAAATCGGTTTCTAAGTTGATGTTTCAGGCATCAAGTGTGATTGCACAACATTGAAACCTCTCTCCAAGTGTGGGAATTGTAAAATGAGAGAGGAATCTCTAGATTAGAGGCTGGTTCCTCAAACTCCTCCGATCGATCTGTTATTTGCACAATTGCACGCAGAGGTTTGAATCCTAATCCTAGTCTAAATTCCAAGGAGACAGAGATAGAAAGTGCAAAAATTGAAACTAAACTAATAGGTGATACACCAAAGGAGTGGTGAACACTTCTTATTCATGCAAATTGACAAAATTTCATAAAATGTAACATGAAACATCATACACAAGCTGATAAGATGTAATTAGAGGTCTGAAATGAAGCAAGACAATACAAACAAAGGACTGAAAATTGATCACAGAGTCTGCACTGTCATTTTTCACTGTCAAAATCCTTGCATTTGCAACATCAAAGAGGTAGAAACACAATCATGAATAAGGTTTGATACTTGCAAAAATCACTTGTTGAAGGTGAAAGAAGAAGCTTGCTATCCAAAAAAATGTTCAACCCTTTGAAAAATGAGCCAAATCTGGCTTTTACAGTGCAAGGGACGAGCCCAGGAGAGAGAAACGTGGGAAAACGTGGAAGGGATTCAACCATTGACCAAAATGCCATCAAAACAGCATGGACGACCTGACAGACCCATTCCTTGACATTTTTAACCATGCTTTGGGAGAGAATGCGAGCCATTCTTCATTAAAATTTGTGGTTAAAACGCGTCATTTTTGTTCATGACCACGTGACGAAGCATTTTTGATTTTCTCTCTCCAAATTCCACCAAAATGAAAAATTTACCCTAATCTTGTAGATAATTTCACCATCTTTCCATTGATATAAAGAACGAAAAAAGCTGATCTCTAGATCGAAAGATATGGTGATTTGAAGTTTTAGGGCAAAAGCAGGCCAAATTGGGTCACTTTGATATTTTTGGCCCGGACACGTGGTGAGTTCTCGATTGGTCATGGGCCTTCTAGGGAAAATTTCCCACAAAAACTCCACTGAGCCAAACTTGAAAAATATATGGAGTTAGGAGGAAAAATTTACCTTTCTCGGAAAGCCGAGAAAGAGCTCTATCCAATGGTGCCATTTCCATAAGGTTTTGAGTGCTTGAAAAGCAAAATTTTGTGACTGAGGCACAAGAGAGGGAAGAATGAGAGGAGTTAGCCACAAAATGAGCAGGGGCACATTTTGGATAACAATTTTGGTGACTCAGAGGGGTCGTCTGCCTGTTGGATGAAGTTACCAGTTTCCTGAAGCATCCATTGGGAATGGAGTCATGAGTTATAGCCTCGCAAACCGATCGAACTTTGAAAACCTCCTCTTTGAGCAACTTGAAACCCACCGAAATGGAATGTGTAAGAGCAAAACCAGCACCACAAAAACTATGTAAAAACTAAAGGGTCATACATGATCCAAAATGGAACATGCAGTGTGCGCGTAAGCACTTCTTTTCTTGAAAGCAAAACTACCTATCCTACTCTAACCGGAAGCAAAAGTGGGCTAAACAAACCTCTTAGAATCGTTGGGAGAAATAGCTTCCCTTTCTCAAAATTTGCAACCATGCAACTGATTTGGCACTGAACATGGCTGATTGGATGAGTGGAAAATCAACAAGAAGCTGGTCTTCTACCCAAATCATCAAGGTGTCAACTGAAAACAAATCCAATACCTCTTTTAGTTGCTCTGCATTTGGATTGAAGAGGTATGATAGCTGATTCTTGGTACTTGGTAGCTCACCCTCATGCTTAGAAGCAAGCATGACTGGTTGTGACTTCTCCTTTGACTCCAATGAAGTCAAATACCTTATTGGGCAAGGTATGATCCATTTGATATGCCCATAGCTCTGATTTTCAACTCCAAAAATGGAGTCTTCTTGTAGACCTTCTTGGGTGGGTGATGTGGAAGCAATGGTAGGACTTTTCTGCCCTTTCTCTTCCTTCAATGAAGGACATGAAAGATTAAAATCTTCCAATCTTGGTTCCAAAGAGCTGCTATAAGATGCAGGCTGCTGCAAATGGGTGCTCTCCTTCATGACAGTAGGCTCAGGTGTTTGGAACGTGGATGATGAAAGAGAGAATGGTAGGAACTCAACCGGTTCTTCTTCATCAAAACAGTCCTCCAAATCTGACAGATAAACTACCTCATTGTTGTCCTGCTGCAAATGCTCAACTTCCTCCACGGTATCCTCTTGATCTGTAACTTGATCATCATGGTTTCTTTCATCCTCCAACATTGAGTTTGAGGGATCAAACTCTTCTTTAGCACTAGAACTCGAGAGAGATGAAGTAGAAAGAAGAATTGAAGGTTCTCTTGTAGCCTGCTTTGCGCTCAAAGCCCTTGGATCTGCAATTTTCTCCTCCACAACTAGAATGTGATCCTCTTATTTTGGATTTAGAGAAGCTTCTCCCTCTTCTACTACTTGAAGACAATCTTGTTCTTGATAGAACTCTTCCTCTAAAGACGAAGTTCATTAAGTCAAACTCTTCGATCTGCTGCTCTAGAGGACAAGTTGGGACTGTAGGATCTTCTTCAGCTTTCTTCCTCCATGGATGATTGTGTAACTTGAATTGAATCAGCATTCTCTTCAATAGAATGCTAACATGGACACAACTTTCTGAGAAAACCGATTGCTGATCTGCTTCTTCTTTTTGCTCTTCTCCTGCCGCAAAGAAATTCAGTCCTAACCACCACTTGTTTTCCAACTCCAACCTCTTCTAAAGGCTTAACCATGAAGGGGATCTTTGTCATCCCAAATTTAAGAGCCCAACTCTTGAGACTTCAATTTCTTCATCCTTGTTTGGCTTTTCTTTTTGTTGTTTTCCTTGACTAGAATTCTGATTTTTATCCTACCAACATGGATTTGGGAATGCAAAAGGAGAAGTGGATTGTAACTCAATTGATTTTGCAATTTTTCGTGGTGGTGGAGGAGGTAGAAAATCTTGTTTCTTTGGAGGAGATGGTATTTCTGTTAGCTTTTGTGGAGGGGATGACTGTTTGGAAGGAAAGGGGAAGGAAGAATTGAGATGTGGTGGAAGACTAGGGAATGAAGAAATGGAATTAACTCCTAGGGAAACATTGACTGGATTTAGAATTTGAAATTCCAAATGAGATGATGTTGCTTGAGTAATGGGAAGAGAAAAACCAGATGATGGTGTAGAACTTACCCATTGACAAGGTTGTTCAACACCAAGTGTATAGGCCTCTATTTCTATTGTCCATTGTGCAAGTTGGGGCAACATCTTCATCATGAAGTCCAGCTTCTCCCGAGGGCTGAAGTGTCTTGGAAAAGGGCCTCCCATGGACAAGGAGTCTT
Source organism: Taxus wallichiana var. yunnanensis (assembly GCA_018340775.1). Taxonomy (NCBI): domain Eukaryota; kingdom Viridiplantae; phylum Streptophyta; class Pinopsida; order Cupressales; family Taxaceae; genus Taxus; species Taxus wallichiana. Next base: position 947,480,788 of record CM031235.1, read on the forward strand.
GCAACCACCTCTCGAAAGCTTTCATTTGAGCTGTTGCTCTTGATTGCACCATCTTCACCTCCATCTTTTGGATTTGTTCCAGCAGATCTACATTTTCTTCTTGACTGCCCTCACAACCAGCATACCCTTGTGCTTGACATGCTTCATATCCAAACTGACTTTGCACTTGCTGCTCATATGGGTAGACATGCTGATTTGGAGGATTTGTAAAACATGTTGGAGGTGTGATAAACTGTTGTTGTAAATGTGAATTCCATGATGGAAATGAAGTCATGATTGCACAACTTCATGGAATGGAAAAGAATGAAAATGATGGAAAGAAGAATGGATGGAAATGAATGGAAAATAGGTCTGCAACTTAGAGAATGAGTTGTTTACCAGATGGAGTCGCCAGATGTGCTTTTGAAAGTGCCTCCAAAAGGCTGAATCTTTAACAGGAACACACCAACCTATCAAAGATAAAGTGGAAGACCTCTAAGGTCCCACCGGGCATGCCAAAACTATTGTTGCAAATCAGCAGCACCCCTGGATGCAAATCAGGTTTCTAAGTTGATGTTTCAGGCATCCAGTGTGATTGCACAACATTGAAACCTCTCTCCAAGTGTGGGACTTGTAAAATGAGAGAGGAATCTCTAGATTAGAGGCTGGTTCCTCAAACTCCTCTGATCAGATCTGTTATTTGCACAATTGCAGAGGTTTGAATCCTAATCCTACTCTAAATTCCAAGGAGACAGAGATAGAAAGTGCAAAAATTGAAACTAAACTAATAGGTGATACACCAAAGGAGTGGTGAACACTTCTTGTTCATGAAAATTGACACAATTTCATAAATGCAACATGAAACATCATACACAGGCTGATAAGATGTAATTAGAGGTCTGAAATGAAGCAAGACAATACAAACAAAGGACTGAAAATTGATCACAGAGTCTACACTGTCATTTTTCACTGTCAAAATCCTTGCATTTGCAACATCAAAGAGGCAGAAACCTGTTACAATCATGAAGAAGGTCTGATACTTGTAAAAATCACTTGTTGAAGGTGAAAGAAGAAGCTTGCTATCCAAAAAAATGTTCAACCCTTTGAAAAATGAGCCAAATCTGGCTTTTACAGTGCAAGGGACGAGCCCGTGGAGAGAGAAATGCGGGAAAATGTGGAAGGGATTCAACCATTGATCAAAATTCCATCAAAACAGCATGGGCGACCTGACAGACCCATTCCCTGACATTTTTAACCATGCTGGGAGAGAATGCGAGTCATTCTTCATTAAAATCGGTGGTTGAAATGTCATTTCGCTCATGACCACGTGCCAGAAGTGTTTTTTATTTTCTCTCTCCAAAATCTACCAAAATTCAAAATTGACCTCAGAATCTTGTAGAGAATTTCACCATCTTTCCATTGATATAAAGAACGTGAAAACCGAAATGTGGATCAAAATATATGGTGATTTGAAGTTTTAGGGAAAAACAGGCCAAATCGGGTCGCTTTGATATTTTGGTCTAGACACGTGACGAGTTCTCGATTGGTCGGGCCTTCTAGGGGAAAATTTCCCACACAAACTCCACTGAGCCATAACTTGAAAAATACATGGAGTTAGGAGGAAAAATTTACCTTTCTGAAAAGTTGAGAAAGAGCTCTATCCAATGGTGCCATTTCGGAAGGTTTTGAGTGTCGAAAAGCAAAATTTTGTGACCGAGGCACAAGAGAGGGAAGAATGAGAGGATTTAGCCAAAAATGAGTAGGGGGCACATTTTGGATAACAAGCACCGAGAGAAGGAGACTTCAAAATGTTAATTTATCATCTTTTCATGTTAGGAGATGTCATTTGGAGAAGTTTGAATACTTTGAAACATCACCAAATTTGAATTTTGTTCTATCTTATGTTTTCCCTCCGAAATGGGAATTTAAACTTGTAATGATTGAATATGAGGAAATTGGATAGTTAAGTAGATGAAAGAGGTTTTGGTGGTTTGTGAGAATGTATAAGGAGTCCAAACATGTGGAAGTAAGTCTTAGGTCTTAGTTAAAGTCAATAAATGCTTAAAAAGTTGTAAAAGTGATTCATTATGTTGTAAATGGGAATTTTGAGAGTCTTGAGAGTTAGTTAGGGTTTATGTAGTAGAAAGGATATGGAGATAAACATAAAATAGAGGGAAGCTTAGAAAGGGATTCCTTGATGTACAAGGAAGGAAAAGAAGAAAAAAGCATGGTTTTGTAAGAAAATGCGATCTAATATACAAAGAGCTCTATTTTTGTATAAATATCTTATCTTTTCATTAATGATTATGAGTTTTATGGTTTAAGAACTAGATAATTCTATTTATGAGCATATAGAGAGATTTTTTGAATCTCTTTCAGGGATTTTGAAGAAGGTTTGGATTATAAATGTCTAGTTTTCCTAGTAAAGTTAATACATGGGATTTTGACTTTAATCAATATTACTTTGTAAATATTTCTTTGATACTTTAGAACAATGATATTTGAAAAGAAGTTATTTTATTGATAATAATGTGGTATATGGTGGGTTAAGTGTCATTGAAAGGTCTTAAGGTTGATAGTTTGGGTTAGTCTCTATTGATTGCTTGAAACCCTTAAGAAATCGGGATTTGATGGTTTTATACAATTTAGACAAAAACTCGCTTATTTTATTTCAAAGGTGATGTATATGTGCATGAAATCTACATGAGAGGTTTTATGAGTTGAGTTTAGATAAAGAATGAAATTTATACATCAAAAGGAGTCTCATATCATTCAACTTGAAAATTAAGGGTTTCAAAACATCCTACTTCAACGTAAATGCAGGAAAGTCTTTGTTGTTAAATGAAATTATTCTCATTATCATGTATTAGTGTCGAATTAGGAATGAGGAACAAGTTAAAAAAATATTACATTGAGGAAAATTATTAGGCTTTGAAAGGAATAACTTAACATTTGTAAACTATTTTAACCTCTCAAGATAAATAAAATCACAACTAGGGTTTTTATACCAATTCAAGTTTGAAGCCCATAAATCTTGAATATTAACCTAAACATTGGTAGTCGATATTGTGAAAATTTATTATAAAGGATTTTGGGGAAATTTGAGGTTTACAGTGGGCATATTTTGAAGAGAAACTTGACAGGTAATCAGGTGCACATTCCTATGATAGTCCATGAGACCTAATGCTAAGGAGTTAAATTGCTAGAAAAAGGGATTTTACCTTGTATTTTCTCATGAAAGTTTTTAGGTAATGTAACATGCTAATGGGTATATTAATATGCTATTAGTTTGTCTTGGAACCTCTTGTAATGAAATTTATGCATGAAAAACTAAACATGGGTAGGGATACTGGGCAAGTCGATTTGGAGAGAGAGTGAAAATTGAGAGGGGAGCACACACTTTTGATACCTAAAATTTACCATGCACCATATAGAGCCTAAAGGGTATTTGAGAATGTATTATTTTTTTTTTTTTGGGTATGCCTATATTGTTCCAACCATGGAACCACCAAGAGCTAGTTCTTGAGAAGCCTAAAAGTGGCGAGTTTTGAGTGAACGAGAAGAAGTTGCTGATTTTTATTGATTTCATCCAAGTACATATTTGACATAACATTTCTTAAGATGTATAAATAGGTGGAATTGATGAAAGAAGGTAGGTATGACCAAAAGAGTGAAAAATTGGCTTATTTGAACCATGATTCTTGAAGAGCTAATGGAAAATTTGGCGTAAGGTAAGAGTAGTTAAGTTTTCTTGTGTTATTGATCTTCTTAAATGCATAATATTCATTTAACAAGATATATGAGACATTGTATGTTGTTAGTGTGACAAGATATTACTTGAAAATGTCAAAATCTTGCTTATTTGAGCCATATAGACTATAAGGATAAGCTCTCCAAAGACATGGTATTAATGAGAAAGAAATTGTTCACATCTTATTGACTATATTAATTTGAGATATAGCTCTACATCATAATATTAATTTATAAAAAAAATTAGTTTTATAATAGTAAAACGTAAGTGTCTTTTTTTAGAAAGTTACCTTTCGACACTTAAGTTATATTATTAATTTATCATACCATATTTGAAAAGGGGACATGATAATGTGAAACCATAAGACCTATCATACTATCTCCCATGCCATTTCAATGAAGTTTATATGGAAAAGGAGATTAAATGCAATATGAGCTATATGCATTATGAAAGATAAAATCTCAAAAGAAATCATAGAACAAAGAATATTATTGTTCATCCAATTTATAAAGTCTTCGAATGAGTGGTTCCATTGCATTCATCACTAAAATATTTTCTTAGTTGATTCCCAAGGTTTCAAGTAAATCTATACATGTTTATGATTTAAGAATAAATTAATGCATATGTAGTATATCACCCATTAGATAAATTAGTTCATAATTTTCTATGAATGAATTTTCTAATGAAGAGAAAACAAATATTGCACTTAAAAAGTCTCATCACCCATTAAGAAATGGTGGAAGTCCCATACTCTTTAGGAAAAATACCACGAAGAAGATATTCTGAACCAATTTAGTATTAATTCTTGGAATCCTTTAATGATGATTACTATCCTAAAGATATTTTTGAAAATTCTAAATTTAGTATCTAAATAATTACGTAAAGGAAATCACCACTCACTCCAAACATGCACCTATGATTTCCATGACCACTATGAAAATTTATACTCATTTGAGTTAAAGAAGCATAAAGTTATCAAGCTACACAAAATCTACAACCAATAACTCAATTCAGATTGAGACTAACTTAGTTCAAGAAAATGGGATAAGTTGAAGTCTAAGATGAAGTAAAAGAGGGACACATTGTGTGTACTAAAGAAAAATCAAAATCTATTCTTCATATAAGATGAAACAACAATATAACATGAGTAAATTATGCGAGAATAAAATATAGATTCCAATCCAACGTAAATTACCTTTCATCTAGTCAAATAATTTTGTTTACATGTGAAGAGGAAAACATTATGGATTATAGTCCTTAGATATGGAATCATTGGCACAAATCCTAGTTTTTGGTTAGTTCACAAATGGGACCTCGATAGTGAATATGTTGAAGAAAAATGTCTATTCCATTCATAGATTTTTGGTGTAAGAGTAGTCATAAGAATTTATCATTAATGACAATAGCTGAAAGGAACGATAAGAAGATTGTTCCAAGCCAAGATCTCGGATGATAATAGCACACCACATTGGTCAAATCCTTATTAAGCCAAACTATAAGAAACTTGCTGAAATAAACACTCTCTGCATGGAAATAAATTGCTAGAAATAAACACACATTGCAAAATAAACACACATTACAAAAATAAACACACTTTTTGAAATAAACACACATTTGAAAATGTTGTGAAAATGCTTGCAAGGAAATAAGAGTCTAGTCTATAACACCTGTAGTGACAAGTACATAACAAAATTCAACTAAAGAATCAAAAGCATTTACAAAATTAATACTTAACAGATTTACATGATTTTCTTAGAAATATAAATACCAATAAAACAAGGATCCTATTTCTTGGAGGAGTGGGCCCTTGCTCCACCTTGAATCAGGATTTGAAAAAGTATGATTCTCTCAAAATGAAGTGGCTATTTTATTACTGAAATGTTATGTCTTACAAAACTTCATTGTATCTCTCTCTCTCTCTCTCTATCTATATATATATATATATATATATATATATATATATATATCTATCTATATGTCTTTATGTATATTTCATCATCCAAAGATGCATTTACAACCATAGTTGTTCTACCATTCAAATGGAACCGAATAGTGCCCAAAATAGATGTGGAATTTAGAAACCTTGTTGGACATACAACTATCTAATAAGTTATCTCTGGATCTGGAGTATGAAGAATCGAAATCTATTGATCTTCTCTGATTGGAAGGCCCATTGATTTCTCTATCATCAGATTTTGTCAAAATAAATAGATTCCCATTGATTCTAGAACTTTGGAGAAGTTCCATAAACCAAAGGGAACTATTCCAGAACTAACTGTGAAAGTTTTGGAGCTATGCGCAATAGTTTCGAAACTAAGTGTTGGAGTTCTAGAACTAAGTCTAAACGTTCCAGAACTAAGTGATAGAGTTCCTTAGCTTTGTGTGATGGAGTTCTAGAACTAAGTCTGGAGGTTCCAAACTAAGCCGTATTGAAGCCAATGCTCCCAAAAACATGTTGATTGCTTCATACTTCATTCTTCTTGATGATTGTGACTTGTTTTATTACAAAAACTGAATTTCCACACACTTTGTTAGGAATTACAGAGTTTTTAGATGTTAGAACTAAATCCAAAAAATATGGACAATTACATCCTAACTTATACTAGATCAAACAAAAGTCACAAAATGCAATCAAACTTGATAAAAAGGAGAGTAAAATAAGATCATTTATTACACATTAACGAGACATATTTTGGCCTTATCATCTCCCCCATACTTACTTGTTTGTAAGTCCCCTTACAAAATTTACTCTTCAAATCTTGGGTTGTGAATTCTGCATTCCAATTGACTACTCAGGTCAAATGGCTGAAAACTAAATATCCCAGTGCTTTAGTTCAGAAGTACTATACCTTGATCCTGCTTCTATCTTCCTCTGCCACTCCTCAAAGTGAGTGGGATCTTGAGGCTCTCTATTTTTCCATGGAGACATGGGGGTGAGAAGGAGAGGAGGCCTTGTTCTCATTCCCATCCATATGCCCCTACATTTTTCATTGACTTGAGGGATTAGTGTACACAAAGCTTTAGCTCTTTCCAGACTCCATATTAAGTTTGTGGGAGATATCACTTCTCTTCTTCTCAATGCAACTATGAGAAACTCCCATATTTTCAAACATCCATCATAAATATCTTCAAATTTTTCCTCCTCATAAGAGGTGAAGGCATCAATACTTTTTTAAAAATGGCGGCAAGATAATGTGCCTTGAACCGACTATCAAAGGCATGGGATCTGAAATGTATAACAAAGGAAGATGGTTTTCCATAGTGAGCCCTCATGCAGATGCCAGATGAACTAGCTTTTAATAGATGTTCAAAATCCCTCTCTTTCCATGCAATCTGATTTTGAAGTACAGAAAAAAAATGCATTCAACTGGCTTTCCCCTACATACAAATTGATCATGAAGCTTGTATTCTTTTCCAACATAAAATTACAGAGATAGAATTCACAGAAGATTTTTCTATTCTCTGCACTAGCTGAGGAATATGTTGTCATGAACTCAGATTCATCTTTTATTTCATGTGGAAGGCCACATGCAATTCTTGATAGTTTTCAAATGAATAAATTGTTCTTCCAGAAAGACGTTGTATGTAGGAGAAGGTCTCTTGCATGTGAGTAATTTTTCACTCATTATGCAAACCATTTGTATCTTTACTAGACATTTAAATTTGTCTTCTTCCTCTTTGTAAAATTTTTCTTCCCATTCCTTCCTTTCCTTCTTCTCCTCTTCCATCTTGCTTCTTAGTTCCTCATTTGATGTTTTAAATTCATTAAGTTCCCTGCAGGTATCATCCCACAACTGCTTAAGTGGCCAATAAGTCAATTCAGTTTGCACAACTTGATTCATTGAAGATATCTTTGACATATCATTTTGTTTACTAGCCAATTGACATTCTTTCTCTTTTTCTACCATTTTTGTTTGACCAATGTCAATTCTTCAGTCCTATCTATGAGCTGAGTTTTTAGTTGCTCAATGAGCATTTCCCTCTGTTCCAATTTGAGTTTGAGGAAATTTAATTCCTCATCTTTCTCCCTGATGATAAGTTCTACTCTCTAGACAAGAACAAAGTCTATTTTAAGTGTTGTTTTTCCTCCTTTTCTAAAATTCCTTGGGAAATGAGCATTCCTCTTCTACCAAAGGGGATTTCCCTTTTCATTTCCAAGATGCCAATTCCTCTTCTTCATGTGACTGTACACTTTTGATTCACTCATCTCTTGAAAATCATGTTCTTCAAATCTCTCCTCTTCTTTTCCACCTCAGTTTGACTTGGTTGAGGAGGAGTCATTGCCATGCTACCCAAAATATCAGCAACTTCTTTCTCCAAACCATCATGTTCTTCAATATCCTTTAGAGTTTCTCTAGACCTCTTATGAACTCTTCTTCTTTGAGGAGCTTCAAAATGTCCTGAAGTGGGTTTCCTCCTAGAGCTTCTTCTTGATTTTCACTTCATGATCCAGCTTAGGTGAATTTTCATTATCAGAGATATATATTAGTTCTTCTATTATTACTGTAGAGGAAGGGGTTTCTTTTGAAGGCACAATAGGTTTTGTAGTTTTAATCATTCTTTCAGATCTCCTCCTCTTTGGTACATTAACCCCTCTATTTCCTTCTTTTTTCTTTTAGGGGATCAATCTCCAAATTAATTTTAGGGAGAAAGGGGTTGGTATTCCCCTCCTGATAATATCAGGGCTTTGTTTGAATTTGTTAAGGAACTTTTCCCATGCTTCTTCTCCATTTTTCTTTGAAATAAAATGGTGTTGATAGACCAGATGGACTAATCCATGATGTCTAATTGTTCCAACTCCCCAAGAATACCTCTGAGCCATTATCTGATGGATTCAAAAAGGAACCCTGGAAGGTTTACTATATATTCTGTTTTGCATACCCCATACCTAAGATATATTAGCATCTTAAGGACCTCTCTTCCCACAGTCCCAAATTGGCCATCACAAGTTAGGTACTTAACTACCCAAAATGCTACCCTGTCAAAGGGTTTGGGAAAGTGGCTCTTCTGACCCCCTTTATGATTTTCTTAGTGTTATAAATATATTGGGGTTCAGATTCCCCCTCTTGTATCAAGGTTTCCACTAGTTCTTTTAGGGTCCCTTTTATAGGATTAGGAACATGTACAATCGGTACCCCCGATACATTACTCATTGTATTGATAGTAAAAGGAATTACAATGCTTTTAACTTTAGTTCTAGGATTCTTCTAAATTTACAACAAATTCCCTTACCAATTCATCATTGTACCTCAAGAACTTTTTTAGGAACTCCAACCACCTGCTTGTCCAAAAATGGTTGCCACTTCTCCATCTACAAGAAGTTGTGTATCATCCTCTGGCTCTGACTTCTTTTTAATCCCCATGGACAAAGAGGATGATTCAAATTCTTCCTTCTTCAAATTCTTACTTAGTTAGAAAATAGTTTAGCTATAACTATTAGATTTTAGCTATGGAACTATTGGGTTTAGCTATGGAACTGTTGGTTTAGCTGGGGGTTTAGCTATGAAATTCAAATATAATTCTTCTGCTTCTTCCTTGAAGTTTTTCTACAACTTCTCAACTTCATTTATTCCACCCAAATGATAGCTCATTACAAATACGCCACCACTTTCTTATTCCATCGACATCACCCTCATGATTACTTACTTTTTTAATCATAATGTATAATAAATGACTCATCATACCAACTTCTTAAATCAAGTCTAATCACACATGCAAAACTTTTAATTTAACCTTTAATAAGATCAAGACATAATTACCATCCTTGCTGATGTAATCCCTCCACCTTGATGACTCATCATTCCTAAAAGTGAAAAAGGAAAAATGGTTAGAAAAGATAGTTGGAATTCCAAAAAATTCCTTTTATTTTGCATTAGCCATTTATTGAAGAGACCAACCACCATTTCTAGTTTTCAATTGGTCTTTTGAGAGATTTTTTTTTTTTTTTTTGGAAGAGAATGCCATTTACTAGTTTTCATTCCTTCCCTTTTTATTTTTTTTTTTTTTTTTTTTTTTTTTTTGGAGAGAGAATGCCATTTTTTGGTTTCATTCTCTTCCCTTTATTTTGGATTCATGCATCTGATTATTTGATCATTTTGGAAGAACTAGGTTCTTCCATATGATCAAATTCTTTATCTTTCAATCTGCTTCAAGAATTCATCCCTAGTAGGAGGCTTCCTATAAAGTTTTAACCTGTGTCCATTGACCAAAAGTGTCCTTCTACTACCATCAATGGGAAGTAGCTGAATAGAGCCATTGTCAAATATCTTCTCAATCTGATAGGGTCCTAACCATCTAGTTCTCAACTTGCCTTTGAATTGTTGGTACTTGGAATCAAACAATAATGCCCAATCTCCTATCTTAAATTACCTTTCCTTGATATGTGTATCATGCCACTACTTCCTTTGGTCTTGGATTATCTCTGTCTGATGAAGTGCTTCCAATCTCATCTCATCCAATTCATTGAGTTGTAGAATTCTTTCCTTTTGTTGCATCCAATTCAATACCCAATTTAGTTGTTGTTCTCAATGTTTGTAGTTCAAATTCAATAGGTAATAAGGGATTTTTCCCATAGACTAACTCATATGGTGAGAACCCTATTGTAGTCTTCCAAGTTGTATTATAAGCCCAGACAGCCTCAAGTAGTCTCTTTACCCAATCTCTTCTACTTGCTTCAACTATTTTGGTAAGATGTTTTCCAATTCTTTGTTTGTTACTTTCTTCTTGTCCATTTGATTGTGGGTGATAGGGAGATGACTTCCTATGATTGATCTGATAGTACATTGTGAAGGCCTGATCATATTAGACATGAACTGTGGCCCTTGATCTGAAACTATACTCCTTGGTGCACACAAACTTCATCATAATTTTGTGCCAAAGGAAATCAACAACTACTTCTTCAGTAGCATTTGTTAAAGCCTGCACCTCTTCCCACTTTGTCACATAATCACACACAAGAATGTGCTCCTTTCCTTGTGAAGGAGGACTAAAGGGACCAAAAAATCCATCCCCCACCTTTCAAATGGTTCAATCACTACTTGAGGTTGCAGAGGCATTTCATTGGTGAAAGTTGGTTGTCCCATCCTTTGACAAGGATCACACTTGCTTGATGTATTTCTTCACATCTTTATACAGAGATGGCCAATAATAATAATAGTGCCAAGTATTTTGTGTGTTGTTCTTTTCACTTTGAAAAGTGTCCTCCACTTGGTTCATCATGACATGCCCTAAGTATGTCAAAGATTTCATCTTCTCTCACACACTACGTAAAACCAAATCAGACCACATTTAAATAACATTCCATTTAACCATTTAAATTGGGCACTTGGTTTTGATTAACTTCTTCATTTGTTTCTTAGTAAAAGGAGGAGGAAACTTCCTGTTGCAAGATAATTTTCCATATCAGCAAACCATGGTGTATCAGCTGAAATAGAAAATAATTGTTCATCTGGAAAGTTGTCCTTAACTAGATCTTGCTCCCCTGTAGTGGTTAATCTTGACAAGAAATCAGCTACCACATTAGATTTTCCTGGATTATCCACAATGGTAATATCAAATTCTTGTAAAAGTAATAACCATCTAATTATCCTACCTCCAACCACTTGGTTTGTTCATTAAGTATCTAATTGTTGAGTGATCTAGTATGTACAAATATTTTGTACCCTGTAATATAATGTCTGAACTTATTAATTGCATAAATCACAACAAGAAATTATTTTTTAGTGGTGGTGTAATTTCTTTCAGTGGGAGTAATATTTTTACTAAGGTAGTAAATAGCATACATTTTCCCTTCTTCATCTTTTTGTCCCAAAACTACACCAATTGAGTTATTTGAGGCATCTGTTTGGATGTGAAAAGGTTTCTCCCAATTAGGTCCTCTCAATATTGGGGCAAGTGATTAATTTTTCTTTAATTTCTTCAAAAGCATGTTGACACTTTTCATCCCAACAAAATTCACAATCCTTGGTAAGTAAACTAAACATGGGGGCAAATTTTTACTAAAATCCTTGATAAAACACCTATAGTATCCAACATGCCCTAAGAATGACTTGATATCTATGGGGGTTTGAGGAACAGGTAAGTCTAAAATAATCCTGATTTTGTTTTGGTCAACTTGAATTCCTCTTTTTGAAATGTGGTGTCCTAATACAATCCCCTCATCAACCATCATCAAACATTTCTCATGACTAAGAGACAAATGGTGTTTCTCACATCTTGTTAATACTCTATCCAAATTCTTCAAAGCATCATCAAATGTGTCTCCATGCACAATAAATTCATCCATGTATACCTCTACACAATCATTCATTAGGTCTAAAAATTGCTAATACAACTCTTTGGAAGGTTGTTGGAGCATTACATAGTCCAAATGGAAATACCCTATAGGAAAAGGTACCCCATGGACAAGTAAAGGTAGTTTTTCCTGATCCTCAAGAAAAATCTGATTTGATTATATCCACTAAAGCCATCCAGGAAGGAAAAGTATTGTTTACCTGCAAGGTTGTCTAAAACTTGATCTATGAATGGTAAGGGAAAATAATCTCTCAGTGTGGCTTTGTTCAGCTCCCTATAATCAAACAATTCTCCATTTTCCATTCTTTTTAGGCACAATTACAAGAGGAGACACCCACTGACTATCTGAGATAGGGTAGATAAAACCTACTTGTAATAGTTTTTCAATTTCTTGCTTGACTATGTCCCTTAAGGCTGGATTAATCCTTCTCTGAGGTTTCTAACTAGTTTAATGTTTTCAGTATAGATGTGATGGGTGAAAATACTTGGATGGATTCCTTTCATGTCTTTATAGTCCCAAGAAAAATCTCTAGTATGATCTTTCAGAACATCAAACAATTTAGCTTCTTCATCATTCTTCAACCAACTATTAATGTTCAAAATTTTACCCGTTGAATCTCAACATGTTTGGTTCCAGTGTGTGATGAACTGATTTGTTGAAAGGGTTCCATTAGGGTGTTTAGTGGACATGAATGTGGTAATAACATATGATATGTAGCAATATCTCCAAAATTTCCTTGAGAAAGAATACTGGAAAAGGACAGTAGGTAGAGTTATGATACTTATCTTGTTGTCGGTCAAACTCCTCATCACTTTGCTTTTTTCCAAAAATTCCTCACCATTTCCTAATATCTTTGAGACTGAAGCTACTGATTCCATAGCTATTTCTTCCCCTCCCCAAGAGAAATCTCATTCCTCTAGAGTGAAATTATTTGCATTCATAGGGAATTGTTGTTGGTGTGGTTCTAGAGATAAGTGTGAATGTTCCAGAACTAAATCTGATGGTTCCAAACTAAGTCCATAGGTTCTAAACTAAGTAAGTTCCAAACTAAGTCCATAGGTTCTAGAACTATCCTATCCCCGATTTCTCCAAGGACAATTGGTGTTCATTCAATGGTTGATTAATCATATCTTCCACCTCCCGTACATGATCCTGCAATGTTATCATAGCCAAAGAAGACATGTTTTTCTTATTAGTATCAGGATCATCAACCCATAATTGTTCTTGATTATCAATAAAAGGTCATGCAGAAGGATATAAGGAAATTTTCTTAGAATTCTTACCATTTGAGATAGTCATATCACCTGATCTATGCAATCAATTAAGGCAACAAATTGTAGCTAACCATGGTCTACCCAAAATAATGGGATAACCAAGTGTTTTACCTTTTGGCCATAATATAAGGAAGTCCACTTGGATATTCCCATGACTCCACCATAACTACCACATCTTCAATAACTCCTTCTAGTTTTTCTACTGACTGATCTATCCATCTGTAATATGGTGCTAGTAGGTTGTATACCTATTAATGGTAATGTTTTCAAAGTGTCCACTGTCATCACATTTATAGTTACTCCCAAATCAACCAAAACATTATGTATATCTTTATTCCCTATAGAGACAGAAATAACAGGGCTTCCAGGATCTCCATATTTGGGAAGTAAGAGTTTTCCTACTAATAAATCAACAAGTTTCCCATCTACCTTAATAGTCCTAGGGTACTGCTTCTTCCTTCTTCCGGTCTTTTTAAACATAGCATTTTGATTAACTTGTTTAACTCAGAATGTCCTTGATTGCTTACAATAATGGTATTTCAATATTTAATTTCCTCAATTCCTACACCAACTCAGATTCCTTGGTCTCTATAACTTCTTTAAATCTCTCTGGAAATGGAGTTTTAGTAGAGTTGTTATCTGGCTCCTTATCTTTTTTTCTTTTTCATCCTTCTTAGGAACAACCAAACTAGGGGTTTCAGTTTCTTCTATCATTTTAGTAATTATAATAGGTGGACTACTAATTATTTTTCCAGATCTAGTTTGAATATCCTTACAATCCATGGCATTAAGATCAACTAGTTTTTCTTGTTTTGTCCCATAGACAAGAGTTGTTTGTTTGTTTATGGGATTAGCCACTTGTTTGTGTTGGTATTTGTGTTTGAACCACATTTTTAGTCTATGAATTTTGTGTTGGGGAACCCATTATGGCTTGTTGATTCTGATTGGGATATGTCTTCCCTTGAGCATAGTTATTAGGGCTCCACCTAGGTTGTGACCAAGCATTGGGTTACCTTGAACCATGGTTGTTGGTGTCCTTGAGCATACCAAGATTGTCCTGCCCAATCCTTGGGGATTCCATGCTGGTTGAGGGGCCCAAGGTGGTTGTCCCCAATTTTTGGTACTTATCTGAGCCACCCATGGCATCATCCAGGGATTAGGAACTGACCTTGGCATGAACTTCCCTAGCTAGGTTGTCTCTGGACAAAGTTTACTTCTTTTGTGGATGGAGTGTTGGTTTGTTTAAGCTGATTTTTATGAATGGAAGAAGAGAACAAGCATTAATCTCATGGTCCCTAGATTCACAGATAAGACACATTTCTATTTTATCCAGAGGAAAATCTCTTATTGCATGCTTTTTTTCCTACATCTAGGACAATACATAGCTAATGGTTCAGTTTTAGCATTTTCTTTAGCTTGCAATCCATCCATGGTGGAGGTTAATTGAACTAGAATGTCTATTTTAAAGTTTTCTAGTTCATCCATCAGTTTTTCATATCTGGATTCAAACTTTTCACTATTTTTCCTTTCCTAGGTCCACCCCTTGTTCTTGAATAACTTCTACAAATGTCTTTAATATCATTCATTCTCAATTGATCAATGTTTCCACCTCCTTAAATTAAGGGCTTCCTAGATTCATCATCCAGACCTTTAAGAAAAATGGTTTTTCTTAACTCTTCTTGAAGTACAAATCCACACCTTTTACTTACAAAGAGGAATCTATCCAAATAATCTTCCATATTCTCATCCTCCTCCTACTTGATTTTGAAAAATTCTTCCTTCCTGTTTCTCCCTCTACAATAGTAGTCTTGATATTTGTCTAGGAAGGAAGTTTCCATTTGTGCCCAAGTGGTAATAGAATTAGATGTTAATCCCATAAACCACCTCATTGTTGCATCCTTTAGAGTAGATGGAAACAACTTGAGCTTTTGATTATCTATTTTGTAATCATAAGTCTGACACAATACTTTAAATTCAAACAAAAATTGGTCAGGATCTTCATAGATGACATCCCTCTAAATGTGGGTAAATGTGTAGGTGAAATATTCTTCATAGGTGTATCATCATCATCCAACTGAATTGGATAAGTAAAGGTCCTATCAGGTTCTCTTTCAGCTTCTCATGCCATTTCTACAGTACTTTCTAGACTTTTCTCCCAATCAATGTGGTATGTGATCTACTTTGGGAAGGTGAGAAGTCAGGAGTAGGAGGTTGACTACTCAATTGAGAATCAAAACTTTCTCTAAATGGGTCTTGGGAGATAATCCTTCTTCTAAAAGTTCCACTTCCTTCTGGTGACTGATCCAAGAATTCCAAAGGTGGCAGTTTTTGCTTCTTGTCTAACAGAGAGACAATGGTGCTTCCAATTCTTGGTCAACTTCCTTATTTGAACTAGAGGATGCTGATAATTCTTGTTGAGATATTTTTGGGAGAAATCTACCCTTTGAGTCTCTTGGTCTACTCATAAATTTTATGATAACGTAGGGAAGATTTTTCAATTACTAGATGTATGATTTTTTCTCTTGTTGACACCTAATTAGACAATTCTAACTAGTGGGTCCTGAAAATGGTGCCAAAAATGATGGGTGTCATTATTCCCTTCATTTAATCAACTCTTAGTTGATGTCATATTCAAACCAGGGGTGTGTCTGAAGCTATATGCAACAAGAAGAATCCTAGTGATCTAGTAATTGACTGTAGGTATTTGTTATTTTATTTTTTGGGGGTTTTTGCAGTGTCCTTAGGATTCCATGGCAAAGCCTTATTATATCTATGCTACAAGAAACTTGCTTGAAATAAACACTCATTGCTGAAATAAATTGTTGAAATAAACACACATTGCAAAATGAAATAAATTGCTAGAAATAAACACACATTACAAAAGTAAACACACTTGCTTGGAAATAAACACACAGTTTTGAAAATGTTGTGAAAATTCTTGCAAGGAAATAAGAGTCTAGTCTATAACACCTACAGTGACAAGTACATAACAAAATTCAACTAAAGAATCAAAAGCATTTACAAAATTAATACTTAACAATCTACATGATTTTCTTAGAAATATAAATACCAATAAAACAAGGATCTTGTTTCTTGGAGGAGTGGGCCCTTGCTCCACCTTGAATCAAGATTTGACAAAGTATGATTCTCTCAAAATGAAGTGGCTATTTTATTACTAAAATGTTCTGTCTTACAAAACTTCATTGTATCTCTCTCTCTCTCTCTCTCTATCTATATATATCTATATATATATATATATATATAATATTAAATCTATCTACATGTCTTTATGTATATTTCATCATCCAAAGATGCATTTACAACCATAGTTTTTCTACGATTCAAATGGAACCGAATAGTGCCCAAAATAGATGTGGAATTTAGAAACCTTGTTGGACATACAACTGTCTGATAAGTTATCTCTGGATCTAGAGTATGAAGAATCAAAAATCTGTTGATCTGCTCTCCTATTGGAAGGCCCATTGATTTCTCTATCATCATATTTTGTCAAAATAAATAGATTCCCATTGATTCTAAACTTTGGAGAAGTTCTAGAACCAAAGGGAACTATTCTAGAACTAACTGTGAAAGTTCCGGAGCTATGCGCAATAGTTCGAAACTAAGTGTTGGAGTTCGAACTAAGTCTAAGTTCCAAACTAAGTGATAGAGTTCCTTAAGTGATAGATAGAGCTCCTTAGCTGTGATGGAGTTCTCGAAACTAAGTCTAGAGGTTCCGAACTAAGCCATGTATTGAAGCCAATGCTCCCAAAAAAACATGTTGATTGCTTCATACTTCATTCTTCTTCCGATGATTGTGACTGTTTTATTACAAAAACTGAATTTCCACACACTTTGTTAGGAATTACAGAGTTTTTAGACGTTTAGAACTAAATCCAAAAAAATATGATGGACAATTACATCCTAACAGAGAGAAAAATCCCGTTGCAGAAGATATCCTAAGAAGCTCAACTCCAAAAATCATACAATGTTGAAGAAGTTTGGTATGCATTGTGGTTTGAATCCATTTCTCGACCATAGAAATAAAAAAATGAAACTGGGCTTCACGAATAGCTACATGTAAGGAGACTCACAATGGTGTGTTGTTGAAAGTGCAAAAAAATAACAAACATAATTTTATCAACTACTAAAATAGGTGTGCCACGATCCAAGAACAACCGAGGAAACAAGGAAAGGACATGAGATCTAAATAAATAGGAGTGTCATGATCTAAGAAAAGCCAAGGTAACAAGGCAAGGACATGAAACCCGAAGAAGTAGTATCAACACGTAGCTTCACTTGAGGGTTGTTAGAGTAGGTATTTATCTTAGCTCATGTTCACCTTGGTACTTTATTTTCCTTTATTGTATTTATCCTCACCCATTTATGTGTGTGGATATTTTTATTTATTTATTTAGATATTAGGGAGATATTATCTAGTTGTTAGGTATAGTTATTTCCTTGATCTATGGTACTAAATAGTTCTTTTCTTCATCTATGGTATTGACTAGATCCTTGATCTCTAGTTCTCTCCTAAATCTATGGACTTGACTAGTTATTTGATAACTATTTTTCTTGATTTATGGCTTGATCTACAATCTTGATTGATTCTTAGATTTTATTCCTTTCCTATATAAGAAAGGCCCATTCTCATTATATTTCATTGAGTTCCATAATAATATATGATATTTCTACTCATTTGTTTGCAAAGGTTTATGTAAAGTTATTCTGGTGAATTACTTTCATCTTATTGATCGTGGTGTTTGATTAACATCTATGTTCTTGGTTTGGTATGATTTGGTTATCATTCCTTTTATGGGTAAAGTGACACCACCGATCCGTATGAGTTGCCAAAATCAACTACTCGAACATTGACAAACTAACACTGGGATTACTAGAATAACTCCCCCATAAGAGAGATCATCAACATGCCAAAAAAGTTTGAAAATACAAATATAAAATATCTCAACAAACAAGAGAGATATAAATGTATACACCCATAGATACAATAATGCAACACCCAAAATTTTAGGACATCGAGCTCAACCGAAATTGCATCCACAAGTGATTACAACACCCTCCCAAATTTGACACTTTATAATTGAGTGCATGTAAATATTACAATGAGTAAAAGTACCTTTTACATTTGAAATATGTTTATTAAAATTTCACTAATGTGTAGATCTAAAAAAATACACAATTTCAAAACAACGATCACCTTAATCGAGCTACGGATCAAACGTTATGAGCTCTATGAGGTTTTTTATTAAAATAATATTTTAATGCTGATGTTTTTTTTTAAAAGGTACACATGACACTTAAATTTCCAAAGGGTAAGAGAGTGCATCCACATGATATAAGGTTGTGTCCAATGGATAAAATCTTGCACCCAAAACCTAAATGTCCAAAGGGTAAATCATTGCATGCATCAGAGGGTACATGTCTATATCTAATGGATAAAAGAATGCAGCCAAAGGGTGCAGATCTACATCCAAAGGGATAAAATACCGCATCCAACACAAAAATATCCAGAGGGTAAAAGAATGCATCCGGAAGGTACACGCTTATATCCAATTGATAAAATAATGCACCAAAAGGGTACAAATCTACATCTAGTGGATAAAAGACTACATCCAAAATAGAAATATCCAAAGGGTAAAAGAATGCATCTAAAAGGTACACACTTATATCTAATGGATAAAAGAATGCACCGAGAGGGTACATATCTGCATCTAGATTTGACTATCTCAAAACATGGTTGAGTTTACAATCGATTCTAGGGTTTTGGCACCTTCCAAATCTAATGACGCACTCTATTTTTCATAAAAATGCTAACAAATTTCAAATATATGAAAATAATTAACCCTTGCTTACAAAAGAAAAACTTATAGATGGATGTCTACATCATCTATCACTCTAATACCATGAAAGGAACAATACGAATATCGTTCCAAGCCACTATCTTAGAGGATAATATCACACCACATTAGATTTGCAAAATAGAAGAGATAAAGTACCATATATAGAAATCCATCATAATCCATAATGTTCAATACATTACAATACAATGACTTGAATTACTCAATTAGAAAGATGTACATATAGGAGGAAGTGCAAATACTACCTAAATCAGTGGTGAAGAACTCCACTAATCGATACTAGTAGTTAATTTAACTCCAAAATACTAGTAAGCTAACTCCACATAGCTGAGAAGCCAAATCAACACAACAAGTAAGCTAACTCCACACAACTAGTAAATCTAAGAAAGATAACCCAACAAGTGTAGGGATACCACAAGTGTAAGAATTATCCTGATAAATAAATAAAAGGATGAATAATAACCTATGCTAACAATAGCATGAATAACCTCATCTATAAAGAAATTGTCAATCAACCAAATATTTCAAGTATGCCCCATTTATGACCTTATAAATTAGGATGGATCATCTCCTCCGATAACAAAGGTATACATGTTAATCTCTAATACCACTTATCATTCTATTTCTATCATTTCAAAAATTCTATACGTTTGATGCAGAGACAATGGATGTTTCATTATTTACTCGTAGGCATCCACACAAGCATGTTGATCATATGCGTATAGTGAAAATACCCATGATGTAGTTATACTAGTGGAAACATGATGTATAAAATTCATAAATTAATTCATTAATCTAATCATATTGTGATAAATCTTAAGAAAATTTTCCATATAGCTTTGCATATTTTTGAACTTTGCCAACAAAGACAAAAAAATCTAGAAACAATGTATACACAATAATGTTCTATGTTAGTGTATAAAGCCATTACAATAAGTTAGATCTTAAAAATACAAATATATAATGAGGGATAAAATAGAAGCTAAGGTTTGAAACATGAGTCTTAGCAATAACACAATTGGGAATATTGATTCATAAGGAAGGGTGACTAATTAAAGAGGATCTACCAACAAAGGTTCCTATGGTACCATAAAGCCTACAATTATAGTTAATAGTTAATACAAATACACTTCATGTAATATGGTACTCCAAAGCCTTACCCACATGTTTTTACCTCAAAGACCATCAATTCATCTCTAATAGATGACACAAAGAATCCTATAGTGTAAAAATACAACATATGTAGATTAGTTATGGAGCCACTTGAGTATGTGCCAAAACTTCTACAATACACATCTTTAGCTTTTTTAGGGTCCAACTATTAGAGTATGTTGTTTACCTTAGCTCATGTTCACATAGGTACTTTATTTACCTTCTATTTTATTTATCCTCACCCACTTATGTGTGGATATTTATTTTATCTTATTTAGATATTAGGAGGATATTATCTAGTTATTAGGTATAGTTCTTTCCTTGATCTATGGTCTTGACTAGTTCTTTGTTGTCTAGTTCTTTCCTAGATCTATGGTCTTGACTAGTTCTTTGTTGTCTAGTTCTTTCCTTGATTTATGGCTTGATCTATGGCCTTGACTAGTTCTTAGATTGATCTTCCTTTCCTATATAAGCAAGGCCCCTTCTCATTGTACTACATAGAGTTCCATAATAATATATGATATTGTTGTTCATTTGTTTGCAAAGGTTTTTGTAAATTTATTCTAGAAAATTACTTTTAGCTTATTGAGTGTGATGTTTTATTAGCATCTAAGTTATTTTGGCTTGAACGATCTATTTATATTTCCTTTTACCAACACACCTCAATACAAAATAATAAAGGACAAATCACACTATGTAGTACCATGAGGTTTCAACAACCTACTACCTATTTACCAAATAGGTGTGGGGAATGTGTACTCAAGTGTTACTTAGTATTGGGTTTGGGAAGCACCTGTCCTAAATTTATGGAATCTTATTCATTCCACTCAACGTAACTTTGTTTTATAGTGTAATACACCCTATTGCACTCCCAAGGATTTCATTGTACAATATTACTCTCTATATACCACACACATTAATCTAGTGACATAATGGTTGGAAGGTGAAGAGTCACACATGTAATCCCATAAGAGTTTAAATTTCATAACAACTTTCTCCTACTTCATGACATTGTAATATATTTGCATACACATCTATATGTTTAGATAACAATAAAAGTAGAAGATATATATTTACATACAAATCTATATTTTTAGATAACAATATAAGTATAAGATAAATATCCATAAATATTTTTGAAGAGTATTCCATGTATACGATGCACTCATAAATAAACACATTTACTTCTCTAGTTATATTATCACTCTTTTGATGCTTTATATAGCTTTAAATAAATTTTAAATATGTATTTATCACATCTAAATCCACATTTAGGGTGCTCTTGGGCCCCATATAAAACCTCTCTAACTCAAGACATTTCATCACTTGTATATGTGTAAGTATACACATTATGATGTAGACATACTTATAATAGTATTATAAAAACCTAGATTCAAATTCAACACATATTCTCGTAGACATACATTCAAAAGGAATTTTTACCATATCTATCTTAATCAATTATATTCATTCCTATCTTGTCTTTTCTATATTTCAAAAATTTATAGATATAATTCATACACACATAGTAAATTATTGACATGCATATTTTTATATATTTTTAGGAACTTGGGTTTCCAATCATAGGACTAATAATGAAAGCCAAAAATATTCACAACCCTCCACTAGGGAGATTAGTTTACCTCTCTTTAATTTGTTTGTTCACCTTACTTTTATTCTCTTAGTAAATTTGACAACTATGAACATATAGTAAGGTTTTTATTGCATTAAATATGGTATGAACACTTAAGTATATGGAATTGGGAACTTATATTTACATTAATCCCATTTATAAATAAAATATCAATTAAAGCATCCTCTTACTCTCTCACATGTCCCAAATCCACTAGACCACAACTATTCTCTAGATAAAATCCTCGAGAATCATTACACCTTTTACAAAACACATCCACAGACTTACACTTATCTAAGGATTTATTCCTTGTTTATTTAACCTAAAAAAGAATAAGTATGTGTAAATTCTTCTTAGACTTTGGATTAGTGTTCAAAATATGAGATACATTTAGATTAATTAATTTAACAATAATGTGCATATTATAATATTATATATAGAAATATGTAAAATAGATCAATTGAAAGACGTGATACATGAAACAAGACATAAGAGGAGGGATACACTTAGCTATTATACTACTTTGAAACATGATCCGGCTTACAGGAGGATGAAAATACTAAAAGCGATATACAAATGCTTCATGTATTGTTTTATAAGTGTAGGATGAACATGGATAAAAATAGTACTTATGTATGGAATTGTTTGGTGTTTCTATATTTATTTTGTGGTTATGTACATAATTTTTTAATATTTATGTGACATTATGTGCTTGTGCAAGCCAACTGGAATGTGTATTCATGTGAAACCCTAGGCCCCCAAAATTGTGAAACTATTTGTATGACCTGAAATAACTTCAAACCCTAACCATGAGTAGGATAAATTGTGAAAATGTTAGTGGTTGGGTTAAAGTGAAATCTATACATTTCCTACATTGGAACTAATCCAAAGAAGCCTCAAACTACACATAGATCTCCACATAGAGATGTGATATCTATATGACTGCAACTATCTTTGACAATGTGTTTACTTGATAATTATTTTTAAATGGCTTGGTTTACTTTTTCTTAAATTGGATTGGAGGGATTGTAACTTGGGAAACTAGACACTTGAACCTAGTTGGAAATTCTTCAAACTTGTGTGGGGATATTCCTAGTGTGTACTTCCACTTTAGGGAGATTTAGGAGATATTTGGATGATTTTGGAATTATATTTTCAAGTAGTGCTAGATTAAAAGTGCCAAGTGAGTAAATGAGTGCATTTAACTTGCTTATATAGGGATTCATTGGTTTAATTTCACATTAATAATGACCTATAGGAAATATATCAAACCATGAATTCTATAAAATTGAGAAAATGACTATTAGGTTGCTTGGGATGAAACCAATTGTTTCAGACCAAACCATTCAATGGTTTGGTCCTTTTTTTGTGGTTTCATATGAGTGAGGTTTAGAAAATTTTCGGAATGAAACTTGGAAGTGTTAGAATTTTCTGGACTCATGGAAGTAATTATGTGAGTAAATGGGTAGTGTAATGAGGAGAGAAAGTCATGCAATAAGGCTAAGGATAGGAAATTTAGCTTATAATGTTCACACAAGTCATGATTTAGGAATTAAGTCAATACTGAAAGTATCAAGTGATAAATTACCAAATTTTAGTGTTTAAATTTACGCATGTTAAAATATGAAAATAAATTTTCTTTCTTAAAGGGAAATATAAATGAGTGTGTAGACACACTTTGTATTTTCTAGAGGTGTTTGATTTTCTAAAGAGTTCACATGATCTCCATATTGAAACCTACAACACATAGTGTATTCAATTCCCATAAAAATAATTGACATTTAACTCATTTTAAAAATGTATTTGAAATTTGAAAAATGTGAAAATTGAGAAAAGGTAGGAGTACACCTATTTGTATTTCCAAAGGAGTAGCTCCTTGATTAAGTGCTTAGATAAATGGATAGATATTTATCCACTAGAGGATTGGGGTGATCATTCCCCAATTTTTAGAAGGAGAAGAACACATCAAAAAGGAATTGGGTGTTAATTGATCTAATAAAAATAAGAGTGTCGTAGGGATTTTTAGTCATCCCAAAGAACCTTATATAAAAGGAAGGTTATAACAAGGTATATCCATCCAAAACCTCCAAAAAGAGTAGAAGAAGAGTGTCGGAATAATTTGTAGTCACCCAAAAATATTATATACATGGAAATAGACTACTGCAAATATATTTATGCCCTAAGTGTGAAAAGTAACACAAATTTGAAAGGGAATGAAGTGTTAAGTGTGTTACTATGTCACAATGTATTAAGTGTGTAACATTGAATATAGAATGAGGAAGACCATGCCCCCATATAATGTATTATGAATGTAATCAAGACATGCAACTTTGAATGGTAATGACATACTCACTAAAGGTTTTGATATTGATGGAGTGTAAATTAGATCAGAAATATCCAAGAAATGAAGCTAGTGAGCATCCAATCTTACCCAAAATTACTAGTTAATCTAATATTATTGTGAGAGAGATTGATGTAAAAACATGCATTGAATAAATTCAAATAATGAATCCCAAACCTTCTTGTTTTCTTTGTAAATAAATTCAAATAATAAAATATAAAATCAATTCAAAAAGTGTTTCCACTTTGAAATTTTTTCCACACTATTGCTTATTGAATTAGTTGACAAAAATACTAGTATAGGTATTACAACCCAGAACTTGTCTATTTTAGAATGAAAATATAAAGACTCATAATAACACAATAAATAAAAATTGCTAAAAATAGACTCAAGATGATAAGTATCATCCAATAATAAGATATGGTCAACATGTAAGAAATCATTTTTAGTTTAAGTGACACACGTAAAACCATCACACACACTCATCGACTAGGTTCCCCAAACTCTCCTCAAACAAAATGACTTAAAATATATATTTTGTAATAATATATACTTATGAATGGTGCCTCACATATTTTTATGAATGGATAATGATTTTACCTTATTTAAGTGCACATCGAGTGAGTTGCACTCTAACTAGTACTCATAGCTAAAAATAGAATATGTCTATATTTTTCACTTAACCAAAAAAATATCTCCAAAAATTAAATCAAATAAATATACTAAAAATATAAACATAACTCAAACTGATTTTAATATTAATTAATTAGATTCCCACATTGACATCATACTCAACATTTCCCCATTTGATCACGAAAAGAAGAAGTGACTATCATTTCCTCAAGTCTTCCATAAATTTTCTTCAACAATTATTTGGTGAAAATATAATAAAATTGATCTTAAATTATCACATAATCAATGAAAATAAATGATCTTATTTTACTCTTCTTTTTATCAATTTTGACCGCATTTTGTGACATTTTTTATCTAATATAAGTTAGGATGTAATTGTCCATCTTTTGTTGATTGTAGTTCTAACGTTTAAAAACTATCTAATTCCTAACAAAGTGCTTTGGAAATTTAGTTTTGTAATAAAACAGGTCACAATCAGTTGGAAGAACAAAGTATGAAGTGGTCAGCATGTTTTGGAAACATTGGTTTTAATACGGCTCGGTTGGAACTTCATTAGTTCGGAACTCCATTACGTAGTTACGAGCTCTATCACTTAGTTCTGAAACTTTCGGACTTAGTTCCGAACTCCATCGCTTAGTTCTAGAACTTTTGGAAGTTCCCATCACTTAGTTCCAAAACTTTCAGACTTAGTTTCGGAACTCCTACATGTAGCTCCGAGAACCTCACACTTAGATCTGGAATGATTTCCTTTAGTTCCAAACTTCTCTAAAGTTCCAAAACTAGTGAGAATTTTTTATTCCAACAATGTCGATGATTTAGCAATCAATGATCCTTTCAATCAGAGATCAGATTAGAAGATTTCCAATTCTTCATACTCATAGATCCAGGGATAACTATCATACAACAATACGTCCAGCCATGATCCAATTCAACATCTATTTTGGGCATGATTTGGTTCTATCTGAATTGGTAGGAAAACTATGGCTATAAATGCACATGTGGAAGAAGTATATATATGCAGACTTGTAGATAGATAGATATAGATATATGTATACATAGATAAAGACACAGAGAGATAGAAAGAGACAATACATTTTTGTAATGCAGAACATTTTATCAATAAAATAGCCATTTCTGTTTTGAGAGTATATTAAGTTGTCAAATCTTGTTTCAAGGTGGAGCAAGGGCCCACTCTTCCAAGAACCAGGATCTTCATTTTATTGGTATTTATATTTCTAGAGAAATAGTATAGATCTATTAATTTTGTAAATGCTTTTGATTACTCAAGTTGAAATCTATCGTATACTTGTTCCTGCAGGTGTTCTAGATTAGATTCTTATTTCTTTGCAATCATCTTTCAGCATTCTCAATTGTGTGTTTATTTCCAAAGCAAGTGTGTTTATTTTTGTAACGTGTGTTTACTTACAACAATCTATTCCATTATGCAAATGTGTGTTTATTTCCAGCAATTTATTTCTACAGAGAGTGTTTACTTCTAACAAGTTTTCATAGTTTGATTTCAATAAGGTTTTGGCCAAGAAATCCTCAAGACATTGAGAAAATCCCCCAAAAATATAAAAAAAAACAAAAATACCTACAATCAATTACTAGATCACTAAGATTTCTTGTTGCATATAGCTTGACACCACCCTTGGTTTGAATATGACATCAACAAAGAGTTGATTAAATGAAGGGAATAATGACACCCATCATTTTTGGCACCATTTCTAGGGACACAATAGTTATAATTATCTAATTAGGTGTCAACAAGAGCAGCAAATCATACATCTAGTAATTGCAGGATCTTCCCTACGTCATCATAAAATTTATGAGTAGACCAAGAGACTCCAAGGGTTGATTCCTCCCAAAAATATCTGAACAAGAATCATCATCTTCTCATCAAATAAGGAAGTTGATCAAGAATTAGAAGCACCATTGTCCCCTGTTAGGCATGAAGTAGAATTTCCACCTTTGGAATTCTTAGATCAATCACCAGAAGGAAGTAGAACCTTTAGAAAAAATATCATATCCCAAGACCCGTTTAGAGAAAGTTTTGATTCACAATTGAGTATTCAACCTCCTACTCCTGACTTTTCACCTTCCCCAAAACAAATCACATACCATATTGATTGGGAGAAAATCTAGAAGGTACTATAGAAATGGCACGAGAAGCTGAAAGAGAACCTGATAGGACCTTCACTTATCCAATTCAATTGGATGATGATGATACACCTATGAAAAATATTTCACCTACACATTTACCCACGTTTAGAGGGATGTCATCTGAAGACCTTGACCAATTTCTATTTGAATTTAAAGTATTGTGTCAAACTTATGATTACAAAATAGATAATCAAAACTCAAGTTGTTTCCATCTACCCTGAAGGATGCAACAATGAGGTGGTTTATGGGATTAACATCTAATTCTATTACCACTTGGGCACAAATGGAAGTTTCCTTCCTAGACAAGTATCAAGATTACTATAGAGGGAGGAATAGGAAGGAAGAATTTTTCAAAATCAAGCAGGAGGAGGATGAGAATATGGAAGATTATTTAGATAGATTCCTCTTTGTGAGAAAAAGATGTGGATTTGTATTACAAGAAGAGTTAAGAAAAACCATTTTTCTTAAAGGTCTGGATGATGAATCAAGGAGAGCACTTGATCTGATGGGAGGTGGAAACATTGATCAAATAAGAATGAATGATATTAAAGACATTTGTAGAAGCTATTCATGAATAAGGGGTGGACCTAGAAAAGGAAAAATAGTTAAAAATTTAAACCCAGATATGAACAAACTGATGGATGAATTGGAAAATTTCAAAATAGACATTTTAGTTCAATTAACCTCCACCATGGATGGATTGCAAGCTAAAGAAAATGCTAAAACTGAACCATTAGCTATGTATTGTCCTAGATGCAGGAAGAAGCATGCAATAAGAGATTGTCCCTGGATAAATAGAAATGTGTCTTATCTGTGAATCTAGGGACCATGAGAGTAATGCATGTTCTCTTCTTCCATTTATTAAAAATCATCTTAAACAAAGCAACATTCCATCCACATCAAAAGAAGTAAATTTTTCCAGAGACAACCTAGCCAAGGGAAGTTCATGCCCAGGTCAGTTCCTAACCCCTGGATGATGCCATGGGTAGCTCAGACAGTGCCACAAAATTGGGGACAACCACCTTGGGCACCTCAACCAACATGGAATCCTCAGGATTGGCAGTCAATCTTGGTATGCCCAAGGACACCAACCATGGTTTGGTCAAGGAAACCCGAATGCTTGGTCACAACCTAGGTGGAGCCCTAATAATTATGTTCAAGGAGGACATATCCCAATCAGAATCAACAAGCCATAATGGGTTCCCAACACAAAATTCACAAAATGAAAATGTGGTCCAAACCCAAATACCAGCACAGCCAGTAGCAAACCCAAGAAACAAACAAAACAACTCCTGTCTACGAATAGAACCAAAAAAATCAGTTGATCTGAATGCCATGGATTGTAAGGATATTCAAACTAGATCTGGAAAAATAATTAGTAGTCCACCTATTATAATCACTGAGATGATAGAAGAAATTGAAACCCCTAGTATGGTTGTTCCCAAGAAGGATGAAAAAGAAAAAGATAAGGAGCCTAGATAAAAACTCTACTGAGACTCCATTTCTAGAGATTTAAAGAATCCATAGAGACTAAGGAATCTGAGTTGGTACAGAACTAAGGAAATTGAATATTGAAATACCATTATTACAAGAAATTAAGGACATTCCAGAATTGAACAAATTAATCAAAATGCTATGTTTAAAAAGACCTAGAAGGAAGAAGCAGTACCCCAGGACTATTAAGGTAGATGGGAAACTTGTTGATTTATTAGCAGGAAAAATTTTGCTTCCCAAATACGGAGATCCTGGAAGTCTTGTTATTTTTGTCTCTATAGGGAATAAAGATATACATAATGTTTTGGTTGATTTGGGAGTGGCTATAAATGTGATGACAGTGGACACTTTGAAAACATTACCATTAACAGGTATACAACCTACTAACACCATATTACAGATGGAGATCATCATAGTAGCAAAACCATAAAGGAGTTATTGAAGATGTGGCGGTTATGGTGGAGTCATGGGAATATCCAGTTGATTTCCTTATATTGCAGCCAAAAGGTAAAACACTTGGTTATCCCATTATTTTGGGCAGACCATGGTTAGCTATAGTTTTCTTTAATTGATTGCAGATCAGGTGATATGACTATCTCAAATGGTAAGAATTCTAAGAAAATCTCCTTATATCCTTCTACGACCTTCTATTGATAATCAAGAACAATTGTGGGTTGATGCTCCTGATACTAATAAGAAAAACCTGTCTTCTTTGGCCATGATCATGTTGCAGGATCACATACGTGAGGTAGAAGATATGATTAATCAACCATTGAATGAACACCAATTGTCCTTGGAGCAATCGGGAATAGTTAAAACCTACGAACTTAGTTCCGAACCTACAGACTCTATCCTGGAATCATCATATTTAGTTCCAGAAACCATCACATTTAGTTCGAACCACACCAACAATAATTCCCTATGACTGTACATAATTTCACTCTTCAGAGGAATGAGATTTCTCTTGGGGGAGGAAGAATCGGTAGCTTCAGTTTCTAAGATATCAGGAAATGGTGAAGAATTTCTGAAAGCAACAGTGATGAGGAGTTTGACCTACAACAAGATAAGTATCATAACTCTTCCTACTTGTCCTTTTTCCAATATTCTGTCTCAAGGAACTTTTGGAGATGTTGCTACATATCATATGTTGTTGCCACATGCATGTCCACTAAATACCTTAATGGAACCCTTTCAAAAATCAGTTCATCACACATTGGAACCAAACATGTTGAGATTGAGTCGGGTAAGATTTTGAACATAAACAACTAGTTGAAGAATGATGAAGAAGCTAAATTGTTTGATGTTCTGAAAAATCATACTAGAGATTTTTCTTGGGACTACAAAGATATGAAAGGAATCCATCCAAGTATTTTCACTCATCACATCTATACTAAAAACATTAGACCAGTTAGGCAACCTCAGAGAAGGATTAATCCAGCCTTAAGAGATATAGTCAAGCAAGAAATTGAAAAACTATTACAAGTAGGTTTTATCTACCCTATCTCAGATAGTCAGTGGGTGTCTCCTCTTGTAATTGTTCCTAAAAAGAATGGAAAATGGAGAATTTGTGTTGACTATAGGGAACTAAACAAAGCCACACTGAGATTATTTTCCCCTTACCATTCATAGATCAAGTCCTAGAACAACCTTGTAGGTAAGTAGTACTTTTCCTTCTGGATGGATTTAGTGGATATAATCAAATCAGAGTTGTTGAGGATCGGAAAAAAACTACCTTTACATGTCCATGGGGTACCTTTTCCTACAGGGTATTACCATTTGGATTATGTAATGCTCAAAACTTTCCAAAGAGTTGTATTAGCAATTTTTGCAGACCTAACAAATGACTGTGTAGAGGTATACATGGATGATTTCACTATACATGGAGACACATTTGATGATGCTTTGAGGAATTTAGATAGAGTATTAACAAGATGTGAGAAACACCATCTATCTCTTAGTCATGAGAAGTGTTTGATGATGGTTGATGAGGGGATTGTATTAGGACACCACATTTCAAAAAGAGGAATTTAGGTTGACCAAAAAAAATCAAAATTATTTCAGACTTACCTATTCCTCAAACCCCCATAGATATCAAGTCATTTTTAGGGCATGTTGGATACTATAGGTGCTTTATCAAGGATTTTAGTAAAATTTTTTACCCCCATGTTTAATTTTCTTACCAAGGACTATGAATTTCTTTGGGATGAAAGATGTCAACATGCTTTTGAGGAAATCAAAGAAAAATTAATCACTGCCCCAATATTGAGAGGACCTAATTGGGAAAAACCTTTTCACATTCAAACAGATGCCTCAAATAACTCCATTGGTGTAGTTTTGGGATAGAAAGATGAAGAAGGAAGATGTATGCTATTTATTACCTCAGTAAAAATCTTACTCCCACTGAAAATAAATTACACTACCACTGAAAAAAATTTTTCTTGTGATGTGATCTATGCAATTAATAAATTCAGACATTATATCACAGGGTACAAAATATTTGTACATACAGATCACTCAACAATTAGGTACTTAATGAACAAACCAGTGGTTGGAGGTAGGATAATTAGATGGTTATTACTTTTACAAGAATTTGATATTACCATAGTAGATAATCTAGGAAATCTAATGTGGTAGCTGATTTCTTGTCAAGACTGACCACTACAGGGGAGCAAGATCTAGTTAAGGACAACTTTCCAGATGAACAATTGTTTTATTTTCAGTTGATACACCATGGTTTGCTGATATGGAAAATTATCTTGCAAGGAAGTTTCCTCCTTCTTTCACTAAGAAACAAATGAAAAAATTGATCAAAACTAGTGCACAATTTAAATGGTTAAATGGAATGTTGTTTAAATGTGGTCTGATTTGGTTTTACGCAGTGTGTGAGAGAAGATGAAATCTTTGACATACTTGAGGGCATGTCATGATGAACCAAGTGGAGGACACTTTTCAGTGAAAAGAACAACTCACAAGATACTTGGCACTAGCTATTATTGGCCATCTTTGTATAAAGATGTGAAGAGATATATCAAGCGGTGTGATCCCTGTCAAAGGATGGGACAACCAACTTTTACCAATGAAATGCCTCTGCAACCTCAAGTGGTGATTGAACCATTTGAAAGATGGGGGTTGGATTTTTTGGTCCCTTTAGTCCTCCTTCACAAGGAAAGGAGTACATTCTTGTGTGTACTGATTATGTGACAAAGTGGGTAGAAGTGTAGGCTTTAACAAATGCCACTGAAGAAGTAGTTGTTGATTTCCTTTGGCACAAAATTATGGTAAAGTTTGGTGCACCAAGAAGTATAGTTTCAGATCAGGGGCCACAATTCATGTCTAATATGATCCAAGCCTTCACAATGCATTATCGATCAATCATAGGAAGTCATCTCCCTATCACCCACAATCAAATGGACAAGCTGAAGTAAAAAACAGAGAATTGGAA
Organism: Taxus wallichiana var. yunnanensis; assembly: GCA_018340775.1. Taxonomy (NCBI): domain Eukaryota; kingdom Viridiplantae; phylum Streptophyta; class Pinopsida; order Cupressales; family Taxaceae; genus Taxus; species Taxus wallichiana. The sequence continues at coordinate 947,512,819 of CM031235.1, forward strand.
AACATCCTTACCAAAATAGTTGAATCAGGAAGAAGAGATTGGGTAAAAGAGACTACCTGAAGTTGTTTGGGCCTATAATACAACTTGGAAGACTACAACAAGATTTTCACCATATGAGTTAGTCTATGGGAAAAATCCCTTGTTACCTATTGAATTTGAACTACAAACATTGAGGACAACAACTAAAATAGGTATTGAGTTGGATGCAACACAAAAGGAGAGAATTCTTCAACTCAATGAGTTGGATGAGTTAAGGATGGAAGCACTTCAACAGACAGAGATAATCCAAGATCAAAGAAAGCAATGGCATGACACACATATCAAGAAGAGGAAATTCAAGGTAGGAGATTGGGCATTACTTGTTTGATTCTAAGTACCAACAATTCAAGGGAAAGTTGAGAACCAGATGGTTGGGACCCTATCAGATTGAGAAGATATTTGACAATGGTTCTATTCAGTTACTTCCCATTGATGGCAGCAGAAGGACACTTTTGGTCAATGGACATAGGCTAAAAATTTATAGGAAGCCTCCTACTAAGGATGAATTCTTGAGGTAGATTGAAGTAGAAAAATAATTTGATCATATGGAAGAACCCAGTTCTTCCAAAATGATCAAATAATCAGATGGATAAATCCAAAATAAAGGGAAGAGAATGAAAACCAGTAAATGGCATTCTCTTCCCCAAAAAAAAAAAAAAAAAAAAAAAAAAAAAAAAAAGGAATGGAAGGAATGAAAACTAGTAAATGGCATTCTCTTCCCCAAAAAAAATTCTCTCAGAGATCAATTGAAAACCAGCAATGGTGGTTGATCTCCTCAAATAAATGGCTAATCCAAAATAAAAGGAACTTCCTTGAAATTCCAAATTGTCTTTTCTAACCATTTTCCTTTTTTTTCACTTTTAGGAATGATGAGTCATCATGATGGAGGGATCACATCATCAAGGATGGTAATTATGTCTTTAACTTATTAAAGGTTAGATTAAAAGTTTGCATGTGTGATTGGATTTGATTTAAAAGTGGTATGATGAGTCATCTATTGTACATTATGATTAAAAGAGAGTAATCATGAGGATGATGTCGGTGGAACAAAAGTGGTGGCATGTTTATAATGATCTATCATTTGTGTGGAATAAACAAAGTGAAGAAGTAGTTGCGAAAAAAACTTCAAGGAAGAAGCAGAAGAATTAAATTTGCATTCCATAGCTAAACACAACAAGTTCTACAGCTAAGCACAACAGTTCCATTTCGTAGCTAAACCCATCCATTCCATAGCTAAGCAAAGAGTTCTATAGCCAATCCAGGAAGAGAAATAATTTGAAGGAGAATGAATTTGAATCACCCTCTTTACCATGGGGATTAAAAAGAAGTCGGAACTTGGATGATACCCAACTTCTTGCAGATGAAGAAGTGGCGATGTGTCTTTGAACAGGCAGGGTGGTTGGAATTCTGAAAAAAGTTCTCTCAAAGTATAATGATGAATTGGTAAGAGAATTCATTATAAATTTAGAACAATCCAAAACAAAGGTTAGAAATATTGTAATTCCTTTTTCTGTGAATACAATAAGCAATGTATCTGGTGTGTCCCATTGTGCATGTCCCAAATCCTATCAAAGGGACCTTAAAAGAATTAGTTGAAACCCTACTAAAAGAGGGAAATGGAACCCCAATATATTTACAACACTAAGAAAATCATAAAAGGGGTCAAAAGGGCCAGCTTTCCCAAACCCTTTGATAGAGTGGCATTTTGGATAGTCAAGTATTTAACTTGTGATGGTCAATTTGGGTCGGTAGGAAGAGAAGTCTGAAGATGCTCATACATCTTAGATATGGAGCTACAAAACTAGAATATATAGTAAACCTTCCAGGGTTTCTTTTTGACTCCATTCATACAATGGCCCAGAGGTATTCCTGGGGTGTTGGAACAATCAGACATCATGGGTTAGTTCATTTGGTGTGCCAACACCATTTTCTTGCAAAGAAAAATGGAGAAGAAATATGGGAGAAATTTCTTAACAAGTTTAAGAAAAACCCTGATATTATCAGGAGGGTAATATCAACTCCTTTTTCTCCTACAACTAATTTGGAAATTGATGCCCCTACAGAGGAAAAGAAGGAAATAGGTGGGGAGACTATACCAAAAAGGAGAAGATCTGGAAGAAGAATTAAAACTACAAAACCTATTGTACCTTTAAAAGAAACTCCTTCCTCTGCAGCTAGCTACAGGAGAGCTAATATCTATCTCTGACAGTGATAGTTCACCTAGGCAAGAGAAGAAGTGAAAATTAGAAGAAGCTCTAGGAGGAAACCTACTTCTGAACATATTGAAGCTCCTCAAAGAAGAAGAATTCATAAGAGGTCTAGAGAAATTCCAGAGGAGATGAAAGAACAGACAAGTTGGAAAAAGAAGTTGCTGATATTTTGGGCAGCATGGCCATGACTCCTCCTGGACCAAGCCAAACTGAGATGGAAAAAGAAGATGAGAGATTTGAGGAACATGTTTTTCAAGAGTTGGGTGAATCAACAACACTATCACATGAAGAAGAAGAGTTGGCATCTTGGAGATGGAAAGGAAATTTCCTTTGGTAGAAGAGGAATGCTTAACCCCCAAAGAACTTTCAGAGAAAGAAGAGAAACAACAGGTTAGACAGGCTCTTGTTCTTGTCCAGAGCAGAACTCATTATCAAAGAAAAGGATGAGGAGTTGAACTTCCTCAAACTCAAATTGGAATAGAGAGAAATGCTCATTGGGGAACTAACAACTCAGCTCACAGACAGACTAGGAATTGACAAGAGTTAAATGGTAGATGATGGAGAAAGAGGAAGAATGTAAAATTTCTAGAAGATAGAGTACTATGTCAATAGTCTCTACATACTGAGAATAAATTAACTTATTGGCCACTCAAGCAGTTATGGGATGATACTTGTAGGGAACTCAGTGAAATCAAAACATCCAATGAGGATTTGAGAAGCAAGATGGAAGATGAAAAGAAAGCAAGAAAGGAATGGGAAGAAAATTTTTACAAAGAAGAGGAGACAAATTTAAATGTCTTGTAAAAATACAAATGGTTTGCATAATGAGTGAAAAATTGCTTGCATGCAGGAGACCTTCTCCTGCATATAGCGTGTTTCTAGAAGAACAATTCATTCATTGGAAGCTATCAAGAATTGCATGTGGCCTTCCACATGAAATAAAAGATGAATCTGAGTTCATGACAACCTATTCTTCAGCCAGTGTAGAGAAAAAAATCTTCTCTGTGATGAATTCTATCTCTGCAATCTTATGCTAGAAAAGAACACATGCTTCATGATCAATTTGTATGTGGGAGAAAGCCAACTTAATGCATTTATTTTGTTCTTCAAAATCAGATTGCATGGAAGGAAAGGGATTACTGAGCATCTATTGAAAGCTAGCTCATCTGGTCTCTGCATGAGGGCTCATTATGGTAAACCATCTGCTTTCGTTAAACATTTTAGAACCCATGCCTTTGATAGATGGTTCAAGACACATTATCTTGCCAGTTTACAAAAAGTATTGATGCCTTCACCTTTTATGAGGAGGAAAAATTTTGAGGAGATTTATGATGGATGTTTGAAAAGATGGGAGCTTCTTACAGTTTCCTTGAGGAGAAGGGAAGTAATATCTCCCACAAATTTGATCTGGAGTCTAGAAAGAGCAAAATATTTATGCACACTAATCCCTCATATCAATGAAAAGCACAGGGGCATATGGATGGGAATGAGAACAAGGCCTCCCCTTCTTCTCACTCCCATGTCTCCATGGAAAAATAGAGAACCTCAAGATCCCACTCAATTTGAGGAATGGAAGAGGAAAGTAGAAACAGATCAGGGTATAGTGTTTCTAACTAAAACACTGGGATATTCAGTTTCAGCCATTTGACCTGAGCAGTCAATTGGAATGCAGAATACACAACCCAAGGTTTGAAGAGTAAATTTTGTAAGAGGACTTACAAACAAGTAAGTATGGGGAGATGATGAGGCCAGAATATGTCTCGTTAATGTACAATAAATGATCTTATTTTACTCTCCTTTTTATCAAGTTTGATTGCATTTTGTGACTTTTGTTTGATCTAATATAAGTTAGGATGTAATTGTCCATATTTTTTTGATTGTAGTTCTAACGTTTAAAAACTTGTAATTCCTAACAAAGTGCTTTGGAAATTCAGTTTTGTAATAAAACAGGTCACAATCAGTCGAAAGAACAAAGTATGAAGTGGTCAACATGTTTTTGGAAGCATTGGTTTCAATACGGCTTAGTTCCAAAACTTCCAGACTTAGTTCCGAACTCCATTACACAGTTACGAGCTCTATCACTTAGTTCCAGAACTTTTGGACTTAGTTCGGAACTCCATCACTTAGTTCTAAAACTTTTGACTTAGTTCTAGAACTCCTGCATGTAGCTCTGGAACCCTCACAGTTAGATCTGGAATGATTTCCTTTAGTTCGAACTTCTCTAAAGTTCGAACCGATGAGAATTTATTTATTCCAACAACATCGGTGATTTAGCAATCAATGATCCTTTCAATCAGAGAAGATTAGAAGATTTTGATTCTTCATACTCACAGATCTAGGGATAACTATCATACAATCAATACATCCAGCCATGATCCAATTCAACATCTATTTTGGGCATGATTCGGTTCTATCTAATCGGTAGGACAACTATGGCTGTAAATACACCTGTGGAAGAAGTATATATATGCAGACCTATAGATAGATAGATATATATATATATATATATATATATATATATATATATACATAGATAAAACACAAAGAGATAGAAAGAGACAATATGTTTTTGTAATGCAAGAACATTTTATCAATAAAATAGCCATTTCTATTTTGAGAGTATATTAAGTTGTCAAATCTTGTTTCAAGGTGGAGCAAGGGCCCACTCTTCCAAGAACCAGGATCTTCATTTTATTGGTATTTATATTTCCAGAGAAATAGTATAGATCTATTAATTTTGTAAATGCTTTTGATTACTCAAGTTGAAATCTGTCGTATACTTGTTCCTACAGGTGTTCTAGATTAGATTCTTATTTCTTTGCAATCATCTTTCAACATTCTCAATTGTGTGTTTATTTCCAAAGCAAGTGTGTTTATTTCTATAACGTGTGTTTACTTACAACAATCTATTCCATTATGCAAATGTGTGTTTATTTCCAACAATTTATTTCTACAGAGAGTGTTTACTTCCAACAAGTTTTCATAGTTTGATTTCAATAAGGTTTTGGCCAAGAAATCCTCAAGACATTGAGAAAATCCCCAAAAAATATAAAAAAAAAAAATATACTACATCATCCAATTACTAGATCACTAAGATTTCTTGTTGCATATAGCTTTGGACACCACCCTTAGGTGGTTTGAATATGACATCAAGTCATCCATCTTTTGGGAGTGTTGTTTCCTTATTTTTGAGAGGCCTCTTGATGGCCTCCCCTACTGATGTGCCATATTAGGTTTTGGACAACTTCCATTTCTTTCTTCTCAAGCATCCACGAAGGACTCTTTCCAAAGGCAGGGATGTCCAGTTTGAGCTTCTTCTAGTTTCTAGTTTTGGGCTTGGATGTGGTGGCAGGGATGGGGGTGGGGGTCATGGTGGAAGGAATGGGGGTGGGGGTAGTGGTGGTGGGAAGGAGAGGAGCCATGTTGGGGGAGGATGGGAGACTAGGGTATTTGGTGACATAGAGCTTGTGCAGTAAAGAAAATAAGACCTTGATGCAGGGGGGTAGCCTGGTATGCTTCTAGAACTCCCAGATGGAGCGTTTGAGGGAATTCAAAAGATAATGTGGGAAGCAGATAGTGATTTTCCTATGGAAATGGTTAAGGAAAACCAGATGTTTAGTAGGGACTATGACATATCTCCCTTCCAAAGATATGTACCGGACCATCATACGGGTGATTTCATCAAAGGGCGGTGGGATAGAACTTACCCGTAATCCCGCAGTAATAAAAACCAACTCCTCGTTATCAGCAACAAACTTCTTCTCCTCATCCTTTTTGTCGACCCTCTTGCTGAAGAAATGGAGGCCTTCCATCTCCAAGCCAGTAGCTTTAGCAATAATTTCTTCATTAACGGGTATTTTATGTCCACCATACTCCACTTTGCGATCCTTCCAATCCATAGCAAATTGGATTGAAATGCTCTGGTCATGCCCTTGAATATGATCAATGAAATTTGTAATTCTACCTGCTTTGAGGAGGTTCCATAGCTCCTTGTTTCCCTTCCATTCCGGATCACTGCTAGGTTCAATCTGACATGGGGCTCCTCCCATTTTTTCCTCTCTAAAATGCTTGCCCTGTTTTCCCTCGAAACCCTTGTTTAAACTGTTGTATGAAATGCGTTTTCTTTCTTCATGTCTCGAATATTAAGAATCTTGTACACATGTTGGAATTGATGAGAGTAAATGCAGCCGTAGATTATTTGATATTTCCCACATGGGTAAAATTTTAGCTCCTCTAAAGCCCACTCCAAATAATCATTATCCTTACTCCATACTTGAGTGCCCATAAATTTCCACTTGAATGTTGCTTTGTACCTTCTCAGGGATGTGATTAACATTATTCCAAATAATTAAATTATTATTTATGCCATAATTGGCCAATTCATCAGCAACCTTATTTCCTTCTCAATATGTGTGCTTGATTTGGATATTTTTGAAGGTTTTAAAAATGCTTATAGACTCCATGATGAAATCCTTGATATTCCACTTGGAGGTGAAGACTAATTTGATGATTAATGATATTTAGTGAGTCTCCTTCCGAATAATATTATGTATGTTATGTGTCCGAGAAATTCTAAGCCCCCATAGAGCAGCCAAGGCTTCAACATAATGGTTAGTTTGAACCCCCATTTTACCAAAGATAGGCAGCAATCAGATCCTCTATGATCTCAATCACTCCTCCCCTCAAAAGAATCCCAGATTACCCTTGGAAGCCCCATCAAAGTTCAATTTGTGCCAGTTGAGATCAGGAGGGTTCCAATGTATCAAAGACCTATCAATGTTGGAGCGTATGCTATTCTGAATATTATCAACTCCAATTTTCTAGTTGGACAAAATATGCTCTTCATTCTCAGGATAATTCTTGTTCTTGGGAGGTTTGAATCTTACAATGTTCTCTTTGACAACATTAGTAATCTTTACAAAGTTGAACTTGCACTGCTACTTAATGTTTCTAAAAATGACATCATTTCTATCTTTCCATATCCTCCAAATAATATGGGGCATTACCAGTTTCCAGAGTCTTCTCACAACATAGTGTTTAAAAGGAGGATTCCATTGGGTCCAAAATTGGATGAAGTCCTTTAGCACAACCTAGGAAACTTTGAAATTAGAAAAGGCAACACTCCAGATTTTAGTGGCATACTCACAATGTACTAACAGGTGTCTAATATCCTCGATTCTTTTTTTATAGAGATGGCATCTATTTGGCATTATGAAACCTTTTCTTATCAGGTTGTCATTGGTAATAATTATACCCCTGAGAGCAAGCCAAAAGAAAAAGTTGATTTTTGGTGTGAGCTCAACCATCCAAATCCCGCTCCAAATAACTCACTCTAATCGGTTTCAAAGAAAGAATTATATCCAGTTTAACAGAGTAATCTCCATCAATAGAGTTTTCCAGGACTAATTCATCCTTGACATCTAGTTGACTCAAGGGGATAAGGTCCAAATGCTCTTACAAAGAGGACATCACGTGTTTTAGATCATCTCTGTCTACGGTGAGTTTTTTCCATTTCTTCTTGTTACCATCCCTATCAATGTAATCCATGATTCTAGTACCATACTTACACTCAAGGCTGTCTCTAAGTGCTCCAAATATATCGATAAGACTGCAGTTAGTCCATTTATCCCCCAAAAATTTATATCTCTGCCATTCTCCACTTTCCATTTGCTTCCATGCCTCGATGAAATTCCCGATCTGAACTAAATTATTCCAAAAAAAGGGATCCATAAGGAAGGTTCTCTTCTGAAGAAAAGATATGGTTTCTTGTTGATTAAGGTATTTGGCCTTAATTAGTTCAATCCAGGTTGGGTTCTCTCGAGAGCATTCTCCAGCCCATTTTTACAATTAGAGCCTCATTCATTTTTTTGATGTCTTTTATACCTAGGCCCTCAATTTTTTTGGGAGTACATACTTGGTCCCAAGCAACCAAGTGATTTGAATTTTAACTTTGACCCGAAATTTTGACTCTATTTTACCAATTCTAGCCTAAATCTTCTGAGGAGGGCCATATCTTTTGAGCCGAGCTCGAGTTTTATGTTTTTGGTATCATTGGAAAGCTGTTAAAATTATCCACATGATGGACTATTCAATTTTGATTTTTGGTGGGGTTTGGTGGGAGAAAATGAAGAAATGTCTTTGACATGGGAAAAAATGTAGAACCGACCCCCAACCACCAAAATTGATGAAGTATGGCACTCGTTTCTTCTCCAACATGGCCAAATGCATCAAAAATGGATTTGTGAGGGTTCCTTTCTAGTTTAATGAATCTTGTCGGTGGTTGGAGATCTAAAATCAATTTGCCTACATTTTTTTTACCTTTCCTTCATTTTGCTTCATCGTTAAAAGCTAGTTTTGGCTCATTTGTAAAGGGTTGGACGTTTTTGTTCTTGAAGTCTCCCATCTTCACCTTGGCATGTGAATTCATGGAGTTTCAGGCCTCTCAGTGGAACTGCAATACGTTTTTTTGCCTCTTTTCAATTGTAATGCATCGTATCAAAAATGGGAATGATAAAGCATGCTCTGTGAATGAATTTTCAATCCTTTCTTACATTTATTATTTCCTTATGATCCTTCATTACATTTTGGTAATTTTTGCATGTTCTAGTGTTGCATTCTTATGATTTGTGTCTATTTTTAAAAATAGAGGTCCATCACTCCTTTGGTGTATCACCATTTTATTTAGTTTTGTTTCCTTTTGCATCTTTTAACTCTATCTCCTTGGAATCTAGAGTAGGATTTAGCATTGAACCTCTGAAAATTCATGCATACACCTAAACAGAGGGGTAAGAACCAGCTTTCTCTGGAGATTTTCTCACCTTGCAAGGTCCCACACCTTGGAGAAAACTCAATGTTGTGCAATCACACTAAATGACCCAATTCTAGACTTTGTATATTTGAAGGTCATTTAGGGGGTGTTGTAGATTTGCACTAACATTTTTGGCATGCCCAGTGGGACCTTAGAGGTCTTCATCTTCATTACAAAAAAGTTGATGTGCAATTGTTGTAAGTTTCTTGCTTGAAAGAGCCCTGATTTGCACATCTGGCGACTCCAAAAGGATAGAATCAACTGGTTTCAATAGTCCAAGCTTGAAGATTCATGAGAAGGATCCAAACAAGGTCAAGGACTAGAGAGGAGGGATTGTTTAACTATCTACAATTATCCCCAAAAAGAGGAAGAAGGATTCAAAGGTCTCCATCTCCACCAAACATAACTCTATCAACTCCTCCACCTGGTAGACCTTTCATCCAATCAACAAGGGTTCTCAGGCCAATCAACATGGCACAACCCAATCCTTATGTCAAATTTACTTGGAAGCAACCCACTTGATCTCAATGCACAAATCCCGGTTCCCAATTGCGGCATTGAAGAACATCCCATACTTTACTAGAGAAAATTAGACCAATCTTGGTGATCATGTCAAGGACATTGCTAATGTTTGTGCAATCCATGAGATTGTTGAGATGTTGATTACTTGTCAAATTGTTTGCATCTTCATTCAAAGGGAAAGCCTTATAATGGTTCAGAGCCTTGATGCGGCTCTATCCAAAATTAGGAACTAGTTTGCACAACCCTCCATAGCCAATTTGGAGAGAAAGGGGGACAACATGTCTCTACTTGGAGCAACTGAAAACTATCAAGAGAGCTCCCAATGAGCAGTAATGACAGACTTCAATTTTAGATTTTAAAGAACATGGGTTAGAATCCCATTGGCGGTGAGGCCATCAACTCAAGGTGCTTTCTTATACTTTCTCAAGGCTTTAAATTCGACATTTCTATGTTGATCTAATCCATGTGAGGAGTGCAACTCTACCCGCAGCTTACAACATCACCATTAGGGCTAAGAAGTGTTTGATCCAAGCCGATAAACTTGCACCTAGGCCTCCTATGCCCTTATATCTAGAGTTGGGAAACCCAAGTACTAGTCAAGCACCTACTTTAGCTCCTATTCCCACTCCTAGAAATTAGAGTTCAAATGAAACTTCTACTTCATCCTCTAGTGCCTCAAATGAGCTTCAAGAAATTATGAAACAATTGTAAAATTTGGGCAATGAGCTGGTTACGCTCAAGAGACAGCAAACTCAAAGTTTTAGGCCTTCTTATTAGCCTCAAACTCAACCTAATAGACAACCATATCAGCCTAATAGGCCACCCAACCTAGCTGCAAATCAAAATCAAGTAAGGCCTCCTTCCAATAGACCATTTCAGCCCTATAACCCAAATGTTGCATCTACCTCTAAATCCTTAGTTCCAATGTAAAATAATATAGCTAGAGATTATGATTGGTGTTTCCATGCAATGAACCTCACAACTAGTCTATGTGCTTCAATGGTGTTTTGAACCAAGCTTTGATGGTGACAACAACTAGTGTAGAAAGTGAGGCGAGTCAAGAAACAAACCAACAACAAGGGACATCTCAACGAGATACAACTCCAAATGAGACTACACTTGTGAATTGGCAGGCTGAAGATTTTTGTGGTATGAATTGAACACCTTCTCAGAGCATAGCAGCTAACACACAATCAAAGAAGAGGAATATTGGTGAAGGGTAGTCATTATATCTAAGTGATTCACAACCTTCCATCACTCCACAAAGTGTTGGAAAGCAAAATGTAGTTCCAAATGTGTAAGGACAGCCCAAGCCACCTTCTAGACCAGCTCAAATGCCAGTTGTTGTAGCCCATGTACAAGAAAAGAATGTGCAGACTAAAGGGAAAAAAAGAGATGGTTCATCCCCATTTAACATCATTGAACAAATGAAGAAGACCAATGTGAACATATCTATGTGGGAGTCACTATCCATCCTAGGACAAAGGGATCTATTACAAGCTGCCATGAAGAATTGGTCAACCTCAAATTATCCAGCTCATATGTAAAAGAAGGCACTCACAAATGCTACTCAGCCTGAGGGGAATCATGGAGGACAACAAGGTAAAATTTTGAAGCCCCCTCCATTTTATGTCTCATTGATAATTGGGCATAAACTAGTATATAATTGTATGATTGATTCTGGGGCAAGTAGTTCGTGATGCCCAAGCAAAATAGCTGATCAGCTGGGCCTTGAATATGAGGTCATATCCAAGGGGTGGTGCAATTAGATGGGAAAACAATAACCATAGTTGGGGTAGTTAAATATTTGAGCCTTACTTTGCATGCATGCCCCAATGTCACTATTTTTCAAGATGTGTTGGTAATAGATTTGCCACCACTCTTTGCCATATGTTTGTTAAGGGATTTCACAAACTAGAATTAGAGGCTACCTATCTACTAACTAGTCACACATGATATTTAGGACAAGGTATGGAGCCAAGGCCACAATCAGGTCCAAACCTATTGCAAACTTTCACATTGAGCCTCATACTCCAAACCCAATCAATGTCAAATGTTCAATGTTTGATCAAGAGGATTATCCAAGCATGCATGAAGTTGACATCAAAGTTGGAAGCATTCCATATTTTACTCTTGACGAATGGGCAAGCAAGGTACATGCTTTTGATCCCTACAAGGAAATAGAGGAATATGAACTAGGATTATATTACATGCATGAAGACAATGAGGTATGGCAGTTGTTCTTTGATGGATCAAGAAGTAGAAAGGTGCAGGAGGAGGATCTATGCTTGTTTCACCTCAAGGAATTAAGTATTATTCAATTTTAGATTTCAGTTTGCATGTTCTAACACCGCTTTGAATATGAAGCTTTGATACATGAATTGCATTGGATGAGGAAGAGAGGCATAAAAACTTACAAGTCTTTGGTGATAGTGAGCTGATTGTTAATCAAGTTAAAGGACAACATGCTGCCAAGAATGACCTTCTCAAGAGTTATAAGAATAGGGTATGGGACCTCATTGAGATTTTGAGGGCTTTGGCATCAACTCCATCCCTAGGAAAGAGAACCAAGCTGCTGATAGGATTGAAAGTTGGAGCAACTTTTGATGTTGTGGAAAGTATCAAAAGAGATAAAATGCAACCAAACATCCATGTGATTGTGAGGCCATCAGTGCATACAATAATTCAAGTTGGAAAGTGTTTGAGAGTGACCAAAAAATCATCAATTTATTGAAGAGGAAGCTGAGTTCTCAACCAAAAATAGGAAAATTTGGAACAACAATGATACACGGTGATCAAGTGGTACAATTGAGAACAAACAAACTACCAAAAGGACTTGTGACTTTAGAGTCCATCTTTAATCCTAATGATCAATTTAGGAAGGAGAAATAAAACATCCAAGTCAAGGGAGAGGATTCAGAGCCAATCTCAGTTGGAGAAGGCAAGTCACTTCAAATTGGTAAAGTGGCAACCAAGAAAGAAAGGTATGAGTTCATGCAACTTTTCCAAGAGTTCCTAGATGTATTTTCTTGGAGCTATGAAGACTTGAGAGGTTTCAATCCCAAGCTAGCTCAACACACAATTGAACTAGATCCAAGTGCTAAGCCCATCAGGAAAAAATAGAGACCAGTCAATCCACACATTGAGCCTCTCATGAAGAAGGAATTGAATAAGTTAATAGAGGCAAGTATCATATTCCCCATCAAGAATTCAAGTTGGGTAAAACTTGGTTCTAGTTGGAAAGAAGAGTGGATAAATCAGGTTGTGTGTATACTTTAGAGATTTAAACAAAGCATCCCTCAAGGATCACTACCCACTTCCTTCTATGGAGCAGATTTTGTAAGTTGTTGCTGGATCTAAGAGGTTTTCATTGCTAGATGGTTATTCAGGGTATAATCAGATCATAGTAAATGAAGATGATCAGTTCAAAATAGCCTTCACTACCAAATGGGGAACCTATGCATATAGAAAAAATCCATTTGGGTTGTATAACACCAGAGCTACTTTCCAAAGGGAAATGGATATGGCATTCAAGGGATTGATCAACAAAATAGTGCTGATATACATAGATGATATTACTATATTTTCTAAAAGTGTAGTAGACCATCTCTTTCATTTGAGATAAGTGTTCCAAATATGTAGAAGATTTGGGGTATCCTTGAATCCCAAAAAATGCATATTCCTAGCTCATGAAGGCAAGCTCCTAGGCCACATTGTTTCCAAAGAAGGGTTAGAAATTGATCCAGAGAGGGTTGAAGTAATAAGAGCACTACCATTTCCAAGACATAAGAAGGATCTTCAAATTTTCTTGGGAATAATCAATTTTGTTCAAAGGTTTGTTCCAAACTTTGCAACCCTTGTCAAGCCAATAACTATGATGTTGAAGAAAAGTGTGGCATTCAAATGGATAGCTGAAGGTAAGGAAATTTTTGAGGCAATCAAAGAAGCTATCTCATAGGCTCCAACTCTCATTAACCCATATTTCTCCAGATATTTCATCCTCTATGCATTTGGCGGTGATGATACATTTTTGCAATTTTAGTATAGCAGAATGAAGAAAATGCGAGCATCCAATTGCCTTCTTTAGCCAAAGCTTGGAGGACTATGAAGTAAGGTATTCCTTCATTTAGAAGCATGTTCTTAGTGATTAGGAGCTTGAATAAATTCAAGTATCTAGTTTCAAACAAAAGGTTCAACTATTGGTTTCTCATGTGGGAGTTAAGGACTTCCTCATCAACAAATATCTAAATGAAAAATGTGCGGTGGTGGATTACTCATGTCATGGAGCATGAAATTGAGATCAAAGTCACCAAGATGGTTCGAGGAAAGATATTATGTGAGCAATTGGCCTTGATTCACCAATTGAAGCAAACAAAGATAAGAATGTTATTTTGGTGCTGCAAACAACCTAGAACAAAGAGATGTTCAAGAAGAAAATGGTGGTGTGCTCACTCCTTGCTGACCCAAGACATTATGCACTTCTTACAAACAGGCCTATGCCCTCTAGAGATGAACAAATCCAAAATAAGACACTTTAGATTATAGGCTACTCCGTATGCACTTGTTGATGGCGTCTTGTTCAAAAAAAGATATCAATGGGGTGTTGTTGAGATGCATTGGAACAAATCAGATTGAGAAAATGTTAGAAGAGTTCCATAATGGATCAGTTGGTCATTTTTCTCCAAGAGTGACAACCCTCAAGATAATGAAGTCTAGTTAGTATTGGCCCAAAGTGTTTAGTGATTGTTATGCATGGATCAAGAGGTGCAAGAGTTGTGTATTCTTCATAGGCAAAGAGAGGTTAGTAGCACTTCCATTGCACCCAATATCAGTTGACCAGCCATTCATGCAATGGGGTTTGGACTTCATTGGAGTCATTAATCCAAACTCAAGCCAAGGGCACAAATGGATTCTAACAACAATACTACTTCACCAAATGGACTAAGGCGGTGGCACTCAAAGAGGCAAATGAATCTAGCATTCTAGACTTCTATGAGGGGATAACAACCAGATTTGGTATACCTGCCACTATAATATTAGATAATGTGTTGGAATTCATAGGATCAAAGGTAATTGAATGGGTTGTTAGGAATGGGATCTATTTGAGCACTTCATCAAATTATTACCCTAAAGGGAATGGCCAAGCTGAGTCCACCAACAAGAATCTATTAAGGATCATCAAGAGGAATCTTGATGAAAATTAGAGGACTTGGAACACTAAGCTCAAATCAGCTCTATGGGCTGATAGGATAACTCCCAAGAGATCCATAGGTAACTCTCCATTCAAACTTGTTTATGGGAAAGAGGTAGTTTTGCCTATGTCACTTGAGTTTCCAACATTGGAACTCATGAAGCAATTGGAATTGTTAGAGTTTGAGCCCATGGAGGTTAGATATGCATAATTTATGGAACTCCAAGAAATCAGAGAGCATGTAGCCCAAACAATGGAGAAGGACCAAGCTTTGATCAAGAGAAGCTTTGATAGGAAAGCTAAGGCTAGAACTTTAGAAGTTGAAGATTTAGTGTTGAAATGGGATGACGAGCGAGAAAATCTAGGAAAGCATTCAAAATTTGATGCCATTTGGAGTGGCCCCTACATTGTCACAAAAAGAAAAACAGCAATGCCTTCCCAATCGTCTACATTGGATGGTGAGGAACTGCAGATTCCAGTTAATGGAATCCATCTAAAGCATTGCTACTAGAAGGAAACTTCTCACCTTGTATATATTAGCTTAGATTTTTCATTCCTCCAAGTGCTTATGCACATTTTTTTGTTGTAGCTTAGATTTACATTTCCCTAAGTGCTTTGGCACAAGTTTTGTTACCCCAAGGATGCATCTTTTGCAAATCATGTTCCAGGTCAAAGTAATTTTCTACTCTCACAATCTTCATCTTAGAGATTTTCTAATGAATTGGGAGTAATGAGAAGTTAAGTTCATGACTCCATTTCCCAATGGATTGCTTCGAGCAATCTGGTCACTTTTTCCAGATGATGACCCCTCTGAGTCACCAAAATTTTTATCCAAAATGAGCCCCTTGCTTATTTTTAGCTAACGTGCCTTCATTCTTTCCTTCTTTTTACCTCAGTCAAATTTTTACACAATTTAGGCACTCAAAATTTTTGGTATTGCTCCATCACATAGAGAATTTTATCCCCTTTTCAGAAAGGTAAATAATTATTCCTAACTCCTTGTATTTTACAAGTTATGGCTCGACGGAGTTTGGAGGGGAAATTTTCCCAAGGTGGGCCCGTGGGAAAAAAATTGGCACTTAGCCTTTTGGGGTCAAAGGGTAAAGGGAAAATTTTGGCTTGAAATCCCACAAGGAAATGAAATGGCACCACGTGTTAGGGTAGCAATGCGGGGGTGGAAGGAATTCAAGTTTTTTCTGGCGTTTGGATAAAAGTACGTCATAGGAAAAAATACAAACGCATCCCAGGCCAAAACTAGAAGGTGCCACGTGTCCTATCGTGGTGGGAGTTGAGATGTTGAAGGATTTTGGGAATTTTTCCAAAGTTGAAAAGGGTGCAAAGGTGAAAGTTGAGGCGCATCCCCACTAAGCAACCAGAAGGTGCCACATGTCTTAGAGTGGTGGACCCGCGGAGGATTTTGGAAAATTTTCCAAAGTGGTGAAGAGGGGAAAAATCTTGTTTTGAAGGCCATGTCCCATCAAAAAACCAGGTGATGCCACATGTCTTGAAGTGGCGGAGGCACGGCATTTTTTTTTGGGGATTTTTCTAAAAGGGAAAATTTTTAAGTTTGACCCCGCCGACCCTGATTTTGACTCTGTTTTTACTAGTTCTTCCCTAAATCTTCAGAGGGCCATATTTTTTGATCCAGAGCTCATATTTTCATGTTTTTGGTATCATTAGAAAGCTGTTAAAATTCTCCACATGATGGACTATTCAATTTTGATTTTTGGTGGGTTTTGGTGGGAGAAAAATGAAGAAATGTCTTTATACGGAAAAAATGTAGAACCAACCCCTAACCACCAAAATTGATGAAGTATGGCACTCGTTTCTTCTCCAGCATGGCCAAATGCATCAAAAAATGGATTTTTGAGGGTTCCCTTGCTATTTTAATGAATCTTGTCGGTGGTTGGAGATCTAAAATCAATTTTCCTACATTTTTACCTTTCCTTCATTATGCTCCATCATTAAAATCCAGATTTGGCTCGTTTGTAAAGGGTTGGACATTTTTGTTCTTGAAGTCTCCCCTCTTCACCTTGGCACGTGAATTCATGGATTTTCGGGCCTCTCGGTGAAACTGAATACATTTTTTCCTCTTTTCAATTTTAATGCATTGTTTGAAAAACTCGGGAATGATAAGGCATGCTCTGTGAATGAATTTTCAATCCTTTCTTGCATTTATTATTTCCTTCTGATCCTTAAATACATTTTGGAAATTGTGCATGTTCTAGTGTTGCATTATTATGATCTGTGTTTATTTGAAAAAAAGAGGTCCATCACTCCTTTGGTGTATCACCATTTTTTACTTAGTTTTGTTTCCTTTTGCATCTTTTAACTCTATCTCCTTGGAATCTAGAGTAGGATTTAGCATTGAACCTCTGTAAAATTCATGCATACACCTAAACAGAGGGGTAAGAACCAGATTTCTCTAGAGATTTTTCTCACCTTGCAAGGTCCCACACCTTGGAGAAAACTCAATGTTGTGCAATCACACTAAATGGCACAATTACGACTCTGTAGATCTACGAGTCATTTAGGGGTGCTATAGATTTGCACTAACGAGGATGATATGAGTGAATTCATTTAAATTGTCCAAAATGAAGTCAATTGTGCATTTGAAATTGACAAGCCTAATGATGAAAAATAATGGAATGAAGCTTTTATGGATGATGTTGATGATATTTTACAAAATTTGTTAGATGAGATGGATGGAAAGGAGAAAAATGAAGGTAAAAGCGAGACAAAGATGATTTTTGGGCATATGATGATGTGATTGAAAGAAAGGAACAAGAAAATGTAAAGTTAAGGAAACTTGAAATGGTGAAGGATGAAAATGAGAAATAACATGAAGATTTTGATAGAGAAAATGATGGCTACATGGATTGTATGTGAATCGGTAGTAACATAAGAGGAGAAGAACAATGTATTTTTATTTTTGTGTTTGTGTGTGCGAGTATCAAAAGAGGTGACATGAAGATGATTTAAGAAATAATGAAGATCAAGAAACAAGAGTGTTATGTCAAAGAAAATGGAAGACCAAAGACTACTATGTGGGGACCCGTGGTGGATATGAGAAAGGTAATGACATTGGGAACAAGGAGATCATATCAAATCAAAAAATGAGGATGAAGACATAAGAAAGCAAAGTAAGTATATGCAACTTTTCTCCACCTTGGGAGTATGATGCATGAGAATCTTGGCACAAGAACTATCATGTTGTTAATATATATTCTAGTCATGAATTTGAGGTTGTGGGATGTGTTAGAGTCCATAGGAGGTTTGAATGAGTCCTTGTAAGAGGGGAAAAGAGTAAAAAAATTTGAATTTCCTTTGTAAGTACTTTTCCCTCCAAAGTGAGGTTTGAATTTGTAAAAGGGTGGAAATGGAGAATTAAGATTGTAAAGGGGATTAAAGGAGTTTAAAGAGAGTATTAGGTGTCTTGGACAAGTGTGATAAGTCATCATAGGGAGTGAGTCATTAAAAATGCTTAAGTTAGTATAATAGTGGCAGTTATGAGTCTAGGAGGTGAATGGAAGCTCAAGAGTCACAAGGGAAATGTTAGTTACATTGTTAGAGTAGGTACATGCATGTGGGAGTTCGAGTATAGGGAGTGTGGTAGTGAGCTTGGAATCTCATTTGTCATTGGAGAGAATGAAGTAAAGGTGGGAATGAAGATGAACTCAGAAGTTTGTAAGAGGAAACATATTAACATATATGGAGATGAAATCATTTTGGTGTGTAAATCTTGTTCTCAAGAGTGTTATGAGTTTTGTAATCAGGATTGATAATCTCTCTCCGTAATACTTAAGTGAATCCTTAGATGAATACTAGTGTGATGCATGCATTTCTCTTAAGTTTCTAAGATGCACTATTGCTTTATTTTGATGCACAAATGACTCTTTAACAAGATTGAAGATTAATACAATTGTGATAGTGTAGATAAAGTATTTTTGGAATGATTCTTGTGTGTGTAAGTTATTTCTCAGTGATATTGAAGGTGATAGTATGAAATAAGAAGTAATTTCTTCGTGAAACTTGCATGCATATTGAAAAGAACTAATTGTGTGTGCAAATGTGACTCTGTTTGCATTCCATACATATAATCAATGTGTAAGAAAGGAGACATCATTGGAAATATATATTAGAAGCATAATTTATAGAAGGAACTCAGTAATTACATTTAAATGAGCTCAAGGTTTTCAATGTTGTCATGGAGGGTTTTGTACTCTATTTTTCTCGCATACTTGCCAGGATAACCACTTCATGAAATAGCATTCACACTCATTGTCATAACACACCGGTGAGCTATTCAAGGAAAACATGTCAATACTGAGACCTTTGGGTGAATTTATTGTTATTTTAGCCTTCTCGGGATATACACATACCAGCTTAGGATTTTGAAAAAGAAAGAGGACTAGAAATCCTTGAACAAAGAGTCTAACTCCAAAACTGGTAGAAACAATCCCATGTTCATATTTGAAGTTTTAAAGGAAGAATTTTTTTATTTTCATTGGTTAAAGTGGGAGATCTTCTTACCAGGTCCCCTTAGATGACTATGTGCACAATGTAAAACCTAACTTTGTAGAAACCGTTTTACAAAGGAACCAAGCCTTATACCTTGAGCCAAGCATTGAGAATTCTAGAGAATGAAAAAGAGCTTAAAAGGGTGCTCATAAACATCTATTTTTTAATCTTGATACCTTTGAAAAATAAAGATATGTTTGTGATTTGCTTGAGGCAAACCTAGTTGAGGGTTTAAGAGGTAAAATGCAAAAAAAAAAAAAGATAGAATGAGTTTTTGAGGATTTAGGTCCTGAGATTTTACAAGCATGTCGGGGGTGATGAAGGAAAACCAAGGAAGGTGATAATTCATTGTGGGTGGCTGTATAATTTCATAACCTTGGTGTGAGAAAGATGTGTGTTCTTAAGAGCATGGAAGGGCAGGTTAAGGAAGATGGTAAGAGATATAGTTTAGAGCCTCTTTTATGTATTCTATTGATGCTTTTAACAGCTTATTTGAGTGTAAGATATGGTGCTAGGTAGTGGAGATGTCTCAAGAATCCAAAAATCAAAAAGATGATAGTGGAACCAAGAACTAGTGAAGAGGTGGTGAAGGAAGGAAGAGATTCAATCAAGGAAGGTAAATGCTAAGTTAGTTTACATGACTTGGAAAGAGTTTATGGATCAGTTTGAGAGTGAAAGACGGTAGAAGATAGAGTAGGGTGATGAAAGGATCCTTATAGGAGTCAAATTTCCATTTTTAAAAGTTTTTAGTCATATTAGGATTTTGTTGATCCTCTTTTACGTAGACCGAGTTGAGTTATGTTTTGCAAACTCTTGCAAAGTTAAATATAGCCTTGTTAAGAATTTTCTTTGCATCGGTTCCCATGCCTTATATTTTCTTCCATGTTTTGCATACGTGTATTCCATAACTTGAAAATTCATATATGACAAAAGGCATGCCTTCTCTAATACAAAATCCCTATAATTCCAATAATTTCCCTCTACCTCTTTTACCCACTCACCCCACATAACCATACCATTTGAATATTACTATTTCTATTTATTTTATTATTATTTTTATATGTATATATCTTTATTACTATATAGATATTCATATATAAATATATACATATATATAAGTACTTTTTGATAATAATTTATAAGGATATCTTATGTTGATAAATTGAATACAACTAAAAACATCACCGAAAGTGTGTTTAATGAGACACCTAAAACTTGAATTAGAGAAGCCTCTCAAACATAAACATTGGGACACATGTTGACTTGTGATATAATATCATCCCAAATTGAGCAGTTGATCCCAGTAAAAATGTCTAAATTCAATCATTACAAAATCTATGACCTTTGGAAAAGATCACCGACTTGATGCGATAGGGTGGGGCATTACATTTCCCTCCACTTATAAGAGCATCATCCTTGATGCAAAAAAATTGAGGTATAAATAAAGGGATAAGTAAGAAAAGGAAATTTTCCAATGACTATTTTCATTTAGGGAAAATAAACTTGTAAATAAAACATGACCATAAAGAAGCCAAACACATTTGAAAATTTTAATGTTTTGTGAAGATTGATAGTTCTCTTAATTTATTACTCAGTTATTCTTCCCTTAATTCCATTTGTTTATTTCAATGTTTGTAATATTTTAACTTATTAATAATTTCAATTTGATTATATTTCATAGGGTTCCCAACAATACATGACATCATGTCATACAAGAGTCCAAAACTTAACACGCCAAAATTCACATTACAACTTTTACACATTTCCATGACCGTAACTCTAAAAAAATAACCAACATGTATTCAAATAAAATGTGAAATAAGGCAAGAAAAAAACAATAAGAAAACTTAATCCTTCCTTTGTACCTCCTTATAACCTCACATGAGATTGGCTAAATCTTAGAATGAAGCACACGCTTGTTAAATATCTAAGATCGGTTGGATGTGGATGCTCCAAGAAATGTTTGTTGGAAGCATAATGTAATGAGAGAGGGGGTGAATCAGTCCTACAATGATTTTTACTTCATTTACCAAACCATACATTCATTAATTAAGTTTTCCATACATCATTCATAACCATGTGTGCTTATTAAGATATTCAACATTCAATCACAACAACATAAAGTAAGATGCACAACACATAAACAACATATGTAAGTGGGAAAACCCACTAAAAATATGCTTATATTACACAAAGGAAAGAAATTTAGTGAAGTAAAAACTTCAAAAAGAGCAAGTCAACCCCTAGTTTAGTAGAGAACCAACTCTACAAGGAGCACCAATCCCTAATTTAGTGAAGAACCCACTCCACAAGGAGGATACAACCCCCTAAGATGACTAAGAACAACTCATACACCATATGATGATGATATCTAAATTTTTTTTTGCTATCATAATTGATGGATATATTTAATTCATCTCATACAATCACATTCAAACCCTCATATCTTAATCTCGCTCTATCTTCTTCCTTCTCAACTTATCTTGGATCTAAAACCTTGCTCACATGATCTCTAACATTATTAAACCTTTAACACACTTCCTAAACCTTAAAATCATGCATTCATATATGTTATAGTTTCACATATGGGTTGCACTTTTCCCTCTAAGAGCACTAGTTCAAAAATGAACTCAAAACATTAATTTTATAAACATTTCATATTTTAAACATAAGGGAGATCGGTCCAATAAATTTATCTCAACCAATAAAACTTTAAAAAATCTGAAAAATTTCATAAAAACATTCAGATATGACCCATATAGGTCGGTCATGCCCAAAATCTTCCAACTTACACAAAACAAGCTCAAAAACCCATCACTTGGATGTGATAAAACTAAAGTGAAAACACCTATATTAATCAATCTCTTAAATTCATCATACATGTGTAATTTAACATATAAAAACCATCCATGGTCATTAATTATCTTGGATTAATCCAATTATTCATAACACTACTCAAAAGGATCACATACTTCTCAAAACAGATGTTTCTAGCACCATGTATCAACCTTTGGGCATCAAACACACTCATAAACAACTCAACTATGAAATGTAACCACTATATGTAATCCTTAGAAAATTTTAGATCAAATCCATGTAAGTTAGAGCTCATGAGACATCCATATGTGCAAAGCACATCAACGTTCCTCTTCACCGATTAAGCTTCCCAAAAATCAATTTTACAAAATCAACTGGTTTGCACCCTTTATGCCAATTTTAAGACCTAAAAATTATTTCATTAGGAACAATATTAATCCCTCTTAAATTTACAGCTAATATCAAGCATCAACCAATTCATTTCATACTTCAACTAACTCAATCTTCTATCCTGAGAAATCTTGTCCTAAAAAATCAACATCCTTATTCTCCACAAACCGACTTGGATGAACCATAAAATATCATCACAAGGACCAAAAATTATACCAATGGAAATACATATGAATCATATTTCTATAAAATATTATAACTCCTTCCAAATCCAAGTGGAAGGCCTCCAACCAAGACAATCTCTAAAACTACTTCTTTATCCTTCTAGGACTCCGGCCCGAAAGCTCAACTTGCTCCACCTCAAAAATGACTTAAGCTCAACATGAATGCTCCATCACCTTCACTAATCAATAACAACTTAGAATCAAAATTCAACACTCTACTTCTGAGAAATTTAGAAAAGAGAAACTAATGCTGCAAGTAGAAAATCAGAGACTTGCATACACACCAAAAAAGTTTCATTACATGCACTTGAATTTAGAAGAAAACAAATCTACATAACAACAACAAGACCAAATAGCGTTTAATGAGCACAAAGTACCACTAAACTCCTCAGTCAAAAAGGCTAAAATTCCTTCTTCCTTTATTGAAGCTCAAGCAGAAATTGTACATAACATAGAAGTAGAAGACATTTTTGAGTAGGGAAAATGGAAGAAATTTTCTATCTCTTTTCTCTCTTCACAAGGATATCTCTCTCATGAATTCACAAAAAACAGCTCCAACATCTAAGAAGTTTAAGAAGTTTCTAAGAAGAATAAGAAGTTTTAGAAGAAGCTCAAATGAGGAGCTTGTTACAATTTATAGAAGAAAAGGAAACTCTTCATCTTCTGGTGACTTTTCAAATACTTTAATGTGACTTTAGATTGTTCATATTCCACTTAAATATTTAAGTCCCTTTTATAAAAACAAGGTGACTTAAAGTTTACATTATATTTCTAAAGTCACTTAAAGTTATATTAAAAAGTGTAAACCTCAACAAAAAAATATAACATTGATGAGAGAGAGCATTGGGTGAGAAGAGAAGAGAGAGAAAGAAGAGAAGAAGAAGAAGAAGAAGAATTATGCAGAAGGATGAGCCACTGCAGTGGATTTGATCTCGCTCCTGATTGCTTCCACTTCACACTCCTGAGAAGGCCTCTGTTCCTCCAAGATCTTTTCTGAAATGAGTAGCTACAGGTTCCACTTTTTCGGCATGAGGAATGTGAACATAACTCAAGGTTTCTGTCCATCCATCGACCACACTATTTGATGTCTTTACACTTCCCGAACCATGATGAATGTTTCTCTGTGATAAGTGCAATAGGAGGCCCAAATCTCTGAGAGGAAGTCGAGGGTATCCTTAGTGAAGGATGATGGGTTTCTACCTCTTTCTTGACATACTTCTTCAAATGGACCAATCAACTCATCGACAGTTGTATCTTCACCCATTGTAGGCACTCCAAGCTTCTAAATTTTCTGATTTACACTATCCTATAATTTGTATGCTTGTTCCTCTTTTTCCTCCAGCTCTGTGATGGCCCGATTGATTTCCTCAAACCTTGATTTCCAAGGCCCCTCCCCACACATGTGACAAGTCTTCTTGAGGGAGTTTCAAAATCTTCTGTCGATCAACTCCTGGTGATGAGTGTTTCTCATTTCATCTACTACTTGGGCCCAAAGGTTCCCAATAGTCCCTTTCTTTCTCCAAGTCCTCCTTGAGTGTTTGTGTCCTATTTTTTCACACACATGTAAGTGAAGAGTTTGACCACTTCTTGGAGCATTGACTTCCCTTTTTCAGAAATTGAGTTGATCCATTCATTATTCACTCCCCCTGTATTGTGAACTCGTGTGTCTTCCTGATGGATTCTGGATTGAAGCTACTGATGGGCAAACTTCCTCAGTGGGAATTTTCATGGCATTAGGATCAACTAGATGTTGCACATAGAATGATAGAGTTCACACTTGCTCTTTTAGTTCATCAATCTTCTTCTTATACTCTTTATTCCTTGCCACCATGTGAGTAGAAGATTGTTGATACATGTGCAAATCCCCTTCATGAGTTTTCGGTCCTAGTTGAATTGTGCTCATTTCATAGTCATTGGTGTCATCTCATCCATTTGGCTTGATTACTTTGGGCCAAGCTACTTTGATGTATTGATTACCCATTTCCCCACTGTAGAACCATGAGGTTGTATGTGTGAGCTTCCTTGATCTTTTTCTTTGGCCAATGAGACAATCATTGATAGATCAGGGGTCTGCCACTTGCTACATAGTGTGGGTGTCAGGACAATTATTTCCTGCATCCAAGGAAACATCTCATCGACTCGGTTCAATGATAGGTGCACCGATGGTACCCTATTTTGAAGGAGGAGGAAAATCCTGAATGAGAGAGGCATGAGTGTCATCAAGAGGGGAAACCTCTTGTGGTGGCTCAAAGACTGAATCTTGAACCATGTGTTCTTCATCCACTTGTGCCTTTGTCATGGGATGTACTTCTTCTACATTTTTGTGATCAAATCTTCCTCTAGCAGTGATGCAAATGAGCCTTCTTCTACTCTGAGTTTCTTTGGCATCTTCTCATGAGGAGAAGCTTCCAATTCTGGCCTTCCTTTTTGAACTCACTCCTGAGTGTTTAGAACTGAAGTCACCTCTATGACTTTTGAAGATGACTGATGTGAGGCTTTCTTCTACTCGGAGGAAATTCCTCATGACTGGATGATCATGGTTCTCTTCTTCTGAAACCAATTTCTCATTCTCCTCACCACCTTCTCAGTCTGCTCTAATATATCCCCTAATTCACAAACATACCAATTGATTGGAGGTACAAGGGACATCTTGACTACCACATACTCAAGATCATACATCTCCATCCCATCATCTTGCAAAATATCTTCATACCAGAGAACTTGAATTTCTTCATTTCACTTGATTGTCATCCTCATATGATCCTTTTCATGCACTTCAAATTCATCCATGCAATTGGCCCAATAATCCTCACTTGTGGCTCATGTTGCAATTCTTGGGACATGGAAAGAGTCGGGATCTTCTCGATGTCAAAATTAGGCCTAGTGATGTAGGAATGCAAAGTCAAATGAGTGAAAAGTAGCCTCCAGATGAGATGCATCATTTGAGCTCTTGCACGTGAATACCCCGAGAGAGATAGGAAATGGAATCAACTTCTTCCTCCTACTTCTAAGCCTATTATTCACTTGAATGATCTATCTGTAGAGCTTAAACAATACAATTTGGTCACTAAGGTACTTGGGCAGCCTTAGTGGTGCTTGATCAAAGCCAACAACATGGTAGGAGAATGTCGAGAATTGTATGAAATAGGAGCCATACTTCTTGATCAAGGATGCCACTTGTGATGACATCCTAGCTTCCAGATCTCCTTCCAAGTTTCGACTACGTACATCATGAATGCATCATTCATGTGAGTGAAATGCCTATGGCTTTCCTCCATCACCACCTGTGGAAGTTTCTCAAATGCAGAGCACCTTGGCGGAAATGTTTTGCGTGAGAGCCAATCCCTTGAATGATCTTGAGCTAGCGAGGAGGTAGACCAAGTAAGAAGTCATGTGGAACTTCTTCATCATGGGTACTTGGAGTAGTTGCAGATGGAGATTGTCATTGATGATCTTCCCCCAGTCAATTCTCTTTTTCCTTCATCAATGTCAAGATGAAAAGGCCCATCCAGTCTTGGAAGTCTCTTGTGCTTGCTTCCCATTACTCTACTAAGGAGAGTGATGACATCCAAATATCCTTCTCGAACTCACACCTTGGAAGGTTCTTAGGCATCCTTGAGGGCTTTCTCCTATTTTTTAACCATGACCCCAAGTCACAACCCCTTGCACATATGCATCCATCATTTTCCCAATCATGCAAGGCCCTATCTTTTGAGATGATGACCATGTTGGGTGATGTCGGTATCTGACAGAGAAAGAGAGATGGTTCTAGGGCTGATGACCACCATTGTTGTACCATTTTCAGCTCGAGATGGTTCATGTTTTAGGCTCATAGTGGTGAGAGAAGGCTAGGACCAACTCATGACTTTGGATAGACACTGGTGTCCTATGGTGGCAAAAAACAAGCCACTTTGGTGAATATCTGATCTTCAATCTTCTTTTGGTCTCTGGCTGTCATGTGAGTTCTTAAGTCATTCAGTCCATGTACAAGACATCATTGTCTTCTATCTCATACTCATAGGTGAAGGGTTGAGCCATCTTCTATCCCATCCACTTCTACTTCATGTTTTTCCTAGAAATAACAACTTACTATTTTTAGTAAGTATGAAAAGGAAACTTCCTCGAACCTCAACTGATGTTGCAACCTTGATTCCCCTTTCTCCCTGCATTCCTCCTCTCTTTCTAGATCAACTTTATATTTTTAGCAGGTGTCTGTGGGACCACTTACTATTTTTAGTAAGTGCCAAAAATGCCGTTCTGATGAGTTCTCAGCTGCAGTGCACCTCCAATGTCTCTCGTCTCCTTTGTGAGTTCTTTTGTTGACTTTCCCAAAATAGTAGTCCCTATGTAGAAGACCTGCTATTTTTAGAAAGTGGGCTTCTTGAGGTCGATTGATGTGGAATGAATTTTTTTTTGATATGGGTTTTTTTCCCAATATCACCCCTAAAAATTTTAGAACTATCCACTTAATAGTCCAGGAGATTTTAAACTTTCAAATTTTGGACCTAGTAGTGCTTCTGACATGCGACCCATTAATGGACCTCAAAATTGCAGGTCTGGTTTTCTCCTCCATTTGTGAAAAAATTATATTTTTGATGTGGGTTTTTTTCTTCTTGTGCTTCATGTGAAATTTACTTCAATCAACAACTGGTTTGACGGGAAATCCACTTCTTTCTTCGTTGAGCCGGAAAGGAGATTTCTTCATTGTGAATGCTCTGTTGCATGAGAGGAGAGTTTGAAAGTATGTTTTTATGGTCTTGGATAGAGGAAAAATAAAAAAAAATGGTTCATTGATTTGTGCACTGGTTTGCAATATTTTTATGAATCTTCATTTTTGGCTATGGAGATTTTCTATTTTTTTCTTTGTTGTTCTTCATTTCTCCTTCTTTGTTTGCTCAAAATTCCTTCTGAGACCTATATTCTTTCATGGAGTGAAGGAGAGTATTGTTGTGATAGGTCTGGTTTGAGGTTTTAGAAATGGTGGATTGATGGCAAGGAGGTTGCAGAGGAAGAATGGAGATATGGTTGTGCACGGAGTGGAAAGAAGTTAGAAGCAGGGAAGCAGTAAATATTTGAATTTTTAAAATCATGTTGAGAGAGGGCTGGGTGAATTTTATTTTCCTAATGTCCCTCACCTCAAAGGGATGTGAGGGACATCAATTTCCATGGTAAGAAGAAGCTGACACGTGGCGTTGATCCGACGACAGGGAGTGAGTGCTCAAAATCAGCTTTAAAGCACTTGAGGGGTTGGAAGCGGGTCACATGGGTGACCAAAAATCTCTCCTAGAGGGATGGGTGCATTTTTCAAGGTCTGATGTCCTTGACCTATGAGGGACATGAGGGACATCAAATTCCATGGTGGTCTGGAGCTGACACATGGCGAGATCCGACGATAGGGGGATTTGAGCTCCAAATTACACCCGGGGGTTGAACTAGCAATCCTGATGGTCGTATGGGGTTCCAGAGGTCACATGGGGGATGGGAAATTTTTTCCAAGGTTGATGTACCTACCCTTAGGGACATTGGGGACATAAAATCCCACCAGGCTCCTGGAGATGACACGTGTCCTCCCAAAATTTGGCTAAGTCCTAACTTGCTCCAAGAGGACAACTTGTGACGATGATAACTTGAGCTCCCAATGGAATTTTTGGAAAAAAATTTTATATGATCCTGACTGAAATGGAATTTTTAATCCAATGGTGGGGTATCATGTCTTTATTCTTCCATTTGATCCCTAAAAATCATATTTTTATTTGGTACTCCACTTGTGCATGAGAAAAACTACCTACAGACCTAATGCACCAAAGTGTTGTGAAAAATATGATTTCACCATCATGTAGGGATTGGAATTATATTTCCAGAGATGTTTTTTTTTCTCCTAACTCCATCCGGAGCTCTGGAATCACCTTCCAAAGCTCAGCGGTTGTTTTGGCCTATGTGCTTGACTAGGCTGTGAACCCTAATTTTGGCGAAACTACCCCAACTTCTCCGAGCCCTTCCAAAATATTCTTAAATCATTTCCATGATGTCCCAAGACCTTTGAATCACCTCCACATCCACTTAGGCTCTTTCTCTCCCTCCATGGGGTTTCTCAGCCTAGGAAGGCCAGTGATAGCCCTTCCCACAATTACATGTAGCTTGTAAAATGAACTCCTAAAATCACCTAGGGGAATGAATGGAATTTCCTAAATCACCTAGGGGGATGAGATAACATTAATTGGGAGGTCACTTGGACTGACTAGATAGACTCGGGGTGTCTTGGAATGATAGGACTTGAAAAAATTAACACTGGGGTATAGTTTCAACACACAACACACAACAAAAAGGGAAACACACCTAAAAATCACCTATGGTACAAGGTGGGGGAAAAACCACTTTCACTGATGATACAATTTTAGGTATTTCCCACTATAAGGCAATTCCAATTGCATTCCATCCAAATATGAGAGTAGAAAAACATTCTCACACAAGCTTCACGAATTTGGAATGGGTCGAGCCATAATGAATCAAAATTTCCATGGTTTCCTTTTGGTTCCCTTCTCTTGTCCCATAGCAGACAAAGTCTCCAACTTTGAATTCTCTTGCTTTGGCTTTCTTGTCAAAAATCTTCTTTACTTTCAATTGGTGCTCTTTGATATACGTCCACCACTCGAGTCTATTTTCTTCTAGCTTCTCAAGAAAGAGGATCCTCTTGTCAATGGAATCCTTGTACTAATCTTATTCTATTCCTTATAGTAACTTGAGAGATGACATCTCAATCGTGATGGGAATTTTCTTTGACCCCATACAACAATTGGAATGGTGACATACCTATTTCCTTCTTGGGAGTGATCATGTCCATCCCACAATGCATCATACAACTTTTGTGCCAATTCCTTTGGTTTTCATCTACGATTTTGTGATGATGGTTACAATGTTCTTGTTTCTTGATTTGGATTGTCCATTTCCCTATGGATAGTAGTCGATGAATGAGATAAAGAGATTCCATAGTAGCCATAGAAAAACTCAATCAACTCCTTGAAGAGAAATAGGTAGCATTGTCTGCTATAATCTTCTGTGGCACTCAAACGTACTATGATATTCTCCTTGATGAAGTTACATACTATTTCGGTGTTGGCTTTCTTGTCCGAATGGATTCCACCCATTTTTGAAGTATTTTGTCACTATGAGCACATAGGTGTGCCCGAGCTTAAGTGAGGATTTAAAACACCAATGAAATCTAGTCCCCACTTGCTGAAATGGTTCTTCAATAACAAATTTCTGAGTGGTAGTGCAGCAAGTTGTGGTCTCCCAACAAATTTTGGCATGCTTCACATTTGGAAACCCATTCTTGAGTGTCTGCAAAGAGGGTGGGCCAATAATACCTTCCTCGAGAATATTGTGTGTAGTGACCATCATCGAAAAATGTCCACCACATGTTTGGTCATGGTATGCTTTAAGTAATTTTTCTTGTTTCTCTTTATCTACACACTTGAGGAAGCATCCATCCAGACCTCTCTTGTAAAGTGCGTGATTCCAAATTACAAACTTTTTTTGCCTTCATCTTGAGTGTTCTCTTTTCTTGTAATCAAGATGAGGAGGGAATTCTCCATAAGTTAAGTAATAGGCAATATCAACATACCACTCATCAATAGTGGTTACAAAGAGAACATGTGGATTGTTTTATAACAAGTTGAGCAAGCACAATTTTCTTCACCGTGTTGAGCTTTGAGTGTTTCATCTTTAGCAATCAACCTACACAAGCCATTTCCCTTACAATATTGGAGGGTCGAATCTCCAAGTCATATTCTTGAGTCTTTTTCAATCTAATTTCCTCTTTTAGCTTTAGGATCCTGCTGTGTCAAGATGGACTTGATTGCATTATCAGGGTACCATCACCACCATATGAGAGTTGAGGATGTAAAATCTGAAATTTTTACAACCTTGAACACCACTGCATAGGCATACTTTTCCAATTGGTTGTAGTTTATTTCATGCTTTTTCAATGGAAAAATCATGAAAGAAATAAGTTCTTCCATGCCTTCATCATTCTTCTAAACAAGAATGACAGAGAGGGTATGTTTTGATGCATAACAATACATGATGAAATCTTTGTTAAAATCTGGAGACACATAAGGGTCGAGCCTTAGAATGGATTTTTGATATATTCAAATGATTCCTTCCCTTCATTGTTCCATTTGAATTTTTCTTGTGGTTTCATCATGGTGGTGATGTGCTTTGTCAATTCAAAAACTCAGAACAAAGCGACAAAGAAAATTCACCTTTCTAAAGAAGGAATGAACTCCTTTCTTGTTTGTGGGTAGAGATAATCCCTTTTAGGGTTGTTGTTGCAAGATGTTAGCATGATGAATACTTAACACATATAGTTCCATTACTAACACATCATTCTACAGAGCATACCAAATCTATCTCTAAGGGAGAACATAACTAAATATTAACCATGATGAGATCAAAAACATACTAGATTCAGATACACACAAAACTAACACTTAGATTCAGCCAATATCCTCCATTATATTAAATGCAATAAGTATACATAAAGCTTCATTACAATAACAATAGTATGCATGCGTAACATATTTAGCATAATCTCACTATGTATGCATATCTCTGTATATGTCTCTCTCTGTGTATATTCACCATCATACATCTACTCTACTATGCAATTCACTACATATATATAAGGGTGGGGACTTTCCCTTCACCACTTATCTATTCCAAAAATAGGTCACATGCTATTATTAGCCACGTGCCATTACAAAACTAGCCACACATGCAAGTGTGCTAACAATAGACTATTGGTAGTTAACTAACGATAGTAGTAGATCTATTCCAGCCTGTGTCCATGCAAAGTGCTTTGTATCGATCCTCCAAAAATAGCCAATGCATGGTGCACATGTCTCTACCTCATTTGTGTGCTCTGCACACCATCTCTAAAAATAGACCTTCATGAGTGAAAATGGCTAAGTCCTGAAAACTGAACTTCTTCTCCACACATGTTCTCCTATCCATTCATGCCTTTGAATATGACTGCTTTCCCATGTGACTTCTTGTGGGCTTTCTGTCAAGTGTTCTCTAATCAACATTACCCCACACTAATTTCATTTTCACCCGATAATGGTTATCTCCAAAACTGAAGTAAAGAATTTGAATGGAAAGAATAAAAATAATTTTCTTTACAAATAAAGAATAATGTCTATACGGAAGCTTCATCTACTTCAACTTGAAGGACCAACTCGGATATTGCTCCTTTATTTCTACCTCCAAGGCCTACCACTCAACAAGTGCTTCCTCTACTTTTTCTAGAATGTCCACAACAATGGACTCTAGTTCATCCTTCACAATCTCTCCTTTCTCATTCTACAAGACCAACACAATGTTGGACATTGCATAGTCATCCTTCCCTCTAACAAATCCATCTTCTACGCAATGAGCTTCCCAAGCTCCTCTAGTAATTTTTGTGGTTCTTGGGCTCTTTCAGGGCCTCACACTTCTGTTTAACCATTGATAACCTTTTGCATGGCCCAATGTTTCATCCTTCATCACTTTCTAGACCTCATTGTTCTCCTCCAGGGTTTTTATGTTGATTAGCACCTCTAGAGTTGTACAGATGTTCAAGGCTTGGTCTTCCTTCTTAGTTCTTCCCATAACACTTGCAGATCCTTCATATGATGTAATCTTTCACATCACTAAAGCCTTTTCTCACTCTACCTCTTGTGTTGGATCCTTTGGCATTGGCATGCACGAGAGGTTCATCTTCAAGCACTAGGTCCACCAATGTACCTACATAGTGTATTACAAAGGAAACATCTTTGGTACCTTTGGCTCTAAGTGTGGCCTAGCTCTTATGATATTATCACCAATTTCCTCTTGTGATGTTGATAAATACAAGTTTTTTTCTATGCTAAGTCTCTTTCCTATGTTAGGCATGTTATTTCCCCATCCTTAGTTTTGATCTCTTCCCTTAGCACCCTAATTGTGGCATCCTTGTCCATATTCCACCTCACCACCTCTGTTGAGACTTTTACCAATGCATTTCTCACTGTTCATCTGACATAACAATAGGCTTTACTTGTCATGTGTCTAGCTTGAGGTGTCTTTTTCAACCTCCTTGATACGCATGACTCCTCACACACATCAAAATCTGGTTCATCCATGTGTGTGTGCATCGACCATGATAATTGCTTCCTTGTGTGCACATTGTAGCCATATCTTCATCCATTAATTCCCAGCCATATAATTCCTTTTGTGTCAGTGTGCTCTAGAAATGGGCGCATGAAAATTTTACCTATGTGTCCTCAACATAACCCATGGCTGGTGGAATGTGTTCCCCACTTGTTCTTCTTGACCTAGGCTACTTAGGAACTTGAGCTTCCAGATTTGGGACTTGTGTTTCCATGTCCTGAGTAGTCTCTGTAGTTGTCTCATCTATTCCCTTTTCCTCCTCTTCTCCTTCCTTCATTTCTTCATCTTTTTTTCTTCTACATTCTCTAGAGGTGTAGGAGAATTAGGCATGCTTTCCTCTGACTCTTCCACTTCCTCATTCAATTTTAGTTTCCTTCTCCTTTTCACGGTTGTCTCCTTCTATGGAGAGAGTCTAGGTGATTTGTGCACACTATTTGCGGAGTAGCACCTTGGGTCCTTGTTCTCCTGAACACTCTCTTAAATTGTGCTCTCCTTGGACTGCATCCAAGTCCTCATCATCCCCCTCTTGTGGCTGAGGTGGTGTAGTTGCATGCTCAGCTTCATCCTTATTCATAGGATGTCTTCTACCTCTATGTTCCAAACCACCACTATCCTCTTGTGCTCATCCTCCTCATCCTCTACTTCAATTGGCTCTGGGCTTAGGCACTGGAATGTTCTCCATGGTATGCTTACCCTTTGGTGGTGCTTGGAAGTGCAAACTCATCTTCCACATACTTGTTATTCTCCAACTTGGGCTTTAGTTGAGGTACACTAGTGCTGCTCCAATATCTCCCATAACCAAACTTACTAGTTTAATGCTCAATACATCTGAAATGAGCCTTTCAATATATGCACCCCATCTGGATACACATATTTCTTCCTTAGCATGTGGTAGTCACAATCTACCTTGTCCGCATTGAACGTTAGGCATCGCACATCTGAGAACCTATGTACTGATGCCTAGAAGTACCTTGTTGTGAAGGCATATGGTAACTTACACCAAGGGCTCCATGCTCCATCCTTCATGGTGAACCATGCTATGCAAAAGTGTTGTATACAATGAACTAAACTACCTTTCCAACCACCAAAGGCAAGTCCTTGGGATGCGCCATTCTTCTTCAAAGGCCACACAGCCTATCGTACCACTTCTCAGCCCTTTTCTTGACTTGTTCTATCATGGATCCTTCACACAAGTACTTTTTGAAGCATTTTGCAGGTGACTTGTGCTCCATGGGATACTCCCATATCTTCTCTTTTGGTCCATCAGGTACTCCAGATCTCCATGAACACCAGTGATAACAATAATAGCTCCAAAGCTGATCTTTCCTCCTGTGTGCTTCCTCAACAATGATAGTTTCTACAATGTAACATGAAATGTTGTAGACTACCCCTTCAGACATCTTTTTAGCAATGTGCAGCCACATGGTATTCACTTGTGACCACCTTTCTTGGTCATTTAGCTTTGTAACAAGATGTGTGGCTACTTGCACAACTAGATACTTCTTTAGTTTATCTATGTCCATGCCACATGGACCCTTTGTGTACCCTAGCTCCTTTCTAGTCTCCAAGATTGTGGCCTTGTCTATTAAATCATCTTTCAAATCTTCTCTGTGCCCTTCAATCCTATTACCATGGAGATTAGCGTGGCTGAAATTCTGCTCTGCATCTTGCAAAGTAGAAAAAATCTTCATGCACTCTTCTCATGAGCCACTGGTACAAGGGCTCATATTTCCCAAAGTAAGGGAGCTCATATAGTTGGTAAACTCCAATCTTCTTCAAGAGCTTCTCACCAACATCGTCATACACCGACATGTCTTCCACCATGTGCATTTATTTTATCTTTGTGTTCAGCAAGGCATCAAGCTCCTTCTTATTCTCTATGGTATGGTGGTTGTACTCACTCACCTTGCTTCTCCTTATGTGAGAATCCCACTCCTAGCCTACGATGACCCCCTCTGGATATTGCATTTCAAAAAAATTGCTTTCGGAGCCATCTCCTCTTCTTCTACGACCACCTTCTTCTTTCCCTTCACTCTTTTGTACTACTTTCTTGGGTGCCATTTCTACCTTGCAATCCTTTGTAAATACTCACCTCTTGAATTCTACAATGTGTGAATCAAACCCTAGCTCGATTCAAGCATGCCCTAGGTGAAATCACATGCCCTCACTCCTCTCTTGTCACCTTGCTTCACTCAAACCCTTCACCACCGGGACGCAAGCTCTTTCTACACACAGATCTCTTCATCACACTAGCTACACACCTCTCACACCTCAATTCGATCACTCGGCTCTTCACACTTAGCTCTTTTTCAAATACTCTTAATCATCAATGGTAAAAATGAACTCGCATCCCATCCTTATATAGATTTTCAAATTTTTGATGCATTCATTTCTCCTTCACCTACCAAATATCCTCTCATTAATTGACCAATTCCATTCTTTCACATGGTACATCTTCACGCCCAACTATAACCTTAGCAGCATGCCTTCCTACCCTCTTGTCACAGACTTCTCTTGAGCTGCTTCCTTGTGCCTCGAGTACCTCATCACTTGCACCTTCTTTGGTAGTTGTTATGGCCTCTACTTACCTCATGTTATATTGTCCCTTCATTCATCTCCATCTTTGGTCACTTTTTAGAAGCAATCCTTTGACTTGAAAAGCACCCATAACATCTTATTCCTTTCACCTTTCAATTCCCATGATTTTGTACCTAGATATCAAAACCACCCCACACTAAAAGTATGTGCAGTCCTCTACGCATAAACATTCTTCATATAGTAATTAGCTTCATGTGCACAAGCATGCTTATTACACAAGAACAATAACTAAATTGACAAAGCATAGTGACAAAAAAGAAGGAAACACATTAAGGAAATGCATAATTGAAAACCTAATCTAAATGGAAATACTTTCCTTATTACAAACACCAAGAAGACTTATTTATAGTAGGGCTTCAGCCTACTCCCATTAAAGTAACCGGTAGCCATGTTCCATCAAGTGCTTCTAACTAGAAAGTGCTATTTCAAGGATGTAAGTGATAACATACGACCCCAACCAATGTACCTTAAGTTTTCCTAGATGGCACAAGAACTTAGAGTCATAGAGAAGTACCATTTGTCCAATCTCAAACTTCTTGTCCCTTATGTTTCTATCATGCCATGCTTTCTACCTAGCCTTTTCTTGCTTAACTCCAACATGTTATGGCTCATCACTCATCCAACTTAATTATATTTTCAATCCATTCTTCTAAAGCTTTTCTCATCAGCTAGACCTCCAAGCATGCGTAATACACAAAGAAGGTAACATAAATTCCATAGGAAGAATGGCTTCTATACCAAACACTAACTGAAATGGTGTGGCTTTGTTCAACCTTTTATATGTTGTTTGATATGCCCAAAGTACTACAGATACTTTATCATCCCAATCCTTTCTTCCAACATCACATATTTTTGTCAATGTCTGGCTCAAAATTTTGTTGAAAGCCTCAACAGTTCCATTTTCCTAAGGATGATAGGGTGTAGTCTTATGGTGTGCAATCATGAACTCATCTAATAAAATTCTATGATTGTCTCATTAAGAAAATGTGTGCCCTATCACTGGTCAAACTCAAAGGACATCCATACCTTGTAATAATATTTTCCCATAGAAATCGAGGTTGTTGTAGCCTTATACATAGTCCTTTGTAGGTGTTTCTTCTTCCCACCTTGTCAGATAGTCTATGTAAGTTATGATGTAGCATGATCCATTCTTCTATGCAGTAGCTGGTGAAATAGGACCCACAAAATCTATAGCCCATTTCTCAAATGGTTCTGCACTAGTAATAGGTCTCAGAGGCATTTCATCTCATTGACCTAGTTTTCCAAGATGTTGACAATGATCACATGCCTTACAAAATTCCTTACAATCTTTATAGAGGGTCTCCCACCATAATCCAGTGAGTAGAATCTTGCACATTGTGGCATCACCGGCATAGTGGCCACCTACAATTCCACCATGAGCTTCTTCCATAATACCCATGTGCGCTCATGTTCCAATACACAACATGAAATACTTCATCTCATCCCAATTTGTACAAGTCACCACTGATTAACATATAAGGTGTGGCACATATAGCAAGTTGTTTCTTCTCCAAGGATTTCATTCCTTCAGTGCATCCCTGTTCATAGAAAGACAACAATGTCCTCTAGTTCTGATGGCATGCATTGTAACCTATATAACTGTGCATCTGGCATGGTATCCTCAATTTCATGTGCTTCTTCTCTTAATTGTATTCTTGATAGATGGTCTGGTCCAAAATTACTTTTTCTGGTTTTACCACAACTGTGAAATCAAATTCTTGAAATAAGAGCACCCATCGACATATGTGCCCTTGTAAAATAGGTTTATTTACCAAATACTTCAATGCCATGTGATCTGTATAAAATATGAATGGTGTAGCTAGTAGGTATTGGTGGAATTTATGCAGCTGCATAGATCATTGACAAAGCTTCACACTTTGTAGTTGTGTAATTTTGTTCTCATAAGAGTCATCTTTCTACTAGCAAAACAGATAGGATGATCTACAATACCTTCTCCAGGTTGAGCCAACACCACCAATGGCCATGCTAGAGGCATCAACATGTACATGAAATGGTTTGTCCCATGAAGGAAAACATAGAATAGGTGTGGTAGTAAGTTTCTCCTTTAATGTCTCGAATGCATGTTTGTTGTTGTTCTCCCAGTAGAACGTACCTTTCCCTTTCAGTAACTCTTCTAATGGTGTGGAAAACTTTGGCATAACCTTTGATAAACTTTCTATAATATCCTATATGACCCAAAATCCATGCACCTCACTTTGAATGGTAGGCTCCCTTAGGCCTATAATGACTACAACCTTTTTGGATCAACCAACAAACCCTCCTTACAGATTATGTGTCCTAAAAGTATCCCAAATGGTGTAGAAAATATGCACTTCTTGATGTTCAAAGAGATACTCAACTATCTACACCATTCAAACATTAAGCATAGATTGTCACAGTGATCCTTAACTAATCCATACACCATCCAATCATCTAAATATACCTATAAGAAGTTGTGAATAAATTCCTTGAATGCTTGGACAACTATGCATGAAAATACAGGCACATTTTTCAGACCAAAGGGCATTACAGTATAGGCAAAAGCTACCCCATTCAGTAGTAAATGTAGTCTTTTCTTGATCCTCTAGGAAATTTGAACCTTGATGATACCTAGAGAACCCATCTATAAATGAATAGATTTCACACCCTGCAACTCCTTCTAGTATTTCCTCAGTGAATGGCATAGGAAATGGATCAGTTACACATGCAGCATTCAACTCCTTGTAGTCCACGCATATTCTAATCCATCCATCCTTCTTGATACTTGATCACCATTGGACTAACCCATTCTGACTCATCAAGGGGCTTGATAATCCTAGACTTCAACATGTTATCAATCTCTTCTTTGACCTTTTCACATAAATTGGGGTTCATTCTATAAGGTCTCTTTCTAACTGGGTGTGCACCCTCTTTAAGCTTTATCTTCATCTCCCCTAATGATTCATGCATGCCTTTAAGTTCATGGTACCCCCTAGGAAATAAGTCCTGGTAATCCCTTAGTAACTCTATGATTTTTTCCACTTCAGAGTCTGACCAATAGTCTCCAATTATGGCTTCCTTAGGCTCAATATCTATTCCAATATTCACCCACTTTGTCTTCATAGGTTCATGATAGGCACGTGGTCTTATCCACATTGTCCAATACCTCACGCCTCCTGTTGAATGGTTTACATCCAGATTATCTACTTCTTCATCATCCACTAAGTAGACCATTTTTCCTTTCTCTTTCTCAAGGAAAGCACGTTGAAGTAATGTTGCATCGGCCTCTTTCTTTATCAAGACGTGCTCTCTTGAGTCTTCTTTATCTAATAACTCCTAAAGGAGTTCTTCATCCTTGGCACTATCCCCCATAGTTAAGCACTTGATAACTTTCAATGCTTCTTCTACCGAAGGCTTTGTAGAGAAGAAGTCAAATGTCTGGGCCATTCCTGTAATTAAATTCTACCAATTTCTAGTTTCTCTATGGAGTTCTACATATACATACCAAGCACGCACGCACTGCAACCTTGTAAAGTGGAATAAAACCGGTGCACCCATAGCGAAGGTGGTAAAGCTTCCTTCCCTTTTGTCTAGAGTCTCTCACACTTCTGAACATGGTGTTGAACAAGTTGATTACCATGATAAGTACTTATTTGAGTAGGTGCATTGCTCTTGAAGAACCTAGTAGTAAGAGCAATCCCAATTTCATTCCATCTTGACAAGATTATCCTGTGGACCACCCACCAGTGTTGTTGTCCCACATAGTGTATATGCTAGCATATTTCTTCTTTCCAGTGGGTCTATCCATTTTTCTTCCATGGCACGTAGAATACCATGGGATCCCCTTCTCTTGTAACAAGGTACCGAGTTGTTACCTATCCTCCTGACATAACGTGGTTTTGTGCCTCAAGGAATATGCTCTTTACTTCGTGCCCTACCAACTCATAAGTGTTGTGAGCCCAATTATCACAAGCAACACTTGTAGTATCGCTAATAGACTATGCATCCTCCCACTGAATTAGTCCTTCTTTGGTTGGTTCAATCATCTCTGGATCTCGGATGGCACATACATAAATCCTATTCAGATCTTCTTCACTTAAGGGCTCAACATAGGGCACATATTTTCCATCTGTTAAAGGGATAATAACTCTTTCCTCTTTATTTTCAAAACTGATATAGCCCTTGTTGAACCAAGATCAACATTATTTTCATAGCACCAAGGATGCCCAATAGAGCTGGGAAGCTATCTAACTCTTCCAAGTGCTAAAACTTCAAAGTCTCTAGTGAACTTGGCTCCTTGTATGGTAATGGATGCATCTTTCAAAACTCCTATGGGAGTGGCCTTAGTTCGATTAGCCATGAATAATACATTAGAGGATGGTCAGTAATGGGGTCTTCCCATTTGTACCCATGCATCCAAGGTAAGAACATTGAATTTTGTGCTTGTATCAATCAATATATTACTCAATAGCCACCCATCCATAATAGCATTTAGAGTGATTTCCTTGTCATAATCTAGGCTATGAGGAGGAATATTTGCATGCAAGATCTACATCCAGTCTCAGTACTTGCACGCAGAGTGTTTCCTTTTAACCAACTCCCTAACAGTGGAATGATGTTTTCCTAGTGCAACATTTTACACACTTCCCTCAAGTCATCTATATCAGTTTGGACCATCTTTGATGCTTTATTTTTCTCCTTTAAGTATTGTATCTCACCCTGAAGATTCCTTAGAACTTCCATGGTTTCTGATAAACCTCCTTCTGATAGGTAGGATTTGGGTACCGTGCATGAAGAAATTCTTCTTTAGTGATGGTAGGTTTTGTTGTAATGCTTCCCT
Source organism: Taxus wallichiana var. yunnanensis (assembly GCA_018340775.1). Lineage (NCBI taxonomy): Eukaryota > Viridiplantae > Streptophyta > Pinopsida > Cupressales > Taxaceae > Taxus > Taxus wallichiana. The sequence continues at coordinate 947,553,164 of CM031235.1, forward strand.
AGACATGTGCCACCTCAGCGCGGGTCGTGATCTTCACTTGTAGTGCCTTAGATTCTACTTCCATCTTAGGCATCCATTGATTTTCAATAGCGTGATTGTATCCTAACCATCCCTACACATTTGTTTTCTTGTTTATGTTGCTTACTCAGATGCTCATATAAGTCCAGGCTCCTCATAGCTATGGTTCTTTTCGTAGAAATAACATGTAATATTCTAGGACATTCACACCTATAGTGGTCAGGAGATCCACATGTATAACATGTTCTACGAGGAAACTCACTTCTTCCACTACCATGGCCTCATCCTCCAAATCCACCACGGTATCCTCGACCTTTGCCACAACCGCCTTTAAAATGCCCTTCATTCCGATCATAGTGTGCCTAATTGTTCTCCAAAGATCTAATGCTCATTCTTTCCCTTAGATTTATCTAAAACTCATGTTTGTTGTACACCAATATCTATAGCATCATGGATCTGTCCAATCAGCCGGTAGTCTTCCATGTCATGAGTCATGGACCTACAGATTTTATAGTAGCTTGAAACATTCTTCCTTATCGCACATTGTAATAATGGGCAGCGGCTAACATCATGGTTTAAATGGAATATTTCACAATCCATCAGCAATGAGTGTACCATTCTATGAGGAAAACTATCCTTTGTGTGACCTTCTACTTCATAATTTGTGCACCAAATTCTGTGCGTCTCATGTGCTTGAATTTGTTGATAGTTTCTCCAACTATTTTTCCATAGCTATTATTTGTGCTTCTAAAAATGGGCTCACCCCAATATCTATGCTTCTAACTACCTCAAGCACGCAAGGCTGCTTCAAGTGCTTTGCATGGATCAATGTATGTCTTATGTGATAATGCCCTCCTAAAAGGGGTAATCAAGCCCCCAAAAACCATTGTGCATGTTGGCTTGCATGTATGTCATAAGAAAGCTTTGATAACAATGTTTTAAACTGTGCATCATACTCTCTAACACTTTTAGTAGTGCTTGTTTCACTCGGAATGTTTCGGCTTTTGGGAATAGAGTTGCTTCTATCCTTTCATTCCTTTTAGAAACAAATAAGGGTTAGGGCTAGGAGGAATACCTGTTGAATGTCGAGATGGTGTGCACGTACCGTAGAGAGAGATCAGGCTGATTGCGAAGAACTCCTTTTTGTCTTGGAAGGACTACCTGCAAATAAGAACACAAGACCACAAGATTCTGATTAGACAATAAATGAGGGAACTGCCTTGGGCCCAGGAAATATAAAACTTCCTTTCGAAGGTGGTCAATTCCCCTGCTAATATGAATTAACACCAAAGACTGTAAAATATCAATTTAATTGCTTCGTTGAAACAGGTAGGGGAAAAGGCTGGTTTCTGGTTTTGAGTCACAATAACCGATACTTATTCTCAACCGATATCGGTAGGGTCTTTGTTTTTGAGACTTTTGGTAAGGGTCGGTTGTAAGGTGGTGGTGTTGTTTGTAAGGCTGGTATATGAGCAGGATTAGGTAATGGGGTGATGAGAGGTAAGTGGATGATAGTTAGGTATAATGTGTTGCTGGGTAGTAGATCTAGGAATAGATTTTATGAGGACTGTGATTCAAAAGTCTAAGAAATGTTACTAAAGAGGACATGCAAGATATAACTTAATCAAGTTATCACGAAGATGCAGTCCAAGAACTGTGATGACAAAGGTAGAACTCGGTAGGATGGCTCGACAATCAAAAGATGAGATATCTCCCTCCCGATGATCACCCAGTGTCACAGGCTCGTTATTCGATTGCGAGTCTTGGGCTTGATCTCCTTCACTGCAAACTCTTCTTGTCTCTTCACTTGTCTCTGCTCGGCCAAGTAAAGATCCGGATTCTCTTGATCGCTTCTGATGATCTCGATTGATCCAAAAATCCTTCCACCTTTGTTTCGATTAGGAAGGTCATTTACGGGAACCGATGGCGGTTACGTAACCGACGGTGGTCGAGTAGAAATGGACCGGTTAGGAAAAAGTGGGCTATTTTTAGTAAAATAGCCAACTTTCCTCGCTTTTCTCCTGAGGGATTAGTTGCGGGCTTGGTCAAGTAGCTACAAGGTCGATTTTGGGTGCGAGTAAGGAGGCATTAGTCATGGGTGTGGATGTAAACCAAGTTTTAGGTCTTAATTAGGTTAGTTTAGGGTTAGGGCTAGGTCATGATGAGGTGGCAAAATGAGGTGGCAGGTAAGGCGACGTGGATTTATTAATTATAAAGTAATTAATAAATAATTGTGTAAGGTTTAGGTGATGGGGTTAGGTTGCGAAATGAGATGCGGGTCACAGGGGGTCGTAAGACACAAATTTGGTGTCTACATTAGCCCCTTATTGTCGTGTAGCTTGTTTTGTAGAGCTGCACGGACAATAATATGAAGTGGTTACTCCTGTTAAGGGTATAGGTAATCCCCCTCAAATCTATCACAGATTGAGGTAGCGTGAAATCAGGGATAGGGTTGATAAAGGGTAAATGGTGTTGAGATGAGGGTGAGATGGTGGGGTAGGTCCAAAGAAGCAGACGCACGTTGAAATGTAGTAGTGCGACCAGGGTACATGATTTGAATACCAAACAAGCAATTCATAGGCAAAGGTCGAGAGTTTATCCAAACAAGGGTGATATAATCCCGGTATCCAAGGCATGGAAGTAGCTCCAGGGATATAACGGGTAAGGTACAGGAGCGTTAGGCATGTTCGGCAAGCACTAAAATGGTTGGTTTGGTTGAGATAAACGTCATGGTCTAGGTCTAGGAAAAGTTGGTCGACGCAGATCAAGTCAAGGACCCTAATCATGCTAAAACACGAATAGGTGCGCTGATTGAACAAAAGGCTACTAGGTGGATAAAAGTGTATGTTGTTGATGTTGGGTGAAGTAGTTAAGTGGTGAGGCCTTGGGTCGGGCCAAGTTGTTGGGTTGCGGCCTTGGGTTGGGCCAAATGGTTGGGATGAGGCCTTGGGTCGGGCCAAATGGTTAGGGTGAGGCCTTGGGTCGGGCCAAATGGATGGGTAGGGTGAGGCCTTGGGTCGGGCCAAGTTGTTGGGTTGCGGCCTTGGGTCGGGCCAAATGGTTGGGATGAGGCCTTGGGTCGGGCCAAATGGTTAGGGTGAGGCCTTGGGTCGGGCCGGATGGGGGAAGATTTCTAAAGGCATTGATGTGTGTTATTTGGGAAATGATAGAAAGGAACGTGACTTTTACATGGGCACTGCATATTTGGCGAGCTATACAAGGGTTTATGGGCTTGTAGGTAAAATCACGGGATGACACTTTGGATTGTTCATTTTTATTACATTGTTGGGCCTATGAGCACATTGTTTGTGTGCGACCAATAGGCCGACCCATCCAGTTGGGAGAGACAGGAGTGCAGAGATTGGGATTCAGACGATGGGTCCAGACAGAACAAGAGGCAAGATCCCAGGCTGTGACGGGTGACATTGAGTATTATAGGCAGGTATGGGAGATGGTGACGATTGCGGATATCTGTTGGAGGCCGTATGGGAACTATATGGTAACAGAGAACATAGCTGAGGAGTTGAGGGGTGTAGAGCGATTGAGGTGGATCGCGGGGCACAGGCCAGGTGAGTATGAGAGGATTCCTCTAGATCACGTGCGGTGACAATTTGGATTTGTGCAGGATATACCCCTGGCTTATAGACCATATATGAGGATCGACGCCAGGCAAAGATTCTCACCTCCTTGCCAACACCTCCGTAAGGGCCGGAGGAAATAGCGACCCGATCGCGGGGTAATGGATGCAGAACGACAGAGGCCTATAGATTATGGTGGGTAGCAGAATGCGAGGTGTACATGATCATCTCCGACATAGCCGTGATTACAGCGGAGAGAGATCGTCTGCAGAGTTTAGTTCATCAGCTCCAAACACAGGTGAATGAGGCAAGAGGATTGTTAGCGATTATGGAGTCACGAGCGAGAGGGACTAGAGGTGAGATACCTTCATGCGAGGAAGCGTATTCATATGTTACAGGAGAGATTGGTAGATCGGGGCGGCACTAATAGTGTGGTACCTTTGAGGACAGAGAGGCCCGGCGAGAGAGGCGTTGACGATCACGATCATCCCCTAGTTCGGGATGAGGCGTGAGGGTCTAAGTAAATGTTAGCAAGGTATAAGAATAAATAAGGATGCCGACCTACGTGTCGATGATAGAGAATATGTATTTGTTTAACATCTAAATAAAACTGATATGTATTTTGATTTGAGTTATGATAATAATAAAAATGTTTTCGTTTTGACTTTTTGTGTTAAAAAGGATAAAGAGGAATGTGATTAAATAAAAATACACAAAAATATTTAGATTTACCACACATGATAGGTTATGGTAGGGGATGGTCGAGCTAACCTTGGGAGACCCCATGTCTCCGAAGTGCTTTGCCTACATAGCCCATTGCGCAAAGCAAGGAGGGGCCTCGATCGATGTAGTTCTCCCTTAGGACCAGGGAGAGGTGAATTTAGGCAATTTAGGTATGGTTAGGCAATTGGTTGGTTGGTAAAAATATTGATATTAATATTGGTAAGGTAAGGTTGTTGGTGTTGGTAATGAATTGGTGATGTTGTAAAAGGTATAAGGGAAGCGAAAGTTAGCCTACCCGAGTGGTAGGGAACCATGTCCTGATTAAGGTCAACACATAATCCTAGATGTTAAGCAAAGAGGAAAGAGTTACGCCATAGTTGAAAAGAGCTAAACAAACCACATATTAATGCAGGATGAGCTAGAATCCCCTAGGTACCGTGCATAGATGAGAATTCAATAGGTGAAAAGAGTTGTATGATCACAATATATCGATTGTACGTCACGTCCCTTGAGTTTAAACAAATGATGAGGTGAGGTGGATGGTATAGCTGTGGTACGGAGAACTTATTACAAAGTGAGTGTTCTGACGAAAGAGAACCTAACCTAAATAGACAAGTCCATGACTCAAAAGTACTTTTGAATGAGGCTTTTATTTTACTGAATATAGACTGATCGATGCGGGAAGTCTACAAGGGATATTGATTGTATTATTCTTGAGGTCTTCACGAAGCTGATCAATGCGAGAAGCTTCGGCTAAAGGCTGACTGTGTATAGCTGTCCTTCAAGGGAGCAGTCTATTTATAGTAACAGCTGTGATTTTAGTGTATAGCTGTCCTTCGGGGGAGCAGTCTATATATAATAGCAGCAATAGTTTGGCATATAGCTGTCCTTCGAGGGAGTAGTCTATATATAATTTAGATAGCTAGATGTCCTTTTGGCGTGAAGCATCTAGTTTGGTAAGAAGTTTGACTCAAGAAAATCCCATAAGAATGTGTTATTTTAATACTTTGAAGTCATGGACTAGACTAAAAAGGGAAGGCATCGTTAAGGGGAGGTGAGAATCAAACTATGTGAGCTTGATTTTATTTTGAGGTGTAGGAAACAAAGTGTATGTAGCGGTAAATGAGCTCAAGGGACGAGCGTTAGGTAGATAAGAAGTGATATAACACTAAATTCAACAGTAGAATGGTCGAAGATGCAAGGAATTAAGGGGTTTAGGCTCAGGTTTACCATTAAGCGAAGCTAAACGATAAGTTCCTGATCCATAAGTGTGAGTGATTATGTAAGGTCCAATCCAATTGGGAGCAAATTTTCCACGTTTGCTCTTTTCTAGTTTGGTTACATGTTGATTCTCTTTGAGGACAAGATCACCAACCTTAAAGGTACGCTCATGAAGTCGCTTATCATAAGCACGCTTGATGCGTTTTTGATAGATTTGAAGGTGATCAAGAGATGTAAGATGACACTCATCAAGAAGCTCCAATTGGGCTAACCGCTCTTGGCGGAAATCATTGTTGGTAAGAATATCCTGAAGAGATATTCTGAGGGAGGGTATTTGTATTTCAAGAGGCAAGACAGCCTCGGTACCATATACCAAAGAAAAAGGTGTGGCATTAGTGGAGGTACGAATGCTAGTATGATAAGCCCAAAGGGCGAAGGGGATGTGATCATGCCAATTTCTTCCAGACTCATTGACAACTTTCATAAGGATTTTGGTTAGGGTTTTATTAGAAGATTTGGCTTGTCCATTCGCTTGTGGATAGTAGGGTGATGAGAAGCTAAGTTTGATACCAAAGTTGTCACAAAGGTCTTGCAACAACTTATTTTTGAAAGATTTTCCATTATCCGTTATCAGGCGATGAGGAACACCAAAACGACAGATAATGTGATGATTAATGAACTCTACAATTTTTTCTTTTTTAGTTGAAATGAGTGCAATAGCCTCCACCCATTTCGTGTAATATTCGGTTGCTGTGATTATCCAACGGTGCCGTTGCGAAGAGGGTGGGTGAATCTCACCAATAAGATCTAAACCCCATCGTGAGAAAGGCCAAAGATCTCGGCGACTGTGCGGGTGGCTAGGAGTATGTTAAAGGTTGGCATGTTGTTGACACATAACACAATGCTTAACATATTCGTAACAATCATTATTGAGAGTAGGCCAATAATAATCAAGGCGAAGGATTTGTTTGGCCACGGCAAGGCCGCTAAAATGTCCACCACAAAGACCGTCATGGACCTGTTGGATGGTATAGGTGACCTCCGCGCCTGTGAGACATCGAAGGAGGATGCCATCAAAGCCACGTTTATAAAGGAGTCCCCCCATAATGACATAACGAGAAACACGTTTAAGAAAAGCGCGTTTGCCGGTACTAGTAAGGTCAGATGGGAGAATAGAGGTTGTAAGGTAGTCGTGAAATTGGTGATACTAGGTATCCCGGAGTAGCAGACACATTATTAATCATACAAACAACCGGGGCTGAGTAAGATGGGGCAAAGATTTGTTGGACCAAGACGAAAATGTCGAGTCGGGCTTGATGAAGCTGAATTTGCGAGGCTAAGCAAACCATAGTATCCGCAAATTTGTTAGTGGAGCGGGGAATGGTTTGGATAGAATAGTGAGTAAATAAGGCTAGAAGTGAATCCACATAATGTTTGTACTTTTGAAGCTCCTCATTTTTGCATTGGTAGATGCCCATAACTTGATTGACTACCAATTGAGAGTCGCCAAAAATATTGATAGATTTGACACCTAAGTGCAACGCAACCTGGAGACCCGGAACAAGGGCCTCGTATTCCACAAGATTATTAGTGCGGGAAGTCGAATCGGAATGAAAGAGGCATAGGCTCAGCATCGAGAGGAATAAGAACAACACCAGCTCCTCCGCCGCGCTGGCATTTGGATCCATCGAAGAAGAGGGTCATTAGATACGACTCCTCCCTGAGGGAAAGAGTGGCGATGAGTTCATCGGGAAATTAAAATTGGTAAATTGCACCCCAGGTACAGGGGCTTCCGCGAGTTGGTCGGCAATGGTTTGTCCTTTGATTGATTTCTGGTGTATAAATTCAAGATCGAGGTCAGCAAGGAGCATAAGCCATCGGGCGATGCGTTGGTTTAGATGAGGTTTGGCATACATATAATGGATGGGGTCCGTGTTGGTGATGACGAAAGTTTTGTGATTCAGGAGGTAGTGTTGGAGCTTGGTGGCCATGAAGGATAAGGCTAGGCACAACTTTTCTACATGTGTATATCCTGGTCTCATAGTCCACCAAAGTACGACTTATATAATAAATGGCTTGTTCACGGTTATCTGAGTCACGATGTGCAAGCATGGCCCCCATGGCGTGGTCGGTGGCGAGAGAGGTAAAGGTAGAAAGGATGGTTGTCCCGAGGTGGGATAAGCACGGTGGCTGCAAGAGATAAGCTTTGAGAGCCTCAAAGGCTTGGTGGCATTCGCGCTCCATCAAAAGTCAATGTCTTTTTTAAGGAGGTGATGGAAAGGTTGACATCGATCCGAGAGTTGGGAGATGAAACGTCGGATAGATTGTAGCTTACCTTGTAAACTACGCAATTGTTTGAGATTAGTAGGTGGGGGCATTTCTAGGATAGCTTTGACTTTAGATGGGTCGACCTCAATACCACGCAAAGAGACGATAAAACCAAGAATTTTTCCCGAAAGGACACCAAAGACACATTTCTTTGGTTAAAGACGGACGTAATATTGTAACAAAAAAGATAAAAATAATGGTTAAAACATCGAGATGTTCACTACGATGTTTAGATTTTCCTAGAAGATCATCGACGTAATCTTCAAGGATAGTGTGCATAATGTCATGAAAAATGTAGGTCATAGCCCGCTGATAGGTTGCACCAGCATTCTTAAGGCCAAATGGCATTACATGATAACAGAAGGTTCCCCAAGGAGTTATGAAGGCAGTTTTATGTTGATCGGCAGGGGCAACCAAAATTTGGTTATATCCTCGAAAAGCCATCCATGAGAGAGAGCATCTCATGGCCTACAGTGAGATCAACAAGTTGGTCAATACTAGGTAGGGGGAAGTCATCCTTAGGGCAAGTGAGGTTAAGATCTCGGAAATCCGTGCATATTCGAAGTCCCCCCGTTGCTTTAGTGACAGGTACGATGTTAGAAATCCATTGAGGATAGTCAATAGGCAGGATGAAGGAAACAGAAAGGAGTCGTTGAAGCTCCTCTTTGACCAAGAGGGCAATGTGTGGATGCATTTTTCTCAATTTCTATTTAATTGGCTTGGAATCAGGTTTCAGGGTAATGTTATGGACAACAATGTCAGGATCAATTCCTGGCATGTCAGCGTAGGACCAAGCGAAAGCTTGGTTGCGAGCCCGAGAAAGGTAGTAAAGGCGACTTGTTCTGATGCGTTAAGGGATTGTCCGATCTTCACAATGTGAGGATCTTCCTCTATGTGGATGTTGATTTCTATAGTAGACTCGTTCAACGATGGTTTGAGTTTCAGATGGTAAGGCGCGTTGAATATAAGAGTCATCCGCACCAAGGTAAGTGAGGATGGAGTCATCATCCTGGCACTCAACAATGTTAATCGAAGGTGAGTCCTCTTCAATCATGTCTGGATATAGAAGGGGAATAGAAGAGGGGTCCTCATTATCACATTGATAAGTGAGAGGACCTAGAAAGATAGCGTTTATGAAAAAAAAAGTTAGGAGGGATAGATTCAGATCTATCGACTGCAGTGGGTGACGAAGGAAAATGGGTGATGATGGTTCGGTAGGGGGACGTCGTCATCTTCCGTAAGACAACCGACATGAGGTTCCTTCGATGTAAGTGTTCCAGAAATCCAAGACCACTACGATCATTGTGTTTGCGTGTGGTGATGGGGATGATCGATGTCGTTGCCTTGTTCATAAAGACCAAAACCAAAGCCTTTCCAAGCACAGCGAGTCAAGAAGGTAAGGGTGAAACGACGATTTGTCAGGTATTGAAAATCGGATTGGAAGGGAACCACGCCAAGAGGAGGTTCAGGGGTTACGGAAGATGCATCGACACCCCCATATGTTAGGTTAGTGCGGCAATGAGGTGGTCCATAGGGGATTACTTCCCCCACACGACGGTCATAGGTAGGATGTGCATGTACCTGTCCGTACTCCTGCGGGGTATGGAAAGAACTAACGTTATATAGGTGATACTCCCCCAGCGTAAGGCATTGAAAAACATCTACTAAGGGGTCTGCGGTTGGGATGTTAGCTGCGGGAAGGGAAGTGGCTTTTGCGACGGTGATTTCATGGGTTGAAGGTGTAGGTGCTGTTGAAGTGAATGGTAGAGGTGTGGTTGAAGTGGATGGTTGGGTTGGATGAATGGGCATCTTGATTGGTACAAGCACATCATTAGGGTGATATAACATATTGCAGGTTTTGAATGGGGGAGGATCAGCTTTTACAGTGTAGGATTTCCCCTCGTACTCAAATTTTATGCATCTATGTAAGGTTGAGGGAACGCATCCCATAGCCCGGATCCAAGGGCGACCTAGCAATATATTATATTGGAACTCTCCCTCAAGGACATAGAAGAGTTCGGGTAAAGTACGTGGTCCTACATGAATGTTAAGGATCACGGTGCCTAAGGTAGAGGTAATAGCATCATTGAATGACCGCAACATGATGGGATTGGCACACATGTAGCTAGAAGGGATATTCATTTGTTGGAAGGCTTTTGAAGAGATGATGTTTAGACTAGCGCCCCCATCAATCATAACACGACATACCCGAATGTCCCGGACGTAAGCTGAGATGAAAAGAGTAGGGTCAGGATCTTCTATACCAAAGTCAACAATTTCGTCTTCGGAGAAACTGACAGCAGCAGCTTGTTGTTCAGAAACAGAAGTGGTTGGGGTGGTAGGTTGTTTAGTGAGGGAAGCAACGTGATTGGGTGTTAGAATGGAGGTAACAGTAGGGTTTCATTAGGTAAGACCTCGATCCCTTGAAGAATTTCAACGAGAGCTTGTTGATGAGATTCAGAAGTCTGAATGAGATCATATAGTGTCATTTTTACAGGCGATTGGTGAAGTTGTTTGATCATGGCTCGGTGGGAAACTCCATTAGAGACGGGGTAAGCGGGTCCACGAATAACCACTTTGGGTGGTGGTGCAATCGGGATGGTGGATGGAGAAAGAGAGGACGCAGGTGCGCTTTCTTTCACTTTCTCGTTGTTCTTCTGCGCTCGAGTAGCAACACTAATCATATTAATTTCGTGGACATGAGATGAGGAAGATGGTCGGGATAAATCATGGTCTTCGAGAGGTGGGGTTGTAATAATGATAGATACTGGTGAGGTGGGGATAGGTGGCATAGGAGAGGGAATCAAGCTAAAGGTCTCTCCCTTCGTAAGTTGTCTTTCTTAACCTTTCTATCTGAGAGAGGTGACTGACGAAGGATGGTTTTAAAGCTTTGCATCCCTCCACATCATGTCCTGGTGTGCGGTGGTAAGCGCAGATTTTAGACTCATCATACCCTATAGGTCGAGGTTTAGACGGGTCATAAGATCTAAGTGGGGGTAGGGAAATGGTCGCATTCTCCACCAACATAGCAAGGATTTTGGCGTAAGATCCTTTGAGTGGGTCAAAATCGGAGGAGGATGAGGGTATTGATTGAGCAGATTTCGGTAATGTTTTGGCATAGTTGGTTCGTACGGGTGGTGGTTTAGCCAAGGGGTGTTGACACGTGGTTTTCACTAAACGTGGTTTCTTTGGCGCAGGAGCTACGTTCAATTGGTTAGATGATGAGGCTACAGATGACGTGGTAGCGGGAAACAACCACGGAGAAAGGGGAGTGACAGAAAATAAATCCTTTGATGATGGAGTTTGTTTAGGGTTGATGGGTGAACAGGATACGTGGGGTGACAATGTTGATATACCCTTAGATCTCTGTATGGGTGCAGAAGGCGTAGGTCGTTTTAAAGAAAACGCAGGAGGTATGATATATTGATGCAAGGTGGAGGGATGAGGTCCCAATATGGAAGGTAGGTGTGACGATGATGGTTTTGATTGTGATAGAGGCACGGATTGAGTTTGTCTCCTAAGTGGCGGGCGGCTTTATTTTTGGATAAATCTAGTCACTTAGGCGGGTGTGTTAGACTGGTATTGGTGAGGTCCCAAGTGTAGGGGAAGATTTGGTTAAGGTTGTTTGACAGAGGTGGATGAGATACTTGGTAGAGATGCGTGGTGTGATGATGAGGACATAGGCATTTTGAATTTCGTAAACACTTCGGGTATATGGTAGAGGCGTCTTGATCGGTCATCCGCATTTGAGTAGAATAGGGGTACTCAAATGTTCCCATAGGACTCGCCCATCTTCCGGAGAATGACAGGTCTTCGTGTATGAATTGGAATTTTTGTATGGAAGAAAGGTGGGTTGTGATTCCGGTCCACTGTGGGTGTGATACAGGGGGTAGATGAGGCAATCGTATCAATAGGTGTTAAGAGATCAACCTGTCGGCTGAAAAGATTTAGGCGATGAAGAACTAATAGGTAGTAGGGCATGTTTGAGAGGATCCGTCATGGTTAAATAATTTGGTGATGTCGGTGTAAGGGGTTTCTCGTCTAAGGATGTCAAAAGGAGTGGCGAGCCTTCCTCTTGTGCAGCAAGAGAGCGGTAGAAGAGGACGTTTGGGAAATAGATAGGTTAGATAACATCCACTCGCAGCACTCAGAGGATGTGGTGTAAGAAGACTCATCCATGAGAAGATAACTCTGGCGCTTAACTCCTTTATGGGTAAAGGAATGATTTCGCTTTGGCTTGATAGTGGTGAAGGAGGTTCGGGCCCTTTGTCGCTGAAGAGGCTTGATTCAAAATTTTCTCGATAGAGGATTTTGGTTGGGAGTCGAAGACTGCATGGATCTCATGAACACTCTCCTCGCTAAGATATCCTAGTTTACGTTACTTTGTTAGAAGAGTGATTCGGGAATGGTTTGTTGAAGATTTTCAAATTTCGATTGGTAGGGGCATTAGGATTATCAGGGTTATATCCCCGCATCAACCATTTCCCGCACTATGTTTTTCAACATCTTGCGCTTTCATGACTATGTCCTTTTACGCGGTGAAAGTTACAGAAGTCATTTTCTTTGTACCAGAAGGTATAGCGCGGGTGGAGTCAAACCCAGAGTGAGGTTTAACAGGAGGCAAGGTGATAGCTCCGGCTTTGAGCAATTTTTCCAAGATGACACCATAAGTTTCTCCCAAGGGAGTGTAATTGATGGGCTCAGCTTTATACTTATAGGTGGTTTTTGGTGGGGTATTAGACGGTGCTTGAGATTTGACCATCACCACGTGGACAGCTCCTTTTGATTTAGAAGAAGTGGATGCATGAGGAGTGGTGGTGTTTGGTTTATTGGTAGAATCTGGAGTTCGGAAATTGGGGTTTTTGTTGCGCAACCGCAATTTCTCTTCTTCTAAGGCTCGAATTTCTAGCTTCCGAGCCATGGTAAAGGCCTCGTCAAATGTGCGGAAAGTTTGAATTTGAAGAGTAGGAGAAATGTGCTTAGCACATGCCCGCGTAAAAAGTTCGATAAGTTCAGCCTGAGGCAAGGCATATGTAAGTTGGTTGATAAGGCCGCACCATCATCCAACGAAATCTGCGATAGATTCATCTTCGAATTGTTGGATGGCATAAAGGTCGGTGATAGATACTTTCTTGGCAATGTTAATGGAGAAATGATCCAAGAAAGATTGGGCTAGTTGGTTAAAAGAGAAGATTGAGTGTTGGGTTAAAGCACTGTACCACTCCAAGGTGGGTCCTGATAAGGACATGGGAAAAGTGCGGAGTAATAAGGCATCATCATGAGCAATCAAATAACAAGCATGTCTAAATGATCGCAAGTGTTGTTGAGGATCCTCTTTACTATTAAAACGAGTAAATTTTGGCAATTCCCATTGAGGAGGATATGAATGAAGGGGGACAGAAGGGTGAATAGGCTCCCGACAAACTTGCTCGTATGTCAAGGCGCTACGACTTCCCGAAATAGAAGCCTCCAGATTTTGCATTTTGTCCATCATTTGTTTGATGAAATCCGTGGTTGGATGAGATGATGGTGCGGTTGTGGTAAACGGGGCAAAATGGGCCAAGGGCATCCGCTAGACAATGGTGGGGTTAAGTGTTGATAAGGTGTGGAGGATGAATATGTCGAGGCGATCGAATAGGGATGTCCCATATAAGATGTTGAGGTCACTTTGATACGTGTATGGGAATGAAAAGGTAGGTGGAGCTTGAGAAGGAAAGCTCGTGGATAGGTGGCAGAGAGCAAGTCATGAACGGAGCGATCTGCAAGAGAGATGAGGTAGGAGCAATCGTGGTAATGATATGTGGGGTCCAAGATTAACCAAAGAAAATCCAATCTATGTTGTATGAACCTCAAGCCGCCGGATCGGGGAGACGGGGCTAGAGATGCAGGGAGCAATGCGGTGTTATCAAAGTGAGTGGGAGCTAAATGAGCAGCTATACTAATAGGCATGCCAACAAGGAGTTGACCATCGGTGTATAGTCGTGGGCATGAGACAAATAGTATTGTACAGAAACACTAGGGTTAGCATCCAAAATTTGGCAAATTCCTTATCTCCTACAGGAATTTTGGGGATCTCACCGGTGTCTGTAGGGTTCCCTATAGAATGTGAAGGGGTGATTCAGCAAAGGCACAGAGCGAGGCATGTGAAACCATGGTAGTGGCTTGCTTCGAGTGATAACAACCATGGAAAAGAATACACAACAGGGGTTTCAATCTATTAAGAATAGTAAACAGTACTTAATGGTGAAATTGGTAGGTTCTTGGTTTGTCAGAATCGAAAAGACAAGAATCGATATCGGTCTAATAACCGATGTCGGTCACAACACAACGACGCTTGGTTAGTTAACCGATGCGGTGTAAGAGAGACTGGTATAAGAAGATATAAAAGGCTGCTAATTTGATTTTTAACAACGTTTAGTACACTTATCAAATTAGTTTTGAGGTGTTCACAAGAGACATGCGTAATGACAGAGAAAACAGAATCAAAACAAGCAAGATGCACACGCAAATCCGTAGATTAACCCTAGGGTTAATTTTAATTATCGTGGGCTTATGCCTTTAGACATAGAATGACGTCGTAATCCTAAACAAAATACTTAGGGAAATGTCAAGTTTGTTTTGGCTTATAAGGTTACCTCAATCGGGCGAAGGAATACCGCGAAAAGGGGGATGTTTGAGTCATTGTGTTAATTGTGAAGTGATTCGGTATGTGTTGTGCAGTTGAAAGTAAGATTAATTTCTTGTCAATACCATGGATATCACCCCCATGTGTACGATCTATTACTTAATCTATGTTCACTAGAATTGAAAACAAAGCAAGGTGAATGTGATGCACGTGTTTTAAACCCAAATCGAAAATGATATTCGATGAAGCAAAAGAGATGACTTTCACTAATGCAAAGATGTAAAAGCAAAGCAAGTTCTTTTGCCAAAATAAAAAATACCTTGTGAATATCTTTAGAAGAAGAAAACAAGTATATGCTCCCTATATGAAAGCAAGCAAGAAAGAAAGAAACCCAAAATGGGTCCCACCTGCGTGCCAAAATGTTTCACTTAATGTTTCGGCTTTTGGGAATAGAGTCGCTTTCTATCCTTTCATTCCTTTTAGAAATGATAAGGGTTAGGGCTAGGAGGAATACCTGTTGAATGTCGAGATGGTGTGTGCGTCAGAGAGAGAGATCAGGATCATTGCGAAGAACTCCTTTTTGTCTTGGAAGGACTACTCGCAAATAAGAACACAAGACCACAAGATTCTGATTAGACAATAAATGAGGGAACTCGCCTGGGGCCCAAGAAATATAAAACTTCCTTTCGAAGGTGGTCAGTTCCCTAATATGAATTAACACAAAGGACCGTAAAATATCAATTTAATTGCTTCGTTGAAAACAGTAGGGGAAAGGTGGTTTGGTTTTGAGTCACAATAACCGATACCAGTTACTGTCAACCGATATCGGTAGGGTCTTTGTTTTTGGGACTTTTGGTGAGGGTCGGTTGTAGGATAGTTGTGTTGTTTGTAAGGCTGGTATATGAGCAGGATTAGGTAATGGGGTGATGAGAGGTAAGTGGATGATAGTTAGGTATAATGTGTTGCTGGGTAGTAGATCTAGGAATAGATTTTATGAGGACTGTGATTCAAAAGTCTAAGAAATGTTACTAAAGAGGACATGCAAGATATAACTTACTGGTTATTGATGAAGATGCAGGTCCAAGAACTGTGATGACAAAGGCAGAACTCAGGTAGGATGGCCTGACAATCAAAAGATGAGATATCTCCCTCCCGATGATCAGCTGAGTGTCACAGGGCTCTGGTTATTCAGTTGCAGTCTTGGGCTTGATCTCCTTCACTGCAAACTCTTCTTGTCTCTTCACTTGTCTCTGCTCGGCCAAGTAAAGATCCGGATTCTCTTGATCGCTTCTGATGATCTCGATTGATCCAAAAATCCTTCCACCTTTGTTTCTGATTAGGGAAGGTCATTTACAGGGAACCGATGGCGGTTACGTAACCGACGGCGGTCGAGTAGGAACCGGTATCGGTTAGGAAAAAGTGGGCTATTTTTAGTAAAATAGCCAACTTTCCCTCGCTTTTCTCCCGAGGGATTAGTCATGGGCTTGGTCAAGTAGCTACAAGGTCGGTTTGGGTGCGAGTAAGGAGGCATTAGTCATGGGTGTGGATGTAAACCAAGTTTTAGGTCTTAATTAGGTTAGTTTAGGGTTAGGGCTAGGTCATGATGAGGTGGCAAAATGAGGTGGCAAGGTAAGGTAACGTGGATTTATTAATTATAAAATAATTAATAAATAATTGTGTAAGGTTTAGGTGATGGGGTTAGGTTGCGAAATGAGATGCGGGTCACGGGGGTTGTAAGACACAAATTTGGTGTCTACAAAGTGCCTTGCTTTATATCCTTGAGCGTACTTATACTCTTCTCGCTCAAACTCGGGGATATGAAACTCTTTAAGGAATGCATCCTTTAAAGTCAGTATAATCTATCCAAGTCTAATAAGGGTCAAACTTTTGTACCAACCGTATGTGCACCCTTGTAATGTAGTAGCAAATTAGCTTTCCCTACACTCATAAGACGTGATTACTTTTACACGTCACAATATTTCACACATATGCACATGTTCAGCAATATCTTCTATGCCCCTATACTCAGGAAGATGAAAAGACATATCCATGTAAGTATTTTAGGGTTAGTGTAGACCCTACCCACCGATCTAGAACCTCATGTGTTTCCCCTACCTCCGTAACCTATAGATCTGCCTGAAATAGAGCTACCTATGCCTCCCGATCCCAAACCTCAGTAGTCAAGGGTTAGACTCAAAGATGTACTTCCCTATGTCCTAATAGTAGAACCGAACTATACCCTGACTGCTCCATGAAGCATTAGTACTCACCAAAAGTTAATCCAAAAATCAGCGTGCTTGTATTTTGTGCTGATGATACACCCAAAAGGTACTCCCATATAACAACAAATCCATTTGTGTTGCCATTGTTTTGCTCCTTATAAGGCTCACTCCTACTCTCCCACTGCTTGAACTAGCTTGTTGATTGCTTGTTGTACTAGATGTTGGAAAACCAAATGCAAGGGAAATGTTACTAGGTGGATTCGATGCGCATTCGGGAATCATGTAGTCTCTGCTGGTGCACTTCTGTGAGGCCAAGGGGAATCCTGTTATGTTTTCCAAGATGGAGGAGTTCCCAAGCTCTAGCTCCACATCTTCTACGTGAGATTCAAATCATTCACGAGCCATCTCTCTACTCAATGCCATACTTTCTGTAATGTTATGCTACTTCTCTATCTCCCTCTTACGTGCCTCATTATACTTAAGCCACCTTTCCTCTCTCTACCTTTATGTCGCTAGGTCTACCATCTTTCACCAAACCTACTCCTGCCCCACGCGTGGTGAGGTTTAGTTAGCCATCATTTTACTCTCTAGGTTTAAAGTTACCATCAGGATCTTGATCGCCAGTGGAATGCCTTGTAGGTAAGCTCCCCTTGGATATTGTAAGAACTAGAATTCAGCTACCTTTGGACATGAATAATTTGAAATTGAGTATTCTAATATATAACTGTTCAAGACACCACGGAACCATGTATCCACAACTCGAGTCCAAGTTAGATCAACATTATAAAGGGCTTGGAATTTTTCCCGTGTCCAAAAAAGTGCACGATACCTCCAATTCCTCTTAGATGCATAAGCAATCAGCCACTGCATAAATCCTACTGAAATGTAGCAAAAAATTCTCATATAAACCGTTATACATAAATTCTGTTCCACCCAAGTACGTGCATTAAACTCAGATCCAGTGTTGAACCTACGTGCGTATTATTCTTCCGCAGATCATGTATCCACTCCCCAACACTTGGTAGAGTTAACCAGTACATCTTCATCATGAACCATCCTAGAAACAATCGAAAAGAGGTCCCGAAACGGAACTAATGATGAAGCCTAGAATTCAAAGGTGATATAAATCCAATAAGACCCTAGATGTGTTGACACATCACTCACCCCAAAATGAGTGCTCACCAAAAGTACGCAAAGGTACCAAGTCCCTCTTTAAGGTTTTTCTTGTAGGATGTTAGCATGATGAATACTTAACACATACAATTCCATTACTAACACATCATTCTATAGAGTAGACCAGATATTTCTCTAAGGGAGAACAAAACTAAATATTAACCATGATGAAATAAAAACATACTAGATTTAGATACACACATAAATAACACTTAGATTCAGCCACTATCCTCCATTATATTAAATGTAATAAGTATGCATAAGCTTCATTACAATCACAATAGTATGCATGTAATAGATTTAACAACATAATCTCACTATGTATGCATATCTCGTATGTCGATCTTTGTCTATATATTCACCATAATACATCTACCTCTACTACGTAGTTCACTACATATATAAGGGTGGGGACTTGCCTCACCGCTTATCTATTCCCAAAATAGGTCACATGCCTTTATTAGCCACGTGCCGTTAAAAACTAGCCACACATGCAAGTGGACTACCATAGACTACTAGTAGTTAACTGATAGTAGTAGATCTATTTCCGATATGTGTCCATGAAAAGTGCTTTGTATCCGATCATCCAAAATAGCCTATGCGTGGTGCACACATCTCTTCCTCATTTGTGTGCTCTGCACGCCATCTCTAAAAATACCTTCATGAGTGAAAATGGCTAAGTCACAAAAAGATGAGCTTCGCCCCACACGCGTGTTCTCCTATACGTTCGTGCCTTTGAATATTACCTACTTTCCCATGTGGAATTCTTGTGGGATTTCTTTCAAGTGTTCTCTGATCAACATAATCCATCAAGAAAGGAAACCATTTCAGATCCAAAGTGACTACTTGTAAAATGTGGTCCATGATAGGGAGAGGATAATTGTCTTTCAATGATGCCTGATTCAAGTTACTGGAAATCTACACATATTCTTATTTCACCATTCTTCTTCTACACTGGCACAATATTGGCCACCCATGTTGAATGATTGATGGGAAAGATAATCCTTGCATTAAGCATCTTCATTACCACCTCTTTGATGGTATCAACAATCTTTGGGTTATATGGCCTTTTTTTCCTAAATGGCTTGGCATCATGCTTCAAGGGAATTGAGTGATTCATTTCCTTTGGTTGGAAGGATTTTAGTTCATCATAAGAGTAGGCCAAAACATTTGAATATTTCTTGAGTAACACAAAAACCTTCTCTTCTCCTTGGGTGAGAAATTTTTCCAATATTGACCATCCTTGGCTCTTCCAGGGTGCCGATGTTTTCATTATCAAAATTAGTTGGGCACCGAGAAGATTGTTTTTCTTTCTCTTGAATGAATCTTTCATGTTTTTCAAAGAGGTCTTCCAGAGAAACTAGACCTTTGGGAATCTTGTTTCCTTTCAATTTGATCACTCCTTCTTCATTGATCCCTTCAATTCCTTCTTTCTCTTCTTTGGCTACCACTTCTCGTGTGGATTTTTACTTCCTTCAAAGAAGAGATTATTGAAATTATCCCTTTGTTCCAAAAATTCTAGAATTCATTTATCATCATTAAAGACTTTCCAATGATTTGCATTATCTGGTACACTAGGCCTGAATACCATTTCAATGGTCACCTTGTCTTTACCAAAATAAGGATGAGGTGTCACTAGGGAAGCCAAAATTGCAAGAGAATCAGCCTTTTCATTCTTCTCTTGGGATAGATTCAATGGAAAATGCATCAAAAGATTCAATGCAATCCCATACTCTATTTCTATAATGTCGAGTCTTGGATTTTTCACTTGATATTGTTGTCGACATATACTTTACTATCACCTCCACACCTCGAATCTCATCTTCTTGATTCCCATGTCTTCTACCATGCCCATGCCTAAGAGGAGAGATTCATATTCCACCATGTTATTTGTATTATCAAATTGTAGCTTGTAGGAAAATGGGTAAAATTCATCGAAAGGAGAGTACAACACCACACATGCTCCCAAACCTACACTAGAATGACTACCATCAAATTCCATCGTCCAAACTTGATCTTCTTCCTCTTCCATAAGAAGTGGAAAGTTCTCATATTTTTCTGATGTGAGGAAGTAGTTTCCTAGCCACTATCTTGAAAGAAAATGTTTTCCTTTGGATCATCAAACTTTACACTTTGTGAACTTCATCTTCCTTACTGGTAGTAACTTCTTCATCTCTCCTTTCACTGGAATAGTTATAGATGACCAATCCATTTTTATTTCTCCACCCAAGTCTCTACAGAATCTTCAGCTCAATAGCATGCCAAAGGATGTTGGGATGTCTCGCCACCAGATGGTTAGAAGCACCTTCTTATCTGGAAAATCAGCTAATGCTACATGTGCATCTTTGATTCTTCCTACCAATGACACTTGTTTGGATTCCATTGAATAGAAGGTGCCATTTTCCTAGGTCAAGGTGAGGCCTAGAGCATTTGTAACTTTGAACGGGCATCACATTATCTAAGGCTCTAGAATCTATGATGTAATTATTTAGCTAGAATCCTTTAATGAGGAGTGACAGTAGAAAGGTTCAACCTTATTGGTTTTGGAGGCACTTTGAGGGCTAGTATGTTTTGAGAAGGTGGTGTGGATGGTGTGGGGAGTAAGCCTTTGGAATTTGGACCCGAGGTTATAGGATTACCACCACAGACTACATCAATGAACCTATCAAATTGGGAAGGTGGTATTATATTTTTCTTAAGAGTTGGGCTTTAGTTTTGTTTGTGTGTTCCAAAAATTCAAATGGGGTTATGGTGGGTAAGGTAGAGGTTCTAGGAATGACATAAGATTTATATGGTGAAGTTTTTTTTTTTTGGGGTTGAATTTTCCTTCACATGTACAAGAAATGGCTTGGAAAGGAGGCGGGATGTAGGTTTTGATAGAACCTTAGATGTTTTTATAGGAACAACATTTGAAGGAGAATTATTTTTAGTATTTTTGAGCTGGGAGAAGGACTAGAAGACTTACTTGGTATGGCAACATGATCCTTGCTAACCAGTGGGTCTTTATTTCTTTATCTAAATCCATCGAAGGTGGTAGTGGTGATCCTCTATTGATGATTTTATTTTGTGGAACCTCCAGAGAATATTATTTCTTCTTCTTGTCCTTTACCACATTCGTTGAGGATGGAGCACCTTTCTTGGATTGTGCACAAGTGAAAACTATGCATGATAAACTTGGAGCTTCTTCATCATCTTCATCATCAACGTACTCAATTAGGTCATTGTGTGTATCACCATCAACTTCCTCGACCTCAAGATAGTTGTCATCATCCCCCACATTTTCTTCTTCATGTTCTTCAATTTCAAATTCCTCCTATGGTTCTTTGGTGTCACAAACGACATTGACTAGTGGTGCTTTGAGAGAGCCGACGAGAGGAGTGGAGAAATCCTTGGTCTATTGGGAGGATTTGGTTTCCTTGGAGTATTTTGCATTGTGATCTGGAGAGTTGTTTCTTCAAGGAAACCAAGTCATTTTCCATTTTTTGGAACATTGGGTCCATGGTGATGGAGCTTGAATTTTAGCTTTTTTTCTTTCCATTTAGGCCTTTCACTTTACCGATAGGATTAGATCATCATCAGGTTTCTATCGCATGGTCTTGAGCTTCCCTCAATGTTCTTGGTTGGGTTCTTCTAAGGAAGAAACCTACTTTTGATGGCAAGGCACTGATGAAGAATCTCTTCAAATTATTTTTAGGAGGCACCACATCTTCGAGGGATTCTTATTATCACTCTATTATATCTTGTTATGAAGTCTCTCATTAATTCAAGTTTTATTTATTCATTTCTACCAATTGGACCAAGAGATCTTGACAGTCTTCTGTGGTCTTGAACCTGTGTTTGAATGCACTTCTAATATCTTCTCAAAAGGTGACAGACCTCGAGGGTAGCATGTAGAACCATTTGAAACTTTTTCTTTGAGTGACTCCACAAAGAGCACGTGACTACCACATCTTTTTCCTCAATGCCCAATACACTACAAGCAGTGATAAATGCTTCTACATGTTCTTCGGGGAGTTGAGAACCATCCCCTCTAAATTTTGGAAAGTTTTTTCTTGAGACTTTTGGTAGCTTGTGAAGTGGTTGAGCAAGTGAGAGTGGGCCGTGTGTTCCACCCCATGGTACATTAGGCCTATGGACCTCATGATCATGATCCCCATTCTATTTTTTTTTATCTTCCAACCTCTCTAAGGTTGGGCTTACTTTTACTCTTGTGTCCGCCTCATGTTGAAGTCTTTCAATTTCTTCAAGATGAGCTCTTATTTCCTCTTCTTCTCTTTCTTCTCTTTCTCTAGCTTCTTCTTTGGTCTCTACATCAATGAAATCTTCAAGGTTCTCATTGATGTATGGAAATTCATTTTCCAAAGGATTGAAAACACTCAGTTCCCAATGTGACTAGTTTCTTGATGAAAGGGAGACCTCTAAATTATAAGCAACTCTTGTCTTCTTTAAATCTCTTCAAAAGTGGGTTTGGTTTGTCCTCCTTGTCTTTGTTGCTGGGTGTATCTTCTATCTCCAGCTTGAAATCTATGCTCTTCTTTGTGGTGCTAGAATTTGTCTTTGTATTTCCAATTCAATAGAGCGTTATTCTTCAAGGTCAAAAATTCTTGTGGCGAAGAAGTAGTGGTTGACACTTTTCCTATTATTCCAAGATAGCTTCTCTCAAATTTGAAGCAATATCCTCTTGGATGTGGAAGATAAATTCAGGTCTTTCAACATGATTATTTCATGGAATAGCCATGGTTTGTAGACATGAGGCTCATATAGCTATTCAAATTATAGAAATTTTTTTTTTTTTTTTTTTTTTTTTGAATTTTCATTTTTTTGTATTTTTATGACCTTTTGGTCGTGTTCAAGTGCGTAGATGCTACTAAATCTTCCCCACGGTGGGTGCCAAAAATGTTGGTGAGAAAATTTGTTGGGGAAAAATTGGTGGTTATCTTGCCAACACTCTGGGAGTCTAAGTCCCTCTACTTAACCGATGCATTACCGTACATGTGCATGCATGAGTAAAAAAGTGAGTTTTATCTTGGTGGCCTTTTGGTCGGGGATCCAACAGGGGCACTCCACTAACCCTATGGAAAAAGATTGCATATATCTACAAGAGAGGAATTTGATAGGAAAGTGGGAAAGGGAGTGAGAAATTTAGAAAAGAGAAAACTAATGTTACAAGTAGAAAATTAGAGACTTGCATACACCAACCAGAAGTTTCATTACATGCACTTGAATTTAGAAGAAAACAAATCTGCATAACAACAAACAAGACCAAATAGTGTTTAATGAGCACAAAGTACCACTAAACTCCTCAGTCAAAAAAAGGCTAAAATTCCTTCTTCCTTTATTGAAGCTCAAGCAGAAATTGTACATAACATAGAAGTAGAAGACATTTTTGAGTAGGGAAAATGGAAGAAATTTTCTATCTCTTTTCTCTCTTCACAAGGATATCTCTCTCATGAATTCACAAAAACAACTCCAACATCTAAGAAGTTTAAGAAGTTTCTAAGAAGAATAAGAAGTTTAAGAAGAAGCTCAAATGAGGAGCTTGTTACAATTTATAGAAGAAAAGGCAACTCTTCATCTTCCCGGTGAATTTTCAAATACTTTAATGTGACTTTAGACTGTTCATATTCCACTTAAATATTTAAGTCCCTTTTATAAAAACAAGGTGACTTAAAGTTTACATTATGTTTCTAAAGTCACTTAAAGTTATATTAAAAAGTGCAAACCTCAACGCAAAAATATAACATTGATGAGAGAGAGCGTTGGGTGAGAAGAGAAGAGAGAGAGAGAAGAGAAGAAGAAGAAAGAAGAATTATGCAGAAGGATGAGCTGTTGCAGTGGATTTGATCTCACTCCCTGACTAGCTTCCACTTCATGCTCCTGAGAAGGCCTCTGTTCCTCCAAGCTCTTTGCTAAAATGAGCAGCTATAGGTTCCACTTTGTCGGCATGAGGAATGCGAACATAGCTCAAGGTTTCTATCCATCCATCGGCCACACTATTGATGTCTTTGCACTTCCCGAACCATGATGAATGTTTCTCTAGCGATAAGTGCAATGGAGGCCCGAATCTCTAGAGGAAGTTGAGGGTATCCTTAGTGAAGGATGATGGGTTGCCTACCTCTTTCTTGATGTGTTATTCAAATGGACCAATCAACTCATCAAAAGTTATATCTTCACCCATTGTAGGCACTCCAAGCTTCTAAATTTTTTGATTTACACTATCCTGTAATTTGTATGTTTGTTCCTCTTTTTCCTCCAGCTCTATGATGGCCCGATTGATTCCTCAAACCTGATTTCCAAGGCCCTCACCCACACACATGACAAGTCTTCTGAGGAGTTTCAAATATCTTCCTGTCGATCAACTCTTGACAATAAGTGTTGCTCATTTCATCTACTACTGAGGCCCAAAGGTTCCCAATAGTCCCTTTCTTTCTCCAAGTCCTCTTTGAGTGTTCATGTCCTATCTGCTATCACACACATAAGAAAAGAGTTTGACTATACTTCTTGAGCAAATTAACTTCCTTTTTCAAAATTGAGTTGATCCATTCATTATTCACTCACCCCTATATTTTGAACTCATGTGTTCTTCCTGATGGATTATAGATTGAAGCTACTGATGGGCATAACTTCCTCAGTGGGAATTTTCATGGCATTAGGATCAACTAGATGTTGCACATAAAATGATAGAGTTCACACCTTCTCTTTTAGTTCATCAATCTTCTTCTTATACTCTTTATTCCTCGCCACCATGCGAGTAGAATATTGTTGATACATGTGCAAATCCCCTTCATGAGTTTCTCGGTCCCAGTTGAATTGTGCTCATTTCATAGTTATGTGTGTCATCTCATCCACTGGCTTGATTACTTTGGGTCGAGCTACTTTGATGTATTGATTACCCATTTCCCCACTATAGAACCATGAGGTTGTATGTGTGAGATTCCTTGATCTTTTTCTTTGGCCAATGAGACAATTGTTGATAGATCAAGGGCCACCACTTTGTTGCATAGTGCGGGTGTCAGGGACAATTGTTTCCTACATCCAAGGAAACATCTCATCAGACTCAGGTTCAATGATAGGTGCACCGATGGTACCCTGTTATGAAGGAGGAGGAAAATCCTGAATGAGAGAGGCATGAGTGTCATCAAGAGGGGAAACCTCCTATGGTGGCTCAAATACTAAATCTTGAACCATGTGTTCTTTATCCACTTGTGCCTTTGTCATGGGATGTACTTCTTGCATTTCTATGATCAAATCTTCTTCTAGTAGTGATGTAAATGAGCCTTCTTCTACTCTAAGTTTCTTTGGCATCTTCTTGTGAGGAGAAGCTTCCAATTCTGTGGCCTTCCTTTTCAAACTCACTCTGGAGTGTTTAGAACTAGAAGTCACCTCTATGAATTTTGAAGATGACTGATGTGAGGCTTGCTTCTAACTCGGAGGAATTCCTCATGACTAGATGATCATGGTTCTCTTTTTTAAAACCAATTTCTCATTCTCCTCACCACCTTCTCAATCCACTCTAATATATCCCCTAATTCACAAACATACCAGTTGATTGGAGGTACAGGGACATCTTGAATTGCCGCATACTCAGGATCATACATCTTCGTCCCATCATCTTGCAAAATATATTCATACTAGGAGAACTTGAATTTCTTCATTTCATTGATTTTCATCCTCATATGATCCTTTTCATGCACTTCAAATTCATCCATGTAATTGGCCTAGTAATCCTCAACTTTTGGTTCATGTTGTTGCATTTGGGACATGGAAAGAGTTCGAGATCTTCTCGGATGTCAAAGTTAGGCCTAGCAATGTAGGAATGCAGAGTCAAATGAGTGAAAGTAGCCTCTAGATGAGATGCATCATTTGAGATCTTTGCACGTGAATACCCTAAGAGAGATAGGAAATGGAATCAACTTCTTCCTCCTACTTCTAAGCCTTTTATTCACCTGAATGATCTTTCTATAGAGCTCAAACAATATAATTTGGTCACTAAGGTACTTGGGCAGCCTTAGTGGTGCTTGATCGAAGCCAACAACTCACAGTAGGATAATGTCGAGAATTGTATGAAATAGGAGCCATACTTCTTGATCAAGGACACCACTTGTGATGACATCCTAGCTTCCAAATCTCCTTCCAAGTTTTGACTACGTACATCATGAATGAATCATTCATGAGTTAAATGCCTATGGATTTCCTCCATCACCACTTGTGGAAGTTTCTCAAATGGAGGCACCTTGGCGGAAATGTTTTATGCACGAGAGAGCCAATCCCTTGAATGATCTTGAGCTAGTGAGGAGGTAGACCAAGTAAGAATTCATGTGGAACTTCTTCGTCATGGGTACTTGGAGTTGTTACAGATGGAGAATTTTCGCTGATGATCTACCCCTAGTCAATTCTCTGTTTTCCTTTGTTAATGTCAAGATGAAAAATCCCATCTAGTCTTTGAATGCTCTTGTTCTTGCTTTACCCATTACTCTACTGAGAGTGATGAAATCCAAATATCCTTCTCAAAACTCACACCTTGGAAGATTCTTAGGCATCCTTGAGGGATTTCTCCCTATTTTCAACCATGACCCCAGTGTAACCCCTTGCACGTATGTATCCATCCATTGTTTCCCAATCATGCAAGGCCATGTATTTTGAGATGATGACCATGCTAGGTGATGTTAGTATTTGCAGACAAAGAGATATGGTTCTAGGGATGATGAACACCATTTTTGTACCATTTTCAGCTCGATGGTTCATGTTTGAGGCTCATAGTGGTGAGAGCAGGCTAGGACCAACTCATGACTTTGGACAAACACTGGGTGTCCTGCAAGATGAACAAGCCACTAGTGAATATCTGATCTTTAATCTTATTTTGGTCTCTAGTTATCATGTGAGTTCTTAAGTCATTCAGGTCCATGTACAAGACATCATGATGTCTTCTATCTCATACTCACAAGTGAAGGGATGAGCCATCTTCTATCCCATCCACTTCTACTTCATGTTTTCCCTAGAATAACAACTTACTATTTTTAGTAAGTATGAAAAGGCAACTTCCTCGAACCTCAACTGGATGTTGAACCTTGATTCCCCTTTCTCCCTGTGTTCCTCACTCTTTCTAGATCAAATTTCTATTTTTAGTAGGTGTCCATGGGACAACTTACTATTTTTAGTAAGTGTCAAAAATGTTTTTTCCGATGAGTTCTCATCTGCAATCCACCTTCAATGTCATTGTCTCCTTTGTGAGTTCTTCAATTGCTGACTTTCCAAAAATAACAGTCCCTATGTAGAAGACCTGCTATTTTTATAAAGTGGGCTTCTGGAGGTCATATTGATGTAGAATGAAGTTTTTTGATATGGTTTTTTTTCCCAATATCACCCCTTTGAAATTTTAGAACTATCCGCTTAATAGTCTAGGAGATTTTAAACTTTCAAATTTTAGACTTGGCAGTGCTTCTAGACGCAACAACCATTAATGGACCTCAAAATTACAG
Organism: Taxus wallichiana var. yunnanensis; assembly: GCA_018340775.1. Lineage (NCBI taxonomy): Eukaryota > Viridiplantae > Streptophyta > Pinopsida > Cupressales > Taxaceae > Taxus > Taxus wallichiana. The sequence continues at coordinate 947,580,531 of CM031235.1, forward strand.
GTCTAGTTTTCTCCTCCATTTGCAAAAAAATTATATTTCTGATGTGGGTTTTTTTTTTTGGGTGCTTCATGTGAAATCTTACTTCAATCCGACAACCGGTTTGACGAGAAATCCCACTTCTTTCTTCGTTGAGCCAGAAAGGAGATTTATTTATTGTGAATGCTTTTTTGCATGAGAGGAGAGTTTGAAAGTATATTTTTTATTGTCTTGGATAGAGGAATAAACAACAAAATAGGGTTCATTGATTTGTGCAATTTGGTTTGCTATATTTTTATGAATCTTCGTTTTTGGCTATGGATATTTTCTAATGTTCCCTTCATTGTTCTTCATTTCTCCTTCTTCGTTTACTCAAGCTTCCTTCGTAGACCTATATTGATGAGGGTTTTCAATCCTCTCCATTAATAATGTCAATCCAGGGCTAGTGTCCGATGGTTGTATGCATTAAGAGAAAAAATATCTTTGGAAAATAACTCCTTTAAACACAATCCAAACTTGCATAAAATAAATCACACATGCGAAATGTAAAGGCACACTTGCAGAAATAAAGTTTGCATGAAGGAAATCATACTTGCATAAATGAAATTACTGAATTAAAAATAATTGAAAGATAAATAAGACACCTGCAGGTTCACAAAATAAATTGTATGGAAGAAGGATTACATGACATAAAATCAGAAATCACAACAAAAGGAAAACGACAGAAATAAAGAAATGAACATAACACATTGATCCATCTTCCTTGGAATGAGTGGCCAGATCATTCCTTGGAAGAGGACTTAATTCATATTTTTAATTCAAAATCTACATAACAATTTCACTTAGAAGATTAATGAGGAAGAACAAATATATATTTTTGGTAGTGAAAAATTACATATAAGAGTGTGAGAGGTTGCATTTATAATTCATGCATCTAACCAACTCCTTATTTTGGGAAATACAATATCATCTTATCTTTATTACAATCCTAAAAATATGATCTCTAGCTCCAAAAATTATGGAGAGAGATTCATATTAAATGGTGGGTCCACAATCTCCAAAAAGAGGGCAGTTCACATGGGAAAAGGACAATGAAGGTGCTACCTGTCTAATGGTTCCAGATGGCTACGTGAATAGGGCTTTGGACAAAGTGAATCTTTCCCTTGTTGGTAAGTTTCTAGGCTCCAGACCTAATATTGATTTTATTAGAAAATGGGCTCTTAGAAAGTGGAAACCTAAGGGGGATCTGAGTATTACCATCATGCCACGGGGTTTTTTTCTGGAAAAATTTAATCAGCAGACTGATTTGGAATCGGTGCTTCTGGGAGGACCGTGGTGGCTGGGTAATATGGGCCTCTTTTTGAAAAAATGGTATCCTGGGTTTGACCCGAACATTGAAAATATAAACACCATTCCAATCTGGTGTAGACTCCCTGGGCTACCGTTGCAATTTTGGGATGATGAAATCTTGCTAAACATTGCTAAATCCATAGGTGCTCTGATCGGGCTGGATGGACCCATGAGAAATAGATCCAGACTTTCTTTTGCTCGATTCTGCATTTCTTCTGAAATGGAGCAAGAGTTACTAGAGCACATCATCTTGAAATCTAAGTGTGGAATGTGGACCCAAAAATTGAATTTGAAACCTTTCATTTAAGGTGTAAGCAATGTCATCGTATAGGACACTTCACCAAAAAATGCCCTAATAAGGAGATCTCTACAGAGGAGGATAAACACAAAAAGAAAGAACAACTTGAGGGTGATTTAGATAAGACAAAGGAAAGTAGGGTGCTAGACAAGGAAAACCGAGAGGAAGAAAAAGCCCTAACCAACCTGAGTTGAACTACAAAAAAAAGGAAAAAAAAAGGGGTTTAGAACTCCTATCAGGAAACACCTGGTCAGCATCCAAAAACCCTAGTGGCAGCTTTGCATGGAGCACCCATAAGAAACAAAGAAGACTTAGATATGCAAAATCCAGTAAAGGTGACTCTGGAGGTGGACGAGCAAGAAGGAACAATAAAGGTAAATATTATTCCTAAGGATCTAGCTCAGACTATGGAATTTCAAAATGATACTAAGGAAGCTGAGATAGATAAGCTGAATTCTTTGTGCATCATTGAGGAAATGTTGGAGAAGGACAACATGGAATCAGAAGAAGCATTGCAGAAAAACACTCCAAGGGTTGAAAGTAAAATCTCACCCAAAAATGGGAACCCTATATACAACAACAGATCAGCAGGTCTACAATATATTGATAGTAAACAGGGAGAGAAAGAGGAGGGAGAAGTAACGCCATTTAGGCTTTTTAAGGAAGACGAGGAGCTAACTTCTAGATTCATAGAGGTCATTTCAAAAAAAAAAAAAAGAATGAAAGGATTTGAAAAGATCCCAGAATCACTCTATAGTGAAAAGAAAAAGAAAATTGACAATTGGGAAACTTCAACATCCAGAACTACTAGATCTTCTACTAGAAGAATAGTAGATTTTGGAAGTAGTTCTAAAAGAGGAAGGCCCTCAAAAAGGCTCTTAGAACCAAGAGAATAGAGAAAGACATTACAGATGGCACTCAACGACAATTGAGCCATCAGAAATCCCAACACCCACTCCTGTTAAATGAAGATTATCTCTTGGAACATCCGAGGGCTAAATGGAAACTCCAAACAGAGAATTATTAAGGAGTTATGAGATTCTAGTAGTCCTAGTATTTTGATTTTGTAGGAAACTAAGATGAACGCCAAGATCCTTGAAATTAGTAAAAAGAATTTCTGGGAAAATTCTGACATGGTCTGGTGGACTCTCAGGGAGCCTCTGGAGGTCTGGCTACTTTTTGGGATAAAAGGCAATATACTGGTATGATTCTTAATGCTAGCACTAATCATCTTGCTATTAAATTTCATGTTATTGAGAACAATTGTGAATGGATCCTTTCTAATATCTATGCCCCTAATACGGTTATTGGGAGACGTAAACTATGGACTGATCTCAAGATCTTTAGAAACCAGCATACTACAGCCAACTGGCTTATCATGGGTGACTTTAACTCTCCTCTAAACCTAGGTGAAAAACATGGAGGAATCTCCAGTTTTTCCACAGGTATGGATGAATTTGTAGATTTTGTTGCTGATCTTAATCTCTTGGATGTGGATCTCCATGGGAATAAGTACACCTGGACTAACAAGGTTGGGGAAAGAACTAATCCAAGTTAGACTAGATAGAGCCCTGATTTCTACTAGTTGGATTCTTAATCAGGACTTTCATCTCTCTTCCCTACCCAGAATTGGATCGACCACAATCTGATTGCCTTAAATCTTCTCAATTGGACTAAGCCCATCAGAAGCTCCTTCAAATTTGAAAAGATGTGGATGGAGCATGATGACATTTATGACAAAATTAAAGAGTGGTGGGTTTGGAATGGTGAAGGCACTGCTCAATTTAGACTGATTCAGAAGCTCAAAAATGTTAAAAAACAAGTTAAAATTTGGAATAAAAGAGTTTTTGGTAATGTGTTTGAAAAAAAAGATTTAAAACAAAAGCTCCAAGATCTGGAAATCAAAATGAATACAATGGGGAGATCTTTTGAAGATCAAACTGAGGAAAAGAATATTCTTTCAAAACTACATACGATTTGTAGCAGAGAAGAATCCTTATGGAGACTAAAATCTAGGGCTATTTGGCTAAAAGGAGGAGATAGAAATACGAAGTTTTTTCATATGACCACTCTAAAACACAGAGCTTGTAATAGGATTATGGAAGTGGCTAAAAGTAATGGCACTATTATAAAAGATCTAAAAAGCATCAAAGAGGAAGCTCTCAATTTTTATGAAAAACTTCTTAATGAGAGGAATATCATTGCTGATGAGGCAATTTCTTTCATGTTGGAGGCTATTCCCCAAGACAAAATTGAAGAGTAGAGATTTAAAGATATCACTAAAGTTGTCACACTAGAAGAACTACAAAAAGTTGTGTTTACTTTAGAAGGTGATAAGGCTCCGGGCCCGGATGGTTTTTCTATTAACTTTTTTCAGAAATTTTGGGAAATATGTTCGGATGATCTTCTCAGAGCGGTGAATGAATTTTATAGAACTTGGGGATCTTTTGAAAGAGCTGAATAACACCCACATTGTGCTTGCTCCAAAAAAATGGATGCTAAGGACTTCAAAGACTTCAGACCCATCAGCCTTGTGAATGTTATCTATAGAATTTTTACCAAAATCATTGCTACCAGGCTACAATTTATTATGAATGATTTAATCTCAAGGCAACAGAGTGGATTCATTAAAGGTAGGATTATCCAAGATGGAGTGATTATGGTACATGAGACCATACACTCTATGGACAATAATAAAAAAAAAATATGGTCCTTAAGCTTGATATGAATAAAGCCTTTGACAAGGTCTCTTGGGTTTTTCTAGACAAAGTTTTGATTAAATTTGGTTTTCTTGCAAAATTTAGAAAAATTATTAAGGCTTGCATCTCTATGGTCAGATTCTCAGTGGTGGTTAATGGTGAGCCGGTGGGATTTTTCACAAGCAACAGAGGGCTAAGACAAGGGGATCCCATATCCCCTCTTCTTTTCATTCTTATGGTAGACAATCTTAGTAGATCAATTGGTAAAGCAATTATTGATGGTCTTCTGAAAGGTTCAAAGCCCACTTCCATCAACCAAGCAAGCTTCTCATCAGCAATTTTTGGATGATACAATCCTTCTTTTAATGGCTTCCATCCTTGAAGCTAAGGCAACCAAGGCTATTCTACAACTTTATGAATCTGCTTCTGGGCAAGAGATCAATTATGATAAAAGCTCCATTTTCTTCTTCAACACTCCTGAGGAAAGACAACTTAAAATTGCAAAAATTCTGGGCTGTAAAATAAGTTCACTTCCAGCCACTTACTTAGGACTCCCTCTTGGCACTAAAAAAGTTTCTACCAAGGTGTGGAATGATCTGTTGGTGAGATTTCAAAAGAAAATGGCTGGATGGAAAGGAGCCATTCTATCTAGTGCTGGTAAGTGTCTGCTCATAAAAAGCACTCTTCAAAATCTACCTATCTATATCATGTCTCTATATAAGATCCCTTCTACCTTCAGAGAAAAATTGAGAGGATTCAAAAAAACTTCTTATGGCAGGGCATGGAGGAGAAGTTTAAATATCACTTAGTTGCTTGGGATAAGGTATGCACTCCCAAAAAAATTGGGGGCCTGGGCATAAAAGACATAAAGAAAATGAATGAGGCTCTTATTGCAAAAATGGGCTGGAGAATGCTCTCTAGAGAAGCAACCCTGGATAGAATTAATTAAGGCTAAATACCTTAATCAACAAGCAGTCTTTTCTTTTCTTCAAGATGAGCATCTTCCTTATGGTTCCATTTTTTGGAATAATTTAGTGAAGATCAGAAATTTCATCAAACAAGGAAGTAAATGGAAAGTGGGAGATGGTTGTGATATAAATTTCTGGGATGATAACTGGTTTAATTGCAGCCTTATGGACAGATTTGGTGTTGTCAAAGACAGTCTTGAAAGTAAGTATGGCACTAGAATCATGGATTATATTGAAAGAGATGGTAACAATAAGAAATGGAAAAAACTTTCTGTGGATAGAGATGATCTGAACCAAACTATTTCCTCTCTACAAGATCAGTTGGACCTTATCCCCTTAAGTCAACTGGACGTTAAGGATGAATTGGTCTGGAGCAATTCTATTGATGGGGACTACTCTGTTAAAACTGGTTATAATACTTTCTTTGACAATAGTCAAACTGAGTTCAACTGGAGTAGGATTTGGATGACTGAGCTCACACCTAAAATTAACTTTTTCTTTTGGCTTGCTCTCAGGGGCAAAATTCTTACCACTAACAACCTGATAAGAAAAGGTTTCATAATGCCTAATAGATGTCATCTGTGTAAAAAAGACTCTGAGGATATCAGTCATTTGTTTATCCATTGTGAATATGCTACCAAAATTTGGAGTTTTTCCCTCTCTAATTTTAAAGCTTCCTGGGTGGTGCCGAAGGACTTCAGTCAGTTTGGACCCAATGGAGCCCACCTACAAACATTGTGTTGTGAGAAGGCTTTGGAAATTGATAATGCCTCATGTTATTTGGAGAATATGGAAAGATAGAAATGATATCATCTTTAGAAATAGTAATCAAAATTATAAGCTCAGTATTGGTAAAATTTCTAATGCTATTAAAGAGAACATTGTTAGATTTAAACCCCCCAAGAACAAGAGTTATCCAGAAAATGAAGAGCATATCTTGTCCCAATGGAAGATTGGAGCTGACAATATCCAAAATAATACCGGTAATAATATTGATAGATCTTTGATACATTGGCACCCTCCTGATCTCAACTGGTATAAGTTGAACTTTGATGGGGCCTCTAAGGGTAACCCTGGGATTGCAGCTGGGGAGGAGTGATCCGGGATCATAGAGGTAGTTTGATAGCTTCTTATGCTGGTAAAATGGGAATACAAACTAATCATTTTGCTGAAGCATTAGCCACTTTATGGGGCCTTAGAATTTCTCAGACTCATAATATTCAAAATCTTATACTGGAAGGAGACTCGCTTAATATCATTAACCATCTTAATCAATGTTCACCTCCAAGTTGGAACATCAAGGACTTCATCTTGGAATCCATAAGTATTTTCCAAACCTTCAACAATATTCGATCAAGCATACTTACCGGGAGGGTAATAAGGTGGCAGATGCATTGGCTAACTATGGCATAAATGTTAATCACATTATTTGGGATAATAGTGATCACATTCTGAGCAGGTTCAAAACAACATTCAAGTGGATACTTATGGGCATGCAAATACGGAGTAAGGTTAATGATCATTTGGAGTGGGTCTTTGAGAATATGATTTACACACGTGCTGACAATTTCTTGTTTAAAACAACACTCAAGCAGATCTTTGTGGGCAATCAAGGTTATAGTAAGGATAATGATGACTTAAAGTGGATTTCTGAGAAGATCAAATTCACACATGCGGGCAATATTTTGCTTATAACAGCTTTCAAACAGGTTTTTGCGGACATTCAAGTCCGTAGTAAGGATGATGATGACTTGGAGTGGGTTTCTAAGGAGGTAGAAGTTCACGCATGTGGGATTTCCTAGGTACAAAGTAGCATTCATGCAGGCATTCATGGGAACTTTCATGTTAGCAACGGCTATACTAATCCTCATTCCCATCGCGTGAGAGATCTTTTTAAAAATAGAGAAAGGTGGATTGGAAACTACATGTTTCATATAGCATTCCTCATAGGGGTTTTGAAGAAAATACTTTCAAACACTTCAAGCAAGGTGAAAATGGGAGGAGCCCTTGCAATTGAGCCCAACAGGGACCTGATTGGAAGAATAATAAAGAGCTATGGAATCTTCTCAATCAGGGAGGCATTACAAATTTTATTGAGAAGATACAGGGTCACGACCAAAACATTTCCATGTAATTTGCGACGGATTGGAAGGATCACAAAGTTGAATATGGCGGGAAAAAATATCGATTAATGAAGAGTTTATAGCTGAAGCAACAGGCCTTGGGATGGATGGGTACCACTTTTTTAATAAAAGGATTGATAGAGCAGCTGAGGAGAGGAAGTTTGTTGAAGGCAATGAGGAACTGATCTTCATCACGGTGGGTTTGAAGGTTAGCTCTATCCCTCCACCATTTGACGATGTCACCCACATGATGGTTCGATACATCTCCTTGGAGGGGAGATACGTCACAGTGCCCATTAAGCATCTTGTGTTCCTCAATCACTTCCGCAGAAGTATCACGGTATGTTTCCCACACTATCTTCTTAATTCTCTTGAACGCTCCATTTTGGAGTTCCAAAAACATACTCATGTGGTCCCTCTACATCAAGGTCTCATCTTCTTGCTGCATAAACTCTATATTCTTAAGTATCCCAGCCTTCCTTCTTCCCCCATCTCTGCTCCATTTATCCCCTTCACCACTTTGCCGCTACCCCCATCTCTTCTCCTTCTATCCCCATCACCACTACTGCTACCCCTTTACCTTCCATCTCGGCTCCCACCACCATCCCCTCCACCTCTGCTCCCACCCCCTTCACCTCCACTTTGACCAGACCTATAACTAGGTCTTCTAAGAAACTGAAACTGGATACCCCTGTTTCGGGAACGTTCCTCAGGACTTGGAGGATGCTCAAAATCTTCTCCATATTAGCAGTGTTGGCTTGCATGAGGCTTTGCACACACCGAGAGTTCCACACAAAGGCTGGAAGCCTTAGAAAAAGACATGTTGTTGTTGAAAGATGAAGTTAAAAACTTGGCTAAGCAAAAAGGTAAGAGGAAGAAGGAGGAGGAGGTTGATCTTGACAATAAACAAGTTGAGGATATTTATAAAAAATTGAACTCCCTGGACAACCATCTAGGGAAAGCCAAGAATCGTCATGACCATAATATGGCTATTTTTAGTGCAATCGGAGACTTCCTTGAGCAGCATGTCCACAACGTCTCTGCTCTCAGTGAAATCCCAACAACTCTATGGGGCACGGAAAAAGAAAGCAAACAGACCATTGAAAAGTTGGATGCTTCAGACCTTACTCACATGATGACATTGGCTTTGTTTACCTCTTGGAAAACTATCAAATCCAGAATTGCCAAAGCCGCCAAGAAGTAAATGTGGAGCTTTGCTGCTAATGCCTTCCTTCTGTGTTTTTGTATTTTTAGCTATTTTTTGGCTACTTTTCTGCAGTGTTCGAACTGGTTAGCTGTTTTGTGGTAACTTCTCTTTGGTTACCTTTGGTTCTTATGACTTATCGGATCTTGATCCTTTTTGAAAAATTACTATGAACAAAAACAACTCTCAAATTTTTCATTTGAATTTTCTAATTTTGTTTTTGGAACTTTTAGTGCTCGAACTCGTGATACATGATTTCCTTGGATTGCAGCTCACTAAAAGTTATATTTCTCTTTATTGGTAAAACTCGAGAAATCATAATGAGATTTTTGTTAAAAACATTTATATGAACAAAAACCTCTCTCATATTTCCCATTGGATTATATGATTATTCATAATTCCTCATTTTATGCAGGTTCCAAAACTAAAACTGCAAGTTTCGAACTAAAATTGCAAGTTCTAGAACTAAAACCGTGTAGGTTCCGGACCTAACTCCAATTGTTTTGGGGATAACTAAAAACAACTATAACTTTTGCACACGTTCTCAGATTGAGATGATTCTTTTTTTTTAACTTGCATATATTTTTGAGAGGAATCTAGATATGAAATCATATTTGAGTTTAGATATACTATCCATGATCAATTCCACTTTTCCCAGAACTAGCATTATCTTTCCTTTATGGCCTACATACACAAGACTTTGCATATTTCCTAAACAATCAATAGGATTAGAAAAAAATAGATAACAAAAGAATTATAAAGAATGAACAAGATATATATCCTATATTTTATCTCAAACAAACTATAAGTTCCAAGATTACATTTAAATTCACTTTCAAAGGTAACTTAGAAGGACAAAATAATGGTAATTTATGGCCAATTTATGGCCTCGTCATTTCCCCACACCTAATCTTATGTATGTCATGCATTATATTATTATCTCCTCTTCTTAGAGTCTTCTCCACATTGAGCTTATGCATGTATGCATTCCATATATAGTTCAAGGACATGTTCTTGTAGATCTCCTTCTGTTGTTTTTTATTTCTTTTTTCTTTTACAGCAAGTTCTTGTGTTGATCTCCTTCTTTTTTTTTATTTATTTTCTTTTATAGCAAGTTCTTATGTGGATCTCCTTCTGCTATTTTGATTTCCTTTCTTTTACAATAGGTTCTTGTGTGGATCTCCTTCTGTTGTTTTTGATTTCTTTTCTTTTATAGTAGGTTCTTGTGTGGATCTCCTTCTGCTGTTTTTGATTTCTTTTCTTTTACAACAAGTTCTTGTGTGGATCTCCTTCTACTATTTTTGATTTCCTTTCTTTTACAATAGGTTCTTGTGTGGATCTCTTTATGTTGTTTTTTATTTATTTTATTTTACAACAGGTTCTTATGTGGATCTCCTTCTACTATTTTTTATTTCTTTTCTTTTACAACATGTTCTTGTGTGGATCTCCTTCTACTATTTTTTATTTCCTTTCTTTTACAACAGGTTCTTGTGTGGATCTCCTACTATTTTTGATTTATTTTATTTTACAACAAGTTCTTGTGTGGATCTCCTTTTGCTATTTTTGATTTCTTTTCTTTCACAATAGGTTCTTGTGTGGATCTCCTTCTGCTGCTTTTGATTTCCTTTCTTTTACAGTAGAGGTTCTTGTGTGGATCTCCTTCTATTGTGCCTCATATTTAAAATCAAAATGCATACCTTATGCTTCTCCTTCTCTCCCACACCTAAGCTCATGCATGTCCTCATGCATGTTGTTTATTCATGGTTGCCCATAAATTAGACTCCAAAAGTTTGATTGCAAAGAGATGCACATATTTTTCATATTTTTAAGTAGGGAGATGAATTTTATCTTTCCTTCCTTGGAGATATTAAAAATGGATATAGTTGTAATAAAAAAAAGTTACAAGAAGGCATAAAAATAAAATAGTAGAACAAAATAACGTGATCATACCTCTAGTTGTCCTTGTCATCCTATTGTTAACTTTGGTCAAATAGTGTCGAGAAGGAAGACACTAAATAACAGTTGATTGCCTTTGAAGAAGAGTCACCCACTTTTGACTTTGATTGGCACAAAGTATTTAGGTTTTCCAATCAAAGTATTTTTGTCTTTGACTTTCTAGCAAGTCGGTTTTCTAATCAAATATTTTTTTATTTTTTATGTTTTGTCATTGATTGGCCAACAAGATGGTTTTCCAATGAAAGATTTATTACATTTTTTTGCTGAAATGATAACATGAGAAAGATTAGAGAAAATTTGATCCATCGTCGAATATATTCATCAAAGTGCATCATGTGTAAATTAAGAAGTAATGTTTGAGATCTCATAAAAACCTCTTTGCATACTTGTAATCGCTGAAGAAGATTTCTAAAAATTATGTAGATAATTTCTAGGTCTTTAAAGCCCATATTGAATTGTGCATTATCGAATCACAATAGTAATCTTCAAATCTCAAACTAGTGATCTCGGAGATGGATTGTGTTATTTATCCCAGGTCCCTCCAAATTGCTCCTTGGTTGATACTCACTTGGTGCTCAAAAATCTGCATGTTGGTATCAAGAACAACTATGGAAGTTCATGTGGATGTTAGCATGAAAAAGTTCTTGCTTTGATATTAATGCAAATGCAAATTAAGAACAACCAGATAGACTGCAATAAAATGAACTCAAAAAGAAAATAGATCTCCTTCTTCGTTAACCAATAATGAATTACAATGTTTCCTAAATAGGAAAATAACTCCCAACTCGAGTTTCCAAGTAAACTCTAGCTAACTCTGACTAAATCTACTCTAGGTGGCGGAAATTACTATTTTTAGCAGTTTACTAGAACCTGCTATTCTTAGTAAGTTCGCATGCTTATTCCTACGGGCACAGAAATTGCCACGCATCTTCTACATCCCTAAATTAGAGGAATTGCCAACTTTCTAACTCAAAATGCAATTAATAGACTAAAATTAACTAATGCTCAAAAATAGGAAAAAACCAAACTATAACTTAAATCCTAATTTTCGGCCTCAAGATGGCGGATTTAGGGCCCGAAAACGTGTCGAAAACTTGCCCCAACTGGTAGGGCTGGTTGCCGCTGCGTTCGTCTCATCAAAACACGTGGTTTCAAAAAAAAACGGACTCAAACGGACACCCGGAGCTCAAGTTATGACCTTGTCAAGTTCCTGCTAATTCTAGGCGCATATCGATATTCACAATAATTGTTTCTTAATGTTATATAAACATCTACAAAAATGAAGAAATTGAAAGACATGAAAACAAATTTTTCTAATGGATATGGTTCAAGGATTGAATTTTATTATGGGATGAAAAATAATTTGGATGGGTCGATTTATTATGAGTGGGGTTTTATATTGGCTCTAATGAAGTCCCTCAATATGGATGGAGTTATTCAGAAATGCTACCACTTCATTATTACAAATTGGATAAAACAATTTTTGACTAAGATTATGTGTAATAAGATCATTGAGCTGTTAGTTGATATAAGGGGAATGGTGGTGGTTGTCAACAATGAAATTTGATATTTCATCAACTGGATCTACTTCTAGATTCAATATCATATTTCTACCATTTCTTCATAAATAGAATCTAGATCTGAATTCTTTGTCCCTGCCATTATACCTTCTTGATCAAACATCACAGTCATTTTTCTTATACATAGAGTTAGTTTATGGGAGGTAAATATTTACAATCTAACATTCCTAATTGCAGAAATAAAATTTTAATCTATATTGCATGAAAGAAATATTAATCTATTTGTAGAAAATAAAATTTTAAAGAACTACCTCCAAATACTTCCTGTCACAAAATTTTCCAAGAGGTATTCTACTATCACTAGAATATTCTCTTAGAAAACTCTGAATCTCTTAATAACACCGTGTCCCCGGAAATGATGTCAAAATGATGAGGGTCATCAATCCTCTCCATTAATAATGTCATTTCGTGAGTTGGTATCTCATGACTGTATGCATTAAGAGAAAATGATCTTTGGAAAATAACTCCGTTAAACACAATCCAAACTTGCATAAAATAAATCACACATGCAGAAATGTAAAGGCACACTTGCAAAAATAAATTTTGCATGAAAGAAATCACACTTGCATAAATGAAATTGCTGAATTAAAAATAAATGAAAGATAAATAAGACACCTGCAGGTTCACAAAATAAATTGTACGGAAGAAGGATTACATGACATAAAATCAGAAATCACAACAAAAGGAAAATGACATAAATAAAGAAATGAACATAACACATTGATCCATCTTCCTTGGAATGAGTGGCCAGCTCATTCCTTGGAAGAGGACTTAATTCATATTTTTAATTCAAAATCTGCAGAACAATTTCACTCAGAAGATTAATGAGGAAGAACATATATATATTTTTGGTAGTGAAAAATTACATATAAGAGTGTGGGAGGTTGCATTTATAATTCATGCATCCAACCAACTCCTTATTTTGGGAAATACAATATGATCTTATCTTTATTCCAATCCTAACAACTAAGATCTCCATCTCCACAAAATATGGAGAGAGATATATTATTGGAGTCAAAGTATTATCTCGTTATTTTAGGAAGATTTGCTCCCAAATATTCTCCTTGATTTTTGGTAACAAGAATCACAATGATTTTATTCTCCTACTTTATTGGAAGGAGGTTTTTCCTCAAAAAATTACTTTGACCAAATACCTCTCCCATATTTTCCATTTGACTTTGTTGTTTCTAATTGTGGAACTTTTGGTGCTCGTCTGATACACTTTTTCCTTGACTACAGCTCACTAAAAGTTAGATTTATCTTTATTGGTAAAACTTGTAGAAAATATGAATGTTTTTTTGTTAAACACCTTGATATGAACAAAACCTCTCTCATGTTTTCCATTTGACTTTGTTGTTTATGTTTATGGAATTGTTAGTGCTCGATTGATACACTTTTTCCTTGGACTGCAGCTCACTAAAAGTTTTATTTTTCTTTATTGGTAAAACCTGTAGCAAATATGAATGAGGTTTTTGTTAAACACATTTCTATGAACAAAACCCTCTCTCATATTTCCCATTAGAGTCTCTGAGTATTCACAATTCCTCATTTTATACAGGTTCCAAAACTAAAATTGCAAATTTTAGAAATAAAATTGTAGGTTTCGTGAGCTAACTCCAATTGTTCTGGGGGCTAGCTAAAAATAACTATAACTTTTTCACACGATCTCGATTGAGATGAAAATAAATTGAACTTGCATAATTTTTCAAGAGGAATTTGGATATGAAATCATATTTGAGTTTAGATATACAAATACATGATCAATTTCACTTTCCCCGAAATAACATTATCTTTCCTTTATGCCCTACATACACAAGACTGCATATTTCCTAAACAATCAATAGGATTAGTAAAAAAACTTCTAAATAATGAACAAGATATATATCCTATATTTTATCTCAAGCAAAACTATAAGTTCCTAGATTACATTTAAATTCACTTTCAAAGGTAACTTGGAAGTACAAAATAATGGTAATTTATGGCCAATTTATGGCCTCATCATATATGCTTTCATGGAGTGAAGGAGAGTTCAACAATGGTGGATTGATGGAAAGGAGGTTGTAGAGGAAGAATGGAGATATGGCTATGCACGGGAGTGGAAGTAGTTAGAAGTAGGGAAGTAGGTAAATATTTGAATTTTGAAATCATGTTGAGAGAAGGTGGACACATTTTCTTGTCTAACATCCCTCACCTCAAAGAGATGTGAGGGACATCAATTTCCATGGTAAGCAAGAAGTTGACACGTGACATTGATCTCGATGACAAGGAGTGAGTGCTCAAAAACAACTTTAAAGCATTGAGGGGTTGGAAGAGGTTAACATGGGTGACCAAAAACTCTCCCGCAGGGTTGGGAAATTTTTTTCATGATTTAATGTCCCCGACTCGTGAGGGACATCAAATTCCACAAAGCCCTAGAGCCGACACGTGGCGAGATCCGACGGCAGGGATTTGAGATCCAAATTGCACCCGTGGGGCTGAACTAACAATCCCGATTGTCGTGTATGGGGTTCCAGAGGTCACATGGGGGATGAGAAAAAAATTTCAAGGTTGATGTACCTAACCCTCTCGGGACATTGGGGACATAAAATCCCACCAGCTCCTAGAACTAACACGTGTGTCGCCAAAATTTGGCTAAGTCCTAAACTTGCTCCAAGAGGACAACTTGTGACGATGATAACTTGAGCTCCCGATGGACATTTTTAGAAAAATTTTATATTATCCTGACTAGAAATGGCCTTTTTAATCCAATGGTGGGGGTCTTATGTCTTTATTCTTCCATTTTATCCCTTAAAAATCAGATTTTTGATTTAGTACTCCACTTTTGTGCTCCGAGAAAAACTACTGCAGCATAATGTGCAAAAGTGTTGTGAAAAATATGATTTTACTATCACGTAGGGCTTGGAATTTAATTTTCGAGATGTTTTGTTTTTCTCCTAACTCCAATTGGAGTTCTTGAAATCACTATTATCTAATTTCTGTTGCTTTCTAAGATTAGATAACAAGCATAGTCATGCTTGAATTGAGGATCCTGTGGTTTTTAATCCCACTAGAAGTCAAACCTTCGTAAATATAGAAAGAAGGCTTAGTTGAATCCACAATTAAATCTAATTTGGGACAATCAAAATTAAAATGAAGAAACAATCTCGTAGACCATGCCAAATTTCAACCTCGGCACTAGTTCCAGGAAGCAAAGGAAGTGGAAGCCTCAAAGCCCCATGGGACTTACACGTGGAGTCAATTGTAGATGGCCACCCAAAGTAAAAGTCTTTGAATTAATATGCATCCGAATCATTACTTACCCAAAGGAAAGTGGCTCGATCATAAATAATACCAGTGTGTCACCACGCACTTCCGTGAAGCTATAATGGAAGCAGACCCTAGAAAAGCACTTGGCCCCCACACATGATTTCATAATAAATTAGCTCCGAGTTTGAGGCAGATTGTTAAAGATTGGCGATAAGCCAAAACCACATAGGGAAATTATGAAGCCTATCTAAAAATTTAAATGTTCGATCTTTGAAAAGATCAAAGGCAAAGGGTCATTTGGCTGATCTTTTCAAGGATGAATTTAATGCATAGTTTCATGCAAAGAGTGTGAACCTGGGAATACTTAATTTGTTCACCTGCATTCAAAAGGTCATTCTCATAGAATAGCATAGATAGGTGCCACTTGAATCATGAACACATGACCCAATGCATAAGTAATTAAAATATCCAAATATGTAATAATGATTTGGAATAATAAGTCCACTCCAAGTGAGTCATTTGCAAATAGTTAAGCAATGCATTAAATAGGCATGGTTCTCACTCTTTAAAAACAAATAATGGGAAAGTGTGACAAAGATCTCAAAAAATCTATTTTTGTCACTTTGTACCATTTATCATAATTAAAAAAGGGAATTTTGAAGAGAGTTTAAGAAGGGTCTCTCACCTCCTTCTCCTCCTATATATTGAAATCGAAGGCTTCCAAGAAGATATACAAGAATCGGGAGCTAGTTAGTTTTTTTCTTTTGTCTCAATTCTTCTTCTGTAAAAGGCAGGGGGCTGGAGATTTAGCCTTCTTTTTGAGATTTGTAATGGCATTTCACCTCTTATCTATTGTAATACTATGCACATTGTTTGGAGTAATATAATATTCCCTGTGATGCAATTTTTCCATCCTTTGTGTAATTTGTATTATCTCTAATAGCCTTTATTTCGACGTGGATAATTGTGCATGTTTTTGTGTTATTGCTATCTTCAGAAGTTGTGCTTGAATATTTTGGAGTGGTGTTCTATGTGATTTTCCTCTGTTATATGGTGCATCTTTTCCACCCTTTTTATTGCTCACCTTTTCTCTATTCTAGGAAGTTGCGTTACGAGTTAACTCCTTCACTTTTCTGCATCGCCCCCATTAAGTTTAAAGTTTTATTTCATTTTCTCTGACCCTCACCTCATACCATAGAGAAGATCCACTTCTTTAAATTTGGAGGTCACCTTAGGGTGCATGTCCCACTAACCCAAGGTTTCCTAAAAATATGATGGCTCATCCGTAAGGATCACCTCAACAATCACCTTCCAAATCTCAGGCCAGTTGTTTTGGCATGTGCACTAACTAGGCCTATGAACCCTAATTCGCGAAACTACCCCAACTTCTTTGAGCCCTTCCAAAATCTTCCTAAATAATTTCCATGATGTCCCAAGACCTTTGAATCACCTCCACATCCTCTTAGGCTCTTCTTATCCACTCTATGGGGTTTCCCTAGCCTAGGAAGGCCGGTGATAGCCCTTTCCACAATTGCATGTAGCGTGCAAATGAAATTCTAAAATCACCTAGGGGATGAGATAAATTTAATTAGGAGGTAACTTGACTAACTGACAAACCCAAGGTGTTTTGGAATGATGAGACTTGAAATAATTAACACCAAGGGTATAGTTGTCAAGCTCATAAATTATTAATTTCCTTGTACATTTGCATGACAACATTGCCCAAAAAAAGTCCTCATAAATAGAGTTATTTTTTCCCTTTTTCACCTCAACCATGATTTGAAACTATCATGGACATCTAGAACAACTCTGGGGATAAAAATGTCAATTTAATTCTTACCTTCTTTAGAGAAATTTCCACAAACCAAACTTCTTAATAAACAAGCATTTTTAGATGGAGCCCACATACTGTCACAAGAAATATATTACCTTTCTAGAAATATAGAGGATTCCTTTAAAAAATTCAATCATAACATTTTCAAAACCAGCCAAGACATGCTCACCATACTTCATTTTCTCCAAGTCACTTTTAGCTATGGTTTAGCTAGGGTTTAAAGCAACTTATTTTTTAAACGATCGTTAATTAAAACAATATGATCAAACCACCTCATTATTATTTTTAAACCTTCATAATTGACCTAATAATATATTCCAAAGATCTAAAGTCCCCATGAAAATCATACACTTCTACAATGAGTATCAAGGTTCACTTTTGCTTCAAAAACACATCAGATTACCTAATTTTACAAAAATGACGTATCTTGTAAAATGTTCTTCAAAATGACCTAAAATTGTCATAAAGCATCATGACAATATCTTGTATCTATCCATACTGCGCCATGTATTACAAGTAGGTATAAAAATCTCCATCCAATCTCATTTACCTATGCTAACTTACCCTTTTCCACCAACTTGCTTCCCAAGGACCTAATGAATAAACTGTATCACTAATACTCTTATGAAACTCACAATAAAATTAATTTACACTTGCACCATGTTGATACCATGCTTGTTTGGGACTGATCAGCTCTATATATCATACCTCCCTACCATTCTACATGATTCAAGGCTAGGAATATGCCTAGAATGGCCTAACTCAACACACTCAACCCATGAACTAACCTCATAAACTCATGGGGACCCTTAGACACTCATGAAAACTATTAACCACCTTGGAAGGACTCAAAATATGACTTTGTATAACAAACCAAGCTCCAGGACCTCCTAGAACTCACCAATCTTGGAAACTACCAATCAACCTTCATGTTTGATGCTGAATGATACCTCATGGAGACTCACATGAGATCATGACGCCTTTTCCATCAATGGAATTAATATCAATGAAAAATAAACACACAATGGCCAAAAATATTTGCCTTTTTCATTGATGGAAACAACCTTTAAAAACAATGATGGCAACCAAGAAGACCAAAATACCTACATGACCTCATTTCCATGTTTATGATGCTTCTCCCCCTTTGACATCTATGAAAAAGGATACAATGAAAATTAGACATGGAACATGACAACACACAATGACAACATTGTAAAAATGACTTACATGCTCAAATAGCTCCCCTAGGACTAAACTCTCTCTTCTTTGACTCCTTTAACAACATATGAAGATCTATAGACCTAATAATGAATCTCAAAATAGCTACCCCTAAACCGATACTTCCTCATTTTTCCTTCATCTTTTTCATCTATCACTCTCTAGGTCTTGATCAAATTCAAAAGCACCATTTTTCATTCCAAGCTAACAAAACATATAATATAGGACTAATTTCCCTAAACCACTTTTTCAAAGTGAAAAAATGACAAACTTTTCAATGATATATAAGCCCAAACTTACCATGTCATACCTCTTTATAGATCCCCCCGGTTTATACTCCCTATATTTTATTGAAAAATGAAAAAAATTGGACTCTCACCTTGATTACATGCCTTGATTTATAGGGATCTAAAAAAACACACCATTCCATCGGATCCATCAAAGACAGAGAATTAAAAATAAGGAAAAGGATGTTTTGTCTACAAATCAACATAACCACTACTATGTGTAGAGTGGTGGTTATAGAACCACAGCCTGCATTTGACAGGTGGAGATCTTATAACCACCGCCCAACCATGGTAGCGGTTCTAACACTTTGACGGGAAAAATAAAACCAAGGAACAAACAGTTCCATAATTCAAGAGATGGCTATGTTTCTTCCTTCCATGCCCTTTCACATCCTCCAAAGTGCATGGAGGACATGAGAAGGCCTACAAATGTGTGAAAGGAAGAGGAGAAAGAGCATCCATAAGATTTAAAGAGATCAAGAGAAATTTTGGAGTCATGAAAGCTAGTGATCGAGAGATCATTCAAGTCTAGAGTGGAATCAGAGGAGCAAGTTGTAAGAAACAAAGCAAACAAGTAAATATAGGGAAGTTTATATTGTTGTTCTTCTCTATGCTTATCAGTAATCTGTAATTGTTTAAAATTGGCCAAAAAATGGGAAGAAAGAGTGTTTTTCACTTCTCGATTGGTTTTCCTCCATTGGAGGTTTCCAGGATAAAATTGTTGGTGTTTGAGTTTGAATTCATTTAGTTTATCTATAATTTCCTTTCTAACACACTAGATAATCAATCACTAAGGCTGTAATCTTGATCAAATCTTTCATTTTCTAAAATGAAAGTAGAACAACAATTTTTTATTTATTTTTATGAATTTCCAAAGTAGAAGTTTACAGATCATTTTGGTATCGTGAGCTAATTAAATGTCTAGACTATGGTATTTGATTATTTCTTGTGACTTTTCCAAAAGCAAAGAAGTGTTACCTCGCAAACCATATATTTCTATGAAGAAGTGGAAATAAAGAATTTGAGCTCAAATGGAGGAAGAGAACTTGGTTCATAGAGTCGAGATGCTTGAGAGACCATGATGGATAGGTTGGATAGAAAAAATCAAGAGCTTTCATATCTGCAAAATATGACTTCGCTAAGAAAGATTCCATGAACTCGGTGGTTTGAGCACCGAATGAAAAATTCGGTATTTGAGGGAGCCATGATGAGGAATATTTGGAAGGGCATGAAGAAGAGGCTATAACTGTAAGCGAGAAGGTAAAATCTGCTCATACTCCTTTTAAAGTCAAAATGAAAGTTGAAATAAATAATTTTGAAGGAAAAGTAGATGCAAAATTACTTGATAAATGGCTAAAATAGTTAGAATTTTATTTCAGTGTGCATAATGTCACTAAGGCACAAAGGATCACCTTTGCACGTCTCAAAATGGAAGGTCATGCTTTGGTTTGGTGGGAAACCCATCTAGCCACTTGTGAAAAGAAGAAACATCCTATTATCAGTACTTAGAAGGGTTTTAAAGAGTTTCTTAGAGCTAATTTCTATCCTATCGGCCATAAGACTAACTAGATGATTAAGTGGCAATAATTTAGGTAGGGAAACAAGAAAAAGCGTGTAGGACTATACTACAAAGTTTTGGAAACAAGCCATGTTTCTTAATATGGACTTGGAGGATAAGGACATTCTCGACCAAGTATTTGGGAGGACTTCAAACTCACCTTCGTGAGGAAGTTAATATCCATGAAGCCCAAGGATCTCAATGAAGCTTGCATGCGAAGCATACTATATTGATGATGAGAATAAGAAAGCGTAAGGAGAGCCAAAGGAAGACCACCAACAAATCGAAGCAAAAGGAGCAGGATCAACAAGTTACAAAGGTAAATGGAAAGGTTAACAAGTTTCCACTACTTTGCATACTTGTGAAGATCCTAAGAATTTATGTAAGAATTACGATATAAATGGAAATATTAACACCACATGTTAGAAGTTGCATATGGAATTGCACCTAAAGCACTCAAACAAAGGATTCCAAGAAATCCATGGCCACTTATGAAAACAAGAAGAGGTGGAGATTGAGGATGATTCAAATGTAGAAAAGAGGCTAGGATGCATGACCACTAACATGTATGGGGGAGCGAAGAAGAAGAGATGATTATGTTATTTCAAATCGAATTCAAATCAAGAAGACTAAGGTAAACGCTTTAGTAGATTCCTTCTTCGAGTCAAATTTGATTTTTGATACAGTTGTAAAAGAGTTTGGTCTAGAAAATTACAAACATCCACATCCATACCCATTGGGATGGGTGAAGAAGGGTGTAGAAATACAGGTTACAAGGAAGTGTAAGTTTCAGTTTGGGATAAATTCCTAATACATAGATGTATTAGAGGTTGATATCATTCCACTTGATACATTTGATGTTGTCTTCGGAAGTCCTTACTTGTATGTCAGGGATGCTATATTCACAAGGAGGAGAACCTGCAGATGGGTCAAGGATGACACCAGCTTCAACATCCGCCACACCGGAGAAAATCAAAGAAGGCTATGGTAAGTGCTAACCAAGCACAAAGAAAGACTTATTTAGGAAAATCATCAGTTTGTTTAATTTCACCGGAAAAAATCAAAATAGAGCAGAGAGCACAAACGCTTTCTAACTAAAGGATAATTTTTTTGGATAAAACTTTTCAATTTTTACTGAAGAAGCCACCACAGAACTGCTCATTTAAGGAGCAATACAAAATTTTGTTATACGGTCATCGTATCTACTTATGGATTCACTATACCCGATAGTAGGAAAACAAGAAAAGGAGGAGATACAAGGAGCAAGGTGGTGACTATTGTTATCTAATTTTCCACACATGTCAAAATTGGACAACGGTGTCCTATTTCAATCAAATCATGAAAACCGGTCCCATGGACACATATCTGGTCATCATAGGATAACATGATTAAAATAATTAATAATTCACATAATTGAGCTCACCTAGCATTAAACGAGGGAAAATTTAAAATACCTTAGTAACAACTCTATGTTTTCTTGGTTGAGAACTCACTCATTTATTATTGGAGCTCAACTTGACGGGTCACCAAGCCCAACGTTGAAAAGATTTGACTCGAGTCAAGAAAATATGGGAAAGTTTCCAAAAATAGGAGGATTTTATAAAATAGGCCAAGGGCCATCGAGCAAAAACTTAGCTCACCGAGTAGCTCGGTGAGCTATCCAGTGCCTGGGAAGGCACTAAGTTAAAATAGAACTTGGTTCAAGGAATCGAGCTCAATATCAACCCATAATAGTTAAAATCATCGGTGGCACGTGGGAAAGCTCAAGAGAGTTTCCCAGCTTGATTAGCTCTGCATGGCGAGTTTTAGGATCTTGTAGGAATGAAAATGAGGTATGGTTCAGGGAGTGAGATATTCGAGGTTGATGTGCGCTTGAACTCAACTCTTCATGAAGATATTGCACGGATGAAAATTTGGTGGTGAAAACATGATTCAGACGAGTCACTCGATGATAGTGGGTTCGTCATCCAAATGTAAAATGGGAAAATGACATCGGATTAGCCATGGACTTGCGTAGAAAATAAAGTAACGACTCATAAAATCATAGGCACGAGTCATGAAGGTGAGTCTTGAATCGAAACAAGGCCGTTGATAGAGTTGCTCGATGAATCGAGTGAGTTCCTATAGGAGATGAGAATAACTCGGTTCAGGGAGTTTTATACCTTTCAAAACTGTGTCAAAACAATGCCACCGAAAATTAATACAATATCTTCACTATGTGAGGATTGAGAGCTAGCCTCGATGAGTTCGAGACCTTGGAGATGGTAAGTCGACATAGGATTTCCATGCATGGGAGATTCAGTGAGCGTGGTCAAGTGGAAATATTGGGTTGGAAAACCATCATGATACTTCCAAGCATGGGAGAAATCTGATCACATATCCAAGTGGAGATTATGTTGTGATAAGCCATCATAAGAGTCTGCGATTTGGTAATTTGAATTCTACTGACCATGGTGGAGAATTAAGGCAATCTTGCTAAGTCATCAATAGAGCCTCGGGTCTACCGAGGGGCTCTGCTAAGTCGTGGAAGATATGATATTACATCCTGAAGAAAGAATCAGTCAACATATAATGTGGCTAACATGAGGGAGTCCATTCCATTCCAGAGTGAGTGGAGTACCTAATTAGTCACCGAGTTACTAAGCAATCACGTGGAACCTGTTTTTATGGGCTAACCACTTAGGGCAAACCAAGGAAAATTTAAGGAGCTCGGTCGAGTCACGCAAACGAATAGAGAGGCACAAACGCTTGAATGGCCTAAAGAGTGAGCCAATAAAATTACGCAGATCGGGCTCTAAGACAACCAAATAGTGTAGCCAATGACAAGATCTAGAGACACCGAGTAAAATGAAGGGGAGCCCCACGTGCAGGGGGATTAGCCAAGTCAAGAATCACAACTTGCCAAATCATAAAGGATTCCTACCATGCTAAGGAGTGGGTATGCAAAGATCGACACTTAGAGGGAGGTACATCCATGATAGGCATCAAGCTTAAGAATAATTTAATGAGATGGCACTAAAGGAGCCATGCGAGCTTGAAAACTAGCTCATCATAGTAAAGGAGGTTTACACAGTTGTTGTGGAAACCAATCGAGAGACTCGAGCTTAAAGCTCGTTGTTGAAGATATTGAACTCAATGAAGGAGTGGATGTTGGTTTAATCCCACAGTTTGGTAGATATCAATTCTATAGAATCATCAAAAACACTATCTTGGAAAAAGACCACGTGTTGAAGGAAATGTGAGCTCAAATCATTGACCCTCGGCATCGGACATAAGTCTCAAGCATGAAAATCTATCGATGTTAACGGAACAGAATAAAGGTGAGGTACTCACCACCTTGTAAAGTGGAAGGCACCAAGATGATTTTCAATTAGCTTGGTTCAAACCATGATCAAGGTAAAGCAAAAAGCAAGTGAGTTTTGACACATATAGCTCGCCGAGTTGGAGATGGAGCTTGGTTGGTCTTGGGCGCTCAATACCAAAGGAGCTCATGCAAACATCGGCCGGGTAAGATCATTTCAATAAAGCTTGGTCTTGGTCATGGTGGAGTAGCTTGATCGATGCGATGGTAATGGACTCAAATGATATGAATGAAAGGAGATCGATGCATGAAGGACCCTCCCAGCTTGATTCCAAAGAGTTATCGCTAAGCTCGAGTGACGTCATTGCATGCAGTTATTACGTTTGATTCATTCTACACCGAGTCGAGCCTAACCAAGGAATATTTTGAGGAATTCAAATGAATAGATGATAACTCGTAAATAAATGACTAAATAGCTAGAACAAAGGCATGATCCATTAAAAGGCATGCGAATGAAAAACTGGTCAAGAATTTTTTTCGAGGAAGGAAGGAACTTGGTCGCCATTCAAGATTGAAAGGATCTCGGGTCACGTGGATGAAGGAGCTCAACGTGGAATTGAATGAGTTTGATCTCGCCTATTTTGATGTGGTAATTTAAAGGGTCGGTTTGGATGCGGCAAGGAAAAGTGAGCCTAGTGTACTGGAATAGTGGGGGAGCTCCATTCCAACTCAATGAATTGGCTTCGGTGAGACAACCACCGAGTTGGAATCGCTTTTTGACCTTTTCTTCATGACCCCTCCCTATTCAAGTCAAACCATTCTTCAAATATTATTTTTTAATTAAATTAATATTTTAATAATAATATTTATTATTATTATTTAAATATTTTTTTAATTAATTAAGGAAACTAGGTGAATCTGATATTAATGATGCATGATGGAACCTTCTAAAGTGGTTCAACCAACTATAATAAATACATCATGTACCTTCAATTTAGGAATGTAATTATGACCTTTCCTCTTCTCTCTCATAGATTCTTCTATAAATGTAAGTTGGAGTCTCATTCCAAGGGGTTCCAATAGGTTAGAATAGGTTGGAAAGTTAGACATCTTAGGCAAGTGCAATTTTCAAGAGTCCTCTCTCTTCTGCAAGTTGTCCTTGTGTGTTGAGAGAACTTTCAAGCCTCCTCTTCAAGATTATAATGGAAACTATTACCTCTTATGAATGTATGATGCAATGTGCACGTTATTGAAGCAATAAAAGTGTGTGTTTTGTGACTAATCTTGGTCCTTTCATCCTTCTATACTTCTTTGTGCCTTTTCTCATGCTTGCAGGTATACTGTGCAAGTTCATGTTTCTATCAGTAGGTTATCGGAGTTGTGTGCTTATCGAGTGGTGGAGTAGTTCATGTAGTTGAGTTGTGGTGCTCATTCACCCTTCTTGAGTTCATCCTTCTTCACCGGGAAACTAATATATTTCTCTATCTCATCAAGTTTAACAAAGGGAATGCATGACTCTTAGTCAGGTGGTATGATGTACCCTCTCTAAGTCACGGTAGGTGAATTTAACTCGTAAGTGCAGACACATTTTTCAAATTAACCCTTCCCCGAGTCTTGAAACACCCTTTATTTGGTCCATCACCATCCCTAGTATAGTTTCATTTCTATACATCTCTTTCCCTAAACCCCATGAAGATGTTATCATAGACTAGATAGTCTTGTTATCACACTAGGAGTAGTAAAGAACTTAGTTTAGGAGAGGAAGCCAACCTTCTCCGTGGTTCACCGCAATCCCAAGTCCCACAACTTGAGAGATTATCCCATGTGTCCCAATCACACCACTATCATGTTCACATTCTTTCCACTCGGATGGTGTAGTGATTTGGTGACAACAGTTTTTGGCACGCCAGTGTGACAAAAGTTATTACTTCTCCCACTTACACAAGTCAAATTACTCCGACTCTATATCTTTGGATTCAAAATCTCAGTGCATTAACTTATGTGAATAATTTAAACAAGAGCTTCTTCAAAGCAAGGAAATTATCATCATATCAAACTTTCCTTGTCTCCTCCAAAGAGAAGATGAAGAGGCGTTTCAACATCACCAGTTGCAGCTCTACCTCATAGGGGTCATTCAACTCCTCCACTAAGGTTCACTCCACCAAGGAACAATCAACCTCTTGCTACTATGGCATGAAACCAAGTTTTTCCCCCTTTCAATGCAAGCAATCCTCTTTTATTGGCTCAACGTGACCCTATACCTGTTGTGGCACTCAAAAGTTTACCCTTTTACACAAGGGAAACTCATGTTACTCTAGTGGAACATATTCTTGATGTAGCTAGCATTTGTGTCATACATAATGTCATGGAGGACAACGTCATGGGCTAGAATTCTTGCTACCTCTTTTAAGGGAAAATCACTTCAATGGTTTCGAGGGTTAAGTGTTGGCAGCATAACCACTTGGGATGAATTAGGAGAAAATCTCTGTAAATAGTTTGAAGACAAGAGTGATAATATTTCACTTTTGGAATAGCTCACTACCATGAAGAGAGCTCCCCAAGAATACATGAGTGACTTCAACTTCCGATTCCACAGGACCTGGAATAGGATTCCGACACTTGTAAAGCCTTCTACACATAATGCATTCTTGTATTATTTACGATCCTTGAATAGCGATGTAGCAGTCTTGATCCAATCCATGGGAGGGGCTACATTACCTAATGCCTACGATGTTTCCATAAGAGTGGAAAATTCCTTGATTTAGGCTGGAAAGATAGCTCCACAACCACCAATGTCGTTGTCTCTAGATCTTACGAATAATCAGCCTATCATTGCTCCTATTCCAATAGCCTCTAATCAACCAACTCAATCTACCCCTACCTCTTCAAATGATCTATTTGAATTCAAGTCATTTCTACAAATGTTTGGAAATGAGCTTGTTGCAGACGAAAGAGGAAACAGCTTTCAATACAATCTCCTATATCAGCCACAAAATCAGCATTATCGTGCTAACCATCCTCCTTTTCAAGGGAACAATCAGCTACCAAATCAAGAAAAAAATCAAGCTCTGAATGTTAGACCTTTGAACTTTCAAAACCCTCTTGCTGCTAGTTCATCTAGAGCCATTGTACCTGTCCAGAACAATCTAGTCCAAGACTACAAATGGTGCTACCCTTGTTCTCAACCCCACAATCAAAATCTTTGTCCAAATGGAGTTGTTGGCCAGACCTTATGGTTCAAAGCATATATGCCCCTTCTGAGAAAATAAAGAACACATCTACATAAGAAACAATAGATCAACTACGGGCACCTGAAGAAACCACTTTACTAAATTGACAAGCATAATATTTTTGCGGGTTGAATACGATTCCTCATCGCAGAGTGAAAAACTCGCTCTAAGAAGAGAGAAATGGAACCTCAAACTTCGAAGCTGATCAAACATCAACTTCATAGCCTCGGACAAAAAGCAAAATTGATAAAGAAGTGGGAAAGAAACCACCGTAAATACATTGTAGCCATGCTACAAGAAAAGAAAGTTCATCGTGCATCACAAGTACCCAACAAGCATTTTCCAAAGGAGGATATTAATGCTCAAAAAGAGTCAACAATGTAGACACCAAATTTGTGTCTTACGACCCTTGTGACCCACATCTCATCTCGCAACTTAACCTCATCACCTAAACCTCACATAATTATTTATTAATTACCTTGTAATTGATAAATCCCCATCACCTCACCCGCCACCTCATTTTGCCACCTCATCATGACCTAGCCCTAATCCCAAACTAACCTAATTAAAACCTAAAACTTGGTCCACACCTACACCCATAACTAATGACCCTTTTCCCGCACCCAAAACCGACCTTCTAGTCACTTGACCAAGCCCGCAATTGATCTCTCGGAGAAAAGCGGGAAGGTGGGATATTTTACTAAAAATAGCCTACTTTTTCCTTCCGATGCCGGTTCCTACTCGATCGCCGCTCGGTGCTACGCAACCGCCATCGGTTCCTCAGTAAATGGGCTCCCAAACCAAAACAACGGATCGGAATTTCATTTTGGAGATCACTCAAAGGATTTCTGGATCAACAGAGAGCATTGCGAGCGAGGAACAGAGTCCAGATCTTCACTTGACAGAGCGAGACGAGTGGAAATACTGTAAGTGTTTACAACCAAGGAGATCAACTTACATCTTTGTCAAAACCAAAAGAAGTCACATCTTGCATGTCCTCTCGTTATAACATTTCTTATGCTCGTGAATTTCAGTCCTCCTAAATCCGTCTCTCGAATCTACTACCCAACGTGCCATTGCATCTAATCTGTTATTCTTTTGCTTCTAATCATCCCATTTCCTAATATCATCCATAAACCAGCCTTACAAAACACCATAGCTACTAAGAAGATCTTAGAACCCACCGGTATCGGCTATCAAGAATCGCCATCGGTCCCTCCGATCAAAACCGAGAAACCAGCCTTTCCCTACCCAGCTTCAACGAAACAATTTAATTGATACTTTGCGCCTTTTGCGTTAATTCATATTAGCAGGAAACTCACCACCTTCGAAAGGAAGTTTTATATTTCCTGGGCCCAAGGCAGCTTTCCTCATTTATTGTTTAATCAAATCTTGTGGTCTTGTGTTCTTATTTACAGTAGTCCTTCCAAGACAAAAGGAGTTCTTCGCAAATCACCTGATCTTTCTCTATGGTACGCGCACACCATCTCGACATTCTACTGGTATTCCTCCTAGCCCCTAACTCTTATCTCTGCTTCTAAAAGGAACGAGTCATTCCGAGTGAAACATTTTGCACGCCACTTAGTGGGACCCATTTTGGGTTTTTATTTATTTCTCGCTTGCTTTCATATAGGAGCATATTTGTTGTTTTCTTCTTCTAAAGATATTCACAAGGTATTTTATTATTCTCGTAAAAGAACTTGCTTTGTTTTGCATCTTGCATTAGTAAGAGTCATCTCTTTTGCTTCATCGAATATCACTTTCGATTTGGGTTTAAAACACATGCATTGCATTCCTGCTCGTTGTTTTTCAATTCTAGTGAACATAGATTAAGTAACAGTGTCGTATTCGTACACGTGGGGTGATATCCATGGTATTGACAAGAAATTAATCTTACATTCACCGCACAACACATACCGAATCACTTCACAATTAACACAACAGCTCAAACATCCCCCTTTTCCGCGGTATTCCTCTCGCCCGATTGAGGTAACCTTATAAGCCAAAACAACTTGACATTTCCCCTAAGTCTCTTGTTTAGGATTCGACATCCTTCTACGTCTAAAGGCATAAGCCCACAACAATTAAAATTTAGGGTTAGTCTCTAGATTTGCGTGTGCATCTTGCTTGTTTGTAGTTCTGTTTTCTTTCTCATACCCTGTCTTCTGTGATCAATAATTGGACAAGTATACTAAACGTTGTTAAAAATCAAATTAGCAGCCTTTTTATATCTTGTTAGCCTAGACTTCTTACACCGACATCGGTTACCTGACCGACGTCGGCTATAGTATAACCGACATCGGTTACTAGACCGATATCGGTTACTGTCTTTTCCAATTCCTGACAAACCAGCAACCTACCAATTTTACCAGTCTGAGTTTGTTTCTATTCCTGACAGATTAAAACCCTACTGTGAACTTCTGTCCATGGTTGTTATCACTCGAAAGCAAGCCGCCGCCATGGTTTCACATGCTTGCTCTGTTTCTTTTCCTGAATCACCCCCTTCACCTTCTGTGGGGAATCCTACTGATACCAGCGAGGTTCCTAAAATTCCTGTGGGAGATAAGGACTTTGCCAAGTTTCTGGATGCCAATTCCAAATTTGCATAATACTATTTGTCTCATACCCCCGACCATACACTCCGATGGTCAGCTCTCTTGTAGGTATGCCTATCGCATAGCTGCTCATTTAGCTCCCACTCCGCCCGATAATACCGCCTTACTTCCCGCATCTCTAGCCCCGTCTCCCAATCCGATTGCCGGTCAGCAGAGGTTCATACGACCCCGATTAGCTTTCCTTTTGTTAATCTTGGACCCCACATATCATTACCATCGACCGCCCCTACCTCATCTCTCTTGCAGATCGCTCCGTCATGACTTGCTCTCTCGCCACCTATCCACACGAGCTTTCCTTCTCAAGCTCCGCCTACCTTTTCATTCCCATACACGTATCCAAAGGACCTCAACATCCTATATGGGACACCCCTATTCAAATCGCTCAACATATTCATCCTCCACACCTTATCAACACTTAACCCCGCCAAGGTGTCTACAGCGGTGGTCCTTGGTCCAATCTCGCCTCCATTCACCACAACCACACCATCATCTCATCCAACTACCGATCTAATTAAACAAATGATGGACAAAATGCAAAACTTGGAGGCTTCGCTTTGAAGTCGTAGCGCCTTGACATACGAGAAAGTTTGTCGAGCCCATTCACCCTTCCGTCTCCCTTCATTCATATCCTCCTCAATGGGAGTTGCCAAAATTTACTCGCTTTAACAAAGAAGAGGATCCTCAACAACACTTGCGATCATTTAGACATGCTTGTTATTTGATTGCCCATGATGATGCCTTGTTACTCCGCACCTTTCCTATGTCCTTATCAGACTCGCTTGAGTGGTACAAAGGTTGCTTTAACCCAAAGACTCAATCTTCTCTTTAACCAACTAGCCCAATCTTTCTTGGATCATTTCTCCATTAACATTGCCAAGAAAGTATCTATCACCGACCTCTATGCCATCCGACAATTTGAGGACGAATCTATCGCAGATTTCGTTGGACGATGGCGGGTCTTATCAACCAACTTACATATGCCTTGCCTCAAAACCGAACTTATCGAACTATTTATGTGGGCTGCATGCTTCTCACATCTCCCCTACCCTCCAAATTCAAACTTTCCGTACATTCGATGAGGTTTTACTATGGCTCGAAAATTAGAAATTCGAGCCTTAGAGAGGAAGAGAAATTGCGGTTGCACAACAAAACTCCACTTTCCGAACTCCCGATTCTACCAATAAATCAAATACCGCCACTCCTCACACATCCACTTCTTCTAAATCAAAAGGAGCTGTCCACGCGGTGATGGTCAAATCCCAACCACCGTCTAATACCCCGCCAAAAACCACTTATAAGTATAAAGCAGAACCCATCAACTACACTCCTTGGAGAAACATATGGTGTGATATTGGAAAAATTGCTCAAAGCAGGAGCCATTACCTTACCTCCTGTTAAACCTCATTCCGGGTTTGATTCCACTCGCGCCATACCTTCCTGGTACAAAGAAAATGACTTCAGAACTTCCACCGCGTGAAGGGACACAACATGAGAACTGCAAGATGTTGAAAAACATAGTGCAGAAATGGTTGATGCGGGGATATAGCCCTCGATAATCCTAACGCCCGCTAACCGAAATCTGAAAATTTTCAACAAGACATTCCCGAATCACTCGTCCAACAAGAACGTAAACCAAGATATCTTAGCCGAGGAGAGTGTTCATGAGATCCATGCGCTTTCGATTCTCACCCAAAAGCCTCTATTGAAATTTTTTTCAATCAAGCCTCTTCACAGGAGCCCGAACCTCCTTTACCACCATCAAGCCAAAGCGAAATCGTTCCTTTACCCATAAAAGAGTTAACTGCCCAGACTTCTCTTCCCATCAATGAGTCTTCTTACACCACATCCCTACAAGACTGCGAGCGGATGTTATCTAATCTATCCATTTCCCAGACGTCTCCTTCTACCGCTCTTGCCGCACAAGAGGAGGGTACGCCACTCCTTTTGACATCCTTAGATGAGAAATCTCCTACACCAACATCACCAAATTCTTTAACCATAACAGATCCTCTCAAACACGCCCTCCTACCTATTAGTCCCTCATCACCTAAATCTTTTCAACGACCAGTCGACCTCTTAACATCTATGGATACAATGCCTCATCTACCCCCTGTATCACACCTACAGTGGACTGGAATCACAACCCGTCTTTCTTCCGTACAAAAGTTCATATTCACACGTGAGGACTGTCATTCCACAGAAGATAGACAGGCCCTATGGGAACGTTTGAGTAGGCCATATTCTACTCAAATGCAAATGACCGATCCTGATGCCTCCACCATATACCCGAAGTGCTTACAGAAGCTTAAAATTCCCATGTTCTCACCTTCACCCCCTCACTCTACCAAATGCCCTTCCACTTCTATTAACTTAGCCAAATCTTCCCTACGCTTGGGACCTCACCAATGCCCAGTCTAACACACCCGCATGCGACTTGATTTATCCAAAAATAAACCCACCCCGCCACCTAGAGACAAACTTAATCCGTGCCCCTATCACAATCAAAACCATCATCGTCATACCTACCTTCCATATCGGGACCCCATCCTCTACCTTACATCAATATATCATACCTCCCGCGTTTTCTTTAAAACAACCTATGCCTTCCACACCCATACGAAATTCCGGGGTATAAAACACCGTCACTCCGTGTATCCTGTCCACCTATCAACCCTAAACAAATTCCATCATCAAAATATTTGTTTTCGGTCACTCCTATTTCCCGTGGTGGTTTTCTCGATACCACATCATCTCGCGCCTCATCATCCAACATAGCTTTCGCGCCAAAGAAATCACGTTTAGTGAAAACCACGTATCAACACCCCTCGGCTAAACCACCACCCGTGCGAACCAACCATGCCCAAACATTAACAAAACCCGCACAACCAATACCCTCATCCGATTTTGACCCCTCAAAGGATCTTACGCTAAATCCTTGCCGTGTGTTGGTGGAGAATGCGACCATTTCCCTACCCCCACTTAGACCTTATGACCCGTCTAAACCTCGACCCGCAGGTTATGATGAGTCTAAAATTTGCGCTTATCACCGCACACCAGACATGATGTGGAGGGATGCAAAGCTTTAAAACCATCCTTCGTCAGGTCACCTCTCCCGGATAGAAAGATTAAGAAAGACAACTTACGAAGGGAGAGACCTTTAGTTTCCATTCCCTCTCCTATACCATCTGTCCCCGCCTCACCAAGATCTATCATTATTACAACCCCACCTCTTGAAGACCATGAGTTATCCCAACCATCTTCCTCATCTCAGGTCTACGAGATTAATATGATTAGTGTCACTACTCTCGAGGCGTAAAAACAATGGGAAAGCAAAAGAAAACACACCTGTGGCATCTCTTTCTCCGTCAAACATCCCGATTGCACCACCACCTAAAGTGGTCATTCGCGGACCCGCCTATCCCATCTCTAATGGCATTGCCCACCGAAATATGATTAAACAACACCAATCGCCCGTAAAATGACACTCAGATGATCTCATTCGGACTTCTGAATCTCATCGACAAGCTCTCGTTGAGATCCTTCAAGGGATAGAGGTTTTACCTAATGAAACCCTACCTGTCGCCTCCATTCTAACACCCAATCACGTTGCTTCTCTCACCAAACAACCCACTGCCCCAACCACTTCTCTCTCTGTACAACAAGCTGCTGCAGTCAGTTTCTCCGAAGACGAAATTGTTGACTTTGGTACAGAAGATCCTGACCCTGCTCTTTTCATCTCAGCTTACATCCGGGACATTGGTACGCTGAGTGTTATGATTGACGGGGTGCTAGCCTAAACATCATCTCTTCAAAAGCCTTCCAACAAATGAATATCCCTTCTAGTTGCATGTGTGCCAACCCCATCATGTCATGCGATCATTCAATGACGCTATTACCTCTACCTTAGGCACCGTGATCCTCAACATTCGTAGTAGACCACGCGTGCTTTACCCGAACTCTTCTATGTCCTTGAGGGAGAGTTCCAATATAATATATTGCTTTGGGTCGCCTCGATCCGAGCCATGGGATGCATTCCTCAACATTACATAGATGCATAAAATTTGAGTACGAGGGAAGTCCTACACCGTAAAAGCTGACCCTCCCCTTTAAAACCTGCAATATGTTATACCGCCCTAACGATGTGCTTATACCAATCAAGACACCCATACATTCAACCCAACTATCCTCTTCAAATGTACCTCAACCATCCACCTCAACCACACCTACACCTTCAACTGATGAAACCACCGTCGCAAAAACCACTTCTCTTCCCGCAGCTAACATCCCAACCTCCAACCCCTTAGTAGATGTTTTTCATCGCCTTACGCTGGGGGAGTACCGCCTATATAACGTTAGTTCTTTCCCTACCCCGCAGGAGTACGGACAATTACATGCACATCCCACCTACGACCGTCGCGTGGGGGAAGTAATCTCTTACGGACCACCCCATTGCCGCACCAACCTAACATATGGGGGTGTTGACGCATCTTCCATTACCCCTGAACCTCCTCTTGGTGTGGTTCCCTTCCAATCCGATTTTCAATATTTGACAAATCATCGCTTTGCCCTCACCTTCTTGACTCGCTGTGCTTGGAAAGGCTTTGGTTTTGGTCTGTATGAACAAGGCCGACATACGCTCATCCCCATCACCACACGCAAACATAATGATCGCAGCGGTCTCGGTTTTCCTGAAACACCTACCAGGGAGACACCTCGTGTCAGCTGTATTCTGGAAGAAGACGACATCACCCCTACCAAACCATCATCACCCACTTTGCCATCATCACCCACAAAATCGATGGACCCTGAATCTATCCCTCCTAACTTTTTTTTTTCATAAATGCTATCTTCATAGGTCCTCTCACTTATCAACGCGATAATGAGGACCCATCTTCTCTTCCCCTTCTGTATCCAGACATGATCGAAGAGGATTCGCCTTCGATTAATGTTGTTGAGTGCCAGGATGACGACTCCATCCTCACTTACCTTGGGGCGGATGACTCCTATCTTCAACACACCTTACCATCTGAAACTCAAACCATGTTGAACGAGTCTACTATTGAAATCAACATCCACACGGAGGAGGATCCTCACATTGTGAAGATTGGACAATCCCTTAACACATCAGAACAAGCCGCCTTTACTACCTTTCTCCGTACCTGACCACAACCAAGCTTTCGCTTGGTCCTCACGCGACATGCCAGAATCGATCCTACCATTGCCGTCCATAACATCACCCTAAACCCCGATTCCAAACCAATCAAACAGAAATTGAGAAAAATGCATCCACGCATTGCCCTCTTGGTCAAAGAGGAGCTCCAACGACTCCTTTTTGTTTCCTTCATTCTGCCTATTGACTATCCTCAATGGATTTCTAACATCGTACCTATCACGAAAGCGACGGGGGGACTTCGCATATGCATGGATTTCTGGGATCTTAACCTTGCTTGCCCTAAGGATGACTTTCCCCTCCCCAGTATTGATCAACTTGTTGATCTTACTCCGAGCCATGAAATGCTTTCTCTCATGGATGGCTTTTCAGGATACAACCAAATTTTGGTCGCACCCGCCGATCAACACAAAACTACCTTCATCACTCCTCGGGAACCTTCATTGCTATCGTGTCATGCCGTTTGGCCTTAAGAATGCTTTGGTGCAATCCTATCGGCTATGACCTACATTTTTCATGACATTATGCACACTATCCTCAAGATTACGTCGACGATCTTCTTGGCAAGTCTAAACATCACAAAGGAACATCTCGATGTTTTAACCATTATTTTCGATCACTTTGTTGCAATATTCTTTCCGTCTTCAACCAAAGAAATGTGTCTTTGGTGTCCTTTCGGAAAAATTCTTGGTTTTATCGTCTCTTTGCGTGGCATTGAGGTCGATCCATCTAAAGTAAAAGCTATCCTAGAAATTCCCCCACCCAAGAACCTCAAACAATTGCGTAGTTTGCAGGGTAAACTTCAATCCATCCGGCATTTCATCTCCCAACTCTCGGATCGATGTCACCCTTTTCATCACCTTCTAAAAAAGGACGTTGCCTTTCAATGGAGTGAGGAGTGTCACCAAGCCTTCGAAGCTCTCAAAACGTATCTCTTGCAGCCACCCGTGCTTATCCCACCCCAGGACGACCGCCCTTTCTACCTTTATCTTTCCGCCACTGACCATGCTATAGGAGCTATGCTCGCACATCGGGACTCGGCACACCGAGAACAGGCCGTTTATTATATAAGTCGTACCCTTGTGGAGTACGAGACTAGGTATACACATGTAGAAAAATTGTGCCTAGCCCTATCATTCGTAGCCACCAAACTCCGACATTACCTCCTGAATCACAAAACTTTTGTCATCACCAACACGGACCCCATTCATTATATGTACGCCAAACCACATCTAAACCAACGCATCGCTCGATGGCTCATGCTCCTCACCGACCTTGACCTTGAGTTTATACAACAGAAGTCAATCAAAGGACAAACTCTTGCGAGACAACTTGCATGGAGGCCCCTTTACAGGGGAACAATTTACCAATTTTACATTCCCCGACGAACTCATCGCCACTCTTTCACTCGGGGAAGAGTCGTATCAAATGACCCTCTTCTTCGATGGATCTAAATGCCAGTGCGGCGGAGGAGCCGGCATTGTTCTCATCCCTCTTGACGCTGAACCTATGCCTCTTTCATTCCGGCTTGATTTCCCCTGCACTAATAATACAGCGGAATACGAGGCCCTTGTTCTGGGTCTCCAAGTTGCGATACACTTAGGCATCAAATCTATCAATATCTTTGGTGACTCTCAATTGGTAGTCAATCAAGTTATGGGCATCTACCAATGTAAAAATGAGGAACTTCAGAAGTACAAACACCACGTGGAGTCACTTCTAGCCTTATTTACTCACTATTCTATCCAAACCATTCCCCGCTCCACTAACAAATTTGCGGATACTATGGCTTGCTTAGCCTCGCAGATTCCCGCCGCACCAACTGACTCTGAATTATTCGTCAGTGGTCCAACAACTTTTTACACCATCCTATTCAACCCCGGTAGTTTGTATGATAAATACTGTGTCTACTAATTCGCAGGATACCTGGTACCACCAATTTCACGACTACCTTACAATCTCTGTTCTCCCACCTGACCTTACTAGTAACGGCAAACGTGCTTTTCTTAAAAGTGTTTCTCGTTATGTTGTCATGGGGGGACTCCTCTATAAACGTGGCTTTGATGGCATCCTCCTTCGCTGTCTAACCGGCGCGGAGGTCACCTATACCATCCAACAAGTCCATGATGGGATTTGTGGTGGACATTTTAGTGGCCTTGCCGTGGCTAAATGAATCCTTCGCCTAGGTTATTATTGGCCTACTCTCAATAACGACTACTATGAATATGTTAAGCGTTGTGTTATGTGTCAACAACATGCCAACCTTCAACATACTCCTAGCCATCCGCTGCAGGTCGCACGAGATCTTTGGCCTTTCTCACAATGGGGTTTAGACCTTATTGGTGAGATTCACCCAACCTCTTCACAACGTCACCGTTGGATAATCACAGCAACCAAATATTACACAAAATGGGTGGAGGCCATTCCACTCATTTCAATCAAAAAGAAAAAAATTGTCGAATTCATTAACCATCACATTATCTGTCGCTTTTGGTATTCCTCATCGCCTAATAACGTATAATGGTAAATCTTTTCAAAAACAAGTTGTTCAAGACCTTTGTGACAACTTTGGTATCAAACTTAGTTTCTCATTGCCTTACTATCCGTAGGCCAATGGTCGCCGAATCTTCTAATAAAACCCTAACCAAAATCCTCATGAAAGTTGTCAATGAATCTGAAGAAATTGGCACGATCACATTCCCTTTGCCCTTTGGGCTTATCGTACTAGCATTCGTACTCTACTAATGCCACA
The DNA here is from genome assembly GCA_018340775.1 of Taxus wallichiana var. yunnanensis. NCBI lineage: Eukaryota > Viridiplantae > Streptophyta > Pinopsida > Cupressales > Taxaceae > Taxus > Taxus wallichiana. Next base: position 947,617,896 of record CM031235.1, read on the forward strand.
CCTTTTCTTTGGTATATGGTACCGAGGCTGTTTGCCTCTTGAAGTACAAATACCCTCCCTTAGAATATCTCTTCAGGATATTCTCACCAACGATGATTTCCGCCAAGAGCGGTTAGCCCAATTAGAGCTTCTTGACGAACGACGTCTTACAGCTCTCGAGCACCTTCAAATCTATCAAAAACGCATCAAACGTGCTTATGATAAGCGACTTCATGAGCGTACTTTTTAAGGTTGGTGATCTTGTCCTCAAAGAGAATCAACATGTCACCAAACTAGAAAAGAGCAAACGTGGAAATTTTGCTCCCAATTGGATTGGGCCTTATATAATCACTCACACTTATGGATCAGACACTTATCGCTTAGCTTCGCTTAATGGTAAGCCTGAGCCTGAACCCCTTAATGCCTTGCATCTTCGACCATTTTACTTGTTGAATCTAGTGTTATATCACTTCTCTATCCTACCGCTCGTCCTTGAGCTCATTTACCGCTACATACACTTTGTTCTCTATATCTCAAAATAAAATCAAAATCACTTCGCACCTCCCTTGATGATGCCTTCCCTTTTTAGTCTAGTCCATGACTTCAAAATATCAAAATAAGCCGTATTCTTATGGGATTTTCTTGAGTCAAACTTCCTACTTGAACTAGATGCTTCACGCCAAAAGAACATCTAATCATCTAAATTGAATATAGACTCGCTCCTCGAAGGACAGCTATATGCCGAACTATTGCTCTTTATTAAATATAGATCGCTCCCCAAAGGACAGCTATGCATTAAAATCATATCTCGCTACTATAAATAGACTTCTCCCCAGAAGGACAGGCTATACATAGTAGTTACCTTTGGCGAAGCTTCTCGCATTGATCACTTCGTGAAAGACCTCGAGAATAATACAATCAATATCCCTTGTAGACTTCCCGCATCGATCAGTCTACATTCAATAAAATAAAAGCCTCATTCAAAAGGAATTTTGAGTCATGGACTTGTCTATTTAGGGTAGGTTCTCTTTCGTCAGAACACTCACTTTGTAATAAGTTCTCTGCACCTCAGCTATACCATCCACCTCACCTCACCATTTGTTTCAACTCAAGGGACGTAATGTACGCTCGATATATTGTGATCACACAACTCTTTTCACCTATTGACTTCTCGTCTATGCACGGTACCTAGGGCTCCAAGCTCGTTCTACGTTGTGTGGTTTGTTTAGCTCTTTTCACCTACGGAGCACTCTTTCTGCTTTGCCTTGCATCTAGGATTGTGTGTTGACCTTAATCAGGGACATGGTCCCCTTCTACTTGGGTAGGCTAACTTTCGCTTCCCTTATACCTTTTACAACATCACCAATTCATTACCAACACCAACAACCTTACCTTACCAACATTAATATCAATATTTTTACCAACCAACCAATTTCCTAAACCGTACCAAATTGCCTAAATTCACCTCTCCCCCCCCGGTCCTAAGGGAGAACTACATCGGTCCGAGGCCCTTCCTTGCTTTGTGCAAAGGGCTATGTAGGCAAGAGACTTAGGAGACATGGGGTCTCCCAAGGTTAGCTCGACCATCCCCTACCATACCCTATCATGTGTTGTAAATATAAATATTTTTGTGTATTTCTATTTACCAACATCGCTTATATCCACCTTCGTTGACAACCCTTTGTTAACCTATTCGGCCCGACCCACGGCCGTCACCTACCATTTGGCCCGACCCAAGGCCTCAACCTACCTAATCAGCCCGACCCAAGGCCTCGCCTAACCATTTGGCCCGACCCAAGGCCTCAACCTACCTATCCGGCCCGACCCAAGGCCTCGCCCTAACCATTTGGCCCGACCCAAGGCCTCGCCTAACCATTTGGCCCGACCCAAGGCCTCAACCTACCTATCCGGCCCGACCCAAGGCCTCAACCTACCCATCCAACCCGACCCAAGGCCTCACCCTAACCATTCGGCCCGACCCAAGGCCTCACCCTAACCATTTGGCCCGACCCAAGGCCTCACCCTAACCATTTGGCCCGACCCAAGGCCTCAACCTACCTATCCGGCCCGACCCAAGGCCTCAACCTACCCATCCGGCCCGACCCAAGGCCTCGCCCTAACCATTTGGCCCGACCCAAGGCCTCAACCTACCTATCCGGCCCCACCCAAGGCCTCGCCCTAACAATTTGGCCCGACCCAAGGCCTCACTCTACCCTTATGGCCTGACCCAAGGCCACAACCCAACCACTTGGCCCGACCCAAGGCCGTATCACTTCAATACCATACCCACAATCAACGTTTTATTTTATCCATCCATCATGTACCTTTTGTTCAATCCACTCACATATTCGTGTTTTAGCATGATTAGGGTCCTTGACTTGATCTATCGACCAACTTTGCCTGAACTGGCAGCCCGTGACATTTATCTAAACATTTTCATAAATTTGAGTACGCGATCTATAGGAATCCTCTCATATTCACTGGCTCGTGCCCCGCGATTCACCTCAATCGCTCTACATCCCTCAACTCCTCGGCTATGTTCTCGGTTACCATATAGTTCCCCAGTAAGGCCTCCAATGATATCCGCAACCGTCACCCTCTCCCATACCCGCCCGTAATACTCAATGTCACCCATCCGGCCCGATCCAAGGCCTCGCCTAACCATTCGGCCCGACCCAAGGCCTCGCCTAACCATTTGGCCCGACCTATCCAAGGCCTCAACCTACCTATCCGGCCCGACCCAAGGCCTCAACCTACCCATCCGGCCCGACCCAAGGCCTCGCCCAACCATTCGGCCCGACCCAAGGCCTCGCCCTAACCATTTGGCCCGACCCAAGGCCTCAACCTACCTATCCGGCCCGACCCAAGGCCTCAACCTACCCATCCGGCCCGACCCAAGGCCTCGCCCTAACCATTTGGCCCGACCCAAGGCCTCAACCTACCTATCCAAATTTCCCCACCCAAGGCCTTGCCCTAACAATTTGGCTTTGACCCAAGGCCTCACGCTACCCTTATGGCTCCGACCTAGGGCCACAACCCAACCACTTGGCCCGACCCAAGGCCGTATCACTTCAATACCATACCCACAATCAACGTTTTATTTTATCCATCCATCATGTACCTTTTGTTCAATCCAGCTCACCTGCTTGTGTTTTAGCATGATTAGGGTCCTCGACTTGATCTGCTCGACCAACTTTGCCTAGACCTAGCCCTCGTGACGTTTATCTCAACCAAACCAACCATTTGGTACCGCCGAACATGCCTAAACGCTCTATACCTTACCTCGTTATATACCCCGGAGCTACTTCCTATGCCTTGGATACCAGGATTATATCACCCTTGTTTGGATAAACTATCGACCTTTGCCTATACATTGCTGGTTTGCTCACAAATCATGTACCCTAGTCGTATTTATTGCATTTCAACATACGCCCATTTCCTCGGACCTACCCCACCACCTTACCATCCTCTCTATAACATTTACCCTTTATCAACCCTATCCCCGATTTCCCGTTCACTCAATCTGCGCTAGATTTGAGGGGGATTACCTATATACTTAACAGAGAAACCACTTCATATTATTGTTCGCATAGCCTTTACAATACAAGCTACACGACAATAAGGGGCTAATGTAGACACCAAATTTGTGTCTTACGACCCCTCAGTGACCCACATCTCATCTCGCAACTTAACCTCATCACCTAAACCTCACATAATTATTTATTAATTACCTTGTAATTGATAAATCCCCATCACCTCACCCGCCACCTCATTTTGCCACCTCATCATGACCTAGCCCTAATCCTAAACTAACCTAATTAAAACCTAAAACTTGGTCCACACCTACACCCATAACTAATGACCCCTTTCTCGCACCCAAAACCGACCTTCTAGTCACTTGACCAAGCCCGCAACTGATCTCTCGGGAGAAAAGCAGGGAAGGTGGGCTATTTTACTAAAAATAGCCTACTTTTTCCTTACCGATGCCGGTTCCTACTCGACCGCCGTCGGTTACGCAACCGCCATCGGTTCCCTGTAAATGGGCTCCCCAAACCAAAACAACAGATCGGAATTTCATTTTGGAGATCACCAAAGGATTTCTGGATCAACAGAGAGCATTGCGAGCGAGAACAGAGTCCAGATCTTCACTTGACAGAGCAAGTAGACGAGTGGAAATACCAGTAAGTGTTTACAACCAAGGAGATCAACTTGCATCTTTGTCAAAACCAAGAAGTCACATCTTGCATGTCCTCTCGTTATAACATTTCTTATGCTCGTGAATTTCACCTCCTAAATCCGTCTCTCGAATCTACTACCCAACGTGCTATTGCATCTAACCAAGTTATTCTTTTGCTTCTAATCATCCCATTTCCTAATATCATCCATAAACCAGCCTTACAAAACACCATAGCTACTAAGAAGATCTTAGAACCCACCGGTATCGGGCTATCGCAAGAACACGCCATCGGTCCCTCTCGATCAAAACCAAAAACCAGCCTTTCCCCTACCCGGTTCAACGAAACAATTTAATTGATACTTTACTAGTTTTTGCGTTAATTCATATTAGTAGGAAACTCGACCACCTTCGAAAGGAAGTTTTATATTTCCTGGCCCAAGGCGCTTCTCATTTATTGTTTAATCAAATCTTGTGGTCTTGTGTTCTTATTTGCAGGTAGTCCTTCCAAGACAAAAAGGAGTTCTTCGCAATCAGCCTGATCTTTCTCTACGGTACGCGCACACCATCTCGACATTCTACAGGTATTCCTCCTAGCACCTAACTCTTATCTGTTTCTAAAAGGAACGAGTCATTCCGAGTGAAACAAACAAATTAGGATCAATTTCCTTCAAAGATAGTGGAACAAATGAAGAAAACCAACCTGAGTGTTACTATGTGGGACACACTCTCAATTCCTTCTCAAAGAAACTTGTTGTGAGAAGCTTACATGTACGATTTTAGTACAACCGGAAATCATCAAGTCATGGAGCAACAATTGCTATGAGTTTGTGTCAACCAGAAGGGAAAATTATTCCTAAAGCAAAAAAACCACCACCATTCTATATTTCCTGATCATTGGCAATCACCTAGTGCACAATTGCATGATCGATTTTGGTGCCAGTAGCTCAATCATGCCCAAACAAATTGCAGATGTACTAGGCATACAATATACGCCAATTGCAAGAGGAGTTGTTCAACTGGATGGAACAGCTATTAAGACTGTTAGAGTTATCAAAGGACTTCAACTTACCATCCATGCATGCCCAAGTTTGTCATTCACCCAAGACATATCAATCATTGATCTTCCTCCTCTCTTTGCCATCTTCCTATCATGATATTTCACTGCCAAGATGGGTGGTTATCTATTAGTCGATTGGTCACATATGATTCTTAGGACTTGATACGGAACCAAAGTGACTATAAGGGTGGAACCAATCTGCCATAATCATGTATAACCCTACACTGCTAGTCCTATAAATGGGAATTACACCATCGGAGATTCCAAGAAGAAGATGTTGATCATGAACCAACCACTCTCGTTGAAGAAGTCCCCAATATTGTGCTAGATGAAGTAAGTGGAGATCATCAATATGATCCCTATGCTGATGTGTTGGTAGAAGAAGTTGGTTTTCTACTTTTGGAAGAAACAAGATTGGGTACATACGCATTCATGAAGAAGATACAATCATACCAACTCGTCAAAACACCAAACGATTCGGAAGGACTGTGGCAATTTTTCTTTGATGGCTCGAGAAGTAAGAATGGATCCAATGTTGGTGTTATGTTAATTTCTCTAAAGGGAGATAAGTACTTCTCATATTTTGGTTGCAATTCAGTTGCACTAATAATGTTGCTGAATACGAGGCCTTCATGCAAGGAATTTAACTAGCCCAAAAGAAGGGGATCAAATCCCTTACTATTTTTGGAGACAGTGAGTTAGTTGTCCATCAAGTGATGTCACACAGTGCATCCAAGAATGATCTCTTAAGATCATACAAGAACCGAGTCTGGGACTTGATTGAATATTTCAAGCTTTTGAATCCACGCAGCCTCCTAGAAATCAGAATCAAGATGTTGATAGGCTTGCTACAATTGGCTCATAATACGACATACCCGTTGATGTCATGAAAGAAGGAAAATAAATTTTTCAAAATGGTGGTTTGACCTACAGTCCCTGATAATGTGAGTAGCTGGAAAGTGTTTGATAGTGACAATAAATTGTCCTTTTCCTACAAGAAGAGGTGGAGTTTGCTGCAAGAAATCAGGATAGGTTGCAAGAGTCATATGGTGATAAAATTATACAATTAAAAAGTAATAAACTACCAAAAGGCTTATTCACTCTAGAATCCATTTTCAATTCAGATGATCAAGCCAAAATACAAAGTTCTAACATGGTGGTCAAAGAAGAGGATTTTGAGGAAGTCAAGGTAGCGCATGAGAAGTTTCTAAAGATTGGAAAAGTGTGTACTTCTGAAAGAGAAAGAAGCTTTCATCAAACTTTTTCAAGAGTATCATGACATCTTTGCATGGAGCTATAAAGACATGTATGGTTTTGATCCAGGTCTAGCACAACATACCATTGAACTGGATCCTAATGCCAAGCCAGTTCACCAAAAACAGAGGCCGATTAATCCCAAAATTGAGCCACTAATGAGAAAAGAGCTAACCAAACTCATCGAGGCCTATATTATTTTCCCCATCAAGCACTCCTCTTGGGTAGCCAATCTAGTTCCCGTAAGGAAGAAGAATGAGAGATTTGGTTGTGCATAGATTTCAGGGATTTGAATCATGTGTCATTGAAAGACCATTACCCTCTTCCATCAATGGAGCAGATCCTTCAAACGGTGGTAGGAGCTCAAATATTTTCTTTTTTGATGGATATTCGGGTTATAATCAAATCCTAGTCCAAGAATCACCAATTCAAAATGGAGATTTCACTACCAAGTGGGGCACGTATGCCTACAAAAAAATGCCATTCAGATTGTCCAATGTCAAGGGCTACTTTCCAAAGAGCCATGGATATGGCATTTAAAGGAATAATCAATGATATCATCTTGGTTTACCTAGATGACATAATTGTATATTCTAAGCATGCAGATGATCACATCACACATCTAAGGAAGGTTTTTGAAGGTGTAGGGAATTTGGGGTTTCACTTAATCCCAAGAAGTGTATTTTTGTAGTGCATGAAGGAAAGTTGTTGGGGCATGTTGTTTCAATGGAAGGACTATCAATCGATCTAGCCAGATTCATTCAATTATGTCCTTATCTCTCCCAAGTCATAAGAAGGGTCTCCAACACTTTTTGGGAATAATAAAATTCATGTGGAGATTCATTCCTCAATTCGCAACATTGGCTAAACCACTGACAACCATGCTTGAAGAAAAATGTGCCATTCTCATGGACAAAGGAAGGATGAGAGAGATTCAAAGCTATCAAAATGAAATTTCTCAAGCTCCCATGCTAGTGAACCCTAGGTTTGATAAAGAATTTATCTTTATGCTTTTTTAGGTCAAGAGAGCATTTCAGGGATCCTCACTCAAAAAAATGATGATCTGATGGAGCATCCAATTGCTTTCTTCATTAATCCCTCAAAGAATATGAGCTCAAACACTCATTCATTGAAAAATAGGTATTTGTAGTTATTTGATCTTTGAAGAAATTCAAGCACATGTTGTCCAACAACAAAATTCATCTAATGGTGTATCATCCATGTGTCAAGGATTTTTTTGCTTAACAAAGAGATGAACGAGAAGCACGTTGGATCGATCACAAAGGTGATGGAGTATGATGTACATATCAAGGTTACCAAACTTGTCAGAGGTAAAGGTTTGTGTCAACAACTTGCTGTAGACATGGAATCAAATGGTGATGAGGATACGATGCTCCTAAACATTGATGAGAGTGATGATCAAGTTGATTGGTTATCCAAAATGAAATAACTTCCTCTTCTTAAGAGTATATCCTTGTGAACATGGATAAAAACCAAGATGAACTTTCCATCTTCAATTTATTCCATATGTTTTAGTAGATAATGTTCTCTTTGAAAAGGATTTGAAAGGTGTCCTCCTTCGGTGTGTAAGCTGCCGAAACAAGTGAGAGTAAGATAATGGAAGAGTTTCATAATGGCCTATCCAAAGGACATTACTCTACATGAAAAACTACTACCAAGATCATGCGGGCTGGTTACTATTGGTCGGATTTTGTTCAAATATGCCCATCTCTAGGTAAGGAGATGTAAAGAGTGTGCCTTTTTCACAGGCAAGCAGAAGATGACAGCTCTTCCACTACATCCAATTCAAGTGGATCAACCCTTTTTCAATGGGGGTTGGAATTCATTAGAATGATTAACCCTCCATCCAAAGGATGAGACATAAATGGGTCCTTACTGCAATAGACTATTTTACTCAATGGACAGAGGTGGTAGCATTGAAAGAGAGAAATGAAAAGGCAATTATAGATTTTTTGGAAGGTATAATGACAAGGTTCGATGTTCCTTTTATAGTCATTTTAGACAATGCGATGGATTTTCTTGGTATGAAGTTGAGTGAATGGGCTGTTAAAAATGGGGTCTACCTCAAGACTTCATCCAATTACTATCCGCAAGGAAACAAATTGGTTGAGTCTAGTAACAAAAACCTCATAAGGATTATTAAGCACATGATGGAAACTAATAAGAGGACTTAGCATACACAACTTAAGACCACCTTATGGGTAGATCGGATCACACCTAAAAGGCCATAGGGAATTCTCCTTTCATGCTTGTATATGGAAGGGAAGAAAACTTCTACTCTCCTTGGAGTTACCTTCTTTGGAGTTAGCTCATCAACTTGAAGTTATGGAGAGTGATCCTCTGATAGTAAGGTTCACTGAACTCATGGAGTTAGAGGAAGTACGGAACAAGGCTATGAAGACTTTGGAGCAACATCAGGCTCATGTTAAGAAATATTTTGACAAGAAGGTGTCCGACAAGAATTTTCAAGAGGGATATCTAGTCCTCAAATGGGATGAAGATAGGGCCAAACCAAGAAAGCACGCCAAGTTTGACACTCTCTGAGTGGGCCATACATCATCACAAGTTGCAAAGAGGTGAATTCATTTCATCTATCCAGGATCAATGGAGAAGAACTTCCCATTCATGTGAATGGGATACATCTCAAAGCTTATTTTTGAGAAGCGTTCCACCCCCGTATAGTTTAGTTAGGTGTTTTCCTCCAAGTGCTTATGCACATTGTTGTGTGTGTTGCTGCTATTTTGCTTTCCTTGTTGTTGTGTTTTTGTGTTGTTGTTGCACATTATTTCATCATTGGAGGTATTAAAGGAAGGAAGTTCAAGGTTTCCATAAGAGTTTCATGATCTGCCTCATTCAAAATTCTGTATTATGCCCAGATACCAAGTGTTCATCGATTCAGTATACTTCATACTTAGCATTCTTGGGGGACAAAGATCAGGGTTTGCTTAAGGGGATTCTCGAGATGTATCATAGAAGATCAAATTAATTTTAGGATTCTAATATAGACTCCATTCCCAATGGATGACTTAAGGCTACTAGAATCATGCTTAGCAAGCAATCATTCCCGAGAGGTCACCAAAAATGTTATCCAATTTTGCACACATGTCAAAATTGGACAACGATGTCCTATTTCGATCAAATCACGACATTGATCCCAAGGACCCATTTCTGGTCATCACAAGATAATATGATTAAAATAATTAATAATTTGCATAATTGAGCTCACCTACCATTAAACGGGAAAATTTGAGAATAACTCAGAATGACTCGATGTTACTCGATTGAGAACTAAGTCATTTATTATTGGATCTCAACTCGATCTGGCGATAAGGAAGCCCAAAGTCAAAAGAGTCGACTCGAGTAAAGAAAAAATGGGAAAGTGTCCAAAAATAGGAGGATTTTATAAAATAGGCCAAGGGCCATTGAGCAAAAAACTTAGCTCACCAAGTAGCTCTGTGAGCTACTCAAGTGTGGCCGATGCTCGAGAAGGCACTAAGTTAAAATAGAGCTAAGGTCAAGGAATTGAGCTTTCAATATTGACCCATAATAGTTAAAACATCGGTGTCACATGGGCAAGCTCAAGGGATTTTCCTAGTCAATTAATTAATGCTTGACATGAATTTTCGAGAGCTTGAGGAATGAAAATGAGGTGTGGTTCAGGAGTGAGCTACCCGAGCTTGATGTGGAGTTATGAACTCGCTCCTCATGAAGATATTGCTAGATGAAAATTTGGTGGTGAGTGGTTTAGGCCGAGTCACTGGTGATAGTGGGTTCATCATCCAAACATAAAATGGGAAAATTACATTAGATTGGTTGTGGGCTCACCAGAGAAAAGAAAGTAACAACTCGGATAATCATAGGCACAAAGTTGTGAAGGTGAGTCATTCAATTGAAACAAGGGTGTTGGAGTTACTCGGATGAATCGGTGAGTTCCCACAGAGATAGTGAGTAACTCGGTTCATGGAGTTTTAGACCTTTACGGCTAGGTTGAAACAATGTCATGGAAAACCAATACAAGATATTCACTACACTGGGATTAAGAGCTAGCTTTCCAGTTCTAGACATTAGAGATGGTAAGTCAACATAGGATTTCCACACATGGGATATTCAGTGAATGTGGTCAAGTGGAAATATTGGGTTGGAAAACCATCGTGATACTTCGAGCATGGGAGAAATCTGATCAAATAGCCAAGTGGAGATTATGTTGTGATAAACCATCATAAGAATCTTTGTGATAAGGTAATTTGAATTTTACAGCCATGGTGGAGAATTGAGGAAATCTTGCTAAGTCATCAATAGATCTTGGGTCCACTGAGGCTCCGCCAAGTCGTGGACAATATGATATTAAATCCCGGAAGAAATAATCACAACATACAACATGGCTGACATGAGGGATTCCATTCCATTCCAAAGTGAGTGGAGTACCTAATTAGTCACCGAGTTACTAACAATCAGGTGGATCTATTTTTGGAGGTGGGCTAACCTCTTAGGGTGAACCAAGTCAAAATTGAAGGATCTTGATCGAGTCACAAAAAAAAAATAGAGACTCAAATGCTTAGAATGGCCTAAAGAGTGAGCCAAATAGTGCGGCTACAAAAATATCTGAATCCACTAAGTAAAATGAAGGGAGACTTGTGTGGAGGGTTAGCCAAGTCAAGAATCATAGCTTGTAAAAATCATAAAGGAGTCCTACCATGCTAAGGAGTGGGTATGCAAAATCTCTCGACACTCGAGGGAGATGCATCCACTATAGGCATCAAGCTTAAGTGGAATTCGATGAGATGGCATCAAGGAGCCAAGGATCTTGAAAACTAGCTCATCATAGTAAAGGAGGTTTGTAGATCATTGTGGGAAACTAATCAAGATACTTGAGCTTGAGCTCAAGCTCGTTGTTGAAGATATCTAGCTCAAGGTGAAGGAGTGGATTGAATGGTTTAATCCTGACAGTTTGGTCGATATTGATTCTATAGAATCATCAAAAACACTATCTTGGCCAAGACCATGTGTTGAAGGAAATTTGAGCTCAAAGAATTGACTCAATTGACATTAGATATAAGCCTCAAGCTTGAAAATTTGTTGATGTTAATGGAACAGGAAGAAATGTGAGGTACTCATGCATGCTAGCCTTGTAAAGTGGAAGGCACTTGAGATGATTTTAAATTAGCTTGGGTCAAACCACGATCAAGGAAAAGCATGAAGCAAGTGAATTTTTGGCACATATAGCTCACCGAGTCTCGGTGATGGAGCTTGGTTGGTCTTGGGCACTCAATACCAAAGGAGCTCATGCACAATTGATGAAGAAGCTCATTTCAATGAAATCTCGGTCTCGGTCATCGAAAGGAGAGTAGCTCGATCGATGCGATTGTAATGGAATCAGCTGGTATGAATGAAAGGATCTTAGATGCATGAAGGAACCCTCACCAATTGATTCAAAAGAGCTATTTCGAGATCGAGTGATGCATAGCATAGTAGGATGTCACAGAGGTTCTACGCTGAGTCGAGCCCAACCAAAGAAGAGTTTGAGGAATTCGAATGAGTAGAGGATAACTCGCAAAGAAATGACTAAGGAGATCAAAAAAAGACATGAGCCATTAAGAGGCATGCAAATGAAAAAATTGTCAAGCATTGTTTCAGAGGAAGGAAGGAACTCGCCATTCAAGATTGAAGGGAACTCGGTCACATGGATAAAGGAGCTTTGGACCTAACAAAAGGATTTCAAGCTCATCGGGCTTTTCATGTGGTGATGTAAAGGGTCAGTTTGGATGCAGTGAGGAAAAGTGATCTTGGTGTGGTGGAACAATGATCTTCATGATATGGAATGGTGGGGAGCTCGATTCCAACTCAGTGAGTTGGCTCGGTGAGACAACCACCGAGATGGACTCATTTTTTACCTTTTCTTCACGACCCCTCCCTCTTCAAGTTAAACCAATCTTCTGGGGAGCCACCATTATTTTTAATTAAATTAATATTTTATTTAAATATTTTAATAATAATATTTATTATTATTATTTAAATGTTATTTTAATTAATTAAGGAGACTAGGTCAACTAGATATTAATGATGCATGATGGAACCTTCTAAAGTGGTTCAACCAACTGTAATAAATGAACCATCATGTACCTTCAATTTAGGAATGTAATTATGACCTTTCCTCTTCTCTCTCACATATTCTTCTATAAATGTAAGTTGGAGGCTCATTCCAAGGGGTTCCAACAGGTCGATAGGTTGGAAAGTTAGACATCTTAGGCAAGTGCAATTTTCAAGAGTCCTCTCTCTTTTGCAAGTTATCCTTGTGTGTTGAGAGAACTTTCAAGCCTCCTCTTCAATATTATAATGGAAACTATTGCCTCTTCTAAATGTATGATGCATTGTGCACGTTATTGAAGTAATAAAAGTGTGTGTTTTGTGACTAATATTGGTCCTTTCATCCTTCTATACTTCTTTGTGCCTTTTCTCATGCTTGGAGTATTGCAGTATACTTGTGCAAGTTCATGTTTCTATTGTAGGTTCTTGGAGTTGTGTGCTTATTGAGTGGTGGAGTATTGCATGCACACACCCTATTCAAATTAACCCTTCCTAAGTCTGGAAACACCCTTTATTTGGTCCATCACCGTCCCTAGTATAGTTTCATTTCTATAAATATCTTTCCCTAAGCCCCATGAAGATGTTAGCATAGGACTAGATAGCCTTTTTATCACACTAGGAGTAGTAAAGCACTTAGTTTAGGAAGAGGAAACTGGCCTTCTCTAGAGGTTTACCTCAAGCCCAAGTCCCACAGCTTGAGAGGTGATCCCATGTGTCCCAATCACACCGAATGTCTTGTTCACATTCTAGCCATTCGAAGGGTGCAAATTATTTGGAGACAACAACTATAACATCGCTGCACATGGAGAGGATCTCAAAAAATCCATCTCCAGAGAAAAATTCTCCCACACTTCATGCCGATGCACTTGGTAGAAATGTATAAGATATCCCACCTACTAGGGTCATCTATGTGTGATAAAGAAAAGATACGTAATATTTCTTCCAAAGAGGATTGTACTAGAGGCAACTTAGAGGAGGATGATGTAGCACTCGGAGTAGCAAACCAAAGATCCACAGGAGTCTTGGTAGGTAGGATGAGAAGAGAAGACACCAAGGGAAATGTGGTGGTACTTGAAGGATAAGGAGAGGGAGTTGATTCCTCTACCATTTCCCCACTAAGCTTTTTGGGACCAAAATCCTCCTAAGAAAGGTAGGTATGATCCATAGGGATCCGGAAAAAAACATCATTCAATCATATCCATCAAAGACTAAGAAGGAAAAATGAAGACAAATGAGGAAAAGGAGGTTTTGTCTTTAAATCAACAACCTCCATTCTATGCAGAGTGGCGATTCACAGATCCACCACCCAGGATAAGGTGGAAATCTTGTAACCACTTCCCACCCAAGGTAAATGCGGTCTTGTGATCACTAGTCCGCATAAGATGGCAGTCCCCGACACTTTTGACGGGAAAAATAAAATCAAGGAATGAATATTTCTAGAAGTCAAAGAGATGGTTACGTATCTTCCCTTCCATTCCATTTCACATCCTCCAGGGCACATGAGGACATGGGAAGGACTATAAATTCCTGAAATGAAGAGGATAACGGGAATCTAGAATATCCAATGAGATCAAGAGAAAATTTAGAGTCATGAGAGCTAGTGATCGTGATAATTCCACATGTGCTAGAGTGGAATTTTAGGAGCAAGGTGTAAGAAACAAAGAAAATGAGTAACTAGATGGGAAGTTTACATTGTTGTTCTTCTCTATGCTTATTGTAATCTATATTTTTTAAAAATGGCCAATAAACTGGGAATAAAGAGTGTTTTTCCCTTCCCGACTGGTTTTCCTCCATTAGAGGTTTCCAGGATAAAATTGTTGGTGTTTGATTTTGAATTCATTTCAATTATCTATAATTTCCTTTCAAACACACTAGATGATCAATCACTAAGGCTCTAATCTTCATCAAATCTTTCATTTTCCAAAGAGAAAGTAGAACAACAAATTTTTGTGATTTTTATGAATTTCCAAGTTAGAAGTTTACATATCATGCCTTGAAGATGACTCAACTTCTTCATTACTATTCTAAAGCATATTTTTAGTGGTCCTTACCATATTTTGATGACGTTACAAATTTATTGAGCCAAACACTTACCTACCTCTAAAGAACACCTACAAATCATCAATTCCTGTACCTTACCTACCTTTTTAGACCACTTAAGAATATTTCACCTTTGATAATGAGTCATGGTCAACTCCCCTATTGTGATCCATAATCTCATTCATGTACTTCATTCCTATAGTATCATTGAATATAATTTTCTCTTCCATAGCAACATAGATGACTTACCTTGCACTTAACTTATCAAACACTCACTAACTCAAATTACACCTGATGGACAACTTAACAACTTGTTTGCAAGCTAAACAAAATTATACCCTAACTCATGAAGACTATGTACACCCATAGCATGTTATTTTAACAATTTCATAGCCATGAAAATCTTGAAAATATTGTAACAACCTTAAGAAAGACACAATCCCAAGCATACCTTCATTGTCACTGTACTTGCATTCCACTTCCATAGCTCTAATATTGTACCTTTTGGTTCTAAGAGATGTTATCATAGTATTCAAATTTGAACTTAGACCTGTAGGTGGCTTTGTAATAAGAAGAGCACATTCTTTCTCCTTCATAGTCATAAGAGACCTTTGGTTAATTCCAAGAAACCTTTATCAATTTCTTTGATAAAAAAATGATATATTATTGCTTTCAAGATATCATCGTAATTGTAGCTCAACATTGAGAAGCACGTGATATCATAGAATAATCTGCACAGAGATGATCAAATAGGGCACTTGAATCTTCAACCATAATATTTTGACTTAGAAATATGAAAACTTGTTCATAAAGCTCACCTTGGCATGATATACACCTTTGAGAAAGACTCCATTTCACTATGTGTTACCTTTACCCTAAAAATATGTACTTACAGACTTTTATTGGTCATACCCGACTTAAAACACACCAACTTTCTGAGCCAAATATCCCATCAAACCCCGTATGCAATCCGAACAACCTAAAAATACTTCAAACTTGACCTTTAAATAATGACAAGCACTTTAACTTCATGTTGTCATATCATGAATGAGTTCAATAACATACTTACGCTTAAGATATACCTTCATAGAACACTTGTCATAGTTTTGATCGATATCCATAAAACTTAATAGTTTATAACCTCATATAAGCTCCTCGACACACCATACCTTCTCCCGATGACGTACCTTAAGTTAAATTTGGTATTTTTCCCTCATTGAATTCATTATTTGAACATGCTAAGACATATTGAACCATTCCTTATCATTATACAAGCTTACAACTTTTGATTATCTTTCGAGAATCTCATCTAGACCACCATGACCCTACTAGATCTACAAAACTAGAACTTAGTGGTCCTCAACAATGCATGATAAATACTGTTATCCATAATTTATCTCAAGGTAAATTCTATAACTTACACAATTTCTTTAAACTTGAACAAGCAGAATTGGTGAAAATAAAAAAATTTGATTTTGGAGGCACCCCTTTACTTTTCTCAAACTCCCCTATTAAAAAAAAAAAAATCTAAAGAGTTAGCAAAAATTTGCTAAAAAATTAGAGAAACGGGGGAAATGCCTATTTTAATGTATTACAAGTCTAGGGGCTATGGGTGGAATGGTTGTGGATACAATTAGGGTTCTCGCCATCAACTTGGGGTCTCAATCTGCTAAAGAAATAATGATTTGCGGGTAAGCTGTGTCCCGACAGCTTGGGCGGTCTAGGTTCCATTGGGCCACAAGTTCCCAAAATCCCAATTTACCTAATTTGAAAAGTAATTGAAGAGGAATCATAGTGCATTACGGATAAGGTAGAAGTTTGGGGCCCGAATGACATAAGTTCTCAGCCAGGAGACAGGGAGTTCCCCGCAAAGGTGAAATTTACACACAACAAAAGAGACAGTCTATTTTGGATAAGGTGGAATTTGGAGGCCCAAGCGGCCCTTATACCCAAGTTCCTTATGTCCCCCATAAACCCGCAATACCCGCAATGTAAAGGGAAAATGGTTTAATGCAGATTATGAGAGCCCGCATGGAACACCCTAACCATGATCTTAAAATGGGCATAACTTTTGACCTGGAGCTCCGATTTTGACAAAATTGGATTTTTTGTGAGTTTAGGTTAGTGAATAGTGAGAGTGAACATCCACAAGTCCAAAGATTAAATGCATAGTCCTGTGGAAGTAACAATTAAACCTGTGAAACTCAAAATGGTTGTGATCACTCGAAGGTCATAACTTGAGCAATTTTCAACAAATTTTCAAAAAAATTATCTCATTGGAATTGTGGCTCTGATCCTGATGCACATCAATCAAGAAATATATAAATTTATGAAGCTTTGATGGAATCATTTAAGGAAAAAATCCCGATTCTATTTGGTTGTTGAAAAGTGGTTGGAAAAACATTTAATGAGCATGGGAAATCATTCCTTCACTACTACAGGTTATGGGACACCTTGAGATTGCTTTTGCAGGTCCAAAATCACCAACCACACTCATTTATCATGACTTATAATTGGTGAAAAATTGGATTTTGAGAATTGCATCCTCTCTCCCTCTCCTCCCAGAATTATATAAATTAAAGTGTTGGGCTCATTGTAAAAGGATGATTTGAGTAGAAAAAATCTGCCCATTCTATTTTCATGCAAGCCAATGTGTTGCAAGCCCTTATAGTGGACTCCTTGCATGGTGATCCAGGCCTTTCATTTGTAAAATTTTGAACTGTGCATATCAATGAAGCAATAAATGCAAGTTTTGGATGTAACTTCCTTCTGTGTTTGTTCGCATTCTTCTTTCCTCTTCAATCTTATTACAAGTGTATTGCATCTATTCTATGCTCTTGCAAGATTAATTACTATTGTGTATACATAGAAATGGTTCTGTGATTGTTGTTGTTAGATTGTGGAGAACTAGTTATCACCCCTTCTAACTCTGCATTTCATTCCTATTTTTACACATTGGGAAGTTATTCTCACACCCTCCTTTTCTGGTGTATCACCATTGTTAGTGTAGGCTTTATTTTCATGCATTCTCTCTCCCTGGTCTCTTGGAAAGTCAGATTAGGATTAGATAGTCTTGCCTGCATTAGGAGTAGTTAGTGGTAGGTAGTTTAGGAGAAAGAACCAACTTTCTCTGGAGGGTTATCTCAAGCCCACAAGTCCCACAACTTGAGAGATGACCCAATGTTACACAAGTTACACCAAATGCCCCATCCACAAATCAGGCCATTCGGGGTGTTGTAATTTCATGATAACAAATACTCGAGTATACCTTGATAATAAATTTACTCTATTTCAATCTTGGAACACGGACCTCTATACAAGCAATATTATTTCATAAAAACAACATGCCGACCTCATGACCATTATATGTCCTATAGGATGACACTTTGGTCTTTATAAACCATTTTAGAGCTTCAAAATTAGATTTATATCAAGATACCTGTACTTACCTATCCCATTCAAACACATGAGTAACCTCTCATCTTGATATATCTTCACACAGTCAACTTTTCTCTCCTTTAGCTAATAGGATTCCTTGTAGCCTACTTGACACTATTTTCAAGACATAATATTTCTTGTTGATGGATTCAAACTACTTTAAAATCTCTTATGACAACCCATTTCCATGTTTTAATTGGCTCCATGTTTCAAGATTGATATCAATCTTCAATACCCTTTTCCTTATAAATTTGACCTTCAATTTAGGTCTCCTAACTTTGTATGCAACCTTTCTTACTACTATTAAGGATTCTAATGTTATGGTTTTACTTCAACTCTTCAAAATTCCAAAAATTAAATAAATGATAACTCATGATTATTTTTACTAATTTATACATCTCCACTCTAAATTTAACTCACCCATCCTTTCTAATAGTACACTCCAAAAAACCTAATTTTTGTAGCTATCTTACAAGAATGACATTGTTAGAAATAACTATCAATAATAACCTCACTAATACACAAATCCTTTGAAGTATGAAAGTAAACCACTCATATATGATTTCTTCAAAATACCAAGCGAGAGAATAAGGCCTAAGATATCCAATAATTAAATTGAATCTTGACCCTAGTGATGGTTTTTATCCTACCGAGAAGGTTTAGATTTCTCTAAAATGAAACAAGAACCTTTTTCAAACCATAATACTTTCCTTTCATGTTTCATTTTACTTATTCCGAGTGCACATGTTTACAATGATGATTGAAACAATCTTTAAATCACAAATAATTTTGTTAATAGCGGTGAGGATTGTCCAAAGCATGATATGATCACTCTAATTATCTTCAAAAGTAATAACACACTATATACCTTCATAATTGCCTTATAACCTTGAGACAAGTTTTTTTATGGATTTCAAGAGACCCTTAACATAAAAAAACCATCTATAAACTAGCACAACTTTATATTGTTCTTGTCATTTCTCATAGATCAATTATACATTTTCATTCAATATGTAACTCTTCACCACTATATTCTTGTGTTCCATTTGGAAGTAGAAACCCGGAAAATAATCAATCTTGATGCATGGATACATAGCATAATTCATTTCCTTAGGTTACATTGACAAGAGAATTCAACAATGGCTACTCGGATAATAAGACACCTTCATTACCTTGATATGGCACTCACACGCACCTCTTAAAAACATCATGAGAAATATGATTTCAAGACTAATAGAGACTTCTTTATACTTTTACTTGAGAGCACATTCTTAATGAACTTACGCAATTATTTGAAATAACATGCTTAGATATAAGACCATCTATTGATACTTCACATACTTCCTAAGATACAAGATACATGTAATTTCCATCAACTAATAGACCTATAGAATTAACTCCCAGGATAAGTAATCCCCTTTATGAAGACACATTTTTACACTTTTAAAATAGATAACAACATGGACAAGATGCAAAAATGTGACACGAAAGAAAACTTAAGGAAATGTCACAATACACCTTTCACTTTCTCTATAAGGAATCAGACTCAAGCCTTAACATGATGAGAGAAAAATTCAATACGCATTACACACCATGTCCCCAACAAAACATTTTGTGACAGAGACTAACACACTTTCCATGAGATCCACAAACTAAGACACCTACTAATACAAGAACTCAAAAGCACATGTATAGGTCACTTAACATACCTTACCACTCTTGAAGTGCCCCAAATACCTAGCCTCCTAAAAATATCATGCATTGGAGATTGGATAGCTAATAGAAACATATAATGTTCTTTAGGTATTACATCTTAAACCAAAACAAACATGCTCCCTTAATTTGATTTAGGCTTTTGAAAAAAATTCCACCTTGATAGTACTAGAATCCTCCTTTGCTAGCTTTAACTCTTCAAATTTCACATTATGAGAATTAGGTCTCTTGACCTCATATATAGAACTAATATTCCTTTTTAACACTTTTGTATTTTTCCCATTACATGCTTGAAACCTTATGATAACTCTTGGAGTTTCTCCTGGGTAACAAAACCTAACAATGTGTCCTTGTTTATGACACTTGAAACATACAACATTATTCCAACTTCTAGGCTCATACACATTAATATTCCAACCACCATCCTTAGCTCTATTTCCATACTCACAACATGAGTGTCATTCACCTTTAAAGATACCTACAACGTTCTTAGGAGATCTCCTTTTGAAATCTGTAGATCTATGACCAAAATCATGACAAACAAAGCAATATCCATTGAATGAAGAACCATACCTCATAGCATTATGTTTTCTAATAGGGTTATACCTTTTCAAATCAACCTTCTTGGTCATCTTCTCATCTGATTGAGAGCTAGGACCAACTTCACCATCATTCTTCACATGTTCACCTTTGAATCCTATGTATGTATTGTCATTAGCCACTCTTTGGCTTTCCAAGATCCCTTCAAGAGTTTTATAACTATTTTCTAGACTTTTATACTTCTTAAACCTTCAGTATGCATCTTCTAAATCATATTCTAGGGATTTTAACCTCCCTTCATACCTGTAACAAGCTTCCTCTTTATCCCTTAGGGATTTAGTCACACTCTCCACTTGAGATTCTAAACCCTTGATAGTTTGACCATGCTCTATTTCCATGCACTTGATATGATCTTACAAGATATGAATCATTGAATGAGAAACCTCATTCCTCATTCTTAATGTTGTCTCCATATGAGGATCTTCACATGCTTATGCTTCAAAATATGTCCTTGAATTTGCTAAACTTGCTTCTCAAGGACCTACTCTGATACTAATTTTTGGAAGAACAATGGGCCGAGAGGGGGATGAATTAGTTCTAAAATGATTTTTACTTAATTTACCATACCATACATTCATGAATTAAGTTTTCCATACATCATTCATAATCATGTGTTCTTATTAAGATATTCAACATTCAATCACAACAACATAAAGAAACATTCACAACATAAAAACACCATATGTAAGTGGAAAACCATCATAGGGAAGAAAAATCACTGAAACTTTACTTATATTACACAAAACAAAGAATTTAGTGAAGCATCAACTTCACAAGGAGCATTGAACCCTAGTTTAGTAGAGCAATAACCCTACAAGGAGCACCATCTTTGACCCTAGTCATTGTCAATAGTGTTGTCATTGATGTCAAGAGGTATTGATGGGAAAAAGGTTGATTGGTGAAGTGAAGAAGTCAAGGAAATTAAGGTTATGGAATGGTTATGTAAGTATGTGAGAAGCCTAGGAATACTATCTACAAAATGTGTAAGCTAAAACAAGGTACAATTTAGCTCCTAGAGTCGTATTCAAGAATGCACAGAAAGTGGATTTGAGAACTAACATTGTTATCAGCATGAAAATGATATTGAAAGATATTCAAAGGAAAACCTATGGATAAATAACACATGGTATGTGTAGAGGGATGTCTTTTAGTGTTCCATGTCAAATTTCATTAGATTATAAAATGGGGATTTTGAGTTATTCAAGTTTTACTAAAACAACCTTCTTGAAAAATGCATTTTGAGCTGTCTGGATTCTTAGCACTCAAGAGAAATTATAGAGCCTTATTTAGACAAATCATAGGATTTTTATATAAAATTCCTATCTTGGGATGGTTCAAAATGTTTGAGGCAATTTGGATAATTTTCAAAGAAGTTATGATTACTTTTCTAGCCTCATTCTTTTCTCTTCTAGGCAAGCTTCCCTAGTCGAAATGGAAAAATTTAGTTGGTTGTCTTAAAATCACTTGTAGGAGATTCTTCAATGTATTTCATGGTATATTAATTATTTCTCCATGATCCTTGAGGTGTCGTGGTTATTCAAGTTGGTTGAGTCGGTCAAGTGAAAGGTCTACATGTGAGTTATGAAACATGACAGCCTTTAAATCATACTGGGATCAATTTCTGAAAGTAAAAAGGGTGAAGATTATCTATCCATATTATTTGTGCATGATTAAAATCCCAAAATGGATCCAATACTTAGAAAGTGTGTGTTATATCTTTATATCTCACAAAACCCTCAACTCAAGCATGTTTGAGGTCTAAACTAGTAAGATTATTCTCAAAAATTATAATAATGTAATTCTTGGGGAAATCGATTAAGTCAAGTAAGGTATTTCAAGTTCTTATTCTTTCTTACAAGAAATTTCAAAAAGGGAGAGGTTCTATCTCAGGTTGTCAAGATCATTGTTGAACACAACATAAAACCGATCTCTACCGCATGTGCATATATTATCACTTAAAGGTATTCTTGGGCATGATAATAGTCTCTGAGAATCAAAAGAAGGATATTCATGCTTTAATATTCTTCTCAACACACTAATAATAACTTCATAGACTCAAAGACAAGTTGGATTATCTTGTTGGACTCAACATGTACTTGTATTGTTAAGGTTTAAGACTTTTGTCTTTTACGCAATCTTTGACTTCGAAGTGATTATGGTTTCCTCCATCTATGTGATAACATAGGGATAGTACTGTAAAGGTGAAAATATAATGATACAAGAATTCAAGTCACCATCCAAGGTTTAATTGTCAAAACCCCATCTATTCAAACTTAAGATAAGAAAACATTGGTGGTCAGTGAGGTTGAGAAGATCATTCAAAGCAATTTATGAATGCTTTGAGAGTTTCTTCTAGGATGAAAAATGTTAGTAGAGTGTTTAGACTTGAAGAATTATCAAAATATGGCAAGAGAATGATTTAAACTATCTCTTGGGTATTTAACAAGAGAACTAGGGTTTTAGGTGGAAAACTTTCTCTAGCTTGAGACCTGTAACAATAGTTTTTGCCAATTTTTTTAAGGAATTTCAGTAGGGAGATCTCAAACCCATTGGAACAAGAATTAACCTTGTTCTTTTTGAATTAAAAGAGATTTGTGTAATAATGCATTTGCACAATCATACCAAAATAGTGGAATATGGTGGTCATCATCTTGAAACCTTTGTTTTGAGAGTAGAAAGCTCTTCCTTCTTGGAATTAATTCTAAAGAGGCTATAAGGAGCAAGGAAATCCTTTATGCGCAGTTTGAATGAGTTCTTCTTTGGGTTATAGTTGCTGCATGAGCTTCCAAAACTCGCACTGTGTTATCACTATGCTCAAAACAAGCCACTTGACCTACAACATTGGAGTTGAGATGTGTTCAAATGCTTAAAATGACACTAAAGCGAATCTAAGAAAAAGTGGAATTGGATTGCCTTGTTTGTTTTTCATGCACAAAAATTTGTGATGGTACTAAGGGTGCAGAGTTATAACTAGGTCTCTTTTTAGTCATCCCAAGAAGTTGAAGGGTCATGAGAATGTATAGCTCAAAGTGGTTGATTCCTAAGAAGTTTAAGGGCCATGGTAGATCTCAAAACTCTTCCTCTCCCCTTCAAGCTCAAAAAAGAAGATGAAAGGTCTACTTGTGAAAAATGAGAGTACTCTAAAATGAAGTGTTTTTTTGTGTTTTTTGTTGAGCTAATGTAGTAGAAATAGACTCCAAACTACTTGAACACGCTTTCCTTGAGAAAGAGAAAGGAAATATGGTCTCGCATCATGGATGATGAGGAATTTGAGAACCTAGATATCAACAATAATAGGGGTGCATGAGGTTTTGGACAAATGCAGATACAGGATACGCATGCCTACCATGACAAAGAAGGTAAATATAGGTTTAGGGGCTGAGCCTAAGGAGGCCATAATTGGAGATTATTGGTCAGACTTGGAGGTAGCAAAAATCATTGAGTTACTCAGGGATTATCAGGACTTATTCCCTTGAGGATATCATGAACTTAAGGTCATGCATGAATCACTTGGGGAAATGAAGATCAAACTTAAGGAAGGTGCATGACTAGTTAGAAAGAGGCCTTACAGAATGAATCCTAATTTGCGTGAAAAGGTAAAAGAAGAAATTGATAAAATGTTGAAATCTAGAATTATCAAGCCTCTTGATGAGTCAAAATGGGTTAGCCCAATGGTGATCAATATCAAGAAGGACAAATGAATTAGGATATGTGTGGACTATAGGGAGCTGAATGTTGCATGCATCATAGATCCATTCCCCGCACCATTCACTGAGGAAATACGAGAAGGAGTTGCAGGTGTGAAATATATTCTTTCACAAATGGATTTTTAGGTATCATCGTGTTAGGATCGCTCAGAGGATCAAGAGAAGACAACATTTACTACCGAATGGGGTAATTTTTCCTATACTATGATGCCATCTAGATTTAAAAATGTGTATGTTGTATTCTCGCGCATAGCTTTTTAGCCATTCAAGGATTTTATTCACAACTTCTTACAGGTCTACGTAGATGATTGGATAGTATATGGGCTTATGAAAGATCATCAGTGACAATTTGCACTTGATGTTTGAATGATGTAGACAATTGAGTATCTCTTTGAACATTAAGAAGTGCATATTTGCTACGCCATTTGGGATACTTTGTTAGGAAATATATCTACAAGGAAGGTTTCTAGTTGATTCACCAAGGTTGTAGTCATTTTAGGCCTAAAAGCGCCTACCAAGAAAAGCGAGGTGTGTAGATTTTAAGGTCATAGAGGATATTACAGAAAATTCATAAAAGGGTATTCCCAAATTTCAGCCCCTTGGAAGAATTATCAAGGGAAAAGGTTTATTTTATTAGGGAGAACCGCAGCGGCACGTTTGATATATTAAAAGAGAAACTTACTACCACACACATTTTGCACTTTCCCTCATGGGATAAACCATTTCATGTGTATGTGGATGCTTTTGGTATGGCCATTGGTGTTGTGTTAGCTCAACCTAGTGAAGGTATTATAGATCATCCAATCTGTTTTGCTAGTAGGAAGTTGACTCTGTTGAGAACAGATTATACAAATACAAAGCGCGAAGCTTTGTCAATGATCTATGCATTGTACAAGTTTTGACAATACTTGTTAGCAACACCATTTTTGTTTTATACAAATCACATGGAATTGAAGTACTTGGTAAATAATCCCATCTTACGGGGCACATATGTAGATGGGTGCTCCTATTTCAAGAGTTTCACTTCACAGTTGTGGTGAAGCTAGGGAAAATAAATTCTAGACCACACCATTTATCTAGAATCAATTCAGAGAGGAGGCACAGACAATTGAAGACACAATTCCGTATGCACGCTTATACAGTTATAATGCACGCCCATGGAATTAGAAGATATTTCTATCTATCTACGAACATGTATGACACTAGAAGGAATGCAATCATTAGAAAATAAGCATCTTGCTATACGTGTAACACCATTTATTTTAATCACTTGGTGACCTTTATAAGCTAGGCAGAGATGAATTATTACGTCATTGTGTGTTAGAGAATGAGTGAAAGGATATCATGGAAGAATCTCATGGCGGTATTGCAGAGGCCATTATGCAGTGATGCGATCGCACGAAAGATCTTAATTATTGGATTATGGTGGGAGACATTGTATAAATACTCAGTAAAGATTATCAGTAAGGCGTGTGATCATTGTCAAGCACCTAGGAAAACTAGGGCAAAGAGATGAGATGCCTTTGAGACCAATTACTAGTGCTAAACCATTTGAGAAATGGGCCATTGATTTTGTAGGACCTATTTCGCCACCATGCACAAAACTAGATTATGATATATCATTACTTACACAGATTATCTCACGCGGTGGGTAGAAGTAGCACCTACGAAAGACTCAGCATTTACAGCTACAACAAATTTAGTTTCTATGGGAGAATGTTCTTACAAGATATGGATGTCCCTTAAGCTTGACAATTGATAGAGGTACACACTTTCTGAATGAGACAATCGTGATCCTATTAGATGAGTTTATGGTTGCACACCATAAAAATACACCTTACCATCCTCAGAAAATGGAACTACCGAGGCTTTCAACAAGATTTTGGGCCGACTTTGACAAAAATATGTGATGTTGGCGAGAAAGGATTGGGATGACAAAGTGTTAGCATGTGCTTTGGGCATATAGAAAAACTTACAAGAGATTGAACAAGGCCACACCATTTCAGTTGGTGTTTAGCATGGAATTTGTTCTTCCTATAGAATTTATGTTACCTTCTTTGCATTACGCATGCTGGAGGTCTAGCTGATGAACAAGCTTTAGAAGAATGTATTGAAAAGATGATTCAACTGGATGAGCATCAAGCCATAACACGATGGAGTCAAAAGTAGGAAAAGGCCAGGCAGAAGGCATGGCATGACAGAAACATAAGGGATAAGAAGTTTGAGATTGGACAAATGGTACTTCTTTATGACTCAAAGTTCTTGCACCATCCAGCAAGCTCAAAGTACATTGGTTGGGGTTGTATGTTATCACTTCTATACTTGAATCAAGTGCTTGCTAGTTAGAAGAACTTGATGGAACATGGCTACCCGGTTACTTTAATGGGAGTAGGCTGAAGCCCTACTATAAATAAGTCTTCTTGGTGTTTGTAATAAGGTAGTATTGTCATTTAGTTTAGGTTTTCAATTTTGTATTTCCTTCATTTTCACTATGCTTTGTCAATTTAGTTGTTGTTTTTGTGTAATAAGTGCACTTGCACACATGAATCTAATTATTATATGAATAATGTTTATGCACAAAGGACTCGCACATACTTGTAGTGTGGATTGTTGTAGTGATCAAAGAAAAGACAGGAAAAATACCGTGGGAATTGAAAAGTGAAAGGAATAAGTCAAGCACGGTGTACTTTAAGTCCAAAGAAGATTGCTTCTCAAAAAGTGACCAAGGATGGAGATGAATGAAATAATAGTATAACGCGAGGTAAGCGAGAGGCCATGAGAGCTACCAGAGAAGGTACAATGATGAGGTACTTGGGTCCAGGAGCATGTGTTGAAGAGATGTCTTTGACCGAGAGGGTAGGAAGGCATGCTATAAGGTTATAAATGGGCACGAAGATGTACCACGTGGAACAAAAAAATTGGTCAATGAATGAGGGGATATTTTATACGTGAAAAGTAATAAATGCATCAAAATTTGAAAAATTTATATAAGGATGGGATGCAGATTCATTTTTACCATTACAACTAAGATTATTCGAGAGAAGAGCCAAGTGTGAAGAGCCGAGGATCAAGTTTAGGTGCGAAGGATGTGAAACCAAGAGTGACAACTAGATCTATGTGATAAGAAGCTTGCGTCCCCGGTGGTGAAGGGTCCAGCGAAGCGAAGAGAGATATGAAAGGGTTAGGTTATGAAGTTTCCACCTAGGTCATAATTAAATCGAGCTAGGGTTTGATTCACTGAGTTGCAGATTTGAAGAGGGGACATTTACAGGTGAAAATGGCACCAAAGAAGGCATCTACAGAAGAGTTAAAGGAGAAAGAATAAGAAGAGAAAAGGTCATAGGAAATAGTTGCAAAGGATGTTTAAGACATGGAAATGCAAGTCCCAAATTTGGAGGAAAAATTTATTAAGAAGAAAAGGTCTTGAAGGGTAAGTGGGAGCACATTCCACCGGCCATGGGGTATGTAGAGGATGTAGGAACATTGTTTGCACCCACTTCCAAAGCATGATCACGTAAAAATATTTATTTGGTGGGAGTTAATGGATGAGGATATGGTAACGTGCTCACACGAAAGCAACTATCATGGTCAATGCACACCCACATGGATGAGCCTGAATTTGATGTGTGCAAAGATTCATGCATTTCAAGGTGAATGAAGAAGGAACTTCAGGCTAGGCACATGACAATAAAGCCTACTTTGTCATGTTGGATGAGCAGGTCAAGAATGTATTGGTGAAATTTTCTACTGAGGTGGCTAGAAGAAACATGGACAAATTCACCATGATCAAAGCGTTGCATGAAGAGTTGAAAACAAAGGACATAGAGATAGCACACATAACACAGAAAGGTACTTCACACGAGAAGAAGAACGAAGTGTTCATAAGCATCGCAGAGGAGATTGGGGACAATGTAATCAAAGCAAGGCCACACTTGGAACCCAAGGTACCAATGACATTTCTTTCAAATGATACACTATGTAGGGAAGTTGGTAGACTTGGTTCTTGAAGATGAAAATTTTTGTATGCAAGTCCCAAAATGCTCTGAACAAGATGCCGAATAGGAGAAAGCATCTGTGATGAAAAAAATGCATCTTATGAAGGGTCATTGCAGGGCATTACAAGAAGTATTAAATAAAGTGGACCAGATTTAAATATATGCACAAATTTCTCTAGAGGTGCTCATCAACATCAAGACCTTAGAAGAGAATAATGAGGTCTAGAAAGTAATGAAAGATGAGACATTGGGTCACGCAAAATTTTTTTCAATGGTTAAAAAATCACGAGGCCTTGGCAGCAAGAACACAAGAACCACACAAGACACGACTAGAAGAGCTTGGAAAGGTGATTGCGTAGAAGATGGACCTTTTAGAAGGAAGAATGACATCAATGTCTAGTGTTGTGTTGGTTCTGCAGAATGAGAAAGGAATGATTGCATGGGATGAATTAGAATCCATTGTTGTGGACATCCCGGAAAAAATAGAGCAAGCACTCACTAAATGGAAGGTTTTTAAGGCCGCAATAAAAGAGGAGTATCTAGAGCTGATACTACAAACTGATACAGAGGAGGCTGCCCCATAAACTACATAAGAAATTATTTATTTATCCACATTATTTCATTATTATTTATTTCCTTTGAATTTTGGAGATACCCATTGTCGAACGACAATGAGATTAGTGTGGGGTAATGTTGATCAAAGAATACTTGTCAAAGATCACACAAGGAGTCCGCGTGGGGTAGAAGGCCATGATCAAAGGCGTGGAAGGACAGGAAGGACCCATGCATGGAAGGCAAGTGTAGATTTAATAACTTAGCTGATTTTTAGCACGATGATATATTTTTGGAATATGGCGTGCGGAACACATCAACAATGTAGAGATATATGCGCCATGCATTATCTATATTTGGAGAAGTAGTTTGAAGTGTCTATACATGGAGGCAAGCTGAGAGTAGAGTTGGCACTTCAGTTAACTACAAGAGGACTATAGATAGCACACTTGCATGTGTGGCTATGATTGTAAATGGCGTGTGGCTATCAATAGCATGTGACCTATTTCTGGAATAGATAAGTGGTGAAGGGAAAGTCCCCACCATATATATATGATGTTAGGTACATAAGAGGGGCATGGTATGTTTTTGGGGATGCATGTGATAGAGTGCGAGGTATGAATGTGTGTATCAGATCCATACGCGCATTGGTATAGACTAAAAGTACTGTAAGGAGCTTTTGTATTTACTAATAGATGGAATATATTGGTTGAATCTAAGTGTCATTCTGTGTAATTGAGTAGTGCATGTTAATGGTTTAATCATGATTACTGTTTAAGCTTGTTCTTTCATAGATTTGTGGGTAGCATGCATTATAGAATGATGGATTAGTTATGAATCTATATGTTTCTTCCTTCATCATGTTAACATCCTATTATAGCAACCCTAAAGAGAGACCTAGTACCTTTGCGCACTTTGGGTGAGTGATCGGTCTAGGAGTGAGTGATGTACCATCGCGACTAGGATGTTATATTGTAAATTCTAGGCTACACCAATGTACCTTGTTTTAGCTTACACATATGTTAGATAGTATTCCTAGGCTTCTCCCATGCTTGCATGACCATGTCATAACCTTCATGTACCTGAATTATTCACTTCACTAGTCAACCCTTTTTCCATCAATACCTCTTGACATCAATGACAACACCACTAACAATGACTGGGGTCCAACATAGTGCTCCTTTTAGGGTTGTTACTCTACTAAACTAGGGGTTGTTACTCCTTGTAGAGGACTGATAATAACATGTCAATGCCAAAATCATCATTTAGAAAGCAATAGAGTGTCTTGTGGCACCTAAACACCTCCAACCACTTGCATTGTGAGCTATATCAAGCTCCCATTATCTTTAAGGATAAAAATACAGCCTTGTTAGCATCTTATAACAACACATTTTCTCATTATAGTGGCATTGATATCAATCACAAGATTGATATCCAGCCATACTTATACCCGTAACATCACATTCTAGAAAATGTCTAAAATTATTTTCCTTTGTAGTTTATTTTCATAGAGTCAAGGTTTCAACAATGTTCCTCTTGAGCTCAATATCTTATTATTGCCTCTTCTACCTGTAGATGATTATTCTAGTTACTATAGTAAATTCCAATGCCTTCATTCTTTGATTTTATGGCCTACAATATTGTCTTAACATATTGTACATCTTCAAGCAAAAATTCAAGCCTCTCGATAGGTGTAGGTACTTTTGAGACTTATTAAGCACCATTTAAGATTCAATCTTCAAATATTTGATTCCTTCATAATTTGAACCATTATGACATAATTTCCAGCTTCTAATTAGAAATAATCTCTTCAAGGTGACAACAACTACCATGAATAATTCTTCACATAGATCACTATTGAACATCCTCAGTCATGCAACTTAATCTAAACCCAGTCACACTCCAATTGGATTTGGATGGCACAAAATTCCACTCTACTAGGATGTTGAAGCTTCAAACTGATGGATACAAAAATGCTATGAAGAACACAGATTCCTAAGTTTCAAAGGATCTCAAATGCATGAAAAATATTTATAAATTGTAGGCTTGACAAGGTAAATGTCTTAGACCACTTGACTCAGTTACAATCATCCATTAAAGGAACCAAGACATATTTTACACCCACAAGACATACACACAAAGATGCAAGGACAATCTACCTTGATTAGACAACTCAAATGTTTTGAAAAATGGTTGAACTTTTAACTTCATATCTCAGACCCAACAAACTCATCTCTTACCGATATGAGCAACATTCGAGGAGATTACCTTCTCTAAAACATTTTCAAATTCACTTACTTCATAATCCCTTTCAAAAACTTAGGTACTCAGAAATCATGACTCCTCATAAACATCAAGATAATATAGACTCAAAAACATGACTATGAGAATTAAGAGATACTCCTTTTACCAACACTTTGTAAAACATGAGTATGTGAATGATTCATACCTTTCCATACACAAACTAGGTCAAATGGGTCTTAACATCAACTTAATGCATTTTTGAACTGAGTTGACACCTTTTTAGTCCTATGACACTTTATGTAGGCTTTGCATACACTTTTCCACTTTTGTAGAGGCCTACACAGATCCCTAACAAGCACCATTTCACTTGCTCCTTTATTATGAATCAACCCAACTATGCACATAATTCAAGACCCTTTTGATGACCTTCCACCTCGAAAGATGATTTTTAGCCATATAAGATAGATACCTTCTTGATTAGATGCACAAACCACCTGATGAACCTTGTTAGACCTTCATGAATTTGTCTTGCCCATGTAGTCTTCTTGCATTTTGTTCATGTTCCTCTTCATGAGCACATCAATCCTAAAGTAGACAATATTTTTAACTAGAAAAATCCCATCAACACCTTTGAGAGATCACTCCAAAAGAGTCACCCCATTCAACAAGATACATATCACATATTAGACTTATTGATATTTAGACTGTCACCTCACCAACTGTCATAAGTATCTAGGAATGTATACATATTTAGATCTTCAAACCACTTAAATTATGTAGCCAACATAGTCAAGATGAAATTTTCAAGTTTTAGGTCAAGATCCCATCATTAGTGCCTCCAAAACCAAGTTTCCATTAGTACCACTCACAATCACTATGAAAACACAATGTAAGGCATAAAACCTTCAAAAAATTAACAAATTTAGCTTTCATGACCTCAATAATGGCTTTGTATATTGAAGGTGATCCTCCAAGCTATCTAAACTATTCTTTCAATGCCTAAGGTGCATGGTCACCCAAAAACATACATGCAACCTTCCTTCTTTCATCTAGTGCACACATGATTTGGACATACCTTGGCCACATCCCTTCTTTTGTAGCAATGTACTGATCAAGTTATCACTTGATCACACTATCCATCTTCTTAGATCTCCTTCACCATACTCAAATAAATATTGACACGTGAAATATTTCCTAATAACTCACACAGACTGAGACTAGTGTTTAGACCACTTACAACACCTCTTAGGGAGAGTGAGTACACATGGACTCATGATGACCTCTTACAACATCCACAGACACCTTAAAAACTCCATACACATCAAAGAATACTTAGACACAATGAAAATTTTTGTTCCAACTGATGACTAATCATTGTGACACCAAAAACTTCTCAAATATGAACTCAGACTTTTCATAGTTCACACTAATCTTCAATATTTTCAAAAATTGACAGAAGGGCTTATGAGACATACTTCCATTTGCTCAAATACCACCAGTTCATGACTAAAAGAATCAATAACATATTCAACCAATTCACATCATGAGATTATAGACACAGATCACATGAGCTTCTTACAGGTGCAACTCAGAGACACAAGACTGATTATCAAGACCATTTCACAAGAACAAACAACATGAACCAAATCAAGACTATGAAAAACATGTACACACATACCTATTGACTCATATAATTGACACTATGGAATACCACAGACCATAGACACATGATGACTGTGTTATAACTCACATACCCAACTTAAAGTCTCTTTTACATGACTATGATACTTGTAAACAATCACAACTACTTAGACCAACAACTTCATCATGTTTTAACTAGCATGAGCTATCAGTGACCACAAGTTGAGTTCATAACTTCTCACACAAGAACACTCTTATAGAACACACTTAGTAGCTCAAGATTACATACCTTAACACAATAATACATATTTTTCACTCAAATATAGTCCTGAACTTTGTATTTGAAGACCTTGTGGTTGTTCAGGCTTGTGTGATCCTTCTTCACGTTGTGTTGATATTTTGAGCTTGAATGAACACTACTTTTGTCTTCTTGAAGGCTTCTGATAGACTTTAATTCAAAACCAAATTCTTTGAAAAAGAATAGATCATCTTATGACTTCATTTATGCATTTCTTTATGTAGCCACTCAATATAATCAGGGATTAAATGAGCCAAACCATATTAGAAAAGTACCTATGAATTTTGATATATTTGTAAAAAGTCTCTTGACAACACTTGATGATGGTATCTTCACTCCAAACCACACTACTACTTCTTCCAAAGGAGTATGTCTCCTAGAAGCATAGAGAAGACACTCTTTTCTTGATGGACTTTCTCAGAACAATAAGAAGTCATCAAAACCATATGATGACTCCATATTCCCTTTCCTTGTCTTCACAATCTTGTTTATCTATAGGAGTGATAACCTCATTACCTGAGCTCTCATCATCTATTTGAGTTCCTGATAAACATACATGTTGCACTTCATACACCTGATCTATCACTGCTTGAGGAAGAAATTCCTCATCCTTGTACTAGAGTTATTTTCCTATTTCTTTCCTTTTGTCATCCTTTGTTGATACAATATTAGCTTGTTGTGCCTCTTCCATATCTACCCATTTCACCTTCTTTTTAGTATTTTCTTTCTCAACTTTTGACTTTGCTTCCTTGATTCTATATACCCATTTCATTTCCTTCTTTCCAGGAGCTTCTTGAGGCTTGGGTTGTCTATAATTATAGAAATGCTTTGAGAAATGCCCAACTTCATGACATGTATAACATGACATGATTTATCCTTTTTCCTAAGTAATGACTGTCATTGCTAAATTGAATTAGAGGTTCTTCTTAGAAATTTCTCGATATATGACCTTTATTTATACAATTGAAACACATTATGTTCCTTTCATATTCAATAGCACAAGATCTCTATGGGTGCTCTTTGTCATAGTTTTTAATGCACTCTCTAGCTTTATGTCCAAATTCATAACATGAGAAACAATATCCATTAAATTTCCTCTCATACCTGGATGCATTTGGCTATCTAATTGAACTATATCTTCCTGTCTTTGTCACTTTTGTCTGCTTTCTTATTTTTTTCTTGTTAGGATCATCCTTTAAATCTATTTTCCTTGTTTTCTCTAGTTCCTCTCTTAGCATTATCAATTTTTCATTTAGTTCACCACATTCTTCATCCTTAGCTTTGATGGTTGCTTGGCATGACTCATGACTAGGTTCATGCTCCATTTCACATTGGGTTACTTCATTTTTATAGTCCAGACCTGATATGTCATTAGGGCATTTTTATGTATCATCAATTTAATTCTAACTTGTTCCGGATCATCCGTTGAAGTCTTGATTCTTCCTCAAAATTTAATACAAGAGTTTTCTTTTACAATTAGATATTTTGATAACTTATCAAGGGTTGCTACCACTTCTTGGATTTCTTTAAGATAATTTGCATCTTTGAGCTTGATTCAGGATTTTAACTCTTTAATCGGATCTTGAGCAATTTCATACTTCTTCTTTAACACGTTGACTCTATTTATGTACACATGTTTGTGACTTCAGGATCACCCCCAAGCTATTAGGATTGATTCATGAGGACCACACTCTGATACCAATTGTGAGATATCACAAGCACTAAGAGGGGTAGTGAATTAGTGCTAATCAATTTTACTATCTTTAAAAAAAACTACATAATTCAAAAAATGAACTAGTTAAGATGCAATCAAGAGAACAAACACTCATGACACCAAATTTATAGTGGGAAACCCTTAGAGGGAGAAAACCCACTTGAAATCAAGGATTTTTATTAAGAACACCCATTCTTAACATATAATGATTTCTAGTTTGGTTGAGCACCCACTCAACCTGAGAAGAACCCACTTCACAGTCCTTCTAGCACCCACTGGAAGGTTTCCAAACACCCACTAGGCTAGTTTAGCAAGGTCCAATTTTAAAGGAGAATCTACTCATGTACTCTAAGAACCCACTTAGAAGAATTCAATGAAAATGTACAATTTGATCATTTAGTTTCTTATTGCTTCATCAACAGATCATGATCCCTTACTAGCTCTTCATTCAAAAAAAACTTGCAACCTTTGTTCTTGTTATACAACTCCTTGTATTTGACATGTACTTTGTTTTTTTATCTTAGTCTTCTACCTTCATCTTTGTACTCTCTCATATGTCATTCTTATGTACTCTCCTTAGTATCATTGTTTTACTTTCTATTTCATTCATCACTTATCACCATCCTTTACTTTTGATCTCGAGCATGTATAGTTTATCAGTCCACTATTTCATCTATTTTTCTTTGTTTTTGTATTGCATATAATCCCTATTTTTCTCTTGTCATTCATGTCACTTTGTATTAGTCCTCTTTATTCACTTTATCACAGTGTCTATATATTCACTTCTTCAGTTCATTGTCTATCTCTATCTCAAAATCCTTTGTTTTTCATTATTTACATTCATTCCCTGTTTTTCGTTTTCACACTCTCTTTGTATTGAGTTCCAACATCACAAAACTATACCTATTTTGTTGATTTTATTTTGGCATAGTCTATATTCTCTCATATTTAACATTCATTTCATTATTCTCTTTTTATTCATCATCCCCTTCAAATGTATATATGAAAATTTTTCTCAACATAATCTCTTCACCTTTTGCTCAACCTCATACATGCTTCATACATAGTTTGGAGTCTATTTCTCAACATAATATCTTCACCTTATGCTCAACCTCATACATGCTTTGCATACATAGTTTGGATTTATACTCGATGTAGACCATCTTTCCTTTCTCTTTCTCAAGGAAAGTGCGTTCAAGTAGTTTGGAGTCTATTTCTTCTTCCTTTTCAAAACATGCTCCGAACTCTATATGAAGCATGTATGAATCTTACATTCTTGCTCATATTTAACATTCATTTCATTATTGTCTTTTTATTCATCATCCCATTCAAATGTATATATCAAAAATTTTCTCAAAATATTCTCTTCACCTTCTCTCAACCTCATACTTCACTCAGGGATTGGCGAAGTGTTGTTGTTGTTGTTATTTCCCCATTTGACCGCTTATTTCTTATATAGCTGAACCTGCAAGGATAAAACACTCAAGTAGTCAAATATGTATGTCATGTGTAAAAATTCAATGTAAAAGACACATGTAAATGTAAAGTACACAAATGAAAAATGTAAATGGAACATGTGCACTTGATCCATGTCAAGAGAAAGAGAGTGTAGAAGGATATCCTATACTATCGGGGTTTTTTGGGCGAGATGATGTCATAGACCGAAGAAGTATAGGGAGGAATTACTCTGTATCCTCTAACCTTTAACTACTTCCCTAACTATATGTGAAGATATATCTATACTATTATAGTTTTTTGGGTGATTTGATGTCGGTAGTAGAAGAAGTATTGGGAGGAATTCCATCGTATTCTCCAACCCGTAACTACTTCCATGAATTCTAAGGATAACCATGTCTTGTAAAATATGTTGTATATGGAGTTCATAACCCACAATATTAAAGGTGGAAAGTACACTAAACTAAACTAGTGTGAATGTGTTGTGTAGAATGTAAAATCCCAAAACGATTCCCCCTCTTTGGGGCAACAAGCGACATCGTTGATAGGAGAATGCGGCCCCAAAGAGTACCAACCGCATGAAATCTAAAACACTTCCCTGAATGAGGAAAGGAATGTGCTTGGGAGAAGCCAAGGCATGCACAAACAAGAATCCTAGCCAAAGATAAGTGTTAGTATGAAAATACATGCATGTAGAAGACAATGGGTAAGCTACGCAAATAGTGTATAAGGTACCAAATAAAGCAATAAATGTGTAAGAAGATGAATTATACCACCAAATAGGGTTTCAAACATGATAAATCACTCATGATGTCACAAGACATGCAAGGCCATCATGGCCGCAAACAAAAAACAAGTGTGCACACCAAACATAGGGAAAATCCCGCATACAAGAGCAAACAATAACAAACAAGTATGGAAGTAAATATCCATGCATAACAAATGTTGCACATGAAGCACCCATTAACATGTTAGAAAGATAACTAGTATGTCAAATCATGAATAGCCAAGTAATGTAAAATTCTAAATACAAAATGAAATGATAGCAATTGTAAGATTCGAATATGGATGCCCCAAATGACCATTGTAGGAAGGGTAAAAGGCAAGCATCCATGTTGCTTGCGATATTTTGTATCTAAGATCACAACTAAATAAATACGTGAATGCGCATGTGTGGATGGTATAGATAATGACATATAAGAAATCAATCTAACATGTGTAGTAAAGTGACCATGAACAAGCACAAGTAAGCAAAAGTAAAAACAACCATAATATCCAAAAGATGTTGTGGATGGATGGGATGGAATGCAAGATGGATGGTAGGAGCCACATGTTCCCGAGTGAATGGAAATGTATGTAATGAGGTTCATTTGGTTTTCCCACTCAGCAGTTAAGAATGAATCGTAAACAAGAGTGTGTCATCAGAAATGGTCAAAGTGTGTATTATGTCTAATTCACTGTGATGAATGTATATGTGTAGTAGTGATGTGTGGCATAGATAAGAGATTTTGGACCTTTTTCATGTGTCATATGTGTCTTCATTGATGTCAAGTTACATTGATGGGAAAAGGAGTCAATTTGGTAAAGTGAGTAAGTAATGAAGAAGAAGGTTGATTGGTAGTGTGTCATCTCACAAGGAAAAAAACTCAAGAAACCATATGGAGAAGGTTGAAGATTGAACCAGGTGATTGCATGATAGTGGCATTGAAGGATAACAAATGTTTCATCATTATGCAATAGTCTAATGAAAAAGAATTGAGTGTTCGAGAATTCAAATAAGGACATTAAATGTCGCTTAGATGTGAAAGAGGATTTAGATGATCAAAGATAAGTTCTAAGGGACTTAGTCAGTTTTTGGGCAAGCCACGGAGACAAGGAGATATCCTCTCGAATACTAGAGATTACTAAAAAGGTCAAAAATAACCACCAAAGTCCATAAGAGGTCAATGAGAAGAGTTGAACTCCGCAAGAAAGTTGCAAATAAAAAGGCAAGTTGCAAACATGAGGACTTAGCCACGAAACTCAAAGAAGAACTATCGAAGTCTTAATGCACCGCCGATAACTTGTAGAAGGATGCGAGAACTCTAGAAGTTGTTGATGATGTGTAAACACCACGATCAAAGGAATGAATCTGCCAAAGAAAAAGGAGCAAAGAGGCAAGTGCGAGAAAGGAGAAGGACATAAATTCTCATAAGACTAGAGAAGTAACGAGTAAGGAGAAAAGCTGCGAAGAACTAAGGAATGGAGATATCCATGAAAGACTACGTAAGCTGCTAGATAAAGGGAAGTCAAGAGATATCCACACATAAAATAAAAGTTGCACAAAATAAGAAAAATTTCTAAGGAAGAAAGCCGCGGAAATGACAAATCCACAGATGAAAGGATGGTGCCATGTATGCAAAACAAATTTGATGGAAGATGAAAGATCCACGTAAAAGCAACGAGTTACGAGAAAGGAAAAGAACAAGGAGTAATATCTCATGTAAGAC
Organism: Taxus wallichiana var. yunnanensis; assembly: GCA_018340775.1. Classification (NCBI taxonomy): domain Eukaryota; kingdom Viridiplantae; phylum Streptophyta; class Pinopsida; order Cupressales; family Taxaceae; genus Taxus; species Taxus wallichiana. Next base: position 947,656,354 of record CM031235.1, read on the forward strand.
ATTGTAGAAGCCTCGAGAAGCATAGAAGAACATAACTAAGAACCACCGATGAAGAGAAATGTTGCAAAACAAAGGGAGACGCCATATATGGGAAAAGATCTAAGAAGGAGAAATGTTTGAAAAATAAATTGGAGATTAATTGAAAACAATCGATATATGGGAAAAGATCTAAGAAGCCAAGAGAAGTTGTGGATTGAGAAAATTTTTATTTTTTGCCCGATTTGAAACAAAATCCATGTTTTCTCCCTATTTGTGCCCTAGTTTCCTCATTTTTATGGGTTGTATCATTTCTCCTTTGTCAAATCGTGAATGAACTCGAAATTGATCAAATCCTAAATTCGTGCAAGTATTTCCCCAATCCCAAGGTCACAAATGATGTCAAAAAATGATTCAGTTGGTTTGAGATCAAGAAATCTACCCTCCTTGTCAAAAATTTTGATTTCTAGGGCATCTTCTAGCATTTTTGACATATTGACGGTCATACGGGCGTATTCTACCCATCAAATTCATCATCACAACATAATGCTAACGTGGCAGGCTCCTATTGGCCGAGGATGTGCAGGAAAATGTTATAACTTGTCACTTTTTGACTTTTGGCAAAAAGAAAATTTTTATCCATGGCTCCGCATTACTACAGTAAAGTGCCTACGTGGCACAATGTGATTGGCTGGAGGATCAGTGGGTGGTGGGTCACACTTAGGAATTTTTGCCTTCATTTTTGCCAATTTCTCAAAATCACATTTTTCCCCGAAGGCCCACATCGAATGGGAAGGAGACACGTGGCACAGAAGCATGCGGATGGCGGAGGACTTGAAAAATTTTTTGTTGTTTTTTTGGCTCAAGGCATCAAGAGAAAATTTTGACTCAAAGGCCCACCTCCAATAAGAAATGGACACGTGTCTAGAAAGTTAGCATGGAGGGGCGGAGTTTGTGAAAATTTTGAAGTTCAAAGGCCCACCCGCAATCGAATAAAAATGGACACGTGTCTAGGGGAGCCAAGGGAGGAGTGGGGTTGTGCATGTTTTTGGATTTTTGCCTTTGGAGGAAAAATTTTAAAGTTAAAATGTGAGCCGGATCTCCACAAAAATCACAAAGTGACAGGTGTCCAAAAGGGTATAATGGATCCGCGAGTTTGTGATAGTTTTGAAGTTTTTCAATTTCAAAGGGTAAAAATCAAAATTTTTGACCCGAGGGCCCACACCCAATGGGAAGTGGACACGTGTCTAGGGAGGTCAAATGGAAAAGTGGGGACTTAGAAAAATTTGAAGTTTTTGGCTTCAAAATGCTAGAGGAAATTTTTTTCCTGGGAGCCCATGAATGAATAGGAAGAGGACACGTGTCCAAAATTTGGTGGAGGTTTGGAGCACGGAGAGAAAGTGGAAAAGTTTGCAAAATTTTGGTGAAGAATCTCAAAGTGAAAAATTGATCCGATGGAAAATTTGGAGGTGTTCCCCCATAGCCAATTAGGGGGCGACACGTGGCCTATTCCAAAAGGGAAAAAGGGAGAACGCGGGCCCACAAAGGATTTTGTGCTCATGGAGGAATGAGGGAAGAATAGGAAGGTCGGCTCCATGCAGAAATGGGAGACCGCCACGTGGCAGAAAGAGCAGTGGGTGTTCGGGCCCACAGAGGTTTTTGAGGAAATTTTCCTTTTCTCAAAAAAGGAGAAAAGTTTATTATTTTTGGCCCATGATTTTTGTGGGGTCCACCTAGGGACACGTGGCATGTCCAGGGGGCATGCGGGGAAAATTTTCAAAATTTTCCCGAGGTCAAAAAAGGTTCAAATGCATTTTTAAGGTTGGATGCCCAATTCCAATGGTATTTGGACACGTGTCCACCTTATCCAGAAGTCAAAGAAGATATTTTTGAGCCTACATGTCAATCTCATCAAGACACGTGGAGGGGAAATTTAAAGTTGATTTTAAATCAACGGTTGCTGAGTGTTTTCGTTTCTTGCCACCATTGGAGCTCCAAGATGCTTGGAATCATCATTTTTGCACCAAATTACATGAAATTTTATATGAAATCACATCCCCTCACCTTCTGGATGCAATGGCATCATTCATTTGAGCTATTTCGGTGCCCTATAGTGATTTTCATGAAATATTTTTCTCGCCCGTGTAAAAACGTGAAAAGTGAAAAATTAAAGTTGCAGAGTTAAAAATGATGAGGGAAAAGGGTGGAAAATGATTGCAAATGCATGCTTTGGCATGGTGGAATGACAAAAACGTGACCCTAGGATGGATAAGGATCTGAATCCATGTAATATTTTAAAATATTTTGTGCATCTCTTGCATTTTGTGAGTTGTTTTACAGTTTTATATCATTTTTCATCAAATGGATAGGGTTTTGTAACAAATTTGATCCCTTTGGCATATTCTTTTGCTTGGGATGCAAGGATCCAAGCTGGCATAGGGTATATTATGTAATTTGGAGGCATTTTGTAAAAGTCTGTTGAAAATTTTGGAGAAAGAGAGAAGAATTTTCACGAGGAAAACTTGGAAGAAGTTCCATTTTCTTTTGGAGAAACTACCTGAGAGCCATTTTTTATTCCTGTTTGCATCAAATGTTCATCATGTTGAGTTGGTTTCAGCTGTAAAGCCATCAAAAAGCTTTGAGATTGTCTAAATAACATTCCCTTGCTGATATATTTGATCAAATTCTTGGATTAACTGGTTTTATCTCTTGGCAAAGCTTGCATACACTTGTATTTCAGTATGTTTTCAATTTGTGTTTCATGCTCATGTTGCAATCTTGTGTTTGGGATCTTTATTGGTCATACATGGTCTCATTTCTTGTAGAGGGTTTGAAGGCATCTGCAATCTTCCATTCAGAAGAGCATTCATTTGAGTGAAGATAAACAGATTTAAATTCATCTTACCTTCCTTGTAAATTGAGGGTGTTTGTAAACCTTTGGGTGTACCTTAGGTCATGATCTAACAAGGGTTTCTAAATGCTTCATTGATATTTTGCTTCAAGCCTTTGTGGTAGGTTATCAAAGTTTGTATGGAATAGTGTAGATTTGGGCATCCATGTGTGCACACATCCTGGTTGAAAGAGCACTTCAAATTCATTGAAACATCTCTATTGTTTAGGTGTTGTAATTCATTTGCAAAGCTTCCCAAAGAAGGTGATGATTTCTAGCTACTCTTGTCCCAACATCTCTCATCAGAATTTCATTTTAAACTAACTCATCCTACCTACAATACCCCTACATTTGCATTGTGTGTCCACAAAAGAATTCAATCCTTTCACTAAAATGCACAAAGTTGATCAGGGTTTTATCATGTCTTTAGCAGCTCTAGCTTTGTTTTGAAAACATTTCCATCATTTAGTAGTGACAACTCCTTTGAGTTTGGATAATGGATACTTGATCATGTTTTCACAAAGCCTCTTCCATATCATATGCAAAACACAAGGATATCTCCATCTCCTTACCATATAAGGGCTGCAATATAGGTTCTCTTGCCTTGGTTGATAGGCACAACCTAAAATAGTGAGGGTTAGATCAAAACCCTCTTGAAGGTGTTCTATCCACTCCCTCAATTCTTGAATGCAAACAAGTAGATAGGTGTGCTTCCCTAGCTACAAATGACATACAAAACATCTATCTATCCTTGAGTGTCTTGTGCAAATTTATGATGTTGTTCAAGTTGTGAAGGAGAGTAAAATTGGATACCAACACCCGAGTGGCACCATTGCTTGGGGAATTTCTTTGATTTCTTGGTGGTTTTGAGGTGTTTGAAAGGTTTGAGCATTTGTGTGATCAAGTATTTGAGCTGTTACATTCTTGAGATATCATTTCATACTTCAGATCTGCATGTTTTGGGTAAAAAGATTTCAAACTCAGCTTGCTCTTCTCATTTACTAGCAGTTTATATGATTTGGATGCATTGTTTTTGGTTGAATCAAGAAGAAGAAGATCTGATTTGTAAATCCTTGCAAAGTTTTCAGTCATAGCATACATTTGACAGAATATTTTAGTGCTTTCTTGCACAACTAAGGTGGAAATCCTTAGTGGCGACTCCATGTTGTTTGGATCTTGAAATACCAGTTGTCTTACACATTTCTGTCATTTGAAACTTGTTGTTTAAATCTGTCAAGCTGGAGGGAAGGAGATCCCTCTTCATCAAGGACTCTTCTAAGAAGTTTCTCACCGAATCAAGAAGCTCAGAACTAGAAGGAAGAAGAGTGTGGAAAGTGGTTGGTGATTTGGTTGCAAGAAAAGAGATCCCCATAGTTGAATTTGAAGGAGAGCAACCTGTTATTGAAGATTATAATTCTCTTCAAGTAGATCTGATTCAGGAAATCTTCTTGCTGATTTTCATTCTCCATCAGGTGAGGGACCTTCTTGTGTATTTAAAAAACTTTCTCCTAAATCTTCTCCTGTGGTTTCTAAGTTTGCTAAAGTTTATCAAGAGAGAGAGCCTTTGGGGGGTTGTCATTTTAAAGATCACTCATCTATTCCAATCAGACCCATTACTACTCCTCACTAGATTGTTTCACCTCCAAGATCACCCCCACCAAACAATATGGCTCAGCCTAGACCTCCATTTGTTGTTAACACCTTTGGTCCTATAAATTTTGGAGGAATGGATGGTTATCCAAATGTTGTCCCACAAGATGTGAGAAATAGGTTACCAAAATTCCAAGGTAACAATGCCATTACTGGTGATCAACATCTCAAACTGTTTGATAATATGATGGAAGATTTTGAGATAGAATTTGAGGATGTGTATATCAAGTTGTTTATCCATACACTTGAAGAAGATGCTAGGGATTGGTACAAGGCTCTACCTGATAACTCTATTGATTCATGGACTGAGATGAAAAATGCATTTAGATTGTAGTATGGTGACAGGACTGATCCTAGATTTCTTTTGTCTGAATTTGAAAATATCAAGAAGAACCCGAATGAGATGGTCCATGACTTCAATACAAGATTCAATAAAACATTGAGAAGGTTTCCTGTCATTTTGAGGCCTTGTGATGAATCTTGCTTGATCAAATATGTAGATGCATTTGATAAAAAGGCAGCCTATTACTTGAGAGACAAAAATCCTACAAACTTGAGGCAAGCTTTCACCATGGCACTTCAAATTGAAAATAATATTAAAGCTATTGGTAAACCACTTAAGAGGGATGGTGTGAAGCTGATAAACCCCAAGAAGCCTCAAGCTAGCAAGGGTGCTGATTTAGAAGATGTTGTTAAAACTTTGGCAGGGGTTGTTAAAGAAATCTCTTACAAACTAGCCCAGGCTGAGAAAGGAATTGGGAAAAGTTCACAAGGACAACAAAGAACTCAAAACCATGATAGATTTGGCAATCATCCTAGGGGTGATCAAAGACAAGATGATAGAGGTAAAGGGCCTATTGGATCTACAAATAGACAACCCCAAGCACGTGAAAATAGAGTGGTGCCTGACCCTCTGACTGCAAGGGTTGCTGTTGTTCAAGAAATTGCTGATATGGATTGGTGTGATAGATGTTTTCTTCCTCATCCTCCATGTGAAATGGACCAAAAAGATATTGATGATGATAATGAGAATGAAATGGATGATGACATTTGTATGATGGGCAGCTCTTTAGGCTCACAACAAGCAACAAACATCAACAGATGTGATAAGTGCAAGGACTGCTGCAACCTTTTGGGATTGCATAAAGAGGGTACCATTTCTTTCTCTTCCTCAAACTCATGATGTAGATGTAGTTCAGGCCTTTGAAATTCCTAATAATGACTTTGAATATCTAAGGGCTTTAATGATCAAGAAGTATGATGGTGGTATTCCTTCGGAGGAAGATAGACAATTGTTAATGAATGTTGTGGTTGGTCAAGAGAAAGAGTACAATACTAGAAGTAAAGTTGTTAGAGGAGCTGGTCCTCAAGCCAAACCAAAGACACCCTTGCTCACAAGCATTCCCAAAGACAATCCTAGAAAAGAAACAATTTCCAAGAACCCTATTGTCCCATGCAAAAATATCAGTCCTCTTCATGCCCAGGCTACCAAGAATACTTCTCCATCTGATGAACCTTCTTGTTTCCCTTCCAATGTTGTTTTACCAAAGAATGTTCCATATGATATAGCCTAGGTTTTGAGCCAAATTAAAGTGAGTGTTCCAATTATTGAATTGCTTAGAATTCCTTGAGCATAAGAAGAGAGCATTTGAGTACTTGGGATTGAAAGAAGAAAAGATTACCCCAAGCAGAAATGTAAATGTTGTTGAGAATCCTCTTCAAAGCATTGTTGGCCTTGAAACACCACCACCAATGGAAGATTTTGGAGAGGCACCTGAAGTATATTTGGGGACATCCTTGGTTGATTCCCAATTGAATGTTGATCCATTCTTCACAACTTTTCTCATAAAAGATAGGTTGCTTCACAATTGCATGTTTGATTCTAGGTGCATCATGTAATGTCATGCCTCTAGAAGTCATGAATGAGTTGGATATCAAGGTGACAACAGCATATGGGAAGTGTACAACCATGGATTCAAGGAAGTGCTTGGTTGTTGGTTGTGTGAAGGGTTTAGTAGTGCAACTTGCAGCCTATCCGGGTAAGAATTTAAAACTTGATGTTGTAATTGTTGATTGCCCTGCCAAATGGGGTATGCTTTTGTCAAGAAAGTGGGCTGCAGTGTTGGTGGTAGTGTTCAAATGGACATGTCTTTCACCACCATTCCCATTGAGGGCAGCCTTGTCAAACTCTATGGTGAAAAGAAGATGTTACACTTGATTGAAGATCCCAACAATGCTTCTTATGAAGTGTTGTTTGCTGATGTAGATGTTGACAACTTCATTGGTTTTGCTGATGGAAAAGAGAATAAGATGGACAAATCAGAGTGCCTTGGTATGGTAGGTTCTCCATGGACATTACTATTTGATGGAGCTTGCTCCAAGTTTGGGAATGGTGCTGGTATAGTGTTGGTTTCTCCAAGTTTAGAAGAGTTTCCTTTTTCCTTCAAGCTCAATTTTGAATGCACTAACAATATAGCTGAATATGAAGCATTGTTGTTAGGGTTAAGGATTGCATGGAAATATGGAGTGAAGGATATTGTTGCTAAGGGAGATTCAGAGTTGGTTGTCAAGCAAGTAAGAAAGTTGTATGCTACAAAAAATCAGCGTATGAAACAATATAAGAATGTTGTTTGGGACTTGATTGAAATGTTTGATTCCTTTAACATTGTTTATCATGATAGGAATCTTAATGCTTTGCTGATAAGTTGGCTATCCTTGGTTCTAGATTTGACAATTGCACCATTTCACCTTTTTGTGAATATGACATTGAAGTGCTAACAAGGCCAATTGTCCCGGATAATGTGAAACATTGGCAGATTTTTGATGATGATGCACAAATATTGAGGTTCTTACAATGCCAAGGTGAGTTTTCTGGTCAAAATATTGATTGGGAACCAATGGTGTGCATGAATGAAGGTAAAGAAACCTTTTTTGACAAGGATATAATACAATTGAAGACAAACACCATTCCTAAAGGTCTTGTTGCACTTGAATCCAATTTTAGCAATGTTGATTGTATCATTAATAGAAACTTGTTTGCTTCAAGGGATGTGGAAGAGCACAACTTGGGAACCAAGGACAAACCAAGGAAGATTTGGTTGGGCAGCCATCTCAGCAAAGAAGAAAAATAGTCCTATGCCCAACTTTTAAAGAAATATCAAGATTGTCTTGCTTGGTCTTATTCAGAGCTAAAGGCATATAGAGAAGATTTGTTTCAACATGAGATTCCTCTTGAGGCCAAAACTAAGCCATTTAGACAAAGACAAAGGCCCATTAACCCACTTCTTTCCATGAAAATGCAAGAAGAGTTGAAGAAATTGAGAGATGGTGGCATCATTCAACCTACTAGATACTCTTCTTGGGTTGCCAACCTTGTGCCAGTTAGGAAAAAGAATGGTGATATCAGACTTTGTGTGGATTTTAGGAATCTAAAAAAGCATCTATGAAGGACAACTACCCATTTCCAAACATGGAGAATATGTTGCAGCTTGTAACAGGGTCAGAGATGCTTTCTACCTTGGATGGTTTCTCCGGATACAACCAAGTAGTTGTCAAAGAATCAGAAAGATTAAAGACAACCTTCACTACTCCTTGGGGGACTTATGTTTTTGTGAGGATGCCCTTTGGATTGATGAATGTTGGTGCCACTTTTCAAAGGGCAATGGATGTTGCCTTTGCTGGTTATATCAATGAATTTATTGCAGTTTACCAAGATGATGTGACTATTTTTTCAAGGCAGCGAGGAGACCATTTGCAACACCTAGAAAAAATGTTGATCAGATGTAGAGAGTATGGCATTTCCCTTAACCCAAAGAAGTGTCATTTTGGCATGCAAAAGGCCAAGTTTTTGGGACATATTGTGTCCAAAGAAGGTGTTATGATAGACCCTGAGAGAGTGGAAGCAATCAGCAAAGTGCCCATTCCAAGAACCAAGAAAGGTATCCAATCTTTCTTTGGCCAAATCAATTTCATTAGAAGGTTTGTTTCTAATTTTGCTGAGCTAACTCTTCCAATCACAAGCATGCTAAGAAAGGATCAAGTTATTAAGTGGGAAGAGGCTGCCATCCAAGATTTTGAAGGAATAAAGGATGCACTCAAGCATGCACCTATTTTGGCAGCTCCAAACTATAAGATGCCTTTCCAAATCTTTTCTTTTGCATCTGAATTTACTATTGCTTTAGTTTTGTTACAAAAGGATGAAAATGGAGAGAGAGGCCTATTGCTTTCTTTAGCAAGGCTTTACAAGCAGCTGAATTGAAGTATACAATCATGGAAAAATAGGCATTTGCATTGGTAAAAGCAACAAAGATTTTTAGATCTTACATCTTGAGTTCAAAGGTTGTTGCCTATGTTCCTCATACAATGGTTAAAGACATCTTATCTAGACATGGAGATATCAAGCAAGAGATGTAGATGGGTCAAAAAATTACAAGAATATGATATGGATATCCAAACAACAAAGCTGGTAAGAGGTTTGGGTCTTGCCAAGCTCATGGCTGAGAGTAATTTGCAAAATGTAGAAGTAAATCAGCTAGAGGAAGAAAGGGAAGATCTTCTTGACAAATTGATGAATTCTGAGTGGTACAAAGATGTGATTTTCTACCTCAAGACACCTATGCTGTCCTAGTCACTTGAATAAAAATCAGAAAAGAGCCCTCAAGCTGGCTTCTCAAAAATATATCATAACAGACCTTGGGCTGGCTTGGAAGAACCCTAAAGGTGTCCTCTTGAAATGCATAACTGAAGATGAAGCTCCCAAGTTGATTGCTGATTTCCATGGGGGAGTTTGTGGAGGACATTTTTGGGAGAGTGACAACACATAAGATTTTAAGAGCTAGTTATTGGTGGCCTACTCTTTTTAAAGATGCAAACCAGCTAGTTAGAAGATGTGATAGTTGCCAACATTTTTCTCAGGAAGATTGAAAGCTTCAGGCTCCCTTCCTTTGCAGCCTATATCAATTGAAGCTCCTTTCAAACAATGGGGAATGGATTTCATTGGTGAGATTTCAGATCCTTCTAGTGCTGGTCATAAATGGATCCTTGTAGCAACTAATTATTTCACAAAATGGGTTGAGGCCATTCCATCTAGAAAGGCAACACACCAAGTGGTAATGGATTTCTTGTTGAATCATATCATATGTAGATTTGGAGTTCTAGTTAAGATTGTATCTGATAATGCCATGTGTTTTAGAGCCAAGCCTTTGATGGCAATGTGTAATGAATATGGGATAAATCTAACTTATTCTTCAAACTACAATCCACAAGGCAATGGGCAAGCTGAGTCCAAGTAACAAGAACTTGCTCAAGATTATTAGAAGGACTTGGAAATCAACAAGAAGAAGTGGGGAGAGAAATTGAAATTTGTAGTTTGGGCTGATAGAATAACTCCAAAAAGAGCAACTGGTAAAAGTCCATTTGAATTGGTGTATGGAACTCAAGCATTGCTGCCCTTACACTTGCAATTATCCACTTTTCAGTTTTCCCAACAGTTGGAAGATCAAGAACATGGCCCATATGAATCAAGGATCAATCAAATCATTGAGTTGGATGAAGAGAGAAGGCTTCTCACCAAAGGCATGTCATATTTAGAGAGAAATTGAAGAAGTTGTTTGATAAGAAGGTCACCCTAGAGCCTTCAATGTTGGAGATCTTGGTTTTGTTGTGGGATAGTAGGCATGAAGACAAGGGCAAGCATGGAAAGTTTGATGCTCTATGGATGGGCCCTTATGCCATTGATATCAGGATTGGAGAAAATACATTTTTTCTCAAGGATTTGGATGGGGATTTGTTGGAGCTTCCTATTAATGGCAGACATTTAAAACATTTCTTGGATTAAATCCCCATGTGAGGTATGCACAAGTTGTACATTTTTGTATAGCCCTTGTTTTTGTTTTTTTCTTTGCTTTGTTCTTGTTGTTGTTGGCTTGTGGTTTTCCCTTTTGTCCTTGGCAACCATTGTTGGTCTAGTTTTCTCGGTCCTTTTTGGTGAAAATTCTAGTTTTTGGGCTGCTTTGTGTTTTTAAATCCTTGCCCAATGGATTTTTGGCACTTGGTCTATGTTTTGATCTTGTGGCACTCACTGGGAGTGCCCATCCCCAAGCAGGAGCCAATGTTGGTGCAAATTAAGTTTGCACACTTTGCCTTAATTTTCTATATCATTTTCCATTTTTGCTCAAAAAATTTTATTTTCTAGTTGGTGATCTACAACTTCATATTTTCCATTGAATGCCTTTGAAAATGCCTCAAGTTTGTTATTTTTTTCCCTAATTGAAACAAAATCCAAGTTTCCCCCCATTTGTGCCCTAATTTCTTCATTTTTTTTTTGGGTTGTATCATTTCTCCTTTGTCAAATCATGAAAAAATTCGAAATTGATCAAATCCAATTTGTGTTGAAAATCCCCAATCCCAAGGTCATAAAATGATGTAAAAAATGATTCATTGGTTTAAAACCATCAGAAATCTACCCCTTGTCAAAAATTTTGATTTCTAGGGCATCTTCTACATTTTTTGACGTATTGATGGTCATACGGGTGTATTCTACCCGTCAAATTCATCATCACAACATATCGCTAATGTGGCAGGTTTCTATATGGGCTAGGATGTGTGGGAAAATGTTATAACTTGTCACTTTTTGACTTTTGGCAAAAAAAATTTTTATCCATGGCTCCGCATTGCTACAGTGAAGTGCCTACGTGGCACAATGTGATTGGTTGGAGGATCGGTGGGTGGCGGGTCACACTTAGAATTTTGCTTCATTTTTGCAAAATTCTCAAAATCAATTTTTCCCCGAAGGCCCGCAACGAATGGGAAGGAGACACGTGGCACAAGAAGCATGCGGATGGTGGAGGACTTGGAAAATTTTTGTTGTTTTTTGGCTCAAGGTGTCAAGGGAAAATTTTGACCCAAAGGCCCACCTCCAATAAGAAATGGACACGTGTCAGGGAAAGTTAGCATGGAGGGGGGGTTTGTGAAAAATTTGAAGTTTTTTCAAAATTTTTGTTTGCTCGAGGAAAATTTTTAAAGTTAAAATGTTTTTGGATCTTTGTAAAAATCAAAGTGGTGACAAAATCAGAGGTGTCCAAAAGGGTATGGGGATCTGGAGTTTGTGATAGTTTTGAAAATTTCAAAGGGTAAAAATCAAAAATTTTGACCCAAGGGCCCGCCCAATGGGAAGTGGACACGTGTCTAGGGAGGTCAAATGGAAAAGCAGGGACTTAGAAAAATTTGAATTTTTGGCTTCAAAATGCTAGAGGAAAATTTTTCCCAGGAGCCCACAACGAATAGGAAGAGAGACACGTGTCCCAAATTTGGTGGAGGTTTGGAGCGCGGAGAGAAAGTGGAAAATTTTGCAAAATTTTGGTGAAAAATCTCAAAGTGAAAAATTGATCCATGGAAAATTTGGAGGTGTCCCCCCATAGCCAATTAGGGGGAAGGCACACGTGGCCTATTCAAAAGGGAAAAGGGAAAACATGGGCCCAAAAGGATTTTGTGCTCAGAGGAATGAGGGAAAATAGGAAGGTCACTCCGCAACAATGGGAGACCGCCACGTGGCAAAAGGAGCAAGCGGGTGGGTGTTCGGGCCCATGGGAGGTTTTTGAGGAAATTTTCCTTTTCTCAAAAAGGAGAAAATTTTATTATTTTGGCCCATGATTTTTGTAGGGCCCACCTAGGGACACGTGGCGTGTCCAGGGGGCATGCGGGGAAAATTTTCAAAATTTTCCCGAGGTCAGAAAAGGTTTGAAATGCATTTTTAAGGTTGGATGCCCAGGTCCAATGGTATTTGGACACATGTCCACCTTATCCAAAGTCAAAGAAGATATTTTTGAGCCTACATGTCGAATCTCATCAAGACACGTGGAGGGCGGAAATTTAAAGTTGATTTTAAATCAACGGTTGCTGAGTGTTTTCATTTTTTTGCCGCCATTGGAGCTCCAAGATGCTTGGAATCATCATTTTTGCACCAAATTACATGAAATTTTATATGAAATCACATCCCCTCAACCTTTTGATGCAATGGCATCATTCATTTGAGCTATTTTGTGCCCTATAGTGATTTTCATGAAATATTTTTCGGCCCCGTGTAAAAACGTGAAAAGTGAAAAAATTAAAGTTGCAGAGTTAAAAATGATGAGGGAAAAGGGTGGAAAATGATTGCAAATGCATGCTTGGCATGGTGGAATGACAAAAACGTGACCCTGGGATGGATAAGGATCTGAATCCATGTAATATTTTAAAATATTTGTGCATCTCTGGCATTTTGTGAGTTGTTTTATAGTTTTATATCATTTTTCATCAAATGGATAGGGTTTTGTAACAAATTTGATCCCTTTGGCATATTCTTTGCTTGGGATGCAAGGATCCAAGCTAGCATAGGGTATATTATGTAATTTGGAGGCATTTTGTAAAGTCTGTTGAGAATTTTGGAGAAAGAGAGAAGAATTTTCACGAGGAAAACTGGAAGAAGTCCATTTTCTTTTGGAGAAACTACCTGAGAGCCATTTTTTATTCTGTTTGCATCAAATGTTCATCATGTTGAGTTGGTTTCAGCTGTAAAGCCATCAAAAAGCTTTGAGATTGTCTAAATAACATTCCCTTGCTGATATATTTGATCAAATTCTTGGATTAACTGGTTTTATCTCTTGGCAAAGCTTGCATACACTTGTATTTCAGTATGTTTTCAATTTGTGTTTCATGCTCATGTTGCAATCTTGTGTTTGGGATCTTTATTGGTCATACATGGTCTCATTTCTTGTAGAGGGTTTGAAGGCATCTGTAATCTTCCATTCAGAAGAGCATTCATTTGAGTGAAGATAAACAATTTAAATTCATCTTACCTTCCTTGTAAATTGAGGGTGTTTGTAAACCTTTGGGTGTACCTTAGGTCATGATCTAACAAGGGTTTCTAAATGCTTCATTGATATTTTTCTTCAAGCCTTTGTGGTAGGTTATCAAAGTTTGTATGGAATAGTGCAGATTTGGGCATCCATGTGTGCACACATCCTGGTTGAAAGAGCACTTCAAATTCATTGAAACATCTCTGTTTGTTTAGGTGTTGTAATTCATTTGCAAAGCTTCCCAAAGAAGGTGATGATTTCTAGCTACTCTTGTCCCAACATCTCTCATCATAATTTCATTTTAAACTAACTCATCCTACCTACAATACCCCTACATTTGCATTGTGTGTCCACAAAAGAATTCAATCCTTTCACTAAAATGCACAAAGTTGATCAGGGTTTTATCATGTCTTTAGCAGCTCTAGCTTTGTTTTGAAAACATTTCCATCATTTAGTAGTGACAACTCCTTTGAGTTTGGATAATGGATACTTGATCATGTTTTCACAAAGCCTCTTCCATATCATATGCAAAACACAAGGATATCTCCATCTCCTTACCATATAAGGGCTGCAATATAGGTTCTCTTGCCTTGGTTGATAGGCACAACCTAAAATAGTGAGGGTTAGATCAAAACCCTCTTGAAGGTGCTATCCACTCCCTCAATTCTTGAATGCAAACAAGTAGATAGGTGTGCTTCCCCAGCTACAAATGACATACAAAACATCTATCTATCCTTGAGTGTCTTGTGCAGTGAGAGAGGAGAGACCAGAAAAGAGGTAAATAAAACATTGCATGTCTAACTTTCCAGTTGTTTGTAAAATAGTGAAACAACAAGGTGATCATAATCTGTTGTATGTGCAACATGGAAACTAGATGATCAAATTTGTATGAACATAAGTCTAAGTTGTAGCTTAGTAGTCTTAAGGGGTTGTAGCCTCCTTATAGGTGGGTTCTGTAGAATATCAGTTGGTGTTGATTAAATTAGGGGTTGGTGCTCCTATGGGGTTGGTGCCTCACTAAAAGAAATATCTTGTGATGTGTAATATTCACTAGAGTCCTTTGTTGTGTGTAATATCAATAGAGGTGTAGGGGTTAGAGCTCCTTGTGGGGTTGGTGCCTCACTAAAAAAATCTTGTAAGATGTGTTATATTCTTATGAGTCCTTTCTTTGAGTAATATAAGTAATGGTTTTAGTGGGTTTTTGTCCCGAAAGGGTTTTCCCACATTATATCTGGTCTCCTCATGTGAATGTATGTGTATGATTCTCATTCTTATGATATCATGATCAATATTGCATTCTTATAACAATCAATTATAATTAACAACAATAGATAAAGGAAAGAAAAAGGAAATTGATTACAAGTTTCAATCAACACTGATTCAACCCCCCTTCTCAGTGCATGAAATTTGTAACAATTGGTATCAAAGTGAAGGTTCTCCTGTGTAAAGCTTAACAACTTGGATTTGATCCTAGAGAAAAATAAGCATGGAAAAATATACTTACAAAAAGTATCAGGATGAAGCTCACAAAGAAATTTTGATGATGGCAATGGAAAGTTGTAGCACTCCGAAATAATGTAGAGGTAAATCTAGAAGTCGAGTTAGAATGTGCTCTAGAGGATTTAGAAAAATCAAGGAAGAAGAATAAGAAATTGAAAGCATACATTAGTTCCTATGAGAAGCACATCACTCTCCTTGAAAATAATTTGACCAAGAAAAAAACAAAAATATGTTCAAGAATAAACATAATCGTAAAGAGTATTGAACTCTCTCAAGCTCAAGGAAGAAGAGATTACCAATCTGAGAACATCTGTGATGGAGCAAGAAGAGAAAATTAGACATCATGAAGTGGTGGCGATCCAAATGGAGAAATAACATGAAGAAAAGATTGAGTAACTTGAAGAACAAGCCAATCTGATCTCCAAATCTCTCAGGGAAAAATTGAAGAATGTGACAAAATAAGCTTGTCCATGAAGGCATTCGAGAAGCAACTAGACCAGGAAAAGAGAGAAAATGTGAAGATAGAAATGAAACAAGTACAGACTAGTGGATTAGAGCATGAGGAATGTAAAGCATCAATTCATGCAAATAATAAAGAATGTGAAAGATTGAATGCCAATCTAATGGCTCTCAGAGAAGAAATGGAGCAAGTAAAACAAAGAGGATTGAAAAATGATTCAAGAAAAACATGTTGTCAAAGATGCTCAAAGAATAAGGAGGATGAAAAGGATAGCTCTAACATGCAATCAAACAAGAATCAAACCAAGGTGACTAACATTGGATGATCCAATTCAATCAAGAAACCCAATGCATCCAGGTATGAAAGAAAATTTAATGGATGTTTTTATTCATGTTATGGTTTTGGTCACAAGGCCGCGGAGTGTAAAAGGCTCAAGATAGACAAAGAACATCCATGGAGGGATAGAAAATCTGAGTCTGAGAAGAATAGGAAGTGTTTTAATTGTCATGAAAGAGGACATTGTATGATGGAAAAGTGACAATCAAGCATGGGAATATACAAGTACCTCTTCCTCGTACTCCGACCTCCCGAGGTCGTGTTGAGACAAATGGTGAATGTTGAATGTGAATGGATACGAACAAAGCTAATCGAGTAATCTTATATCCTCAATACACAATAATGGAATCTATGAATCTAAGGTGAGGAAGGCCCTCCTAACCTGAATTGGTGTAATGGTTCATTCAGATATAATGGTTGTTCGGAGGCTCCAATCAATGTCGAGCTCTTTCGAGATCCTATTTCTTGGTTGTTGGATACATGGGAAGTGACGTGTGGGAGATTCATATATATCTCCGCAAAGGTCATGAAAATGGTGATGAGCAATTTAGTGGATTTGTAGTTAACTATGGGTGATTTTCTGTCTAGCCCAAAAAGTATTAGATTGATTAGCTTCTATGTTTAATACGAAGAACTGTAATATAATATCTAACAGGGAGTGGTGAGGATCTAAATACCAATGTTCGTAAGTTGGTATCACTACCGAACTGATTTGTAGGCCCGTTGGTTTGTGGGACTTGGGGATCACAAACATGAGTTATTGTTGTTGTTGACCTATTATGGTCATGTGAAGAATCAATCCCTTCTCCTAACTATCCAAAGAATCATATGCCTTTTCACCTCTATGTTTAGAACTAGAAGTTGTATAATTTTCTCAGAGTACCTAACAGGTGTTCTGGCAACTTGAATGCGTAAGCTAGTATCTATGTCAATAAGGAGGTCTCCTACATCAGGTTGTGGAACCAAAGGATCACAACCAAATGTTTGCTCTCTTTCAATCCTCGCATACGATCATTCGATGTTTTATCAAGGTAATCTATAGTTTGGATGGTTTGACCAAAATGTGTAAGCTTTATCATCTTTGATGTTTAATCCTCTTAGTTGTTCACTAATTGCTTGTAAGTTTGTTGTTGCTCGAAAGACCTGTATCCTAAGGTCTTGATCTATATCAGCTAATGTCATGGGTAGATTTGGCTGAGGCACTATGGGTTCAAATATATACTCTCTAGGCTCTCTAGGTCCTGTGATTGTCATACAAAATGATTCAACTTTTAACTAAAATTAATAAACTGATTACTAAATAAGTATTTACACTATGCAAGCATTCTTCTATTTTTGTATTTTCAATGACGCATTTCAATGAAATTGAAGAGCAGCTACTCTAGTATATTTATAAAATGGACAACTAATCTAGTAATAGAATAAAAACAAGCAAAGTAGCCTAGTATGGCTATTTGCCTGTGCAGTTGTGATTTTATCCTAAGTATCTAAGCAACTATATATTTTGAATTGAAAAGACTCTCGATCCTACCTCAGAAGTGAGGAATGAATCATAGTTTCTCAGAAACTATCAATCCCCATAGCTTCCCTGGTGATATCGAGAGAAAAATTTTGACTGAAATAAAATAATTCACTACTCTATTTGATAGCTCAAACTTGTTGTTTACAGAACAATAGTGGTAAATCTAGTTTTGTGTGATTTCATCCCCTCAAGTTTGATCTCCTCATTCCTTCGTGTCCTCGTGAATCCGAGAAAGTGTGTATATGATAGTATCAACAGAATGACAACATTCTAACAATGAAAACTTTAGATATAGACCGAATACAATGCGAGTAGGAGAGGAATAACACAAGTGAACAGATCTTGACTATGCAATTCCTAGCGGGATTTATCATGGGAATACAAAACTAAAGTGCACCGAGAGTTTCAAAACTATCCTTGTGACAAAACAAAACTCAGAACTTTAATGGATTCTATTTTATAAATGAAGCTATTCTATGCTAAGCTGATTGTATGGAACAACAATGGAACAAGACTGAAACAAGAAGATTATATGACCTCTAAACAACAAAGGAAAACTAATAACTGATGCAAAACATGAAGCTAGTAGAATTCTAAGTAAGAAATTGAAAGACTGAATAAGAGAATTGAGAAGATGAGGGGCCATTTGCTTGAAAACAAGCTGGCTATTTATAACCAATGCATTTACCAGAGGGTAACTCCCATTTGAACTCTTTTACTATAAACAATGGAAAAACACTATTACCAGGGGACCAAAAACATTAATGCAAGCCAAAGTGGTTGAAGAAAGTGTGTAAATTTGAAGATTTATGTTTGACGCGATCGTTGAAAGAATATGGAAAATGCATATAGGACCATTGCCCTATGCAAGGCGGTGGTTACGGGACCGCCGCCCTATCCTGGGTGGTGGTCACGGGACCACCGCCAGGGGTGTGCGCTTTGTCACCGAGGACAACAAAAAAGCAAGAAAACAGGGGGAAAAGGGCAAAACAAAGCATGCAAAGAGGCCGAGCAAAGCATGTGGGATACAAGTGTATACTTGGCGAGCCTTTCTGGATTCCGAACACCTTACAAGGAGACCTGTATCATCATTGGGGCATGTGTAACATCATTCCGGTGGTGTAGTACCCTACAATTTTAGGTATGTACATATTGCCCCCTCGAGAAGCATCTTAGCCATGAAGAGGCGTAAAATGGTGGATCTGAGTATGGCGGTCCCAAAATGGGGAGTTAGGAGTTATACCTGACACGCCCATGTGCTGGAAAGTCGCCATCCAAGATCCCGCTACCTACAAAAATGAAAAAAGGGGACTCAAGTGCAGATAGATAAAATAAATTGAGAAATAAGGCTGAATTGATATGAAAAGAGGACTTACCATCTACGTGAGGTTTAGAACTTACCTCTATCGGTGCTCCAACCCTACGAAAGACATTCAAAATCAAATTAAGAGGGCTATTTATATAAAACAAAGTCATTTTACTATTCATTTGTGTGGATTGATTTGATATTTTTGAGCTCTAGGACCCACGGTGATGGTTTTCGGCGAGAGCATAGTCAAAACGTTCATGGTGAGATAGCAATCATGCCTCCGAGAGCGAACATCGACCCAAAGTCTCAGTTAGTTCTTCTTGATTTATTATTTTTAAACCTAAAATGTGGAAGTGATGAAATCTTTGTCTTGGGGGTCATTTTTGAAAATATTAGTTTTAAACATGTCTCTAGGGGGCTTCCCATAGGGTAGGTTTTCATTTTAGAAAAAATGGTATATTCATTTGTTTTTGGGCATTTTTAAGGTATGTGACCCATTTGAGTTCAAGCGGGACAGACCGCCGCCCTATGTGTAGGCGATGGTTATGGGACCGCCACCTTAGAAGGTGGCGGTTACGAACCGCCACTCGCATGTATGGCGATCCATGACAAGAAAGCTAAAAAAAGATTTCTTGTATTTACTTTTGCACTTTTAGCATTTTTACGTGTTTTTAATAGTCTTTCCAATTGGATTTTAGTACTAACTTACTCCTTTTTTGTGTTTTTTGGTGTATGCAGAAGGAGGAGTATATTAGATGGATCTGGGAGAGGGAGTGTGATTGGCTCCAAGATCATAGAAGCACTCTCTCAGGCAGAGTGAGATACCCTTCAGAGGGCTGGCATTTGGAGGATTGCGCAGGTCCCTCATGTTGCACCTGCTAGTCACATACTATGTGACTTATTTTCTTACTGGGATGCGGATCAGAACACCTTCCAATTTCTAGGAGTTAGGGGTGAGTGGTCCATCACCCTGGAGGATGTTTACCGTATACTAGGGGTTCCGATCCTTGGGCAGTGGCTGTCTCTTAAGATAATAGTATCGAGATCACAGGTGGTTCAGTGGGCCACCTACATGGGAGATGCAATTGTATCAATGGGATCAAAGAAGGGCGTGAGGATCCACTCTATCATTGAGTCAGACATTCTCGTGCTCCGCAAGGCCATCATGGGCATCCTTTCTTTGAGACTGATTGGGGACAAGGGAGGGGACACCCTCTTATATTGTTGGGCCCCCATTATTGCACAGATTGAGGGCCATGGACATGTCTATGCTTGGGGAGTAAATATCCTCGAGACTACCTACCATGATTTATACAGGGGTAGTCGACTCCAAGGATCAACTTAAGCCACCCAACTCTTATCATGAGTCATGTGTATGAGCATATTATCCCATATGGGATAGGTGTAGAGGTAGAGGATCCCGGGGCCATCAGGCAGCGAGGTGGATGAGGATGACTGTTCTTAGAGCACCCCATCGACAAAGTGGCCTCTTTGACCATCGCAGACACATGAAGCCACCCCTTATCGTGCCATGGAAAGGGTATGGGGAGAGGAGACTGTTACATTGATTTCCTATCGACTACCAACTAGTTGATAGACATGGTGGGAAAGTTAGAGATCCACCCTTTTGATAGAGTACCGCAGCACCCGGCCTCCCCTATAGTGACATGCTTCCTCCGACGGGGCCAGTGTATAGATCTATCCGTGAGGCTCGGGGAGGTCCTAGAGGTCGAGGTTGGACTATTTTTACACCTGGTGTTCCTATTGCGGCTAGGAGGGTGGTGCGTGCATGAGGGAGAGCCAGTGCTCCTCAGGAACCCTTACTTTGGATTGCTACCGGTCCCGCCCATAGCAGTGATGAGCCCATTGACGTGGACTTTGAGTCTGAGGAGTTCACTGGGGGAGAGACATAGGAGGAGACATAGGAGATGGAGATTAGTGAGACGGGTGGGAGAGATGATAGTGATCCCGAGTGGCATGACACTTAGGAGATCCTATGGGCCAAGAGGGTAGAGCGGAGCGCAGAGAGGGTAACTCTGGTCTCAGAGGAGTTGCTCTCTTAGGACTTAGGTGGAGATGGCAAGTCTGTGCAGGCCATCACATTTCCCAGAGATGTGGGAGAGGGACACCGCCGTGGGCAGAGTGTCGCGTGTGTGGCGGCGTGGATCCTAGAGATCATTCTTGGAGGTCCGAGAGATCCAAGTGAGTTGTCACTCTTCTCTTGACATTTGTTTTAGTTAGAATTGCCTTAGTTGTTATTTATTTTTGTTTTTTTACTCTTGGTTTTATCTTTTGATTATTTTCTAACTTGTTTTCTCCTTTGTTTTACGCAACTGCCGATGAGTGGCGAGACTTTATTCGTCGAGTATGCACCGATACCCTATTGCTCCCCTCGAAGAAGACCCATGTTGATCTTTCCATGGACATGGGGATCCTTCAACACCCGGTAGGCATACTGATGTTTTTGCCTCTATCTAGCATGCGACGAAGATCATGACTTCTCTCCGTGCCGAGGTAGCTGGATATAGGACGATCGATTGCTTGATGAGGAGTCATTCTTATAGCGAGATGGCAGCTACTGGTCATGACCGTGAGCCCTCGGTGTATTCAGAGTGTCGGCGTAGCTGGAGTCCTAGGCGTGGTTGTGCACCCTTTGAGGGATCCCATAGGGATTGAGAGACCATTTTTGTAGCATTTTGTCAGATATCTATATGAGTGTTTTTGTACTTTTCGGGCTCATTGAGCGTTTTGACCATGCCTAGTGCATGATGGCATTATATATGAAACTTGATTTATATATATATATATATATATTTTTAGATCCAGACTCTTGGTGCCTAGAATTTTGTGACTCATTTCCACATGTGTACTTAGATGTTTTTAGAATACTTGTTTTCATGTTTTTCAGAATGTATGTAATGGATGAAAAATGATAACAAATGTTTTACTTTGTATGTTTTTGTAATGCCGATATGAGATGATACAAACATATGGTAGCTTTGAACTTCCGACCTCTTTGGGAAATATTTGTAATTTCTTCTTATGTTGGCAAAACATGATGAATTTAAAGTGATAAAGAGATGAACTTTCCCCAATCCCAATTCCACGCAACTAGTAAGATGTGAGGGCTCAACACCAAGAGTTAGGAAGGGCACAAGTTGTATGATTTTGACTGAATGGAAATATGAGAGACAAACAAACAAGTAATGAAACTAAACATAGACCTACACATCTATCCTACTCAAAGATACCACCAAGCTTAGAAGGCCACTTACTTCCCGTTTATCTAGACTTAGATTCATAAATGGCAATTTGGTTGAAAAATTTAGTTTTGAAGATTTGATCTCTTTGGAATTTGGACATTTGTTTTCTTTTAATAGAACTTGATTCGTGTTTTTAGCATACCAAGATTTGTTAATTTGTGTGACTGGACCCCTCACACCCTACCTCATGCTACTAGTAAGAAGCATGGGTTTGTCACCAAAGGCAAGATATAGGTGAGTAAGGGCACTCCTTTCCTTTCCCAACCTCAC
The DNA here is from genome assembly GCA_018340775.1 of Taxus wallichiana var. yunnanensis. Taxonomy (NCBI): domain Eukaryota; kingdom Viridiplantae; phylum Streptophyta; class Pinopsida; order Cupressales; family Taxaceae; genus Taxus; species Taxus wallichiana. The sequence goes on from CM031235.1 coordinate 947,678,364, forward strand.
ACCACTAGTAAGAGATGTGGGCTTATCACCAAAGGTTGATGGGGCAAAGAAGTATGTAAAATAAAATATTTTGTTTGCTTGGTGCTTTTGATTTCATTTGATTTTGACATTTTTGATCTATGACTTTGGGATATCCTTTCTTTCAAAGAGATTTTAAGAGGGATAGATGTGACACCAAGATGCTTCTAGAACAGACCGTATGTAAGGAAAAATTCACCTAGTAGAAAGAACGAGCAAAACCAAGTATGTGGACCTCGGTGTGGTTTTCACAATACTTGTCTGTCAATACTTGATGAGAAGATTTGAAAATACTTGATGATGTTTGAAGAGATGTGATTTGAATGCTTTTTCCAATACGTTCAAAAATTTGTAACAGATTTCTTTAAGAGTAAGTTCTGGACTACAAATTTTTATGAAATGAGTGGACAGAATGAAACAGCTAAATGACTAATGCAATGTAGGTAGCTATAATGTACAAGTGGTGATTCTGATGTTTTATGCGTAAAACCATTTAAGATGTAAGGAATTGATAGTTTCACTGAATTCCTCACCTTCTAGTGTGCACAAAAGATATGCATTGTTTCCATAGTCCTTCATGACTCGGTATGGGCCCAACCACTTGGGCCGGAACTTTCTTCCTTCACCGGTTTTCTTATCGATCCGGCATCTAGTCTTAGAACTAAATCTCCCTCATATATTTCTCACTCATAGACCTTTTTATTATCTGCACGCTGCACATCCGGTCAAAGATAGGCTCTGTGTTGTTGTTTGGCATTTAACTTGCCTCGTCAAGGATTTCCAGATTGAGAGAGGCGTGCCTCCCTGTAAGCTTCTTCATCCAAAATACCTTGTAATGAGATACAGAGACTAGGTATTTCAACCACAAGTGGGAGAAATTATTTTGCTCCAAATACTAGCGAGAAAGGAGTTCCTCTTGTTGGTGTTCTTACCGAGGTTCGATGGGCCCACAAGGTCGGATATAGTTTTAAATACCAATCTCACTTCTTCTCCTTCGACTATTTTGAGGAGAATAGCCTTTAACGTTTTGTTTGTCACTTGAACTTTCCCATTGGCTTGAGGGTAGTAAAGAGAGGTTGTGTGATGGTTTATCTTGAACTTGCTACATAACTCACAGACTTTGTCATTTTTAAAGGACATGCCATTATCTGAGATAATGACTTGTGGGACACCATACTTGTAGATAATTTGGTTTAGAATGAATTTGGTAATTACCGAACCTGGTACGGTGGTGAGAGGCATGGCCTCCACCCATTTGGTAAAATATTCCGTGGCTATAATTATAAAGTTATGGCCATTGGTTGATGAGGGAGAGAATTTCCCTATCAAGTCTAGACCCCATGTGGAGAAGGGCCACGAGGTCGCTATTGGTTGTAGGGATTGTGCTGGCATGTGAATCTCGTGAGAGAATTCTTGGCATTTGTGGCACTTATGTACAAATTCCACTGCATCATGCTCGAGAGTGGGCCAAAATATCCCATCCAATGTATTTTTCGAGTGGTGGTGTGACCACCAAAGTGGCCTCCACATATCCCACTATGGGATTCATGAAGAATCTTCTTGGATTCTTCTATGTCGATGCATCTTAGAAGCATGATGTCGAAGGCTTTACGATAGATTACCCGTTCTAAGACAACATATTTAACAATAATAATGCATAACTACCTTCTTTGTTGTGATGTGGCACCCTCCGAGTATGTGTGGTATATGATGAAATTAATGATATCGTATACCAAGGACATGTAGAGATGGGAGGCCTGGTTTCGATGAAGTATATACACTCATCGAAAAGTCCAGTTTACCGATCACCTCCATCTAGTGGATTTTTAGCTAGCCAATCTGCAATGATTTTTCCCTTAATGGATTTTTGGTTTACGAATGTCAACTTGAATTCACCCATTAAGGTTATGAAACGTCCAACCTTTTTAGATAAAGACCCTTGCGTGAGAAACATTCGTAAATGATCTGTCTTTACAATGACCCTCATTTCTTGGTTTAACATGTAATGTCTTAAACGTTTTGTTGCAAAGACTATGGCAAGGCATTCTCTCTCTACCTGTGTGTAACGTGTTTCATAATCAAGAAATGTTCAGCTAATGAAATAGACCACACGTTCCCATTTATCATTGTCTTCTTGAGCCATCATGTAGGCGAGCGAGACATGGGTGGCTCGTGAGTATAGGATCAAAGGGCATTCGGCTTGAAGGCATTAGTGTGGGTGGAGACAACAAGAAGTGTTTAACTACTTTGAAGGCCTTGTTGCATTCTTCAGTCCAATCAATGTTATAATATTTATTTAATAGATTGTTGATTGGATGAATGGAAAAACTTAAATCTAGGATGAACCTACAGATTGCACCGAGTTTCCCAAGAAATGACCTGATTCCAGACTTGTCCGATGGTGGGATAATTTTGAGAACAACCCAGTATTTTGGCTGGATCAACATCAATCCCTCATGAAGATATAATGTAGCCCAGAAGTTTGCCTCCTATCACACCAAACACACACTTCTCTGGATTTAATGTGACGCCATATTCAATTAATCGTGAGAGGATGATACAAAGCACTTCTAGATGATCACAACATTTCTTGGCCTTGGCCAACAAGTCATCCACATATGATTCCACAATTTTATGGATAAGATCGTGGAATATATATGTCATTTCCCACTGATACGTAGCGCTAGCATTCTTAAGACCAAATGACATGACAACGTAGCAATAAGTTCCCTAGGGAGTTATGAATGTAGTTTTGGCTTGATCTTGTTCAGATATTTTAATCTAATTATACCCTGAGAACCCATCCATGAGGGACAACAGTTCAAATCCAGCTGTTGCATCAACGATAATGTCGATGGATGGTAATGGGAAGTCATCCTTGGGAAAATCTTTGTTAATATCCCGAAAATCTATGCAAATGCGTATCTTCCCATTCTTTTTTAGAACAAGGATGATATTAGATACCCATTGTGAATAGTCAACGGGCTTGATGAATCCTACTTGGAGAAGTTTTATTACTTCCTCTTTTACCATGAGAGCCACTTTTGGTTTCATTGATCTTGACTTCATTTAATTGGTTTCGCATCCTGGTTTAGTGACAAAATTAAGTACATGCAACATGCGGTGCAATGCCCGTCATTTCTTTATAGTTAAATGCAAAATCCTTTTGATGTTTTTGAGGATTTGGGTGTGTATTTCTATCTCCTTTGAAGTTAACGAGGATTCCAACTTCAAATTCTTGGTTTTTCCTCCATTCCAATGTTTATGTCAATGGTTTCTTCTATCAAATAAGTGTTACCTTCTTCAAATTCAGGTGGGGCTGGAGGTAGTTCCAAGCTTTCTCCATTTTCTATCTCATAGATATCGAGATCCTTATGTGGAGGAGACTCTACCATGGGATTTCCAAAATAGGAAGAGGAATGTGGTATTAGGGAAAGATCAACTATACGGTGAGCAAGGTGTAGCTCCACATAGGCGTTTAGATATTCGAGAGTGATTCTATCATCGTCAAAGTGATCCATGATAGAAAAATCATCCTCAGCTTCTCCATGAGTTAGGAGTGAGTTTTTGGTATTTTACACACTAATGGTTTGGTATGAAGTGATACCATGAAATTTTTATCCTCCAACTCGTTGTTTGGAGTGAAACGGAAGCTGAGGTTGCTATTGAGTCTGCGAGAAGGTTCTGCTCTCGTGGGATTGCTTCAATTGATATGAAGTTAAATCCCTTGCTTAGATCTAGTACTATTGTTTTATAGAGTTGTAAATGTTCCGGCCTAGTTTCATATATTTCGAGACTTGGTTTGCAACTAGTTGCGAGTCTCCTAGCACTCTAATGTCATTGACACCCATTATTTTGGCTAGGATGAGGCCAAGGAGGAGAGCTTCATAATCAGCCCTATTATTTGTACATTCAAAGTTTAATTTAAAGGTGAAAGGTAGGATCTTTCCCTCGGGTGAAGTAAAGATCACTCCCACCCTAGCTCCAAAGTGACATCTAGCTCCATCGAAGTGGAGATTCCAACACTTGCTTGGAAAAATGGATGTTGGGATATCTATTATATCTAGTTCCTTTGCTTTGGTTACTTCTATCATAAAAAAATTTCTTCGATGGAAGAGAAGCAATTCCCGTGAGTGTGTCCCATACCCATAAAATCAAATGGTAGGAGAATTGATAAGTCCTTCTCTAAACTCGACAATTTTGTGGTAGTCCATGGTGACACCGCTTTTATAACATTGATCTCATTTTTGAGTGTTGGAATGTCCTCGGATGGATTTGTAATTTCTAATTCCGTGGTGGGTATCAAATCTTCTTTTGGTTTTGAATTAATTGGTTTGATGAGTTTATTTTTGGGAGTTCAAACTCGAGTGAATGTCCTGGTCTTTTCTTCAAATCAGCTAGGTGTATATCGAAGGGTTTTGGGTTACCTTGCACCAAAAATATTTTCCTAAGTGTAGAAATATTATTTCTTGGAATAACATGGAAGGGATTTCCTTCATGCGGTGTATCCACAGCCGAATAAGGATCATATTATAGTTAGTTTCTGATCTATAATATAAAACTCGATGAGGACCGTCTTGGGTCCTAAAGTGACTAGTAAAACTATGGTTCCAATTGAAGTGGGTTTGAGACTATCATAACCTCTTAGCGTATTTTGCGTTGTGGAACAATTCATCTCTCCATATCCTAACTTTTGAAGAAAAGCAAAGGGGACTATGTTAACTCTTCGCTCCAAAGATCGACCATTGCATGTTTAACATAATTATTATAAATCCATACTTGCAAATGCAAAGATGGATCACCTCTTCATGCAATCTCAACATCTCGTTGGCATTTTTCTTATATCGAATATAAAATTCGTATCCCTATCCGAATTCCCGGTGGATAAATGTCAAAGTCTACATGGTTTACCCGCATTTCTAGAGGAGGAGTGATGTTGATTAAATGTCCAAGGCCTAATGCTTCTAAGAGGGTAGCTCTGTGGGTGGGAGAGTTTTTAACAAATCCAAAAATAAGACGTGAGAGAAGGTTTTAGTTAAATCATAGCGCTTTATGGGTTTTACCAATGTTTGTTGAGCACCGTCTGGCTCTAATGAATAACTTGGAGTTGGTTGAGAAGAATAATCCCGTGTTCTTGTTATGGTTTCTACGGGTAGCTCGGTGTCTAACTCTACCAAACCAACTATCTTAGTTTGAGGTCGAGTTCCTAATTGGGGATGCGGTGGTGGATTTAATGAAGTTGAAGCTTCATGATCATTGTTTCTGTTATTGTTAGAATGGTTTGGGAGCGGATCATTAAAGATCTTGAGGGGTGCATTTTGAGGGGAAACTGCCCCTGCATAAGTGTTTGGCATGGGCACTATAGAATTTGCTAAAAACATATCTATAAAGAGTTATTTTTGATCTTATGGAAAACGATGCATGAATTTATTGTATTCACGACAAGTCCTAGTATCGTAGCCTTGAATCTTGTGGAAGACACAATATAAATTGGGATTATAACTTCGAGGATGTTGGTTTATAATGCTTGGCCCCAAATTCTTGATAAGGTTGTTGATTGTTGGAGTTTAAATTTTGAGGTCATGTTGTCTTTAGTTTTGACTCGATATCCAAATTGGTTTCGATTTGGACTTTGTGTTTGGATTTGTCGTTGTTTTTGTTTCCATAGTGAGCGATTAAAATCCACCACATTGATTTTTGGAGCAAAATTGTTATTTCACCGATTATTAACGGTGGTGAAATATTTACAACATTTACCCTTTTAACTTAGTCCATTACTCCATCATTGTAACTTTCTGCTATTCTTGTTAAGGATCTTAGGTCCTTGATTAGCATTCCCATATTAGAATAGGCCGCAGTGTTTTGATTAGAAGTGGTTAATTTCCCATTTGTCCCATATGTCTTACGACCACTATCTATCACTTTGCTTGGTCAATTCGGAGAGCACTCTCGAGTACTTCATCGTAGGTTCTTAGTGGGAATTTCTGGACTTCCTCCTTTATCTCTCTATTGAGAGAATTAAGGAATAAATCACATAGCTCCATTTGATCCATGTTTGGAGCACTCACCGATGAGTAGAGAACCGTACACCATCTTTGGATAAAATGAGCAAAGTGGATTCATTATGTTCTTGTTTAATATGAAGGAATTCCTTGATTCATGTTCTTAATAATTTGTTCATGTCAAAGCTTTGATGAACTCGACATGAGTTATTTAAATGAGTGTATTGAAGCTTCAGGTATTCTGTAATACCAATCAAGGGCAATACCTTCCAAGGTCTTAGGGAATATTTTAGCGACAACCCCATCCCAAGGGAGTAATTCCCATATGGCTGTGGCATAGGCCTTAATGTGTGCATTTGGGTCCCCTTCCCCTTTGTATTTGGGTAAATCGAGAAGAGGTCTTGGAAGCATAACACTTCATATGGTGAAGTCTAGGGCTCTTTTAAATATTCTGTATAAGTCCCTACCACATAGGCCTCGACCATCGATGGTGCTTGTTAAGGGGGTGGAGGTGGAATGGGTTGTTGATATGGCATAGCATATGCATTTGTAGGGACATAAGGGAATCCCTGTGGTTGAACAAACATCCCGGGAGAAGAGAACATGTCTCCTTGTGGTGACTTTGAATAAATGTTTAAGTAAGGAGGAGCATTGTTCTAGTGACGGGTTGTTTGGTGCCAAGTCGGGTGGTGTCATGTTTTCAACTTGGAGTGGCATTTGAAAATGTGGTCCTAGTTGGTGTTTCATGTGGGTAACTATAAGGATTTTGAGGAGGCATGCCTAACGTTCCTGTTCTATAAGGAGGTCAATTTGACTAGAGTGATGTGGAGGGTTGGGGATTCCTTTTTCCCAAAATATGAATTCGGTGTGCTTGAGCAAGTTCCACCCTCTAACCTTTCTCAACTAAGGCTGAAATAACCTCTATCGGTGAAGACACAGGTTTTTCCTTAATGGTGTCTATTGTATACCTTGAGGTTGTATAGGGGTATGATACCCTGCTATGAATTGATCGTTACCTTGCGAAGCTTCACGGAGGGTATTTCCCATAGGTGGAGGAATGGGGGTGTTTTCCGGAATAGGGTATCGATTGTATTCATAAACTACCTATAGGTGGATACATATTTTGGAAGCGTTGTTCACTTTTAGCGAAGCGTGCTAAGTACTCCTCATCCAAAAAGGGGAGTGGGTCTAACTATCTACTGATCTGTGGTCTAAACAAGACCTGAGGAGATGAAGTGGATTCTCCAAGAAACATCATATCATTAGACCACGAGGGCTCTAGCTATTGTGTTTGTGCAAGCTGATAAAACTCCTCAATTCGGAATGAAGATCTTGAGCTAGTTCTTTGAGGGGGAGTTTGTGATGACAAGTAATTACTTGAATAGTTATCACCCATGTAGAAAGCGAGGGTGATGGTTGTTTATTTGTTTTATCAGAGTTGACTTCGAGACCTAAGAGAGGTCTACCATATGCATTATATCTTGACATATTTGGGGGGTATATGAATACCCGCAGAATAATGGGAAAGAGAGAAGGTGGATGGAAGAAAGGAAAATTAATAAAAGGAAGAAGCTGTTTGTTCACGTTAGGTTCACCAATTTTGTATGATGCAAACGTGACAAGTGAGCATGGGAATCTACAACTACCTCTTCCTCATACCACCTCCCGAGGTCATGTCAAGCCGATCGGTGAATGTTGAATGCAAATGGATACGAGATAAGATAATCGGTAATCTTATATCCTCAATACGTAATAATGGAATCTATGAATCTAAGGCAAGGAAGGTCCTCCTAACACTGAATTGGTGTAATGGTTCATTTGGATATAAAGGCTGTTCGGAGGATCCAATCAATGTTGATCTCTAACAAGATCCTATTTCTTTGTTGTTGGATACGCGGGAAGTGACTCGGGAGCTTCGTATATATCTCCGATACAAGGTCATGAAAATGGTGATGGGTGATTTAGTGGATTTGTAGTTAACTATGGGTGATTTTTCGGTCTATCCCCAGAACGTATTAGATTGATTGGCTTCTATGTTTAATATGGATAACTATACTATAATATCGGCGGGGAGTGGTGAGGATCTAAATACCAAAGCATTCGTAAGCGGTATCAATACTTAACTGATTTGTAGGCCCATTGGGTTGTGGGACTTATAGATCACAACCATAAGTTCATGGTTGTTGTGGACTCATTATGGTCATGTGAAGAATCAATCCCTTCTCTTAACTATCTAGTAAGCGTATTCCTTTTCAGCCTCTATGTTTAGAACTAGAAGTTTTATAATTTTCTTAGAGTACCTAACAGTGTTACGGAAACTTGAATGCGTAAGCTAGTATCTATGTCAATGAGGATGTCTCTCATGCGTCAAGTCAGTGGAACCAAAGGATCGCAACCAAAAGTTTTCTCTCTTTTGAATCCTTGCACAATCATTCAAATGTTTCATCAAGGCAGTCCATAGTTTGGATGGTTTGACCAAAATGTGTAAGCTTTGTCGCCTTCGATGTTTAATCCTCTTAATTGTTCACTAATTTCTTGTAAGTTTTCTTTTTCTTGAAGACCTGTATCCTAAGGTCATGATCTATATCAGCTAATGTCATGGGTAGATTTGGGCAAGCTACTATGGTTTCAAATATATACTCTCTAGGTTCTCTAGGTCATGTGATTGTCATACAAAATGATTCAACTTTTAATTTAAAATTAATAAACTGATTACTAAAGAAGTATTTACACTATGCAAGAATTCTTATATTTTTGTGTTTTCAATGACACATTTCAATGAAATTGGATAGCAATAACTCTAATATATTTAATAAATGGACAATTAATCTAGTAATGTAATAAAAACAAGCAAAGTTTCTGGTATGGATATTTTCCTATGCGCTTGTGATTTTATCCTAATTATCTAAGCAACTATATATTTTTGAATTGAAAAGACTCTCGATCCTAACTCAAAAGTGAGGAATGAATCATAGTTACTCGAAACTATTCTACTCCAATGGATTAGATGAAATATCAACAACACTTGCACAAGATGGATATGTGGCTTCCTAACAAAGAAAAACAACACTAACTAAGCATGCAATGAAAGAAAATAAGAATTCTAAAAAATGAAAGACTAATCTATTGCAATGAGAAATTCGAGGGCAAATTTGAGGGGCCATTTGCTTGAGCACAAGCCAACTATTTATAGCATTTGCATTTACCCAAGGTAAAAACCAAATTGAACTCTTAAACTATAAACAATGGCAAAACACTATTCTAGGGAACCAGAATCATTAATGCAAGCCCAAGGTGGTGAAAAAAAGATGGTAAATGTTGAAATTTATGTGAGTCATGTTAAAAGAGAATTCTAGAAAATGCGTAAAGGACCGCCACCACGAGCGGGGCGGCGATTACAGACCGCCGCCTTGATCGGGCGGCGATCCACGAGACCGCCGCCTGTGTAGGTGGTAGTTTCATAATCAAGAGAAAAAGGAAAATAAAAGAGGGGAAAAGAGAAAAGCAAAGCACACGGGGGCTAAGTGGGGCATGCAGGATGATAACGCATACTTGGAGAGCTTTTCCGGATCCCGAACACCTTGCGAGGAGACCTGTATCATCATTGGGGCACATGTTACGTTGTTCCAATTGTGCAAGCGTACCTACAATTTTGGGTACGTACATATTGTTTCCCCTCGGAGAAGTGTTTTAGCCATGAAGAGGCGTAAACGGTGGTCCGAGTATGGCGGTCCCGAAATGGGAAGTTGGAAGTTATACCTAATACGTCGTGTGTCGAAATGACACCATCTAAACTTCCCGCTCCTACAAAATGAAAAGAGAACTCAACTGCAGATAGACAAGATAGATCAGAAAATAAACGCTAAAATAATGGGAAATGTGGGCGTACCATTTGTGTGGGGATAAGAACTTACCTTCGTCGGCTCTCCAAAACCTGCGAAAAAAACATTCAAAACAAGTCAGTTGTTATATATATGAAAGTGGGCCCATTTTCCTATTCATTTGCGCGTGTTGATTTGATTGATTCCGAGCCTCGGGACCCACGGTGACGGTTTCTTATGAGAGTAGAGTCAAAATGTTCGTGACGAGATAGCGATCATGCCTCCGCGTGCAGATCATCGACCCGTGAGATCACAGGTTAGTTCTCCTCAATTTATTGTTTTTACCTCCAAACTTTTAAAATGCTAAAATATTTGTCGTGGGGGGGTTATTTTTAAAATGTTAGGTTCAAAAGGTCCATCTAGGGGGCGTCTACTAGGTAGGCTTTGTTTTTAGTTAAAATGGTCCTTTTTCATGTTTTTGGCCTTTTAAGTTTAAAAACCCGCGTGGGTTTCGAGACATCATCGCCACCCTGCTGGGGCGGCGGTTACATGACCGCTTACCTTGTTAAGAGCGACGGTTACAAGACCGCCGCCTTCAAGGCGGTGGTTGAGAAACCGCCGCCCGCTCAAGGCGCATTCTTTTACTGAGAATGTCAAAAGAACACTTGTTTGAGGTTGTTTTTGCATTTTTAGCATTTCTATGTGTTTTCATGATTTTTCTAATGTCATTCAGATGCTAAATTACTTTGTTTTGCATGTTTTTGGGTGTATGTAAGTGAGAGAGGAGTAAATTTGATGGAGCCGAGAGAGGGAGTGTGACTGGCTCCCAGCAGTACTAGACGCCCTTTCACAGGACGAGCAGGATACTCTTTAGAGGGCGGGTATACTACGTATATCACGGGTACCACATGTTGCACCATCCAGGTCACATACTCGTGACTTATTTTCCTATCTTGGGATGTTGATCGAACACCTTCCGATTACTGAAAGGGTCCGAGGTGAGTGGACCATCACATTGGGAGGATGTTTACCATATCCAGGGGGTCCCGATCATCGGGAGGTGACTCACCCTCGAGACAGCGGTTTCACGGCCCAGATAGCATAGTGGGCTTCTTACATGGGAGAAGCGATCATCTCCACGGGTTCAAAGAAGGGGGTCGAGTTCGATCTATTCCTATTTTCCCATCCCCTTACTTCGTCAAAGCTATTATGGGGATCATTGCCTCGAGATTGATCGGGGACAAGGGAGGAGACACACTTGCTATATTGTTGGTCCCCCATCATTGCATAGATCAAGGGTCATGGCCATATTTACGCCCTGGGAGCAGGATATACTTGGGACTACCTACCACGACTTATATAGGGTAGTCATTTTACAGGACGATCTTTGAGCCACCCGACCACGGTCATGAGTTGGGTCTATGAGCACTTCATCCCCTATGACAAGAGGGTGTAGAGGTGACAGATCTCGGAGGCTGAGGGCAGCCGATGGGCGGATATGTTAGTGCTCGAGCACCTCATCAGCCGATTGCTTCTCTAACCACCGATGACATGGAGGCCACACCATATCGACCATGGCATGGCATATGGGGTGAGGAGGATCTTACCTTGATCTCTGCTCCACCACAGGGCAGCTTATTGAGAGTGGGGCAAGTGGAGATACACCCCTTTGGCCGAGTTCCTCAGTAGTTTGGCCTACCTTACATGGGCATGCTTCCCCTGATAGTTCCAATATAGAGGTCAGTTCGAGAGGCCAGAGGGGGTCCTAGAGGCCGGGGTTGGACAGTTGTTACACTTGGCATTCCTATTGCAGCCGGGAGGGTAAAGACGTGCCCGAGGAGAGCCGGTGCTCCTCGGGCACCCTTACTTCAGATTACCGCGGGTCCTGCCATAGTAGCGATGACCCCATCAACATAGAATCCGAGTTTGAGGAGTTCATAGGGAGAGACAGAGAGGAGGAGACGAGGAGGACAAAGATCCCGAGTGGCATGACACTTAGGATATCATGTAAGCAGAGAGGCGAGAGGGCAGAGCGAGAGAGAGAGTGACTCGGTTTCGAGGAGCCACTCTCCCGAGGGGACATGGTGGGGAGGATGAGTCCGTTGTAGGATGCTTCGTCGCTCCAGCCCACGGGGGGAAGCATATCACGGTCGGTGGTGGCATCTGTGGTGAGTGTTGACCCTGAGATCCATCCTGAGGCCTCAGTGATCCAGTAAGTTACCACCCTTCCTTTTAATGTATGTTTTTAGTTAGGATTTCCTTAGTTGCTATCTCTCCTTTTGTTTACATTGTGTTTTATCTCTTGTTTCATTTCTAATTTGTTTTCTCCTTTGTTTGCAGAGACCGGCGATGAGTGGCGGACTGATTCGTAGGGTATGCACCGATAACCCGATGATTCCCATGGAGAGGACCCGTGCGGAGATATCTGTGGATGTCGGGAGCCCTCGAAGTTGCGGGACATACGACATCTTTTCCCCTATCTCGGCATGTGGCCAGGATGGTATCGACTCTCCATACGGAGTTAGCGGGAGGTATAGGACAGTGAGCACTCGATGAGGAGTCATTCTCATGGAAAAGACTGCAGCTGCCCTCGGGATCCCGAGCCCTCCGTGCACTTTCGAGCACCGGCGTAGCCGAGTCCTAGGCATGGGTGTGCACCTTCGAGGGTCTCATAGGGGTTGAGAAGCCACTTGGATCCCCTATATTTTTGTATGATATTTTTGTATATCTCGGGCTCTTTGAGCATTTTGACCATGCTTAGCACACGATGGCATTATACGGAATTTTGATCATATATATATATATATATATATATATTCTTTTTGATCAAATTTTGGCATTTATGGCTTACTTGCATTTCCATTTCCTCATGTAAACTATGATATTATGCTTATATGCCTTTTATAATGTATGCGATGGAGAACAAATGATACAAATGTTTACTTTCCTTTTGTATTTCACGATGTTTGATATATGATGATGTAGATACAATGTGATTTTGAATCTTAGTTTTTATCAGAAGCAATTTTGGGTACTTCATATTTGCTTTGGCAAAATGGTGAAGATAAGCTGGTATGATGAGCAGATAAACTGCCCCTCTCGTAACCCCATGCAACTAGTAAGATGTGAGGGCTCATCACCGAGAGCTAAAAAGGGCACAAGTTATGAGATGTGTTGAAATGATATTGATGAAAGATAAACAAAGCTTTAACGGAACCAAATTAGGATGCCACAAGCCTACTCCACTCGAGTGACTTCATAGTTTTGGGATGCAACTTGCTTTGTGGTTTATCTAGACTTAGATCCGTAGATGGCCACATGGTAGACAAAATCTGGTTTTAGGATTCTTAATTCCCTTGGAATTTTGGACATCCAATTCATTTGCTTTTGACTCAAGACTTCAAGATTTGAATTGTTTATTTATGACCTTTTGCATTTTCTTGTCAAGAGGACCCCCACACCTTGCCCCATGCTACTAGTAAGAAGCGTGGGTTTATCACCATAGGCAAGGCATAGGAGAGTAAGGGCATTTCCATCCTTTCCCAACCCTACGTCACTAGTAGAGAGACACAAGCTCGTCACCAAAGGTTGGTGGCGCAAGGAAATGTGTAAATTTAAAATTTTCTCTGTTTGATCTATATTTGAGCAAAATGTTAGTGTGTTCTTATTTCCAAAGAGATATATGTACGGGATAGATGTGACACCATGAAGCTTCTAGAACAAACCATAAGCAAGACACCTATCCTAAGAAGAAACCAAAAGTGAGAATAAACCCATGCAGATCTTGGTATGGTTACCGTGTAAGACCTTGTCATATCTAGCTTTATTTGATGAAGTGATTCTGAAATAGTTTAATGATATCATGGAAATAGAGAGGTATGATTAGAGTGTTTATGCCAACAACATCATGAGTTTGTAATGAATTCCTTTGAGAATAAATTTCTTGATCAAAAATTTGCATGAAACAAGCGGACAAAATGATCCTAACTATATGAAGATGTAATGTAGATATAATTATACAAGTAGTACGATTGCTTACAGCAGTAGAATCGTTTGAGGTGTAGGGAGTTGATCGTTTCACCAAATTCCTCACCTTCCAGCCGTACATAGGAGATATGCACCATTTCCATAGTCCTTCATGACTCGGTATGGGCCCAACCATTTGGGCCGAAACTTCCTTCCTTCGCTGGTTTTTGTCGATCCGACCGATGCAGCCTTAGAACTAGATCACCTTCATATATGTCGCGTTCATAGAATTTCTTATTATACTACCGCACATTCGGTCAACATAGACTCTATGCTGCTTGTTCGGCATCTATCCTAGCTTCATCTAGGATTTCTAGTTGGGAGAGACATGCTTCTCTGTAAGCGTCTTCGTCTAGAATCCCTTGTAATGAGATACGAGACTGGGTATTTCAACCTCAAGTGGGAGAACTGCTTCTACCCCAAATACCAGTGAAAAAGGAGTGGCTCATGTTGGTGTTCTTATTGAGGTTCGGTGGGCCCATAAGGCCGGATATAACTTCAAATGCCAATCTCGCTTGTTTTCTTTCACCATTTTAAGGAGAATGGCTTTTAATGTTTTGTTTGTCGCCTCAGCCTGTCCATTGGCTTGAGGGTAATACAAGGAGGCCGTATGATGGATTATTTTAAATTTATTGCATAATTCGTGAACTTCGTCATTCTTAAAAGAAGTCCCATTATCTCGAGATAATGACTTGCAGGATACCATACCTGCAAATGATTTGGTTCAAAATGAACTTGGCGATTACGAGACCCGACACGGTAGTAAGAGGCAGCCTCTACCCACTTGGTAAAATATTCGGTGGCCGTGATTATGAAATTATGGCATGTCATAGATGAGGAGAGAATTTCCCTATTAAATCTAGGCCCCAGTAGAAAAGGGCCATGGAGTAGCAATTAGTTATAAAGCTTGTGCCGGCATGTGAATCTCATGAGAGAATTCTTGGCACTTATGACACCTTCGTGCACAAACTCTCTGCGTGTCGTGTTCTAGAGTAGGCAAGAAATAGCCCATTTGATGTATTTTCCGAGTGGTGGCATGGCCACCGAAGTGGCCTCCACACATTACACCGTGAGATTCGTGGAGAATCCTCTTGGATTCTTACGTGTTTCGACACATCTTAACAACATTCCATTGAATGCTTTTCGGTAGAGCACTTATTCTATGATGACGTATTTAACTACGATAATGCGTAAACACCTTTTCCATTGCGGTGTAGCACCTTATAGATATGCATGGTCCATGATATAATTAATAATATCAGTGTACCAAGGACACTCAGAGATAGAAGGTCGGGTTTCGATGTAGTATATGCACTCATCGGGAAAGTCCAGATCTACTAGATCACCTCCATCTAATGGATTATCAGCTAACCAATCCGCGATGATTTTTCCTTTAACTGACTTCCACGATTTACGAATTTTAATTCAAATTCACCCATTAAGGTTATAAAGTGTCCACCTTTTTAGAAAAGGACCCTTGCGTGAGGAAAGTTCATAAATGTTTTGTCTTTACAATGACCTTTGTTTCTTGATTTAACATTTAATGTCTTAAGCGTTTAGTTGTAAAGATTATGGCGAGGCATTCTCATTACTCGCTTGTGTATAGCGTGTTTCATAGTCGAGCAATGTCTAGCTAATGAAATAGATCACACGTTCTCTCTTGTCATCGTCTTCTTGAGCCAAAGCATACGTGCTAGTGAGACATTGGTGGCTCGTGAATATAAAATTAACGGGTGATCCGACTTAGGTGGCATTAGCGTGGGTGGTGATAAAAGAAAGCGGCTTAACTATGTTGAAAGCTTCATTGCGGTCTTTCTGGTCCAATCAATGTTACAATCTTTCTTGAGTAGATTGTTGATTGGATGAATGGCGAAACTTAAGTCCAGGATGAATCTCCAGATTGCACCAAGTTTTCCAAGAAATGACCTGATTCCAGATTCATCCGAAGGTGGGACCATTTCAAGAACAACTTTAATTTTGGTTGGGTCAACATCGATCCCGTGTGATGATATAATGTAACCTAGGAGCTTCCCTCTGTCCACCAAAGACACATTTTTCCTGGATTTAGCATGATTCCATATTCTATCGACGTGAAAGAATGATGCGAAGTACTTCGGATGGTCACAACGCTTCTTGGCCTTGGCCAACAAGTCGTCTACATAGGATTCCACAATTTTATGAATAAGATCATGAAATATATATGTCATAGCCTTTTAGTACGTAGCGCCGCGTTCTTGAGACCGAATGGCATAACAAAGATAGCAATAGGTTCCCCAAGGATTTATAAACATGGTTTTAGCTTGATCTTGTTTGGATATTCTGATTTTATTGTATCCCGAGAATCCATCCATGAGAGATAAAAGCTCAAATCCAGTTGTTGCGTCAATGATGACATCTATAGATGGTAATGGAAAGTCATCTTTAGGACATGCCTTGTTAATGTCTTGAAGTCTACACAGATGTGTATCTTCCCATTATTTTTAGAATGGGAACGATATTAGATACCCACTGAGAGTAATCGACTGGTTTGATGAATCCTACTTGAAGGAGTTTCATTACCTCCTCTTTCACCATGAGAGCTACCTTGGGTTTCATTGGTCTTGATTTTTGTTTAATCGGTTTTGCATTAGATTTAGTGACGAGGTTGTGCACCGCAATGTGTGGTGCAACCCCTGTCATTTCTTTATAATTAAATGCAAAAGCCTTCTGATGTTCCTTGAGGATCCAAGTGTGTATTTCTACTTCTAATGGAGTTAACGAGGATCCTAACTTCAATATCCTTGGTTCATCTTCCGTTCCGATGTTAATATCAATTGTTTCTTCGATTAAAGAAGTGTTACCTTCTTCAAACTCAGGCAAGGCTGGAGGTAGTTCCAGATCATCTCCGTTCTCGACTGTGTATATGCTAAGTTCCTTTTGTGGGGGAAGCTCTGTCATGGGATTTCCGAAGTAGGAGGATGAATGTGGGATTAGGGATAAATCTACCACATGATGGGTGAGATGTAACGCCACATAGGTGTTCAAGAAATCAAGAGTGGTTGTATCACTATCGATGTGGTCTAGGATAGTAGATTTGTTTTCATTTCCATTTAAAAGAGGATTTGACATTATTTTTATCAGTGGTTCAGTACGAAGGGATACCATGAAACGGGTGTCCTCTAACTTACTATTTGGAGTAAAGCGATGCTGAGGTTGCTATTGAATCGGTGAGAAGATTTTGTTCTCACGGGATTGCTTCAATTGATATGAAGTCAAACTCCTTGCTTAAATTCAGTATAGTTGTTTTGTAGAGTTGTAAGTGCTCGGCTTTGGTTTCATACATCTCAACAACTTGATTTTCTTCCAATTGTGAGTCTCCTAACACTTTGATGCTATCAACACCAATTATTTTAGCTAAGATGAGGCCAAGGAGGAGGGATTCGTACTCAGTTCCGTTGTTTGTGCATTCGAAATTTAGTTTAAAGGAAAATGGTAGGACTTTTCCTTCGAGAGAAGTAAGGATTACTCCTGCCCCAGCTCCGTAATGACATTTAGCTCCATCAAAATGGAGAGTCCAATACTTATCTGGGAATATGGGCGTTGGGATATGTTTTGTGTTAACATCTTCTACCTCTACCATGCAAAGATCTATTGCTGGGAGAGAACCGACACCTAGGGTGTACCCTATGCCTACAGAATCAAATGGTAGGAACATTGGTAGGTCTTGTTCTAGTAATTCAACAATTTTTGTAGTAGTTCCTAATGATACTATTTCTACAATGTTAGCCTCATCTTTGAGGGCTGGGATTGTCTTGGCTAGGCTCATAGTTTCAAGATCTGTCGTAGGTACCAACTTTTCTTCTGGTTTCGTGTCGGTAGGTTTATTAAGTTGGTTCATTGGGAGTTCAAACTCCGAGTGCATGCCTAGTCTTTTCTTTAGGTCAGCCAGGTGTACATCGAATGGTTTTGGATCACCTTTGGCTATGAACACCTTTCCTAAATGCAAGAATCTTACTTCTTGAAATAGCGTAGAAGGGATTGCCTTCATACGGTGTATCCATGGTCGTCGAGGATCATATTATAGTTAGTTTCCCGATCTATAATATAAAACTCAGTCAGGATTGTTTTGGGTCCTAAGGTGACCATAGTATTATAGTTCCAATTGAAGTGGATTTAAGGTCTGTCATAGCCTCTTAGTGTATTTCAAGTTGTGGAACAATTCGCTTTCTCCATAACCTAGCTTTTGAAGGAAAGAAAAAGGACTATGTTAATCTTTGCTGCCCCATCGTCAACCATCACGCATTTCACATGATTGTTATAAACCCACACTTGCAAGTGTAAGTCCGGATCACCTCGGCGTGTAATCTTAGCGTCTATTGGCATTTTGTTTATTTTGAATATGAATTCGGTGTCCCTATCCGTCTTCCCCGGAGGGTGGATATCAAATTCTATATGGTTTACTTGTGTTTTGGGAGGTGAAGTGATGCTAATTAGATGACCTAAACCCAATGCTTCTAAAAGAGCAGCCCATGAGTAGGGGAGTTCTTCAATAAATCCAAAAAGGAGATGTGCGAGAAGGTTTTCATTAGATCGTTAATTAAGTCATAAGCACCCACGGGTTTTATTAATACTTGTTGGATATTGTCTTTTCTAACGGGTAGCTTGGACTTAGCCGAGAAGAATACTCTCGTCCTCCTTATTACGACTATGGGGTAGTTCGGAATCTAACTCCACTAAACCGACTATCTTAGGTCGTGGCTAACTTCCTAATTGTGGCGCAACTAACGGATTCGGAAGTTAAGGCTTCATGATCATTGTTTCCTCCGTAATTACACCCTTGTTTGTCCCATTTGGATTTATCTTGTTATTTTGTGATTTGGAAGCGGATCGTTGAAGATCCGAGGGGTGCATTTTGAGGGGAAACTACCCCTGTAAAAGTATTTGGTCTTTGGCGTAGGATCTGCCAAGAAAATATCTATAAAAGGTTTTCTTTGTTCCTCTGGCAAATGTTGCATAAATTTATTGTAGTCATGGCACGTTCTAGTGTCATGGCCTCAGATTTTGTGAAAACCACAATACGAGTTAGGATTATAATTCCTAGTTTTTGGCTCGGTGTATATTGTGGCCTAAAACTTTGATCAAACCGTTGCCTATTAAAGTTTTACGTTTGTTGACTTTGGTTTGAATTCTGGTTTTGATACCTATTTGAATTTTGATTTGGATCCCATGTAGGGCTTCGCCATTATTGTTTTTTGTTGTTGTTGTTGTTGTGGTTGTGGTTGTGGATGATTAAAATCCACCGTATTGATTGTTGAGTAAAGTTGTTGTTTATTTTTGGTGGAGTATTCACAACATTTACCTTCTAACACCGATCAATTACTCCATCTCATTGTTACTCCACGATTTTTATTAAGGATTTTAGGTCCTTGATTTACGTTCGTGGTAGTAGGATAAGTTGTAGTGTTCGGGCCGGAAGTGATTAACCTCCCATTTGCTCCATATGTTTTGCGACCATTATCAATTGTCGCTTGATCTATTCGGAGAGCACTCTCAAGTACTTCATCGTATGTTCTTAGTGGGACCTTCTAGACTTCTTTTTTCACTTCTCTGCTGAGAGAATGAAGGAATAAATCGCATAATTCCATTTGGTCCATATTTGGAGCACTTTGAAGAATAAAGAACTGTACGCCACCTCTGGATGAAATGGGTGACAGATTCATTGTGTTCTTGCTTGATGTGTAAGAATTCCCTGATTCCTGTTCTTAATAGTTTGTTCATGTCAAATGCCTTGATGAAATCTGAAATGAGTTACTTGAACGAATGGATGGAAGCCTCGGGTATTCTATAATACTAATCGAGAGCAATACCTTCCAAGTTTTGGGAATTATTTTAGCAATAACCCCATCCCATGGGAGTAGTTCTTGATGGCTACGGTGTAAGCTTTGATATGTGTGTTCAGATCTCCCTCACCTTTGTACTTGGGAAAATCGGGAAGAGGTCGTGGAAGCATGACGCTTCGTATGGTGAAATCTAAGGGCTCTTCAATTATTCTCAATATGTCCCTATCGCATAGGTTTCGACCATTGATGGTGCTGTTGAGGGAGTGGAGGTGGAATGGGTTGTTGATATGGTGTAGCCTACATGTTAGTAGGGGGCGTAAGGAAACCCCGTGTTTGAGGAATCATGCCGGAGAGGAGAACATATCCCCTTGTGGTGATTTGGAGTACATGTTTAAGTATGAAGGGGTATTGTCCAAGAATGGATTATTTTATACTAGGCAGGAGGTGTCGGATCGGTGTTAGAAATGACGGTTCTAGTCGGCGTTTGTTGTGAATACTCGAGGTGTTGTGCCTAACATACCTATTCTTGTGAGGAGGTCTATTTGGCTAAGATTATAATTTCCTTCCTGCATGAGTGGAGAATGGTGATTTGCTCCGAGCAAGTTCTAACCCCCTCACTTTCTCTACTAACGTCGAAATGACTTCATTTGGTGAAGTCACGGTGTTTTGCCTTAGCAGCATTTCTTGTAGATCATGGTGTTGTATAGGCATGTGATATCCTACTATGAACTCGATCGCTGCCCTCGCCAAGTTTCCCGAGGGCATTTCCTATATGTAACGACATGGAGGTATTTCCTTGAAAAGAGACCTTGGGTTGTATTTGTAGATTCCCTATAGGTGGGTACATACCTTGGGAATGTTGTTCATTCCCGGGATAACGTGTCGAATGTTCAATATCTAAAACCGGTATGGGTCAAACTTGTCTACTAATTTGTGGTCTAAGTAGTACAGGGAGATGAACTAGACTCTCCCGTGAGCATCATATTGTTCGAGCCAGAAGGCTCTTTTTTTTTTTGAGTGAATTGATCCAACTCCTCTGTTTGGAAAGATGGGCTATATCCACCCTTGGATTTTGTCTTGACAACCGGTTAGTTGAGTAGTTGTCACCCCATACCGAGAGCGAGGGTGATGATTGTCTATTTAGTTGAGCGTAGTATTTCCTCAAGACCTAAGAGAGGCCTACCATATGCATCGAATCCCGACATATTCGGGGGTATATGAATACCCAGCGAATAATGGGAAGGAGAGAAGGTGATGGTGAAAGCTGATGAGGCAAGAGTAAAGATGAAAAAGGTCATTTAATTAAAAAAGTAGAAAGTTTCACGTCGGGTTCACCAATTTTTACGATGGAAAAGTGACAAGCAAGCATGGGAATCTACAAGTAACTTTTCCTCGCACCCAACCTCCCGAGGTGGTGCCAAGATACCGGTGGTGGGGATTGAATATGTGTGGGATGCGAGACAAGCTAATTAGGTAATCTGATGTCTTCGACGCGCATTATTGGAAATTGTGAATCTAAGGAAAAGAAGGCCCTCCTAACTCGAATCGGTGTGATAGATCGATCAACAGGGATGAATTCTCAAGGCTCCAATCAATATCGAGATCTCGCGTGATTCGGTCTATGGTTTGTGGAATACGTGGAAAATGACCTGGATAGTTTCGTTTATGTCTCCGGGGATAAGTTCATAGGGCGGATGGTAAATATAATTGACTCTATGGGGGATTCTCTGGCCTAGTCTAGAACTCCTTAGCTTTGTTAGTTGTTGTGTCTAACAAGGATAACTGTTCGATGATGATAGGTGGAAGTGGAGTAGATCTGAATAGTAATGTACGTAGGCCAACATCTATGTCTGATTCACCTATGGACTCATTGGGTTGTGAGACTTGTGGGTCACAACCGTAGGTTCGTGGTTGTTGTGGACCTGCTATGGTCATGTGCGGAATCAATCCCTAATCCCTAGTATCCAATAGTCATATGCTTTTTTAGCCTCTATATTTAGAATTATTAATTATGCGATCTTTTCGAGTATCTCACAGGCATCCGTGCGACCTAAATTCTTAAAATGGTATACATATCTCGTGAGAGTGTCTCTTGTGTCTAGTTTGTGGGACCAAAGGATCACAACCGAGTGTTTGCTCTCTTTCAAACCCTTCCACAGTCATGCGGATATGTATCTAGAGTAATCAGTAGTTTGGTTGATTTGACCAAAACGTGTGTGCTTGGTCGTCTTCTATGTTTAACTGTGTAGTTGGAAACTGATTTGTTGTAAGTTTACCGTTGTTCGGAAGACTTGGATCCTAAGATTCTGATCTATATCAGTTATGGCTGTGACGAGATTGGGTTGGGGCATGATTGGCTCGAATACGTATTCCCTGGGCTCTCTAGGTCCCGTGATTGTCATACAAAAGTAACAATGTAAACTAAATGCAACAAAATAAAATTAACTATGTGAAGTATATCTATAACATATATAACTTCTATATTTTTTTATTTTTCTCGATGAATTTTATAAATGAACTTGAAGGAGCAACTATTTTAATATATCTAGAAATCGATTAACCTAGTGTCGAATTTTAAAACAAACAAAGTAATCGAGTATAGCTACTTGCTGCATGCGATTGTAAATGTATTCTAAATAATGAAATAACTGATCTAATCTATTTGAAAGACTCTCAATCCTACCTCAGAAGTGAGGAAAGAATCATAGTCTCTCAGAAACTATCAATCCCCACAGCTTCCCTGCAATATCGAAAGTAAAATTGACTGAAATAAAATGATTGGCTACTCTATTTGATATGCTTTTAATTTAGAACTTTGAAAGCTAAAACCCGGATACTACTGATGCAGTGGTGAATCCGATGATGTGTGTGATCTTTTCCCTTAGTGTGACCTCCTCGCTCCTTCGTGTTCACGTGGATCCGTAGAAAAGCGTGTAATGCTAGCATCAACATAGTAGATATTGGGACAAAGGCGGTTTAGGATACGATCAATACAATGCGAGTAGGAGAGAGATAGTGCAAGAGTACGAGCTTGGCTTATGTAATTCCTAGTGGGATTTATTGCGAGTCATGCAACATAAAACATCCAGACTCCAAACTATCCTCTTGAAGAGCAAAACTCTGTAACTTTAATGGCTTCCTATTGAAAATTAACTATTCTACTCCAATGGATTAGATGAAATATCAACAACACTTGCACAAGATGGATATGTGGCTTCCTAACAAAAAACAACACTAACTAAGTATGCAATGAAAGAAACTAAGAATTCTAAAAAAATGAAAGACTAATCTATTGCAATGAGAAATTCGAGGCAAATTTGAGGGCCATTTACTTGAGCACAAGCCAACTATTTATAGCATTTGCATTTACCCAAGGTAAAACCAAATTGAACTCTTAAGCTATAAACAATGGCAAAACACTATTCCAGGGAACAAGAATCATTAATGCAAGCCTAAGGTAGTGAAAAAAGATGGTAAATGTTGAAATTTACGTGAGTCGTGTTAAAAGAGCAATCTAGAAAATGCGTAAAGGACCGCTGACCTAAGCGGGGGCGGCGGTTACAGGACCACCGCCCGATCACGATGGCGGTCACGAGACCGCCGCCTTGCGCAGGGCGCGGTTTCAGTAATCGAATAGCAAAAGGTAAAGAAAAGAGGGGAAAAGAGAAAATTAAAGCACACAGGGGGGCTAAGCGGGGCATGCGGGATGATAATGCATACTTGGAGAGCTTTTTCGAGATCCCGAACACCTTGCGAGGAGACTCAGTATCATCATTGGGGCACGTGTTACGATGTTCTCATGGTGCAAGACCCTACAATTTTGGGTACGTACAGAGACCTATATCATCATTAGGGCATGTGTAACATTGTTTCAAAGGTGTAGTACCCTACAATTTTGGGTACGTACGAGACACATTATTAGGTATTGCTTAGAAAAATCCTTAAGATAGTTTAGCAATGATCACACACATTTAGATAAAAGGATAAATCATATAATGTGTTATACATGTCATAAAATTGGGCATTATTCAAAGCATTTTTATCAAAATGAGAAACCTAAACACAACTAGTAGGTTCCATACCTTCAGATGGAAAGAAAAGAAATATTCTACCATGAAAATGATTCCTAAGAATCATACAAAACCGCCAAGACTCAAATAGCTCCTGAAGAAAAGAAGATGAGATGGATATATAGAGTCAAGGAAGCAAAACCAGAAGTCAAAGAAGAAAAGAAGGACAAGAAATCATCATGGGAAGATGAGGTAGAAATTCAGACATCCAACACAGATCAGTGTAATGAATGATGACAAAGGCAAGAAGAAGGAAGACAAGCCAAGCACAAGACAAGAGTTTCTTCCTCAAGTGGTGATAGAGAAAATGTAGTATATGTGTCTCACAGCATACAATCAGGAAATGAGAACTCAAGTAATGAGACAATGATACAAAAGAATACATCTAGAGAGACTAACAAAAGAACCAGGACCAAGAAAGATGAAACTAAGTCATCATGTTGTTTTAATGAATTCCTTATGTTCTAACCTCACCTAAGAAGAAAGTTATATACCTTCTCTAATATTCTAGAAGGTGTACCAAATCAAGGAAAATAGTTTAGAATTCATCATAATGAATTTGAACAAGAAAGTGAGAAATGTTGGTTGGTACCTATAGTAGTTATGGAGTGTCTCAAGCAAGATGTCAATGTATGCCATATGTGATTTTCTTTATGATATATATTGTTGTATAAAAGTCCTTATGTACCCACATGAGCCAACATAGGAAAATATTGTTGTCAATTGATTCCTGATCATGTAGTTGTCTCCTTAACGTGTCATTGGTATAGTCAAGTGAGAAGTGTTTCCATGAGAAAAATCTTGAATCAATGAACAAGATGGTTATATGATGAAATGTAAATCAAAATCATTCTGGTAGTCTTTGTGTATGCATGAATGAGAGTGTTCAAGTCATCTAGTGGCTGGTTGTTATTAGCAGTGTGTGGAAATGGTTGAAAATGAGTCATGTGGTCAAAAATCCTTGTGCTTTGAATCCTGAAAGAAAATTCTATTCAATGTCAAAATATGACTTTAAAATGTATTGGTCATATGTGCATTCTAATGCATGAAAATTCCAGTCATAAGTGTCTTGCATCAAGTATGTTGTCATGATCCCTCAAATGTAATATGAGTGAAGTAATGCAAGACCTTCATAATCCATGAGCTGAGAAAAAGTGATAGAATGTGCATGATGATCTAAGCGGCATAACAATTGGTATCTCCAAACTATGCAAACCACATGCTCAGAAGTTTGTTGTTGAGAAGATTCAAGTGATTTAATTATTATCTATGGATGAGATTGGAGAAAATAGATAGATTGCAAGACTGAGTAGAAAAATGCACACCGCAAGTAGAAACATGACACCAAATAATGGATAAGTGTCAGGAAGGTGGAGATCAGGAAATTGGAAGAGGGAATTCATATCGCGAGGAAAATGTCCGAGATAGAAATTTGTAACATACAAACTGAAATACATCCTCAAAAGAGCATATGGAAAAGGAGATCTTATTGCCAAAAGCACAAAGTATGCAAGAGAAGTATTTTAACAATGACTAAAAACGTAGCATAATCTAAGGGGGAGCTACTAGTGAACAAGCGAATCAGTTTTCTACTAATGGGAGTCAAAGAAGATGGAACACGGTCCCTAAAGGGAGCATTCTCAGAATAACCAGCTCTAAATAAGTGTCAAATGCAAGGGGGATCTAGTTTACTATCTTATGATTAACAATTAGTATCATCATCTCGGTTAGAGCATTGTCGAGGACATACCAGATCAAGTCGATTAGAATCATGAGCCAAGGGGGAGCTTCTTAAGGTAAGAACATGATGAATCTATCTTACCATTATATTCAGCCTTACATGGAATAGTTGGTCCTTTGTCATTGTTGTCAAAGGGGGAGAGAAACTAAAGTTAGAAACCAACTAATCATATGTCAAAGAGGGGAGAACAGAAACCATGATTATCAATGTTTTTTCCATCAACGGTTATAGGTTTCTGGGTGTGTTTCCATCAATGAAAAAGGGGGATATTTTTTGACCTTTGTCGTTTCATATGTGTTGTCATTGATGTCAAGATGAATCAGTTGATGTCAAGTTACATTGATGGAAAAAGGAGTCAATTTGGTAAAGTGAGTAAGTAATGAAGATGAAGGTTGATTGGTAGTGCCATCTCACAGAGAAAACAACTAAGGAAAGCATATGGAGAAGGTTGAAGATTGAACCAGGTGACTGCATGATAGTGGCATTGAAGGATAAAAAATGTTTCATCAGTATGCAATAGCCTCATGAAAGTGAATTGGGTGTTCAAAAGTCAAATAAGGACATTAAAGGTCAGTTAGATGTGAAAGAGGCTTTAGATGATCAAAGATAAGTTATAAGGGACTTAATCAATTTTTGGGAAATCCAGAGACAAGGAGATATCTGCCGAATACTAGAGATTTCCAAAAAGGTCAAAACATAACCACCAAAGTCTAGAAGAGGTCAAGGAGAAGAGTTGAATGCCGCAAGAAAATTTACAAATAAAAAGGCAAGCCGAAGCATGAGGACTTAGCCGCAAAACTCAAAGAAGAACTCGCAAAGTCTTGAAGCATCCGCCATTAACTTGTAAAAGGATACAAAACTCTAGAAGAAGCCACGGAAGGTATGTAAAGGCCACGAGTAAAGGAATGAAGCCGCCAAATAAAAAGGATCAAAGAGACAAGTGCATAAAGGAGAAGGAAAGAAAGTCGCATAAGACCGGAGAAGCCGCGAGTAAGGAGAAAAGCTATGAAGAAATAAGGAATGGAGATAGCCACGAAAGACTACATAAGGTGACGAGATAAAGGGAAGTCAAGAGATAGCCGCACATAAAATAAAATATGCATAGAACAAGAAAATTTACTAAGGAAGAAAGCCACGGAAATGAAAAAGCCACAGATGAAAGGATGGTGTCAGAAATGTGAAAAAACGTCGGTGGAAAAAAGTAAGATCCGTGTACAAGGAATGAGTTGCGAAAATGTGAAGGACCAGGGGAGTAATAGTCACGAGACATTACTGAGAATCTGCGAAAGCATAGAGTAACCATGGATAAGCTGAAAAGCCACCGATGTAGGAAAATTTTCACAAACCAAAGGGAGATGTTTGTGATACAAGGGAAAATATCCAAGAAGCCAAGAGAAGCCACAAATTGAGAAAATATGAATTAAAAACAATCGATAGAGTTTAAATTGAAGAAGTAATATTTTACATGTGAATCAATGGTGATTCGTTTATCTAGAGATTGTGGGTAAGTGTATAACTGAACTCCACATTGAGTAATGAAATCTATTAATTCAACTTCAGTACATAGCATTTAATTTTATTTGACTTGATGAAGTCTAGTTGCATTTTCAATGAAAACTCTTGATTCCAAGGTGAAATAAAATATTGGAGGAGAAAGGAGCTCTGTCTATTCTAGATCATGAGGAAATCCTAAAAATACAAGAAATCTATTTTTAGGAGTTGGCTCATAAATAATTTCATCGATGCATAGAAGAAGGTGTAATCAAGCCAAATATAGAAAAGTAAAATATGGAGATAGTGGCATGCATTTAATGCACCAAATTTTCAAGCGACAAGGCAAGAGATATTACATGACATGCAAATTGAAGTGTGAATGGGTCGATTGGCTATATAGAGAAATCTCGATGCCATTTAGAATTGTTTCTCAAGGATGAAATAAGAAAATATTGTTGAAGGATTAAAAAAATAAAAGGCTGCTCGATAGAGAAAATGATGCATTCGAGTTGAAGAAGCAACCAGAGTGAAAGGCGGAAGGAGTAATGCAAAGATGAGAGAAGAGTCTAAAATTTTGATCAGATGCATTACAAGAACACTCTCATGAGCTTCCAAGAAGAAGAAATGAAGATCTGAAAAGAGAGGAAGTCAAGCTAAAAAGAAAAAAAAGAAAGAAAAGATAGTTACATGACGTGGATTTTCTTAAGAGAAGAGCACGAAGAAACTGAGGACAAGGTCATTGCAAAGAGGAAGAAATAAGACGCAGAAGAATAATAAAGATCCAAGATGAGAGAGAAATATAAGAGATGTGTGCATAAGGAGACAAAGTTATCAGATGAAGAATTGATGAGAAGAGAAAAGAAGAAAATCTGATACGTTGGATGTGAGAGAGGAGAGACCAGAAAAGAGGTAAAGAAAACATTACATATCTAACTTTGTAGAGTGTTTGTAAAAGAGTGAAACAACAAGGTGATCATAATCTGTTGTATGTGCAACATGGAAACTAGATGATCAAATTTGTATGAACATAAGTCTAAATTTTATCTTATCATTCTTAGGGGGTTGTAGCCTCCTTGTAGGTGGGTTCTTGCGGAAAGATTAGTTGGTGTTCATTAAATTAGGGTTTGGTGCCTCCTGTGGGGTTGGTGCCTCACTAAAAGAAATCTCTTGTGATGTGTAATATTCACTAGAGTCCTTTTTGTGCATAATATCAACAGAGTGGTAGGGGTTGGATCTCCTTGTGGGGTTGGTGCCTCACTAAAAAAAAATCTTGTAAGATTTTTATATTCTTATGATTCCTTTCTTTAAGTAACATAAACAATGGTTTCAATGGTTTTTTTTTCCAAAAGGTTTTCCCACATTATATTTGGTCTCCTCATGTGAATATATGCATATGCTTCTAATTCTTATGATATCATGATCAATGTTTCATGCTTATAACAATCAATGATAATTATTAGCAAGAATGATATGCTGAGAAAGAAAAAGGAAATTGATTACAAGTTTCAATCAATGCTTTGATTCAATCCCCACCTTCTCGGTCATGAAATACATAACATAGATGTGTGTGAACCTTATAACGTAAGCATATATCATAACAAGATGAGAACAAGAGTGATGATTTATCCTAAGTGTGTATCACTACAAGATGAATAAAGGGAATGGTGATGTAGCCTAAAATCATATACCACTACAAGATAAACAAAGAGGTGACTATTTAGCCTATAGCGTATGTCACTAACCTAGTAATGTTGCATGATGGAGAGTTAAATGATGAACATATGATGAGTGTAAGTTCTATTTGATTTGTAAACCCTTGACGATCAGTATGGACCGAGGAACTAAAGTGTGTCATAGAGTAGTGAGTACAAGTGTGTAGAAGATAATGCAATATGTGTGATGATAAGTGAGGACCATGTGGTGTTTATGTAGTGTAAGATGTTTAGAATGTGTAAAATGTAAAATGTAATGTATAATGTGACATGTAATGTATGTAGATAAACTAGTAATATAGTATGTAGGATGAATAACATATGATGCTAGATGCATGATGAAAACTAGTATGATGTAGAAGATGTGCCATGATCAAAATGTGTATGGTATAGTATGTAATAGGAGTAGGATGTAATGTACGATTTATTAAATGTAATTTAGGATGTAGACTAATGAGTGTAAGATGCATGTAATGTAGTATGTAACATGTTAGATTCATAGACCATGAATTTTTTTGATATGTATCATGAAAAATTGGTATGGTATATGTACTATGAGATGTGAATGTTTTCTAATAGTGTAGTTTGTAAATGTGTATGATGCGCAGATGCTGAAATTTCTAAGTGATGTAGACTAAATGTATAATGTGTGAAGAAATGCAATGTATAATTCCTATAGTGTAGTGTGTGGGGTTGACGTGTAATAATACCTCAACAGCTTAATTGTGGATCAAAGCACAAGAGTGTGTCATCAAGTAACGATTTATGCTAAAACATGTGATGAAAATACTTATATGACAATTCAAAGATGATAGATGCGTAAATTCTATGATGAGTGAGGGGGAGGGTATTTGGTCTTATGCCCCCAAGTGTACCTGAATGAAATGAGCTAGCCAATTATAGTGAAGAGAAAAGGTCTTTCATTCTATGTATGACGATGAGAGGTATGAATAATAATGCTAAGGGATGGTATGTGCGAATGCTAGGAGTATGATGTATCATTATGTAAGGATGTGAATGAATGATAATGCAAAGATAATAAATGTGCATATATGTTGATGAGAGATGGGAATGTGAATATTATACCCCCAAATCGTATGTGATGAAAGAGGCTATCATGTAATGTCATCTAGGATATCATTTCTCTCGGATTATAGTCGAATGGATAAGCAATAGTGTCTAGTTGATCGCGTAATGAGCCATTAAGGCATAAGTTGTACATGCCTGTAACATACTCCTCATCGGTGAATGAAGGAAGTGGACAACCGTGGGCATACCAATGAGTGAGATTTTGTGTGTATCCTAGGAAAGAACTATTACAAATGAAAACATGTCCAAAGGGCATAAGAAATGAAATGTCTATATGATCAAGATCTAGAGTGCCCCAATATAATCAAGCCATGATTTTCCTAATGTAAGTGGTGAAGATCGAGGAGTGCGTGTGAGAAATATTGTGAGGTGAAAGATACAAAGACCATAAGTGATAGTGATGGTGACATACCCATAATAAAGATGAGGAGCATATGGTGTAGGATAGAGGTCCTCAAAAGTAAAGCCTAAGTGATCCAAACCCTCATGTGTACATATAGTGTCATCGCATGTAGGATCAAATGGAATATGTTTCCGATGAATTATTCATGAAGAGTGTGCAAGTAAATGGTGGGCGTGTTGATGTAGGTGGTCTCATTCATGGATTGGAAAAGCCCTGATATGGAATCATAGCAGTAGTAGTAGCAAGTGGCATAAAATAAACTACATCTATCACAAAAATGGTACCATCAAGTGGTGGTAAGTGAGGTGTTTCTTCTATAGGTTGGGGCTGCCTATAATATCTATGTGTGGAAGAGGAATACCGGTATTAAGAGCTCAATCGCATTACTAGAAGGGGTCACAATCACAAAAATAGTGTATCCAATGTCTTCATGTAATAATTTGACATAACTATGTACATGTAGAGGAGACAAATTGCATGACATGAAGCCATGGCCTACCAAGTAGACAATTATAGAAGACTGGAAAATCAATGACAAAAACATAGTGTGAATAGTTTTGGATCAAAACTAATAGGTAATGTAACATGACCAAGACATGGGTGGACCAAACCATCATATGAATGCAGTGAAATAGAAGATGGACTAACATCACAAGTGGAAATACCTAAAGCTTCATAGAAGGACATGGGTCATAAGTTGAGTTCGAGACTCATTTTAACCAAGGTACACTTAACACCTACATTATGAATACGACATATGATATGGAGAGGCAGATCATTATTAAAATTATGAACATCAAAAGGAATATTAAATCTGTAATGCTAAATGTGAAGAGAATTCATCGACAAATTTTTGATAAACCGAGTTTGATGCATGTTAAGACGAATGCGAGTAAGTAGTAGCGAAGATGTTGGACTCTATGTAATAAATTAGGATTTGAAAGAAAATAATCATTGATTGAGATACTCATGATGACCAAAACCGGATGATAAGAAATGAATGAAGAAACTAAAAGTGTGACTAATAGGAGTATTGAAACATTGGGTTCACCAAAATTATTAACTAAAATGTGGAAATGTATTATAGTTAATCTAAGCTATGAACAATTGTAAATGCAGAAATAAATTCAATAAAGAAGTATGTAAATGACCCAAACAACTAAGTTAATGGAAATGGAAACCCTAATGTGTAATAGAGAAGAGGAAAAAACTCAACTGAATATAGAATGCTCGCATGACCGTGTGTCACATAGGTGAATGGAGAACATGAAGCAATAACGACTATGCAGAAGCCCCCAAAAGGATGGATCTATGCTATCTATCTCGTCTTTGAGTGCCCGGAGAGGGACTAGGCGCCTACAAGAACTCGATCTGAAAAATGGATGCCCTAGTTTGTGAAAAATATTTGTAACTAATATTTACAGGTTCTGCAGATGGTCTAAAAACCTCACTACCTGTTGCATCATGTTCGTTATACTGCTCTAGATGTCTTTTACATTCCAAGATGAATAGAGAGATCTACAAAATCCTAAACAAGCATCAATTCCTAAAAATAAAATTATGTATGATAGGGTCGGACTAACCTCATATGCCACAATAGTGGACTTACTAATTGAGCATTGCACTACATTCCAGACCCAAATGTAGTTCTTTGTGTGTGTGAAACATGCCCTAAATTGTTGTTGTGCGCTTTATACTTTGTGATGTAGCAAGATAACTATCTATAGAAAAATTTAATAGATGGTAGATGGAATAGAATAGAATCCTCCCCTATGCTTGTGTGATGCGATATCTTAGCCTTGTGCCTTGTGATGGAGCTATGTGGATGAAAATGATATCCCAATGCAATAGATGGATGCAACTCTAGGTGGATGATAGTAGTGACTAGTTATTGGTCCCTCATTATGGTATCATAACTTTATATTTATAGGGTTCTCTTGATCCAATTTTTTAATCAACCCAAAATGGCCAACCACTAAAATGATAAGAAGATGAAATGGATAGAAAGTGCCCAAAAAGTGGCAGGAAAGTTCAAAAGGATCGGGGCACCCACGGTGGGACTAGGGTGACCATGGGCACCCCAAACAAGGCTAAAATGACGGAAGATGACAAAAATTTCTGGGCATGCATGCTATAAAGGTTAGAAATGATGAAATAAACAAAGAAAGATGGCCAAAAGATGGGGGTTAATTAGTACTTTCTTCACTCAAAACCCTCTAAATAGTAGTATGAGACTCGAGACTAAATAATGTCTAAAGTGCATGATTTTCTATCTACACCCGATGATGCACTCTTGTGCTATGCTTGACCCTTAAGTGTTGAGGAATCCTATACACATTAACCTTAAACATAACACAAAAAAAAAAAAACACATAATACACTACATACTTTGTATCTCACATATTCATATCCTTCTCGCAACATATACTCTACACATCCATGATATATAATTTTGACATCTACTTTCACACGATGTGGTCATTACCCTATGACACACTCTAGTTCCATGGTCCATACTTGACTCATTGATGGTATACTCTCAAATGTACCTCCTCACACTCGTGTGTTCAATCACTCACTCACTCCCATGTATTTACACTCTACACTTTGTGCCTTGGCGATCACAACTTTCTTGTAAGCACATTTCATACCATTTCCTGATGATACACTCTCATTTACAGTTCATTCTTGATTTTTAGGGGCATAAATAAATGAACCTCATTGCATACATACACATCCACTTGAGGGGCACGCTTCTCCTATCATTCACATTGCATTCCATTCTGTCTCATCCATAACATATTGCATATCTTGGTTACATTTACTCTTTCTTACTTATGATTTTACATGTTCACTTTATTACACATTCTAGATAGATATATTGTATGTCATTATCGTTATCATACACACATGTGTGCTCACTTTCTTTCTATTTGTGATTTCAGATTCTAAAAATCCAAACACATAGTATGTATTCTTGGCACAGACCTATTACCAGCCCCACAACAGCTCACAGGGAGTATCTACTTTCATACACTACACGTGCTATTGCTTTTTTTTTTCATAACACACTACTATATCAGATTATACATGTTTTGACATACTCTTTATCTTTTCTAACATGCTAACGGGTGCTTCATGTGTAGCATTTTTTTGGAGGTCTATTTTTCACTATGGTTTTTATTACATTGTTTGTCATTATTATCCACTTGTTTATAGGCTTTGCCCTTTGTCTTGTGTGCACACTAGTCTACTTTAGGCTTTTTCGGCCTTGATTGTCTTGTGACATTGTGAGTGGTGTCCCATGTTTGCAACCCGCTTTTCATAGTCTACATTGTCTTCTTGCATGTTTACATTATCTTCTTGCATCTTAGCTTACATATTGTCTGCTTAGCATACATTTTGTCTTCTACATGTATGTTTTTCTTTTCTTGTACTAACACTTGTTTCCTAGCCAAATTTTTGTGTGTTCCTTGGTTTCTACATTCCCTTCCCCTTACAGGGACATAGTTTCAATACAACACTCAGTCCTCATTTGGGCCACATACTCCTTTAGTGATGTCACATGCACCCCAAACAAGGGGGCATCATTTGGGTGAATTGGTCACCCCATACAACGTTATACATAACACAACACAAAAGCGATACAACACAATTTTCAGTTTCATGGCTCGAAATAAAACTTGGATCCTTAGCATAAAGCGTCCCTTCTTGGATGCCTATAACTAGGGGAAATTACACAGCAATTGATAGTTCAACATAGTTTACAAAAGTCCACACAATAGAATGTACGGGGCATTTAATCCTTAGCACTTGTGTTTATACACACCATCTACGGTGGCGTTCTACATTTCGGAAAACAGTTAAAGGTTGGAGGATAACACCAAAATTTTATCCCTATACTTCTTCCATATCTCTAGCGTTAGATCACCCGAAAAAGTATTTCTTCTACAACATCCTCAGATCCTTTATATGCTCTTTTTCTCATCACAAACCAGTGCACAAGTTCCTTTTTAAAATTTTCAGCACTTTTACACACTTTTTATTCATATACATGTGTATTTGACTACTTGTTTGTTATTCTCTTTTGCGATTGCATCCATATGGGAAATGGTAATCAACATCACTCAATTTCACAATATCAACAATAACAACATCGACATCAAAAACATGTATATTCATGATATCTACAACATGCGTTTCCACCCTAGGTTCCTCATCTCATCACTTTTTACACTTCCTCATCCTTAGTATCCACAATTCACGCTTTTATTACTCCATGTTTTGTTTTATCCTCTTGACATGCTCTTTCTACATCGATCTACATGGTTATCAAGTATGTATCTCTATCTACTTTATGTTATCGAGATTTCCTCTCACGAACATAAAGTGGGGCAAAATGTAGAGCCTAAATCACAATCTTTGTGTAATTAAATCTAGTCCTAATTACATACTACTATTCATATGATCCCGAAGTAAGAAAAGTAATAATTAACCCATGTCCTTGGCCATCTTTAATTTCTTTCTACATGTCATTGTTGGTCTTATACACCTTTTTTCTTTGTCGACCTTTGATCCTTCGCCTCTAAGTCTAGAAACTAACACCCAACCAGTGATGCCATCGCTAGGTGCTCCCATCCCCTCTAGGCACTCCTGACCTCTTTGTACTTTACTCACATATTTTGGGTCATTTCTATCCATTTGAGCATCTTATATTTTTGGTAGTTGGCATTTTTGGGGTTAATTACAAAATTCAAGCAAGGTAATCATATAAATATAAAGTTATGTGATCATAATAAAGGACCAAACACTAAGAATTAGCTATCACCACCTAAGGTTGCATCCAAAGGCTATTCAAGAGCATCAAAGCATCCATTCTAGCATCCATCACAAGGGACAAGGGTTGGTTTTCTACATACACTTCATAGGAGGGGATTTCATTCTATTCCATGCACATATCTACTACATTTATTTACATCTAGTTATTTGCTTGTTATCAAGTGTGACACGACAAGAACCACCTAGGGAATGATTTTGCACACATACACATAGAAGCTGCATTGGAGTCCGAGATGTAGTGCAATGCTCACCATAATTTCACCACCGTGACGATCGAAGACAATCCAAACCCTCATTCTACATCTTTATTTTATAGGATTTGATGTCTATTTGAGGTTTTTACAAAGGTTCATATTTCATTGCGGGTTTCTAGTGAGCTCAAGCAATTAGTGTGTGACCTCATAGTGACCAAAAGTGAACAATAATAGATAAATTACGACCCTAAAAAGTTTGGTTTCCAAGAATTTTCGCAAACACAAAGCCTAGTTCCAATCAGAGTGCCCATGGGTGATCCCGCCTTTTCCGGGTGCCGTGTCTAGCATTCTCCTCTAGATCAACATCTTTCTAGGTCTATGTGCAACGCTCTTACCTTTTGGTTCATCCGGTCAACACTCCAGATATACTCTAGATTTTATTGTGAATCAGCTAGGTACTTCTTTCTCCTCCTTGAAACTAGTGTTTCATACTTTATTGTTTAGTATTTATTGTGTTTATTTATGTACTTAATTATCATTTATTTATTTATTGTTACAATAACATTGATTAGGCTCATATAACTCACATTTAGCTTAATCAAATGAGTGAAGGAATTGATCATACCAAGGTTTGAGATGATTTTTCTTCTCCAAAGCATCTCTATGATATCTGAAGCTCAATGAATCCATTAATGGCTTCCATGGAAGATTCATACTTGAAATTCTCACTAGGAAATTTTATTTTTTGATTTCCAAGCATTTCGATGGGTGAAACAATGAAATTTGGAGCACAAGATTACGCAACAAAGAGCCGAATCTAAAAATAATGTTTCCATCGCAAACTAAGGTAATTTTTGTCACTTAATAAAAATATCATATGATATGCCCTCCACATGCTAAAAATAGTAAGTACCCCAATTTTCAAGTTTGTATCACCCATAATAGACGTAAATGGTGCAAAATGGAAGTGAGAGCAAAATTGGCAATTTTCCCAAAATAACAGTTTGGAAAAAGCACTTACTAAAAATATAAAGTGGATAAAAATAGCAATGCATCATCAATAGATGGAAATTGGAATGTTCTAGAAGGTTCAAGAGGTTAGGTTTGAGAAAAATAGGTGATATGTCCCAAAATAGCAGGTCCCGTCTTACTTGCTAAAAATAGAAAGTCTTCATTTTGGGTGTAGAAAGTTGTAAATGGATCCATTTTCACTCATCTTTCCACTTTTTAGAATCTTCAAAAAAATTTAGGGTGATCCCATGGGTCAAATAGATAAATCAAACTTCCATAAGGTTCCTAAGAGCATCTTTTTTATCTCAATTATGGCAAGTCATGTGAACTAGGTGAGCTAGTAAGTGGGGTGGTTTGAAGTGAGTTAGTTGGAATGAGCTCAATGAGCTTGGTGAGCTAAGGGAATTTATCAATAAAACATAAAATTTAATCATCATGATAAATGCCTACATTCATCTTGAGATCACATCGAGATGATCTTTCAATAGTGATTATAAACACTCATTCAAAGGGTCCGTAATGTCCGAGCATCATGCAAAGGAGGAGATTGGGATCATCATCAGAAATATCTTCTTGAGACGGAGCTTCTTCAACAATTTCAATCAATCCCCTTACCTTATCCTCTTCTCTCCCTTTCTTCTAATTCTTCATTCAACATAATCATTGTATTTTGTTTTATTTACTTAAGTGACATATTTGTAAATTGTAAAAGTATTTTCTCAAAGTTATAAGATAAATACTTAATTTGTCTCTTCTAGGGGCAATTGAAAGGTCAAAAGTTGAATAGGAACACAAAGAGTCATGTATAGGGGAGATGAAAGGTCAATTCACAAGGCTATAAATTAGGACAACTTCTCCATTCCAAAGGATCTTGAAATCCTGAAATCCTAGAAATTTAGTTCTTGGTAGAAATTGTGAATTGTTGTAGATTGATTGATGTTTTGTATTCATCACTACATAAGAAATTAAAGATAAATTCTTCCTTTTACTTTTCTTATGTTTCCTCTATTCTCTCTTGTATGCACTTTGTAAGCATGGTGATTAAAAAGAGATTTGTATATTTGATGAATGAACCTTAGAGAACTATGTGTCGGTATAGTTTTTTTTGTCTTACTAATGGCTTCACTATTGCTTTCCTCTATATTGAATGATGAACTACTCCGGTTATTGGGTGTGAACTCTACAATTGGCCTACTCATAGCAATAACCTTCCTTTCCTAATTTCTCTCCTTCACCCCTCATCGTTGTAATTTCCTCCCTTGTACCCTGTACAAGAACTTTACCACATGTTCAATGGAGCATTCATGTGTGATCCTCGACTTATTTTTCCAACCCACAACACTTAGATAGGAATAAATTAGTTTACAGTCAATAATGGAAATCGCACCATTCAATGCAGAGGGGTGTAGCCCCATGCACGTTGGTGAAAATGCCTAATTTTCCATATAAACAAATTTTCTCTCCAACACACACCCATTAGCCTCCTTAAGGTGTGTGTCAAATTTCATGCTTGATATCCTTTGCAAGATCAATTTCTCACTCTCTATCTCTCTTAGGCCTAACTCTATTCCTAGTAGCCCTCTCCATGGATATTTCAAGCCTAACTTTTACTTCAAGCACTCAACTTACAAATAAAATACCATTATAGATACTTGTTTGGTGTTTTTATCTATTAGAAAAGTTTTAAGGAATCTTACTTTACAAAAATCTCACCAACTTCACCGTTGCATGCCTCCAATCGTGCCTTTATAGAGTGTACAAGTCTCTTGAGAGTAGACTATTATGAAATGTGGATAATTTGAAATATTTTAATATTTATAACCTCTAAAATCAAATAAAGGGAGGGGTTAAGATCATACGTTAAAAATTTCATAACCTAATTTCACCATTAAGACCTTCAATTAGTCAATCCTCATTAAACCCTAGGTAGGGTTTCCTACAAACCCTAGTAAGAGTGTTTTTACTGACAAATTGAACAAAATTTAATTTCAAGACTTGAAATTTTTACCACATACCTCATCCACATTTTAGCCTTAACAATGAGACTTAGAATGTATTCAAACTTTGAAAACGATCATAAATATCACTACTCGCCGCCTTGGGGATAGGGGTTTTCAAGCTTATATCGAATTATCACAATCAAATAACCCTTAACATTGCACGATAAGTTATCTATTGAAGTGAAGTGATGACCATAGATGTTCAATAATCCTCTTTTGACTACAATATTCAACCTTCTAGACAAATCTCATTCTTCAATGTTGAAAAACTTGACTTGAAAGTATTCCAAACTGATTGCAACAAGTGTGTACAATTACTCAAAGTTATATCCACATAAAAATAAAGGAATATAATAAATATAAATGTTAACACATAACCAAATACATCTTACCATTCATGATTCCCATCATATTTCTTGAACAAATTTAATGCTCACCAAAATGCACAGGAACAAACTACAAACTATCACCAAAATGTGTATACACAAGAATCTCTACTCAAACTTTCTTGGAGTTATCCTCTAATTTTGATTCTGATTCTAATGAAATGAATATAGTTAGTTACATTTTTGTGTTTTATATCCCTCCACTCAATTGTCAACTGAATAGAAGCCCTTAATACCTCTTGGTCACATGGTTTTGCTTTTATTACAACATTACAAGCCTAACTTATACTAGAAATTTAGGATCCCATGACCGAAGTCATGATAATGACTTAAAGATATCAATAATACTTGTCATAAACTCATCACATCTCTTGAATACTCCAAGAATTTCACCTTTATACCAAATACAAGCCAAAATGCCCTTTAAAGTTCAAATTTGCACTTTTGGAGGGAAAATGCATAATTCAAAATTTGAAAAGGCTAGATATAAACTAACAACTCTAAATGACTCTAAATTAATCTATAAACCTACAAACATACTATCAAACCAAAATTGGATGTTACAAACAAAAATTTCATGCTAGGAGAGATGCTCCTGCATCATACTCCCAAGGAAATAGAAACTTTCCTATAACATCCGATTTACAAGATTGTATTTTTATTCTTTCTTTGTTTCCAGATGATGATGATAGTCTTGAGGTGGACCTTGACTAAATACCATGCCTTCATCATTTCCTTTATGTTTCTCACATGCTTCTTTATCCTTGCATTTATCATGTTCTTGAGATGAAGAATGGTTCTAGAGTGGTTTTGATATTCTTCACCATGTGCTTCAAAGTATGTACCTACTCCATGTTCACATGTGATGCATCTTCATCATTAAAGACTATTAAACTATCCTTTTACCTTCCTTTGGTATTTCTTGGTTCATCTCTTTCTCAAGATTGTAAAATACTAGGTTTTACATGAAATAATCATCTTATCTTAACCACTCCTTCAATTCTGAGTTACCGATCCTACATACTCAACACTTAAATATAATTATATTGAGAAAATTGATCTCCTTCATACTTCTTGTTCTCATTTTCCATCCCACACTTGATTTATTTTGTATTTTACAATTCCTTGACTTTTTGAACTATTTTTACACACTTTTCAAGACTAGTTTCCCCTCTACCGATTTCGGATTTCTTTATGACTGCCTCATACTCGAGTTTTGTTTTTCCTTGCTTATATCTTGTGATCCTAAGATATCATCTTCGTCTTATTATCTATTTATATTTTTAGCATTTTCTTTTTCACTTTATTTTCTCACTTTTCTTTGTAACTTTCCTTCATTTATCCTTCTCTTTCTATATTTTTCATGCCTCTTATCAAATGATTCACTCCTTCATTCAATCCACTTGTACTTTCACATTCAAATCTTAAAGAAATGTTATTTTGATAAATAGGAGGCTTGCATGCCTCTTTAACCTTCTTCATAACTTGTTCTTTCTCATCTTCACTTATGACTTATTCACACAACATGTTCACCGTATTTTCCTCTATCTCATTTTCCTAATAGCCTCTATCAACTTCATCTACTTATTCATCATACAACAAACCTTTCTTTTGGTCTACAATAAATTTTTCATGTACTTATTATCTCTTTTTTCACCTCTCTCTTGTTACGCTATACCATCGTTTT
The DNA here is from genome assembly GCA_018340775.1 of Taxus wallichiana var. yunnanensis. Classification (NCBI taxonomy): domain Eukaryota; kingdom Viridiplantae; phylum Streptophyta; class Pinopsida; order Cupressales; family Taxaceae; genus Taxus; species Taxus wallichiana. Next base: position 947,718,676 of record CM031235.1, read on the forward strand.
TCTCTTGAACTTGTCTTAAGGCCTATTATCCATATTTTCCACCCCCCTGTAAAATGGACAACTAAATAGGTCAAGGGGTTGGAAGTTGATTGGTCAAGTAGTTCCTTGTAATTTTTCAGTCAACAATTGCTAGCTTGCCATGGAAATGGTTTGAGCCATCAGTCCCTTTGTTGTCACATGTCAACCTCTTCTTATCATGCGTTAATGGCCTCTACAAGTTATGCACCAACCTCTTCTTTTTACATGTCAATGGCCTCCGTTGTCACGCATTAACCATGTGTCAAAACCATCCAATGTCACATGTCAACCTTCCTTCTTGATGTGTGCCGACCATCTCCATATCACGCATCAAGCACTTCTTGTTGACGAGCATCAGCTTGCTTTCCTCTCGTGCATGACGATAGCATCCCTCATTAACACATGATAACATGTATTATTGTCACACATCACCACCATCTTCCCCCGATGCATCTCAACCATTATACGTCACCTATTTCCTCTTATCATGCGAAAACATTCCTCGTTGTCATGTAAAAATCCTTCTTCATAGTCGTGTGCATCCTTCCTTCCCATGTCATGTTCCTTTGTTGTTGTAAGACAACATTCCATATTGAAGCATGTCAACCTTCCCTCACTATCACGTGACACCATTTCTTCTTGTCGTGTGACAACTCATTCCCTTGTTGGTGGTGAATCCTCCCATTCTTGTCGAACGTCACTGTGGTTCTGTCGGGCATCAAAAAGGAATGTCGGTAGGGACTCGGCATTAATGGCACTATAAAAGGTAGTTCAACAATCTGGTTTAATGAGGTACCATTGGTAATTGAATCGTATGGTCACCCATACCTCCGTACAAGAAATTAATGAAGGTTATCGGTTGGTAGCTCCCTTTCTCTATATATATGAAATTTGCCTCATTTGTGAGGGGGAGAGATCTGATTGTAAAGGAACTCTGCCAAAATTGTTTCAACACTCTTGTGAGCCGCAAGCCTCAAATTTATGCATTTTTGTAAAGGAATCTTTCCTTGTACCTATATTGTAATGGATTGTGCATCATTTTAAGAAATAAAATTGATGTTTTGTGGATTTTCTTGGCACTGGCTTGAGTCAGTGTTGCATCCTTTTCCTTTCATTGCATTTTTAGGTATATTGTGCATGGCGATCCCTTTACAGGATTTAAACTCATTGTGATCCATGAAATTGGAGGTTTGAATGTGTTCTTTGAACTATGGCACTTTTGCCTGCCCTCTTCTACCTCATTTTCTTCCATTTTCACTCACTTAGGATATCTCCACCCCTTTTTCTTGGTGTTATCACCTCCCTTAGTTTAGGACTTTCATTTTATGCATTGTTTTCTTCCTAGTCCCTTGGAAATTCTAGGTTAATGTTATAATAGTTGTATAGCATTAGAATAGGTAGAGGAACCAGCCTTCTCTCAAGGTTTATCTCACTTGCGAGGGTCACACACCTTGAGACAATCCCATGTTATGCATATTACATTGATGGCCCATGCACACACACTTGAGTTATCAGGGGTGTTGTAATTTTGCACTAGCAAGGCCTTCACAACCTCTTGACAAACTTGATTTCCATCCTCTACTTTTGTTGCATGTTCTATTCCTCTCACCTCTTCCTTCGAATTCTCTTTACCTTCCTTCTTAAGTTCTTTTTTATGAACCACACCATCCTTGTCATCATAAAGATGTAAAAATATATTTAAGGCCTATTCTAAGAACTCTTCCTCTTCTTATTCACTTTATATGTGCCTCGACTTACAATTTTCTTCTTCTTATACTCATTATTTTCAAGAATATCAAAAGATTGTATCTACTCAAGCTTTCTTTGTTTCTCAAAAATTGTATATCTTCTTTCACCTTCATACCTACACCATTACCCTCAAAATCAGTTGTCAAATAAGATATATAAGGTGTAACAGCCCTTAAAAGTGTCTCTTTGCATGTTTCTTTAGTTCTTGTCAAGAATTTCTTAGGCGACATTATCATAACCACCCCTGCTTGTGTATCTTGTTCACTTGTAATAGGAAAAAGAGTATGCTTTTCTCCATTTGTCACAATAGTATGTGTTTTTCTTACCATCATGTAATGCTTGTCTATCATACTTTCATGGCCTACCTAACAACACATGACATACATCCATAGTACCAAATCACACAATACTTTGTCCTTATATCTCCCAATATGAAATTCTACTTGACATTGTTCCCTAACCAAGACATGATGACCTTTTTGCATCTAAGACACTTGATAAGGATTAGGGTGCATTGTTGTTTTCAAACCCAACTTCTCTACCATCTCATAAGAAACTAAATTTTCAGTGCTTCCACTATCTATAATCATATCACAACATTTTCCTTAGTTTTACACCTAGTTCTAAATAAATTTATTCTTTGAGTCACAATAGGATGTACCTTACTTGGTTTTAATATAACTCTTCCCGAACAAAAGAGACTTACCTATATTTTGAAGAATATTATCAAAATATTCTTCTACCCTTTTCATCCTTACATCCATATCAAGGAATTCATATGCCTTGTGTCCTTCAAATTTGTGACATCTATAACACCTTCCTACAAATTGAACCTAGCTATTTGTTCCATTTATCTTCATAAGAATCGTCTCTACTCCCATTATTCTTTTTGTTTCCTCTATGTATGAAAAATTTCTCATCGTATCTCCATCATCATATCCATCTTCTTTTCCATAGACATCATTCTCTCTTCTCTAACTTATACCATCTTGTCTTCTCTTTCCTCATTTGTAATGTATCACACCTTTCTCAACTTCTCCAAATATATTTACCTCGCTTCCGATACAAAATGATTTAGAGAACCAATCACTTAAACACAATACACAATGTTATAATAACAAGAGATCAAAAACTACCTTTTCACTATGCAACTTTTTACTTTTCTAAGTCAAGATCTCTTCCTTCTCGAGTAAAATCAGACCTTAAACCACTATTTAGTCCTCGGAATATTCTTGTTCCATCTTACTAGTCATTATTAAATGCTAGCTCAATGTTCAACTTAAAGAAATGCAAAATAAATCATCAAATTACCTTGGTTTAGTCAAAATTGCCTACCGAAGCTTCTTAAGGGCATTTGACAGTGAGTTCATGTTTGGATCAAACTACACCTACCCATAGAAAAATCAAATTATATTTAAGAACCCATTAGCTCCTTGAGGTGTGTGTCAAATTTCATGACTCAACTCATTTTCTAGATCACTTTTTCACTCTCTCTCTCTCTCTCTCTCTCTCTCTCTCTCTCTCTCTCTCTCTCTCTCTCTCTCTCTCTCTCTCTCTCTCTCTCGGGCCTAATTCTATTCCTAGTAGCCTGTCCAAGGATATTTTCAAGCCGATATTTTGCTTCAAGGACTCAAATTAAAAACAAAATACCATTCCGTATACCCATTTGGAGTCTTTTCTATTATAAAATTTATAAGGAAACTTACTTTACAAAAATCTCACCAACATTACCATTGCATGCTTCAAATAAGGCCTTCATAGATCATACAAGTCTCTTAAGAGTAGACTATTATGAAATGTGGATAATCTGAAATAGTTAAATTTTAGAACCTCCAAAATAAAAGAGAGCGAGGTGTCAAGATCATAAGTTCAAAATTTCATAACCTAATTTCACCGTTAAAACCTTCAATTAGTCAATCCTTGTTAAACCTTAGGTAGGGTTTCCTATAAACCCCGTAGGAGTGTTTTTGCATAAAATTAAACAAACTTTAATTTCAAGACTTGAAATTTTTTCCAAATACCGTATTGAACTCCTCCATGTGTTAACCTTGACAAGTGAGACTTATAATTTCTTCAAACTTTAAAATGATCATAATTGTCACTACTCGCCCCTTAGAACATGGGTTTCTAGCTTATATCGATTATCACAATCAAATAACCCTTAACCTTACCTGATAAGTTATCTATTGGAATGGAGTGATGAATGTAGATGTTAAATACTCCTCTTTTAAATACAATCTTTAACCTTATAGAAAAAGATCATTCTTCAATGTTGATAAACTTGACTTGAAAGTATTCCAAACCGATTGTTATAGGTTTGCATGAGCTTACTCAAAGTTATATCTAGATAAAAATAATGGAATATCAAAAAGATCAATGTAAACACATAAAAAATACCTATTACCATTTATGATTCCCATTAAATTTATTGCACAACGTTAATTCTCACCAAAATGCACAAGAACATAATACAAACTATCACCAAAATGTGTACACACAGAATCTCTACTCAAACTTTCTAGAACTCTCCTCTTATTATCATTCGATTAGAATGAATATAGTTCATTATAGTTTGCATTTTATAGACATCCACTCAATTTTCAACCAAATAGAATCCCTTAAGACCTCTCGGTCCATATGGTTTTGCTTTTATTACATCATTACAAGCCTAACTTAGACTAGAACTTAAGGCTACCATGACCTAAGTCATGATTATGACTTCAAGCTCTCAATAAGACTTGTCACAAACTCATCACATGTCTTGAATAATCCAAGAATTTCACCTTTATACCAAATACAAGTCAAAATGCCCTTTAAAGTTTAAATTTACAATTTTGGAGGGAAAATGCATAATTCAAAATTTGAAAAGGCTGATACTAACTAACAACTCTAGATGATTCTAAATGACTCCCTAAACCTACAAACACATTGTAGAAACCTAAATTGGATGTTTCAAGGCAAAATTACATGCTAGGAGAGATGTTCCCACATTAAGATTGTTGTTAACAACACCTTTCTTGAACCCTTGCTATTGTAGATACTTGTCAAGTCTTGAGTAGCATGGTCTAGGGGTTTTTTCAGCCCATAAAGAGATTTATTCAACTTGCAAAACATAGTCCTTATCATACTATGATATGCATACTTTTAGCTATTCAATGTAAACTTCTTCTTCCAAATACCCATTCAAAAAGGATAATTTGACATCCATCGATAGACTTTAAAATTTTAAAACAAGAAAATGCCAAAAACATTCTAATAGCCTATAAACGTGCAACAAAATCAAAAGTTTCTTCGAATCATTACCTTCAATTTGTGCATATCCTTTGCAAACTAGCCTTGATTTATTTCTTACAACTTTTCCATCTTCATTCAACTTGTTTTAGAAAACCCATTTTATGACAATCACATTTTGTCTTTTGGTTTTGGAACCAGTTCCCATGTTTGATTTTTCTCAATACAGATCTAGGTCTTCTTCCATTTCCCAGTCTAATGCTTGTCTTCACTTGTTTCAGTAAAATTATTCATTTCTATCTTAGATAATAAAGACATATTTGCATGTTCTGTTGCATTTTCCAATCTTCTTCTAGTTTATACTCCAATATTTTTGTCACCTATAATTTGATTTCTGAATGATTCTTTTGGACAAATCGGATGGTGTTTTTTTCCTTTATTTCAACTTCTTATTTTTCATCTTCATCTTCCTTTTCATATTTGATGTTGGCTTCTTTAGGATAATCGATTTCTTGTATCCTACTCTTTTATATTTGATATCATCTACAATCAAATTTACACTTTCAACAATTTTGAATGTTCTAAAACTCAGAACATCTATAGGCCTTACTCATTCACTTTGCAGTGCAAAGCCGGATCTCTTCAAACTCAAGATGTGTCTTGATTTTTGTCTTCCGTAGCATAGTTGTTTCCTTTGAGTAGTTGTGAATTTAGAAGAAAATTTTTTGGGGCATTGGTGCCCATTTTGTAGAAATCACCGATGAGGGTTTGGCTCTTATTACTCTATGTATAAGGTCTCCCAATCTATATACCATCAGTTTGATATACCAAACCTTTCTATATATGCGCCCTTCTAATATACTTGATGGTACGTGGAAGAATATCATCCTTTCTATATACCTGGTGGTACGTGAAAGAGGTGTTAATGTACGTGAAAGAATTCAATACATGGTACCAAGATAATACCGAAAGGGTTCGTGCAATTATCGACATCGGCTCAAAGAAATATCCTCATACGCACGTGTAACTTCACTATATACTCGAGATAATTTCTCAGTCTGGATTTATGTCATGTAATCATTCACAGACGGATGGGATGGCTCATAGTGTGTGCATTATGACCTTATTACTCCCCGTCAATTTAAAGGGTAGATGCCTGACAACTTTTTACAGCTATATTAGGCATTAAGTGCGGTAGTAGTCATGGCCGCATTACTGTAAGCACTTCCTAGAGGCACTGTATATACTGAACGTTGTGAATGAGATCTAGGATCTCGTGAGTATTTTAAAACCAATTTTTAATGTTTTTTATTACAACTCTTTGTCAGTTTATGAGCATTTACAATATTTGTGGTTGACTATGGAAACTTGCAAATTAGTACAATATATTGAAGCATGTAATTACATTCAAAATTTGGAAAAAATGAATTACATGCAAAAATGTTTTGTTTTGCGGGCCTGGTGGCCTCCGGAGCCCAAAATGACCCAAAATGCAAAGAATTGCAAAAAAAAGCTGAAAATGCAATTTTTAGCTATCCCCCTTTGGAAAATGTTTCTTAGAATAAAAAAATAGGCCTGATAGGAGAATTTTTTTCCTAAAATAGGGTTTTTCTCGCTAAAATTTTAGAGGTGGGTTTAGCTGTAACTAGTTGTTTAGTGATGGTTTTTCCACCAAATTCACCTCCAAACTTAGTGGTTTCTCCAAATGTGCTACTAAATTCAAATTGGTTTTAAAATAATGTTAGGGGTGGGGTTTGAACCCCAAACCTCATCCACCCAAGGTGCTTTCACTTACCAACTCGGCTCTATGAGCGCTTGGTATAGAAATGAAGGAATAGAGCTTTATACAACAATGAAAACTACTAACCTTGGTTTAATGGCGATGTGGCAAGGATAAAGCTCCACGTGGCTGCAACTTAGTGGATTAGGGCACTAAGAAAATGGATATGAATCTTATCTTGGCTGCTAAAACACCTTTTTATTTCTTCTTTGCCACTTTTTATTTGTTTCTCCTCCTTTTTGGATTGAAAACCCAGGTGTATTTGATTTGTTTTGTATTGCTTGTGCCACCGATTAATATGTAGGTCTATGTGGAAATAATTGAATCAACCGCCTTGTATTTTTTATGTTTTCTTTTGTATTATTTTGCTTCCATCATTTTTTCTAACCCGGCTTTGCATTTTGTTGTTTTGTATTGTTTGCAGTGCATCTGGATGCGGTCGCCACGGGTCTACTAAGATGGCTCACACAAAAATCTGAATGCTTTCAACGCTTTGTTGTTGTTCATGGTGCAAAGTGTCGCAGATGCATGTGTGGAGGGATGGTTTGGCCAAAAATTGAAAGAAGCTTGGTGTTTGATCTCTTTTGGCTTGACCACAATTTGATGGATCCACTTTGTTTGTTTTAAGGTCGATTCAAAATGGCCCACTCCTTTCCCTACGGGCTCATTGCTTCAATGACTCGGTGTCAATGTTAATGTAACTCACCAACTCGCTAGAATACACAAAATTTCAATCGGAGGCGGAGTCCTCTGCATAATGCAAATTGATCCCTCCAAAACTAGATATACCTCTTAAATGTAGAGGTCTGATAAAAAATAACAGAGACTAAATTTCTCCTATCAATTACAGTGTCAAACCCCCGATGGGGATTAAAAAAATTACTTTTTTAAACTGATTGATATAAACCAAACAATGCTCCGAAAGAAAATTTGTTTGGTGTAGAGAGCACCAAGGCAAAAAAAAATTTACTTTCCGTTTACTCGGAGAATGCACAGAGGTTGTGGAGTCCGCAGGAGGCTTAGGAAGTCACTTGGAGGAAACACTGGCTCTCCGTTGTTGCATATTTCTTCTCCATGAATTATCCTTCCTCTGCAAACTTTCTCTAACCTTTCTAGGAGCTTCAACTAGCTCTGGTACCAAATGTAATTTCACAAACAGAGATGGAAGCATGTATAATATTATTAATGTGGAATAAATCAACTACAATAGTGTATATTACAATATTTATACATATTGGATAGCCCAGAGATACAAACAAATATGGAGTTGCATCATCATGCAACAATAAACTAAAACACGGTAGCTTCCAAAATACATCCGTAAGCACAAATGAATAATGACATAATTGTTATAACAACATAACAATTATACCCGTGAATATAATAAGACAAATATGGTTAATAAAACCATATAACATTATACAACTAATTAATTAATAATTATAATTAATTATACAATTCATAATTAATTATCCTAACAACTCATTCTCTTTGGTACATAGTTTTACTCAAGAAATTTATAGTAAAACTCTCCATATATTTCATTCACCCAACATATTACAATTATATAGGAGTAACATCTCCTAGTTTATAGGGAAGCTATAACAACTCCTATAACAACTCTTCCCTATTACAAGATTGTTGTTACTCACGTAATAACTCAATCTCTAATTAACTTTATTCTTTACTAACCAAATGGAGCACTAACAAATATTATTCCTAACATTCCCCCCTTAGTGCGAACATGGTAGAAAAACATTCACACACTCATCTGACAGTATGATCACCCCTGTGAAACATGTCCTACAATGTGACTCATGATCTTGATCAAAAGAAAGGATCTCTCCTTCCATGGTTTTAAATAGGCTTACCAAAACCTTAACGTGAATATGCCCCATTAATTATCCACCTCGTGTGGTTTTCTGGATCCTCTCACAAACCCTTTCAAGATCCATGAACTGGCTTAATTTGATGCTTTTGTTCACCTCTATGCTTGTAATTCAAGTAATTATATAGGAATAACTACTTGCTTATTACAAAACTAAACAATATAACACATACTAAAAAAATTTCACATTTCATCCTATAAGAATCGCAATGTTCTTAATTGTAGCCACTGTCGTCAATCGTTGCCACTCGATCTCGAACAACAAAGGAAACTACCACTACCACTGGAAGTTTCCCTTGACTTTAGTCGTTTTAGGCTCAGAATGGAAATGGAACATTGGTGTCATGTTCCCCCACAATGTGAAATTTCCATACACGAACACTAAGAAGAAAACTGTATCAAAGTACATACTACTGACCGAGATCTTGCTAGTTAGATCTTGTTACACATGGTCACCATTGCAAGTGAATGTATTCACAAGTGGACCATCTTCAAACAAAGTACGATAGTCAGAGGATCACTAACATCATCTACGCTCCAACATAAATCTTTTCCAGTATCCACCAAACACCACACAAAACAACAGAACACAACAAACTAAAGTACACTGAAAACTAAAAACCACACTAAAAAGCATATATAATCACACTATATATATGCCACCACATTTGATATGTGACATCTTCGTTGGTGGTGACGAGAGGATGTTTCTTGACATCTAGCCTCGATGCCTCCGACCTCCAATATCATGCTGCTAGCTCAACAAATTTTACTTTTGAGGATCAATGGTTGTCAAGACATCGAGTAACACCGAAAATGCGTCCGTAAGGTAATTTTTTTATTTTTGCAATATTTTGACTACTTTTTGACAATGAAACTCACAAATGACATTTGACTTGTTTTGACTATACAACCTCTACTTTTGACAACAAACACTACTTGACACTTAATGAAAACCTTAGCCTTTGACTTTGATAGGAAAACTATTGACACAAATAAAAGACATAGATAATATTTAGACAATATGGTGACATACAAAAATACCTTTTATACACATTATTTTTAATACTTTACAATAATGCTAATGCTAAGACTTTGACACAACTATTGTAACCTTTAAATCATGTCTTTCTTTTGAAAAATGTTTTGTGGGAATAAACTATAAAAGTTCTAAATAGTATAGAGACTTGAAACAACATACTATGTATGACACGACTCTTACACCTTTAAGATATTCAAGACAAACTGCTTTTGTGATCTACGTGTATCACAACGTCATGTCATGTTTAATGAACTAAACTACAAATATTACAGATACCTCTTCTCACTCTCCTTTAGATAGATATCTAGTTTTAGCATGATATTTTAGATACCACAAATTACCCCGTGCGTCCTTTGTTTTCCCCTTTTTCCCTCTTTTCTTGGCCTTTTGCTTGATTCGAAAAACCACGCCTGCGGGTTTCTCATCAGCCTGGAGTCTCCTCTCGCAAGGTGTTCGGTCCCTCGAGCTATGTCCTGCCCTCTTTCCCTCTTTTCTTGACCTTTTGGTCTTCGGTCCCTGCACGCATTTTTTCAGCGCTTTGGCGACTCACGTAAAATATCAACGTTTCACCACTTTCCTTGCCGACTTGGGCATGCATTTATGTTTTTGGTCCCTGGAATAGTGTTTGGCCATTGTTTATGGTTTTAGAGTTCGATTTGGTTTTGATCTTTGGGTGAATGAAAGCTATAAATAAATGGTTTGTGCACAAACAAATGGCTGATCTTTTTTGTCTCTCATCTCTCATTTTCATTAGTTTGATTTTAGTTAGTATTCATTTTTAGAGCCATAGTTTTTTTCAGTTCATTTAATGCATTAGTTAGCATTTATTTATTAGCCATTTGTTGGTAAGCCACATATCCAGCTTGTGCAAACAGTGTTGTTGTTTTATCCATTCCATTGGAGTAGAATAGCTTAGGAAGCCATTAAAGTTGCAGGTTTTGCTCTTCAAACAGGGTAGTTTCAGGTTCTGGTCGCTTTATGTTGCATGACTCACAATAAAATCCCACTAGGAATTGCATAAGCCAAGCTCTGTACTCTTGCGCTATCCCTCTCCTACTCGCATTTTCGATCTGCATTCTGAGTTGTCCTTGTCCCAATATCTATTCTGTCGATGCTGGCATTACACGCTTTTCTGGATCCACGTGAACACGAAAGAACGAGGAGATCACACTGAGGGGACAAGATCACACACACCATCGGATTCGCCACTGTTTTGCGGAATCCAGGTTCTAGCTTTCAAAGTTCTAGTTAGAATCATATCAAATAAAGTAGTTAATTGCTTCATTTCAGTAAATTTCTATTCTCGATATTGCCAGGGAAGCTGTGAGGATTGATAGTTTCTGAGAAACTATGATTCACTCCTCACTTCTGAGGTAGGATCGAGAATCTTGCAAATAGATTAGGAAAGTTATTGCATTATTTAGAATAAATCTACAAATTGCACAGACAAATAACTACACTCGGTTATTTTGTTTGTTTTAAATTGTTATTTAGTTGTTATTTCTAGATACACGTTTAAATAGTTGCTTTTTCTCTTAAAGTTAAATGCAAAAATAGAAGTTATATATGTTTTAGTTTTATTCCACGTAGTTAGAATTTGCTTTATTACAGTTAGATTTACATTTTATTTTGTATGACAATCACGGGACCTCGGGAGCCCAGGGAATACATATTTGAGCCAATCGTGCCTCAACCAAACCTCGTCACAGCAATAGTTGACATAGACCAAAATCTCAGAATACAAGTCTTCCAAACAACAATAGATTTACAACTGATCAGTTCTCAGTTGAGAGGGTTAAATATAGAAGACGACCAAGCACACACGTTTTGGTCAAATCAACCAAACTACAGATTACCCTAGGCAAACATTCACATGACTATAGAAGGGTTCGAAAGAGAACAAACCTTTGGTTGTGATCCTTTGGTCCCACAGCCAGGTGCAGGAGACACTCTCACAGACATAGATACTAGTTTAAGGATCCAGGTTGCACGAACGCCTGTGAGATATTATGAGAAAATCACGCAGTTGTTGGTCCTAAACATAGAAGCTGAGAAAGCATATGATTACTGGATACTAGGAATCAGGACTTGATTTCGTATATGACCATAACAGGACCGCAACAACCAAGAGTCTACGGTTGTGACCCACAAGTCCCACAGCCTAACGAATCCATAAGTCAATCAGATATAAACATTGGCCTACGCACACTAGTATTCCAATCCACTCCACTTCCACCCATCATCATCGAACAATTGTCCTTACTAGATATAGCAGCTAACGAAGCTAGAGAATTGGGACTAGGCGAGAGAATCGTCCGTAAGTCGATTGTTTCCACCATCCACCATATGACCTTATTTACGGACATACACGAAACTATCCCGGGTCATTTTCACGTATTCCACAACCCATAGATCGAATCACGCCAGAGCTCGATATTGATTGGAGCCTTCGAGCAGTCATCCTTGCTGATCGATCTATCACACCAGTCCAAGTTAGAAGGGCCTTCTTTGCCTTAGATTCACAAATTCCATTAGTGCGTGTCGAAGACATTAGATTGCCTAACTAGTTTGTCTGCATCCCACGCATATTCCATCCCCACCGGCTGTCTCGGCATGACCTCGGGAGGTCGGGTACGCGGAAGAGTTACTTGTAGATTCCCACGCTCGCTTGTCACTTTTCGGCGTACAAAATTGGTGAACCCGACGTGAAACAAACAAAATTAGTGAAGCTGACGTAAACTTCCTACTTTCTCGTTCGGAGTCATAGTATCACGTGTTCTTTCACAAATCACCTTCGCTCCTTCCCATTATTCTGCGGGTATTCATATACCCCCCGAATATGTCGGGATTCGATGCATATGGCAGACCCCTCTTGGGTCTCGAGGCATACTATGCCCAACAGAATAGACAATCATCACCCTCACTCTCAGTATGGGGTGAAAACTATTCAACTAATCGGTTGTCAACACAAACCCCAAGAATCGAGATATAATTCATCTTTTCAAGCGGGGAGTTAGATCGGCCCCTCAAACGCAACAAACGCAGAGCCTTGAGTTCGAACAATATGATTTTACTGGAGAATCTGGTTCGTCTCCTCGAGATCTTACTTAGACCACAAATTAGTAGACAATCAGACCCATACCTAGTCTTAGATGATGAACAGTCAATACGTTATCCTAGGAGTGAACAACATTCTCGGGGTATGTACCCACCTATAGGAGGTTTACAAATACAACCCGAGATCTCTTTTCAAGAAAATACCTCTATGCCACTGCATATAGGAAATACTCTCGGAGAAACTTGGCAAGATAGCGATCAGTTCATGACAGGATATCACATGCCTATACAACACCAGGGTATACAACAAACGCCGCTCAGGAAAAGCACCGTGACTTCACCAAATGAAGTCATTTCAACGTTAGTAGAAAAAGTGAGAGGGTTAGAACTTGCTCAAGCAAGTCAAAATTCTCGTTCATGCAAGCGGGAAGTTCCATCCTCCATACCACCACTGGCCAAGTAGATCTCCTCACAGGAGTAGGCACGTTAGGCATGCCTCCTCAGTATCCACAACAAACGCCAACAAGGCCCATCATCTCTAACACTATTCCTCCCGGTCTAGTATCAAACAATCCATTACTAGACAATACCCCGTCATACTTAAACATGTACTCCAAATCACCACAAGGAGATATGTTCTCCTCTCCTGGCATGTTTGCTCAAACACAGGGACTTCCCTATGCCCTGCCCGATGCATGCATATCTGCTGCGCCCATATCAACAACCCATCCCACCACCACTCCCTCGGAACCACCATCAATGGTTTGAAACCTATGCGATAGGGACTTATTCGAGAATATTTAAAAGAGCCCTTAGACTTTCACCATACGAGCGTCATGCTTCCAAGACCCTTCCCGATTTACCCAAGTTGAAGGTGAGGGAGATCCAAATGCATATCAAGGCTTACGCTTCTGACCATACGATGAATTACTCCCTTGGGATGGGGTTGTTGCTAAAATATTCCCAAAACCTTGGAAGGCATTGCTCTCGATTGGTATTATAGAATACCTGAGGCCTCCATCCATTCATTTAAACAGCTCGTATCAGAATTCATTAAGGCATTCGACATGAACAAACTATTGAGAACAGGAATCAGGGAATTCTTGCACATCAAACAAGAACACAACGAATCTGTCACCCATTTCATCCAAAGGTGGCGTACAGTTCTTTATTCTTGAGCAAGTGCTCCAAACATGGATCAGATGGAACTATGTGATTTATTCCTTCATTCTCTCAGCAAAGAGGTGAAGGAAGAAGTCCAGAAGTTCCCACTAAGAACTTACGATGAAGTACTTGAGAGCGCTCTTCGAATAGACCAAGCAATGATAGATAGTGGTCGTAAGACATATGGAGCAAACGGGAGGTTAATCACCCCCAATCAAAACACTACAAATTATCCCACTACCACAAATGTTAATCAAGGACCCAAAATCCTTAACAAAAATCGGGGTGTAACAACGGATGGAGTAACCGACCAGCCCAAGAAGGTAAATGTTGTCAATACTCCATCACAAACAAACAACCAACGAAACAACAACTTTACCCGAAAAATCAATACGGTGGATTTTAACCATCACAACAACAACAACAACAACGGTGAAATCCTATACAGGGCGAGCAAAAACTCATTTGGTTATCAAAACCAAAGCCAAAAACAACAAATGCAAAATTTTAATCCTAATAGGCAACAGTTTGATCAGAATTTTAGGCCACAATATACACCAAACCAACAAAACAGGAATTACAATCCCAATTCTTATTGTGGTTTCCACAAAATTTAGGGTCATGATACTAGAACGTGTCGTGACTATAATAAATTCATGCAACGTTTACCAGAAGAACAAAGATAGTTCTTCACAGATTTGTTTTTGGTAGATCCCGTGTCATCACCACCAAATACGCTAGCAGGGGCAGTTTCCCCTCAGAATGCTCCCCTCAAGATCTTTAACGATCCACTCCCAAATCATGATAATAACAGACTAAATCCAACTGGGACGAACAAGGGTGCAATGCCGGGAAACAATGATCACGAAGCCTCGACTTCACTAAATCCATCAGTTGCGCCACAGTTAGGAAGTCAACCGAGACCCAAGATAGTCAGTTTGGTAGAATTAGATGCTGAACTACCTATCGAAGCTATAACAAGAACACGAGAATATTTCTCTCAACCAAGCCCAAGTCATCTGCCAGAAATAGATAAGAGTCAACAAATAGTAGAAAAACCCATCGGTGCCTATGATTTAATTAGTGACCTAACAAAGACCTTCTCGCACATTTCATTTTTAGATTTACTAAAGAACTCTCCTCCTCACAGAGCTGCTCTTTTAGAAGCATTAGGTCTAGGTCATCTAATTAACATCACTCCACCTCCTGAAACACAAGTAAATCACGTAGATTTTGATATCCACCCTCAGGGCAGCCGGACAAGGATGTCGAATTCATATTCGAAATAAGTAAAATGCCCACGAGATCTTTGAGATCGCACGCCGAGGTGATCCCGACCTTACACTTACAAGTATGGGTTTATAATAACTATGTAAAAGCGGGCGATGGTTGTGATGGGGCCATGATTAACATAGTCCCTTTCTCTTTCCTCCAAAAACTAGGATATGGGGAAACAAACTGTTCCACCACTCGAAATACATTGAGAGGCTATGATAGCCTTAAAGCCACTTCGATAGGAACTATAATATTTCCAGTCACCTTAGGACCCAAAACAATCCTGACTGAGTTTTATATTATAGATCGGAAACTAATTATAATATGATACTCGGCCGACCATGGATACACCGAATGAAGGCAATCCCTTCTACGTTATTTCAAGAAGTAAGATTCTTGCATCTAGGAAAGGTATTTGTAGCCAAAGGTGATCCAAAACCTTTCGATTTGCACCTAGCTGATTTAAAGAAAAGACCAGGTGTGCACTCAGAATTTGAACTTCCAACAAACCAACTTAATAAACCCACTGACCCAAAACCAGAGGAGAAGTTGGTACCTACAACGGATCTTGAAACTATCAGCATAGCCAAAACAACCCCAACCCCTAACGATAAAGCTAAAGAAACGGTATCATTAGGGACTACTGCAAAAATCGTTGAGTTAATAGAACAAGATTCACCAATGTTCTTACCATTTGATTCGGTAGGCATAGGATATTCCCTAGGTGTTGGTTCCCTTCCAGCAGAGGACCTCTGTATGGTAGAAGTAGAGTGTGCAAATGCAGCAGATGCCCCAACATCTATACTCCCGACTAAGTATTGGACTCTCCATTTCGATGGAGCTAAATGCCGTTATGGAGCGGGGGCAGGTATAATTCTTACTTCACCCGAGGAGAAAGTCCTCCCATTCGCCTTTAAGTTAAACTTTGAATGCACAAACAATGGCGCTGAGTACGAAGCCCTCCTCCTTGGCCTCACCTTAGCCAAAAGAATTGGTGTTGATAACATCGAGTCTTAGGAGACTCGCAATTAGTGGCAAAAATCAAGTTTACAGAAGTATATGAAACTAAAGCCGAACACTTGCAGCTTTACAAAAATGTTGTATTAAATTTAAGCAAGGCATTTAACTTCATATCCATTGAAGCAATCCCGCGAGAGAAAAATCTTCTCGCCGATTCAATAGCAACTTCAGCATCACGTTTTACTCCAAGCAATGAGTTAGAAGATACCCAGTTCACGGTGTCCATTCGTGATGAACCATTGATAAAAATAATGACAAATCCTCTTTCAAGCGAAAGTGAATCTACCATCCTAGACCATATTGATAGTGATGTGGCTACTTTGGATTACTTAAACGCCTATGCGGCATTACATCTCTCCTATCATATGCTAGATTTATCCTTAATTCCACATTCGTCTTCTATTTGGAAATCCCATGATGGATCTCCCTCACAAATGGAACCTAGCATATACGCGGATGAAAATGGGGATGATTTGGATTTACCTCCAGCCCCACGAGTTCGAAGAGGGTAACGCCTCTTTGATCGAAGAAACAATCGATGTCAACATCGGGATAGGATGATGAACCAAAAATCTTGAAATTAGGATCATCCTTAACCCCGGAAGAGTAGAAATACATACTCGGATCCTCAAAAAGAACATCGAGAAGGCATTTGCATTTAATTATAAGGAGATGACAGGAGTCGCACCCCACATTGCGGTGCACAACCTCGTCACTAAATCGAGATGCAAAAAGCAATTAAACAAAAATCAAGACCCATGAAGCCCAAAGTAGCTCTCATGGTAAAGGAGGAGGTAATAAAACTCCTTGGGTAGGATTCATCAAGCCGATCGACTACTCCCCCAATGGGTATCTAACATCGTTCCCGTTCTCAAGAAGAATGGAAAGATACGCATCTGCATAGATTTTCGAGATATCAACAAAGCATGTCCTAAGGACGACTTCCCATTACCATCCATAGATGTTATTGTTGATGCAACAACTGGTTTTGAACTTTTGTCTCTCATGGATGGATTCTCGGGATACAATCAAATCAGAATATCTGAGCAAGATCAAGCTAAAACCACGTTTATAACTCCTTGGGGAACCTATTGCTACGTTGTTATGCCATTCGGTCTCAAGAACGCCGGTGCTACGTACCAGCGGGCCATGACATACATATTTCACGATCTAATTCATAAAATCATGGAATCTTACGTAGATGACTTATTGGCTAAAGCCAAGAAGCGTTGTGACCATCCCGAAGTACTCCGCGTCATTCTTTCACGTCTAATAGAATACGGAGTCACACTAAACCCAGAGAAATGCGTCTTTGGTGTAATGGGAGGGAAGCTCCTAGGTTATATCATATCGTCACGAGGGATAGATGTTGACCCGACCAAAATCGGTTGTCCTCGAAATGGTTCCACCTTGAATGAATGCGGAATCGAGTCATTCCTCGGAAAGCTGGGTGCAATCCGAAGATTCATCCCGGACTTAAGCTTCGCCGTTCATCCAATCAACAATTTACTCAAGAAAGACTATAGCATTGATTGGACCAAAGACTGTAATGAAGCCTTTGAAGCAGTTAAGCGTTTCCTATTATCACCACCTACGCTAATGCCACCTAAGCTAGATCACCCGTTAATTCTATATTCACGAGCTACCAATGTCTCGTTGGCCTGTATGTTGGCCCAAGAAGATGATAACAAGAGAGAACGCGTGATTTATTTCATCATCCGAACGCTGCTCGACTATGAAACACGCTATACACAGGCAGAACGAGAATGCCTTGCCATAGTCTTTGCTACTAAACGCCTAAGACATTATATGCTGAATCAAGAAATGAGGTCATGGTAAAAACGGACCATTTACGGACTTTCCTCACACAAGGGTCATTGTCTAAAAAGGCTGGACGTTTTATAACCTTAATGGGAGAATTCGAATTAACATTTGTAAATCAGAAGTCGGTTAAAGGACAAATCATCGCAGATTGGTTAGCTGACAACCCATTAGACGGAGGTGATTTAGTAGATTTAGACTTTCCAGATGAGTGCGTATACTACATCGAAACCCGACCCTCTATCTCTGAGTGTCTTTGGTACACTGATATCATTAATTATATCATGGACCATACGTACCCAGAAGGAGTTACACCGCAACAAAGAAGGCGGTTACGCATAATCGTAGCTAAATACGTCATTATAGAGCAGGTGCTCTATCGAAAAGCATTCGATGGAATGCTCCTAAGATGTGTCGACACGGAGAATCCAAGAAGATTCTCCATGAATCTCACAGTGGAATATGTGGAGGCCACTTCGGTGGCCACGCCACTGCTCGAAAAATACATCGAATGGGCTATTTCTGGCCCACTCTAGAACATGACGTGATAGAGTTTGTACGCAGGTGTCGTAAGTGCCAAGAATTCTCCCATGAGATCCACATGCCAACACAGCTCTGACCAATCGCTACTCCATGGCCCTTTTCTACATGGGGTCTAGACTTAATAGGGAAATTCTCTCCCTCATCCACAGATGGCCATAATTTTATAATCACGGCCACTGAATATTTTACCAAATGGGTGGAGGCCATGCCTCTTACTACTGTACCTAGTTCTGTGATCGCCAAGTTCATTTTGAACCAAATCATTTGCAGGTACGGTATCCCACAAATCATTATCTCTGATAATGGAACTTCTTTAAGAATGAAGAGGTTCGCGAACTATGCAATAAATTTAAGATAAGCCATCATACGGCTTCCTTGTATTATCCCCAAGCCAATGGACGGAGAAGCGACAAACAGACACTTTGAAAGCCATTCTCCTTAAAACGGTGAAAAAAACAAGCGAGATTGGCATTTGAAGTTATATCCGGCCTTGTGGGCCCACCGAACCTCAATAAGAACACCAGCGGGAGTAACTCCTTTCTCACCTGGTATTTGGGGCGAAGTAGTTCTCCCGCTTGAGGTCAAATACCCGATCTCCGCATTTCACTACAGGGATTACGGATGAAGGCGCTTACGAGAAAGCACGTCTTTCCCAACTAGAAAGCCTAGATGAAACTAGGTTAGATCTTGAACAGTGGCATAGAGCTTATGCTGACCGAATGTGCTGGCAGTATAACAAGAAGGTCTATGAACGCGACATATACGAAGGTGATCTAGTTCTAAGGCTAGACAGCCGGATCGACAAGAAGACCGGCGAAGGAAGGAAATTCCGGCCCAAATGGTTGGGCCCATACCAAGTCATGAAGGACTACGGAAATGGTGCTTACCTCTTATGTACGCTAGAAGGTGAGGAATTTGGCGAAACAGTCAATTCCCTGCACCTCAAGCGGTTCTACGCATAAGCAACTAGCACTACTTGTATAATTATCTACATTGCATCTTCATATAGATTAAGATCATTTTGTCCACTTGTTTCTTACATAAATTGTGATCAAGGAATCTATTCTCAAAGCAATTCATTACAAACTCATGATGTTGTTGGCATAAAGCTCTTTAATCATACCTCTCCATCTTCATATATCATCGAATCATCTCGGAATCTTTTATCAAATAAAATCAAACATGACAAAGTCTTAACGGTAACCATACCAAGATCTGCAAGTTTATTCTCACTTTGATTTCTTCTTAGGATAGGTGTCTTGCCTATGGTCTATTCTAGAAGCTTCATGGTGTCACATCTATCCCATATATATCTCTTTGGAAATAAGCACATACTGACATTTTACTCAAGAAAACAAGTCAACAAGTGATTAAACAGAAAATTTTAATTTTACACATTTCCTTGCCCCACCAACCTTCGGTGATGAGCTTGCGTCTCTTACTAGTGACGTAGGGTTGGGAAAGGATGGAAATGCCCTTACTCGCCTATACCTTGCCCACGGTGATAAACCCACGCTTCTTACTAGTAGCATGGGGCAAAGTACAGGGGGTCCTCTTGACAAAGCAAACGTTAAAAGTCATAAACAAACAATTCAATCTCTGAAACTTTGAGTCAAAAACAAATGAATCAGATGTGCAAAATCCCAAAAGAATTAAAATCCTAAAAACCCAGATCTTGTCTACTATGTGGCCATCTACGGGTCTAAGTCTGGATAAACCGCAAAGCAAGTGCATTCTAAACTATGAAGTCATTCGGGTAGAGTAAGCTTGTAGCTTCCAATTTGGTTCCGCCAAAGCTTTGTCTGTCTTTCATCACTATCGTTTCACCACATTTCATAACTTGCGCCCTTCTTAACTCTCGGTGATGAGCCCTCGCATCTTACTAGTTGCGTGGAGTTAGGAATGGGGCAAGTTAATCATTCATCGTACTGGTTATATTCATCACTTTGCAAAACAAACATGAGGTATCCAAATTGCTCACAGAAGCTAAGATTCAAAATCACAATATATCTACATATCATGTATCAGCATCATGAAACACAAAAAGAAAGCAAACATTTGCATCATCTGTTCTCCATTGCATACATTCTAAAAGCATATAAACATACATCGTAGTATACACAAGGAAACTGGAAATAGAAAGGAAAACATGAGTGCCAAGCTTTTAATCCAAAAACGAATGCATATATATAAATAATCAATGTTTATATACAATGCCATCATGCTCTAAGCATGGTCAAAATGCTCAAAGAGCCCATGATATACAAAGAATATATAATACAAAATACACGAGGGCGAGAGGCCTCTCAATCCCTGCGACCCCTCTCGAGAGGTGCACGCCCACGCCTAGGACTCCGGCTACGCCGGCGCTCTGAATGTACGGAGGGCTCGGGGTCCCGAGGGCAGCCGCGGTCTCACCACGAGAATGGCTCCTCATGAGGCGCTCAGCCGTCCTGTAGCCCGCTAACTCTGTGCGGAGGGTCGACACCATCCTGGCCACGTGCCAAATGGGAGCGAAGACATCGGTATGCCTCTGCCAGATATTGAGGGCTCCCCGGCATCTACGGATAGCTCCGCGCGGGTCCTATCCATGGGGATCATCAGGGAATCGGTACATACCCTGCGGATCAAATCCCGCCACTCGTCAACAGTCTCTGCAAACAAAGGAGAAAAATGAATTAGAAACCAAGCAAGAGGCTAAAAGATACAACAATAGCAACTAAGGAGAGCCTACATATAAACATTAAAAGGGAGAAAGGGTAACTTACTCGGATCACCAGGCCTCCAAGATGGGTCGCTGGGACCAGCACCCGCCGCGGATGCCGCTGCCGACTGAGGGGCTGCTCCTGTGGCAGGAGCAACGTGTCACCCTGCAACGGACTCATCCTCTCCACCATGGCCCTGAGAGAGTGGCTCCTCTGAAACTAGAGTATCCTTCTCTGCTCTGCTCAGCCCTCTCTGCCTGCATAATGTCCTGAGTGTCATGCCACTCAGGATCACTGTCATCAGTCTCCTCCTCTGACCCTCCCTCTGTGAGCTCCTCAGAGTCGAGTCAATATCTATGGGGTCATCGCTGCTATGAGCAGGACCCGCAGCAATCTGAAGCAAAGGTGCCCGCACCGGCTCTCCCTCTAGCGCGAACTATCCTCCTGGCTGCAATGGGAATGCCAGGAGTAATCACTGTCCCACCTCGGCCTCTAGGCCCCCCTCTGGCCTCGCGAACTGATCTGTAAACTGGTGCCACTGGGGGAAGCATGCCCGTATATGGAAGGCCAAACTGCTGAGGAACCCGGCCGAAAGGATGTACCTCCACTCGTCCCACTCGATCGATAAGCTGCCCTGTGGTGGAGCAGGAGATCAGGGTAAGAGTCTCCTCGCCCCATATGCCGGCCATAAGCCGGTACGGTGTCACCTCCATGTCTGCAGTAGTAAGGGAGGCAACTGGCTGATGAGGTGCTCTGAGCACCGACATGTCCGTCCATCTGGCTGCCCTCACAGCCCCAGGATCTGCCACCTCCACACCCCTGCCATAAGGGATAAAATGCTCATACACCCAACTCATGACTAGAGTTGGGTGGCTCAATGACTGTCCCTATAAATGGACCACCCTATATAGATCATGGTAGGTGGTCCCAAGAATATCTGCACCCCAGGCGTATATCCGGCCATGCCCCTCTATCTGTGCAATGATGGGGGCCCAACAATATAACAATGTGTCCCCTCCCTTGTCCCCGATCAATCTCGAGGCAAGGATCCCCATGATGGCCTGTCGAAATACGGGGATAGGCAAAGAAGGAATGGATCGAACTCTCACCCCCTTCTTCGACCCCATGGAGATGGCTGCATCTCCCATATAAGCTGCCCACTGTGCAATCTGTGCCCGTGAGCTGCTTGTCTCTAATGTAAGTCGCCTCCCGATGATCGGGACCCCCAGAATGCGGTAGACATCCTCTAATGTGATGGTCCACTCACCACGGACCCCTGGCAGTCGGAAGGTGTTCCGATCTGCATCCCAGTAAGAAAATAAGTCACAAAGGATGTGACTAGATGGTGCAACGTGGGGCACGCGATATGCACAATATGCCGGCTCTCTGTAGTGTGTCCTCCTCGTCCTGTGAGAGGGCATCCAGTACCCCTGAGAGCCAATCACACTCTCTCTCTCTGCTCCATCTAATGTACTCCTCTCTCACCTGCATACACCCAAAAACACACAAAACAGAGCAAGTTAATATCCGAACAATATCGAGAGAGTCATAAAAACACGTAGAAAGGCTAAAAATACAAGTGCAATCTCAAATATAAGTTCCTTTTGCATTATGTGCAAAACCGCCGCCTGAGGGGAGGTGGTTTTATGCTTACGCCGCCTTAAAGGCGGCGGTCGTAACTGCCGCCACCACAGACAGGCGGTGGTCATGTAACCGCCGCCCTGGCCAGGGCGGCGGTCGTGGTCCGAAAACCCACGCGGGTTTTTAATCTAAAAAAGCCTAAAAACAAGCAAAAAAAGACCATTTAACCTAAAAATGGAGCCTACCCAGTAGGCGCCCCCCCTAGATGGACCTTTTAACACTAGCATTTTCAAAAATGACCCCCCCATTACAACAAATTTAGCATTTCAAATTAAAGGGGGGAAAAACACAAAATTGAAGAAAACCAACCTGTGATCTAGCGGGCGGTGTTCCGCACGTGGAGGCATGATCACGATCTCGCTGCGAACGTTTTGACTCTACTCACACAAGAAACCGTCACCGTGGGCCCCAGAGCTCAAAAACAATCAAATCAACTCGCGCAAATGAATAGGAAAATGGGCCCACTTTCATATATATATAGCACTTTCTGTTTCATTTTAAAAACTTTTCACGAGTTTGGAGCGATGGAGGTAAGTTCCTATCCCCACACGAATGGTACGTTCTCATTCCCTATTATTTTAGCGTTTATTTTCCAAACTATTGTATCTATCTGCACTTGAGTTCTCTTTTCATTTTGCAGGTAGCGGGAATTTTGGATGGCGTCATTTCAACACGGACGTGTAAGGTATAACTTCTAAACTTCCCATTTGGGACTTTGCCATACTCGGACCCACCGTTTTATGCCTCTTCATGGCTAAAACGCTTCTCAGAGGCAATATATGCGTACCCAAAATTGTAAGGTCTTATCTTTGCCGAATAGTGTAACAAGTGCCCCAATGATGATACAGGTCTCCTCGCAAGGTGTTCGGGATCGGAAAAGCCCTCGGAGTATGCGTTAACATCCCGCATGCCCCGCTTAGCCCCCGCGTCCTTTGTTTTCCCCTTTTTCCCTCTTTTCTTGGCCTTTTGCTTGATTCTGAAACCCGCCACCTAAAGGCGGCTCGTGCCCCATACACTGATGGGGCGGCGGTCTGTAACCCGCCACCTGCTCGGGCGGCGGTCTGCTGCATTTTTCCAGAAAGCGCTTTGACGTGACTCACGTAAAATATCAACGTTTCACCAGCTTTCCTTGCCGACTTGGGCATGCATTTATGTTTTTGGTCCCTGGAATAGTGTTTGGCCATTGTTTATGGTTTTTAGAGTTCAGTTTGGTTTTGATCTTTGGGTGAATGAAAGCTATAAATAAATGGTTTGTGCACAAACAAAAGGCCTGATCTTTTGCTCTCATCCTCTCATTTTCCATAGTTCAGTTTATCATTTTGCTTAGAGGCATTTATTCATTTGCAGGCTTAGTTAGTATTGTTTTGGTAAGCCACATAGAGTCTTGTCCACTTGTTTCAATTTCAAGTTCATTTTCATAGTTCTTTATTTAGAGCCATTTTTAATTCATGCTTATTAGTTGTCCATTTGTTGGTAAGCCACATATCCGACTTGTGCAAAGCAGTGTTGTTGTTTTATCCATTCCATTGGAGTAGAATAGCTTAGGAAGCCATTAAAGTTGCAGGTTTTCTCTTGAAACAGGGGATAGTTTCAGTTACGGTCACTTTATGTTGCATGACTCATGATAAAATCCCAGCTAGGAATTGCATAAGCCAAGCTCGTACTCTTGCGCTATCCCTCTCCTACTCACATTTTTAGTCTTGCATTACAGTTGTCCTTGTCCCAATATCTATTTCTGTCGATGCTAGCATTACACGCTTTTTTGGATCCACGTGAACACGAAAGAACGAGGAGATCACACTGAGGGGACAAGATCACACACACCATCGGATTCGCCACTATTCTGCGGAATCCAGGTTCTAGCTTTCAAAGTTCTAGTTAGAATCATATCAAATAGAATAGTTAATTGCTTTATTTCGGTAAAATTTCTATTCTCGATATTGCCAGGGAAGCTGTGAGGATTGATAGTTTCTGAGAAACTATGATTCACTCCTCACTTCTGAGGTAGGATCGAGAATCTTGCAAGTAGATTAGGAAAGTTATTGCATTATTTAGAATAAATCTACAAATTGCACAGACAAATAACTACACTCGGTTATTTGTTTGTTTTAAATTGTTATTTAGTTGTTATTTCTAGATATACTAAATAGCTGCTTTCTTAAACTCTTAAAGTTAAATACAAAAAAATAGAAGTTATATATGTTTTAGTTTTATTCCACGTAGTTAGAATTTGCTTTATTACGATTAGATTTACATTTTATTTTGTATGACAATCACGGGACCTCGGGAGCCCGGGAATACATATATTGAGCCAATCGTGCCTCAACCAAACCTCGTCACAAAATAGTTGACATAGACCAAAATCTCGAAATACAAGTCTTCCAAACAACAACAGATTCAAGCCGATCGGTTCTCGGTTGAGAGGGTTAAATATAGAAGACGACCAAGCACACACGTTTTGGTCAAATCAACCAAACTACAAATTACCTAGGCAAACATTCACATGAATGTAGAAGGGTTCGAAGAGAAACAAACCTTTGGTTGTGATCCTTTGGTCCCACAGCCAGTGCCGGAGACACTCTCACCAGACATAGATACTAGTTTAAGGATCCAAGGTTGCACGAAGGCTTTGAGATATTATGAGAAAATCACGCAGTTGTTGGTCCTAAACATAGAAGGCGAGAAAGCATATGATTCTTGGATACTAGGAATCGGGACTTGATTTCGTATATGACCATAACGGGACCACAACAACCAAGAGTCTATTTGTGACCCACAAGTCCCACAGCCTAACGAATCCATAAGTCAATCAGATATAAACATTGGCCTACGCACACTAGTATTCCAATCCACTCCACTTCCACCCATCATCATCGAACAATTGTCCTTACTAGATATAGCGGCTAACGAAGCTAGAGAATTCGGACTAGGCAGGAGAATCATCAGTAGAGTCGATTATTTCCACCATCCACCATATGACCTTATCGGGACATACACGAAACTATCCCGGGTCATTTTCCACGTATTCCACAACCCATAGATCGAATCACGCGAGCTCGATATTGATTTCGGAGCCTTCTATCACACCATCCAAGAGAAGGGCTTTCTTCACCTTAGATCATCCTTGTGCGATCGATCTATCATGTGCTTCCAAACCGAGTTGTCATGCAATCCACAAGATCAACGCATCTCCAAGATTTAATATGAATATGAAGATATTTCCTTACACCGTAGATCATTGATAATGCATGTTGTCAAATTTATTACCATACGTATGGGAAGAGTGATGCCTTTTCAATCGAATTCTCTTCTTCACACTCCATTAATAATCTAAAATCGAAATCACCAAACCAACTAAACAAAATTCATCGAAATTAAATTTCCATCCACCAGGGGCAAAAGAATAACAATTCCCCTTCACTAATATCTCACAGATCCATGGTCACTCTAAAACCAAATGTTTGGTAAAAAGTTTTACACAACAAAATTATAATAAAAATTTATGTATATTTCATTCACCCAACATATTACAATTATATAGGAGTAAAATCTCTGGTTTATAGAAAGCTATAATAAATCTTCCCCATAACAAGACCGTTGTTACTCGCATAACAAATCAATCTCTAATTAACTTTATTCTTTACTAACCAAATGGAGCACTAAAAATATTATTCTAACACATTCAAGAGTAACAAAGAAAAATACCTTCATCATAACTATAATAAAAATTACCTAAGTCTTCATCATATTACTTGATATAACATTTGTTTCCAAATACTATGAAGTGTTTGCAGTTGTTGGTCTGAAATTCCATAGTTCATAAGGTGTCTTTATGTTATTTACTTTGATATGCCCTCCATTCATAATATAGACTACTTGGTTTAATTCCTCTCTCTGATAATTTTTAGATACTTTGGATTCATCTAGCATGGTTCTATCCATCTCTTACACAACTCTATTTTTCCTTTCAACAACTTTATTCTACTATGGAGTTTTTTTGCATCGAATAATGTATTTTTATTTCATAAAATTCACAATAATCTATGAATTCATTCAAATTGAATTCTCATCCTCTGTCATATCTTAAACACTTGATTTTCAAATCCTTCTCATTTTCAACCAATGCTTAGAATTCCTTAAATCTTTCAAATGCTTCATAATTTCTCTTAGAAAAATAACCCATTTCATTCTAGAATAATCATCAATAAATAACATAAAATATCTCTTACCTTGCATGCTTTGAGTTCTTGTAGATGCACAAAGATCAATATGCACAACTTGAATATCCTTGTAGTTGAGTACTCATTTTTCTTAAATGAAGCTCTTGTTTTCTTGCAAATTGACATTGTTTACATAGAGTGTTTACTAGTTTAGTAATCTTTGGTATATCTCTAACAAGTTGTTTGGAACTTATATTTACTAAATTGTAAATGTTAATGTGACCCATTCTTTTATGCCACAACCAACTCTCACCTATTTTCTCCATGCAACATTTTTCTCCTTTAATCTCACTAAGAATGTAAAGATTATTTGTAATTTTGCATGCATCAACAATAACCTTCCCCAGTACTTTTCTTTTTTATTTCACATCCTCCAGCATAAAATCTTACTCTTTATCTCATATCACTCATTTTACTCACACTCAAAATATTATGATTTAGTCTTTCAATGTGCAAGACATTTTCAATTTTTATTTACCATTGTTCAATCTAATGGTACCCTTACCTAAACTTATCATGCGGTGGCATTGTCTCGAAATTTTATAGTATCTCCATTTACCTTTTTCAAAGTGATAAAATTATTTTTTTCTCTAGTCATGTGAATTGAGAAACCAATATCAATGTACCACTAATTTTCTTCATTATGTACATGAAATGACCGAACAATCATGGCTTTTTCTTTCTTTTTTTTTTTTCTCCTGTTTCGCCTTCCAAACTTTTGTTTAATCAACCTTCTTATTGTCTTTGGTTTTCTCATTCTCATCCTTCTTGGAATAATCTACAAACCAACTTCTATAAAAATAAGCTTTATACCCAAATTTGTGGCACTTATAACATTCAATATTAAAATTCATCAAAGGTGCAAATGAGTTGTAGTCTCTATTTGAGGACACGTATGAATTTGTATTTTCTTCCTATCAAAACTTATTACATGAGATCTGCAATATGTTTCCTATGAAAAACTGATTATATGAAAAATAATAGCCATAAAAGGAATTTTAAAACTTGATTTTGTAATGTCGCCTTGAAGGAAATGATATTCTTGTTGTATCCTTGTTTCCCTTTGGAGGATTACTATTTTTGTGGAACATGACTTTCTTTCCTTATTTTGCTTTCATTTGAAGTGTTGAGTATTTATGGTCATGTAATTCTTCATTCTTTTTGTTCTCATCTAATTAAAAAAACTTTTGAAAGCATTTTAATAACTTTTTTATTATTCGGACTTGTCATATTTGGAGACTCTTTAGGATCTTATTTTTATAATTCTCATTATACCGAATACCTATTTGATAAAAGGAGATCTCGATTATTAATAACATGTCTTCTAAAAATTCAAAGAATTTTCAAATTCGAGACATATGTTCAACTTGGTAGTTGATTTCTCAAGTTCCTTTCTTAAAGAAACAACTTCACACTCAAATTTCTCACAATCTTCTTTTTTTCTTGTTTCAAATATGTTCTCACATTTTCATCCATATTCTTCATCTCTTCTAGTCAAATATTTAGATCAATGATGATTTTATTAGACTCTTTAAGATCATGTACCAACTTTTATTTTAAGACACCATACTCATCTTCTAGTTTCTGAAATTGATGTTTTTATTATGATTTTTCTTTCTTAGACTCTAGAATCGTGGTTCATTTTAAGAACCTCACTCTAAAAAATTAGTTTAGAATGCATGGAAAATCTCCAAAATCAACTTTCAAATCAATGGAAAATTTGTAAAAAAATGTTTCATGGAAAAGGCAATTTAGTAGGGCACAATTTTCTTTGATTTTGCATAGTTTTAAGGGTGTTATATGACCGTTTTATATATTTGTCAAATGATCAAGTTAGACATTCATCATTTTAAGGTTAGAAAAACTATGTTATATGGTCATCTCTCCTGGGTAGGGTTGGACAGTCGTCTCTTCCATAGAAATATGCAACATTTCACCGATAATCAAAGAAAAAGAGATTTGATACATTTGAAAACAAAACAGAAAAATAAAATCATCTCCATAGAAATATATACACATATATATACACAATGTACCCGCATGTCGAATAACAACTTTCAATAACTATAATGGGAATATAAGATCCCTTCACAAAATGAGAACTTACAATACATAGATAACAACCGTCGACATCCTTTTTTTTTACCCATATGTGTGAACCAATAAAAAAATTGGGAGAAAACGTCATAGATCAACTTGTAACCGCCTAAACTAAAATGAACCAAATAAATCATTGGCAAAAGAAAACTCTGAAACATCTTTTGTCCTTCCCTAGTTAGGGGTCATCCATTGTCTACCATCTAACCTCGGGTTGGATGACTATCCATTGTCTATCGTCCAACCTAGGTTGTATGGTCGTCCATTGTCTATTATCTAACCCAAGTTAGACGATAGACATTGGATGGCCATCCAACCCAAGTTGGATGGCCATCCACTCTTTGTTGGACATCTATATTAAATAGGCGTCCATTTCAAATGCTTGAATGGTCTCCAACAAGATGACCATCACCTCGCACATTGGATGAAATCCATTGGTCATCCATCCAACCTTGTTGTCTTGCCATCCGACCTCAGTGTTGGATGGTCATCTTAGTGAATTTGAACAATAGTCCATCCCATGTATGTTCTTTATTAAGACAACCGCTCTTAAGAAATAGGTAGTCGTCTCCCTAGAAAAAATCATATAAAATGTGGATTTCAAGGCACTTTGCCCGAACCCCTATCGGGGCATGCACCTCATACTCTCGTAAGTAAGGGGTACCCCGCAACCCCCTGTGCTATGTATTATACCTCAATGAATATTTTCACATTTTGATTAGAAAAGTTGGCAAAATACATGCATAAGTTCATTTTTAACTATAAATAGTAGGCGAACTGACCCATACAAATGACTTGTTGGCTGAAATTTTTAGGCGAATCGGGTAAGAGCGATTGATGAAAATTCATCATTTCCAATTTCCAAAATCCCTAATATTCACAAATTTTCCTCGTCTCGGAGTTCTTCTAGGATAGAAATGAGTTCTCCTTCAAGATCCACTTTAGCTTCAAATGCAATATCTTCTTCATATTTTGAATCCATGTCGTATTTGATTTCTTTAATCTATAAGGTCATGAGTAATGATTCATCTTTATAATTGGTGGAGACACTTTCACCACTTTCTTCAAATGAGTTGATTTCCTACTTGGTAAAGAGTTTTTTCTTGTGCTTGTAGATATTATTCTTACTTTCAGATCTTCTTTTCTTATGGTTCTTTTTGGACCGATAGTACATGTTTACTCTCCTTCAAGTTATGTTTTTCTTTATAAAACATTTTTTTATATGGGCATTTATTGGCATAATGTCATATTTCAACATAATCAAAACATTTAAATGGTAACTTACCTTTATATTTTCTGGACCCTTTCTTCATCTTTTGAAAAAGTGAGCTTCTTCTTCATCTCGACTCATTGCTTTGGAGAAATCATGTGGTTCATGTTTCTTTCTTTTATCCTTTCTTTGATGTTTTGAATGCAACCTCTCACTTTGATGATTTATCACCTTCAGTTCTCATATCATATGTTGTAAGAATCCCATGTAGTTGATCCATTGTTAGAATGGTTAAGTCTTTCAAATATTCAATAACATATACTTTGACATCAAATCTTGGAGGAGATATTAGCACTTTTTGCACAATATATTCATCCTTAATTTCTTCATTGATTCCTCTAATAGTATTGATAACTACATATGGAAAAAATTTAGGATGAAATGTTTTCATCCTCCTTCATCTTCAAATTTTAAATTTGACCTCTATGTGTTTGTAGTTTTTCTTTCTTCACTTTTCATCTCCTTCAAAAATGTTTTTGATTTTATCCCAAATTTCCTTCGCTGAACTATAACTCATTACTTGTGAAAAATTCTTCCTCACACAATCTTCTCGGATTGCATTCATATTATTTTTGTTTCTATCACTTAATTTATTTCCATCTTGATATGTTGGAGTTATTGGAACAATATAACCATTAACAATATATTCCCATATATAACAACTAATATCCATTAGATAGGTGCATATCCTTATACTCCAAAATGCATAATTAGATCCATCAAACAATGTATCCCTATTTGAGGAGAAACCTTCTTGATTCACCATGCGTGTTTCTAAGATCTACTTTCTAGTGGTCGACTATTTAGAAGGAACCTTCTTTGATACCAATTATAGAAAACACACTTATATTGAGGGGGTGAATCAATATTATCTTATTTTTACAATTTAAACTTTAACATTCATAACATCAAAAATTACATAAGGTATAACAGCTTTCACAACACAAGAATTTACGTGGAAACCCTTTCGAAAGGAAAACAAAAGGGAAAAGGCTACTTGGAGCTAGTGTCCAAATCTAGCCACAACATTAATTATTTTACAACAATTTTATAGCCACAAACCTATTAGAGACACCTACCCCTAATGCCAAACATCAATTCAGTTTTATTCATGAGCACCAACTCACTGGAGACACCAATACCCAAGGCCGAGCACTAACTAAAGCTTGATTTGTGAGCACCAACTCACTGGAGACACCAATCACAAAGGTCAAGCACCAAATCATCATTGCAAATATCCACCTACCTTCTTCACTAATGATGTCATTTAGATTATTCTTCACTTCTTCCTACTATTTCTATGCATGATGAACTTTACACTTTTCTTATTATTCACTCTTCTTCTTCTTCAAGAACTTGACATTATAATATGCTTGAGTTTTCTTTATACTTTCTTCATAAATCCTCTTTATATATCTTCATTAATCACTCTTTCTCACTTTCTTCCTTTCCTTTTCAAAAAAAACATTTACTTGAGTGCACTACAAATTTAAAGATAATATACCATGCTTCATTTCATTATATAATTTTCAATGAGTCATCTTTGTAGACTTTGAATTTTTAATATACGATAAGATCCTGGACTTCCCCTCGGTTCTCTTGGTCCTCTAATAATTCTTCATTAAATCACTTCCTCTCATCTTAATTTTCCTCATCTTTCTTTTTGCATCTTTCCTTTTCAAATATCCTAGGTGGTAAAAACCCATGTTAATCCTTCAACACGTGAGTGCACTACTAAATCTTTGCAGATGAATTCATTTATATACCATGTTCAATATGAATTTTCAATGGAACCATCTAAGGTGTACGAGACCACAATCCATCCCCAATGCGCGCTTGGGAATGGAGAAATCCTAGACTAAACATGCCAAGGGACCAAGGATAGAAGGATGTGTAGAAAGGGGAAATCCTAAGCTAAGGAAGGTGATAATGCCAAAAGGAAAGGATCGATCTCTCTCCACGAGTGGCGAAGGAAACAAAGTGGGTGTGGAGAAGAGGGTGGATGGCATGCACGTGCCACAGATCAACACACGGGCTCAGCCTTCCAGCACATGCAACACATGAACATGGGGACTGTAAGCAAGTGGAGAGTACACACAACATGCCAAAAATGCAAACAAAGAGGTGAGATGCAATGAAAATGAGAGAGGGAAGACAAGAGTTCCAAAAAACATGATTTTATTGCTTAAGGGATGCACAATCATTTACATTCATGGTAGGAGGTGAGAATACATTGTAGAGACCATGCCAAGGTCTGAGACCCATGGGAAGTTGGCCACCATTTTGGCATGGTGTCATTACAACAAAGAGGGATCCTTTTTACAAAGTAGAACTCTGTTATTTATAGAAGAAGGAGAAGAGAAGGAAAAGGGAGGGAAACTCATATTCAAATCTTCAACCACCAATAACCAAGTGATAAATTCCTACAAATCCACCTGTAAAGGTTGTCAGATGCACTTCCCCATGTCTTTTTGGCATGTGGAAGAAGGAAGAAGGTAAGATCTGATGAAATATGGTGGTTGAGGTCGATTGATGTGTGCATTGATGATAAGAAATATGTTTCCTATTTTTCCTACCAAATCCCGCCTAATTTGAATTTTGAATATTCCAACGTGTAGCTTATGTCACCAGCTCTCTCAAGTCCAGGTGCACTTGCTGATCGAGCTCTTTAGGAAAAGATATGGTTGTCGAAAAGATGTCGAGAGTCATCAACCGGCATGGAAAACATGTGGCACATGATTGATGAAAGGAAATTCATGGCCAAATATTCATTTGTTTTTTGTCTTTTCGCCACGTGTCATGCATAGTGGTTGGTTGTCTAGATTTGGCACCTGTTGGCATACTTTGATAGGTTGCATGTGTAACACACTCAAGTCTGATAAGATGACTTGGCACATAAGTGACGCAAAGGAGAAGGCACAAGGGCACACAGGAAGAAAGAGGCAGGGAGGAAAGGAAAAGAGGAGGAAATGAAAGATCGTGGTGACACACGGGAGTGAGGAAGAAATCTCTTGTAAGAAAAATAGAAGAAGGGAGATGACTCAACTAAAGAGACAAGTGGGGAATGAGGAAAAGGGTGAGCAGAGAAACGATGGTTAAGTGCAATAACATGAAGAGTGTAATGGGGACTTAGCATTTGAAGGCAAGGGCCAAGGAATTAGGATGATAAAAAAAGAAAGGAGGCACGGGGAAGGAAAGAAAATGGAAGGATAGAAGAATGAAAAGGGAAGAAGTAGGAAGGTGTGCAGGAAGAACATGGAGGAACTATATGCCAAGGTGTCAAAAGAACAATCTTGAGTGCGTGTAACCTGAAATGTGAAACATCCAGTCATAATAAAAATATAAGTTATCCAATAACTAGGAGAGTTATTTGGATAATAGTTTTGGTGAATTTTTGGGGGCCATCTTCTTCTCTAGATGAAGAGACCAATAGCCTTAGAAGCATCCATTGGGCATGGAGTCAAGTGCTAAACTTGAAGATCTGATCTACAACAACTTGAAGAACATTCCTGAAGTCACTTGAAGCTCTTGTCTAACTCAAACTAAACTATTGCTCTCATCATGAAGATATTATGAATTGGATTGTGAGAGTGAAAAGCTATGCAGTGACCATTGGAACTACCTCTTCCAAAAATTGAACTATCATCCCAAGAAGCAAAAAAGGGGCATGCAGAGCACAAATGAGAAAGGAAAGGCATCAGAGGGAGCACACCGAAAGAAGCACAACACTATGTACAAAAGTTAAAATCATACATGTCCCAAGGGAACATGTAGAGTGTGCATGAGCACTTGTGTTACTGAAATAAAACCTAAACTAACCTAACTAACCGAGGCAAAGGGGCACTCAAGTAAAACCTTGTGCAATAGGAGAGAAGTAGCTTCCTTCCTCACAAATTGTGACCATGTAATTGATTTGGCATTGAACATGGTCGAAATAAGAGTGAAAAACTAACCTTGTAGATGGTGTTTCACCCTCCTCAAAGTATCAAAAAACAAAATATACACCTCCTGGAGTTGATTCTATGTTGGATTTGGAAGGTGTTTTTGCTGACCTTTGGCATGCTGAAGCTCTACCTCATGCTCTGAAATGAGCATGACCGTGGAAACTCTATTTTTGGCTCTAGACTAGCCAATATCTGATTGGGCATGGTCTGATCCTTGTGGTTTTCCCATTATTTGAAGCTCAATCCCACAGATGGGATTTTCTTGTAAACTTTCCTCCTGAAGGGGAGTGCTTGTAGGCTGGGGCATGTAAATTTGGGGTGCATGGTTCTACCTCTACAAGCAACTCGGTCTCCTCCAAAATTGTGCCCTCTAAACTAATAATTTTCTTTAGGCAGGCCCATGTGATTTCCTCTTCCCAGTTGGAGTCACATGAGTCACGCCATTCTTCAAATGTCCTACAGTCATCAAACATGATGACATTGGTTGGGAAAGGTGCATTGGTAGGGGGTTGTTCATTTGGTACATGGTTAGAGCGGGGACTCGAAAGAAAATGGGAGGATGGGCGTAGAAGGGATGGAAGGTGTGCACATAAAGGAGTGAAGGCACGTGAAGAAGGGGAATGGAAGAGAAATGAAGGTGAGATGAAAACAAGGGAGGAGGATGGATTCTTAATGGGGAAACACAGAAAGCTGGGAACATGGATGCGATAGGATGAGATGATGTAAGTTGGGGAGGAGGAGTGGGAGGGATGTAGGATGGTAGTGCAAGGTTTCCCCATTGATAGGGTTTTTACGCACTAGATTTTTGAGCCTCCATTTCTTCATCCACTCTATAATCTAGGGCAACATCTCAATGATAAATGCACAACTTCTTGTTGGGTGCTAAACCAACCTAGTACAGGGCCGACCCATGGACAAGGGACCTTGTAGCCAACTTTAGCTACCTTTATGGAGCACTTGACTCTAGTGCATCATGTCCATCTCCATTTTTGCACCTACCTCTCAAAATCAACTTTCCATAGAAAGTTTCCACCATCATCTGCATAAACCTATTCTTCATAAACATTTTGGTTAGAAAAAGGGGTTGTATGCATTTTCAATATAATGGGGCTTATAAAAATGATTTGGAGGAGGATTTTGAAACTGTGGGGATGGAGGGAAATAGTTATGTTGCTGCAAATGAGAATTCCATGGTGGGAAAGAAGTCATGATTGCACAACTTCAAAAGAGGAATGTGGAATGATGAAAAAGGAGAAATGAATGGAGGAATGAGGGGAGAGGGTCTGCACATGAGATAATGGGTGTGTTGAATCAATGGATGGAGTTCTTAGAATAGCCTCCAAATGTGTTGAAAAAGACATGCCTCAAAAGGAAACATGGATCTCAACAATAACACATCAAACTTGTTGAGATAAGATGTTAAGCTCTTCACTTTTCTAGTCCCAAACCAAAGATATGCCAAAATTTTTATGGGTTGGATCTCAAATGTACACCCACATCTCGATGATCTTAAAAAGGACCCAGGTTTTTGAGCCACAAATGGAACCATCCCCAAGTTGTGGGACCTTGCGAATTTGGGAGGGATCTCCAAAGAAGGTTTGGGACCTTCCTCTACCTACCTCTAGCGCTCTCGGTTCTTCTACTGCTTCTACCGTTAACTACTCCTAATGCAAATGAAGCTAAATCCTACTCTAAACATGCCAAGGGACCAGGGATAGAAGGATGTGCAGAAGGGGAAATCCTAAGCTAAGGAAGGTGATAATGCCAGAAGGAAAGGGTCGATCGCTCTCCACGAGGGTGAAGGAAACAAGAGGGCATGGGAGAGAGAATAGGATGGAAAACACGTGCCACAAATCAACACATGGGATCAACTTCTAGCATGCATAACACATGAAGACAAAACTGCAAGCATGGGAAATACACACAATCATGCTAGAAAATTCAAAAAGAGAGGCGAGATGTAACAAAACGAGAAAGGGGTGACAAAGTTCCACGAAACATGATTTTATTGCTTAAGGGATGCATAATCATTTACATTCATGGTAGGAGGTGAGAATACATTACGAGACCCATGCCAAGATCTAATACCCATGGGAAGTTGGCCACCATTTTGGCATGGTGCCGTTACACAAAGGAGGATCCGTTTTAATGAGCAAACTATACTGCTATTTATAGAAGAAGAAGAGAGAGAGAGAAGGAGAAATAGGGAAACTCATATTCAAATCTTTAACCACTAATAATAACTACATAAAGGCCTACAAATCCACCTGTAATGCTATCAGATGCACTTCCCCAAGATGAAAATGAAAATGAAGATCTAGTCTTGGAAGAGGTGGTTCTAGAAATAGAGGAAGGGGCTAGCCAAGACTCGGAAGGTAATGATTTTTCTCTGCAAGTGGCTTATGGACCTTCACTGGATGAGGTTTCTTCCATTGGTCAGAGTTCCTTTGGTCAGAGACAAGAAGAAATCCTACCCATGTCTAATGTTTTTAAATTCTTGCAGGACTATGTTGTTGATACATATGATTTGGTGGCCTCTCCTAAGACCCCAGTAAGTAAATCTAAACCTATCACTCATAGTACCTCTAGAGATGATGTTGGTAAGGACTCAACTCCTAAGGGTAGGAAAAGTAATAAGGAATTAAGGGAGACTAACTCTAGGAGGGAAGTAGATGCTTTGGTATTCAGAGTACTTTGGGGAAGTTGCTTCCTCAAATAAGAAATGTTAAATGATCCTCCTCTCTTGGAACATTAGGGGATTGAATAATCCCAGTAAACACATAATTGCTAAGGATCTTAGAGTTAAAAACAAACCGGATATTTTCATGCTCCAAGAAACCAAAATGAATATGGATAGATTTAAAGAGGTGGGTAGGCTAATTTGGAAAGAAAGTTACTGGGAGGGGTGTAGCTCCTCAGGAGCTTCGAGGAGGTGTTGTCACTATGTGGGATCCTAGAATTGTGCATGGTGTTCTGATCCTTTCTTCCCCTAGTCATGTGGTTATGAGTTTCATGGAAATCATCTCTAAAAAATCCTGGTATGTTTCTAATATTTATGTTCCCAATAAACTCAGTGAAAGACGAAAGTTCTGAAGGATCTCTCGAGCTTTAGACAACTATTTAAAGATAAATATTGGATTATTGGAGGTGATTTCAATACCCCCTTTCCCTGGTGAAAAGAAAGGGGGCTTGATCTCTTATTCTGAAAGTATGGAAGATTTAGCTGATTTCCTGGCTAGTAATAGTTTGTTTGATTTAGAATTGGAGGGATCCAAGTTTACTTGGGAAAATAGAAGGATGGAACCGAGCTCATTCAGATTAGATTGGACAGATTTGTGGTGAGTCATCTTTGTATGATCAATCAACTTTATTCTCTAAAAACTCTCCCCAGAATCGGATCGGATCATAATCCCATTCTTCTTGATTTGGGGATGAATCAACTAAAAAAAGATAGACCTTTTAGATTTGAAAAGATGTGGTTAGATCACCCTGATATTTTCAATAAATTCAAGAATGGTGGGATATTCAGGTTCGTGGGGTTGCTAGTTTCAGATTGTGTTTTAAACTAAAGCATATCAAAAGTAACCTTAAAAGATGGAATAAGGAGACTTTTGGAAATATTTTCCAGGAAAAAAGTAGAATTGTTGAAGATTTAAGAAATATTGAGGAACTTATGGAGAATGATGGTCTTAACACTTGTTCTCAAGGATCAAGAACAAAAACTCATGTCTGAGTACCATGAGATCCTGGCTAAAGAAGAGGTGTATTGGAGACAAAAATCTAGGGTAAAATGGCTTAAGGAGGGTGATAGGAATACTAAATTCTTCCATTTCTCTACCACTTCCAGAGCTAATATCCTAAAGATTAATGAGATAAGAAGTGAGAATGGTGAGATCTACATGGATAGTAGGGATATCAATGCCACTATAATAAATTACTTCAAGGAGATTTTTAAGCAGGGGCAGAGAGGATGGAGGAGCTGGTTCAGAATAAAGTCTGGATCTTTTCCAGAATGTTATCACCCCTCTTGAAAATAGAGATATCTTAAGGAGCCCCTCGAGGAGGAAATTCATTTTGTGGTCTTTGATATGGAACCGGATAAATCTCCAGGGCCTAGATGGTTTCCCTTGCCTTTTTCTTTCAAAAATTATGGGAGGTGATAAAGCATGAGGTCATTGAAATGGTCCAATATTTTTTCAACAATGGTCATCTTTTGAGGCAAATGAATAACACTTTCCTAGTCCTAGTGCCAAAAATTGTTGGTGCTAAGGAGGTTAAGGATTTCAGACCTATAAGCATGTGCAACACCAACTATAAAATACTGACTAAAATCATAGCTGGGAGGATTAGAATGGTTCTTCCTAACTTTATCTCTTCGGAAATCAGGGGATTTTGTTTTGGGAAGGAAAATTACACAACATTATTGTGATTCAAGAAGCCATACATTCCATTGATAGTTCTAGGAAGATCGGCAATGTTTCTTAAGTTGGATATGCATAAAGCCTTTGATAGGATAACATGGTCCTTCCTCCAGGCTATCCTATTAAAGGTTGGTTTTGATAACTTCATGGTAAACATGATTATGACCTACATATCCACTACTAGTTACTCGGTTTTGGTTAATGGAAAACCAGAAGGTTTCTTCCAAGCAGGTAGAGGGTTGAGACAAGGTGATCCTCTTTCACCTTTCCTTTATGTCATAATGGTTGAATCCTTGAGTAGAATCTATCAACAAGCTATGTTTTCAAACTATATCCAGGGTATTAAAATCTCTAATGGTCTTCCCTCTATCTACCTCAATCAGTTTGTGGATGATAAATTTATGATGGGGAAGGCCTCTGTCCATGAGGCCTCCAATTTTAAGGTGGTTCTTAATGATTATGAATTGGTTTTGGACATAGATGGTTAATTTCCATAAAAGTGTTTTTTTTTCATTAATGTGGAGAATCAGGTTCAAGCCAGATTAGCTCACATCCTGGGGTGCAGGATTAAGCATTTTCTAGATTCTTATTTGGGTATGCCCCTGATCCAAAAGAATCCTGACTTCATGGTTTGGAATGCTCTGCTTGGAAAGAGTTAATAGTAAACTCTCATCTTGGAAGGGTCTCTTGCTTTCTCAAGCTGGTAAGATTCAATTGCTCCAAAGTTCCCTTCAAGGTATTCCCATTTATGTGATGTCTCTTTTCAAGCTCCCTGCTAAAATTATTGAATCCTTAGAGAAAATCCAGAAGAGATTCCTTTGGATGGGAGCTGTGGAGAAGTTCAAATTCCCTCTTGTGGCTTAGGAAAAAGTCACAAAACCAAAGCTTTGTGGGGGCTTGGGGTTAAAAAATATTTCTCTTATGAATGAGGCCTTAATTGCCAAAGCAGGTTGGAGGATTGCTAGAGAGGAAGGTCTTTGGGTGGAAATTATAAAGATGAAATATTTGTGGAATATAGGCAGAATGGAATCCTTTTTTAATCAAGATAATCTTCCTAGAGGGTCTTCTTTTTGGAACTCTTTTGTGGCCTCCAAAGAAATCTTAACCAAAGGTACTATGTGGGAGATAGGAAAAGGCTCTAGAATCAGTTTTTGGTATGATAGTTGGATTGAG
Source organism: Taxus wallichiana var. yunnanensis (assembly GCA_018340775.1). Classification (NCBI taxonomy): domain Eukaryota; kingdom Viridiplantae; phylum Streptophyta; class Pinopsida; order Cupressales; family Taxaceae; genus Taxus; species Taxus wallichiana. Next base: position 947,758,735 of record CM031235.1, read on the forward strand.
GATTCCCCCTTAGCTAACCTAGAAATCTGGAAAAGGGTTGCTCAGTTCTACAAGGAAACATGAAAATTTTGGATTCGTGACTTCTGGATCTAGGAGGATTCTATCAGATGGGAAACCATTGAACCTCCTCTGGATTTTGATGGTGACATCCAACCCTTTTGGGATCTCAACAAGAAATTAAGGGATTTCCACATCCCCATGTTCCAAACCAAGGAGGATTCCATCAAATGGAAAGAGGAAGATTTGGGAATTTTCTCGGTTAAATCTACCTACATGTTAAATTTCAAGACTGATATGCACAAGGACTATTGGGGTAAGCTCTGGGTGAAGGATCTTATCCCAAAGGTTAATATCTTTTACTTGGTTGGCTACCCAAAATAAAATTTTGACTGTGGATAATCTCAGAAAAGGGGAATGAAGCTTCCCAATAGATGTTCTCTTTGTAGGAAGGAGGAGGAAAATGTCAACCATCTCCTCCTTCATTTCTCCTTCTCCCATGATGTGTTTTCTTCCATTCTGGATCTATTCAATATCCAATGGACCTTTCCCTTGATGATTGAGGATTGTTGTTTCAATGGGAGAGTCCCTTCTATTTTCCCATTTTGGTCTGGGCCTGAATATTGCCCTCCCTCATTTTTTTGGGGATTATGGAAGGCCAGAATGATTGTATATTCTGGGATCAGAAATCTCTTCTCTTGAAAGTTAGAAGAAAAATTTTGGCTGCCATTAAGGAAAACATCAAACTCTTTAAAGGAAAAGCAAAGAAACCCTACCCAAAAAGAGAGCAGAAAGTTCTTGATAAGTTCACCCTTGGACCGGTGGAATTACACAAACCAAAAAAAGAATTCCAGTTGGATAAGGCCTATGTGGAAAATGTTGTTAAGTTAAATTTTGATGGGGCATCAAAAGGGAATCTAGGTCTTGTTGGGGGGGGGAATTTTAAGAAATAATGAAGGAGATTGGTTGTTTGTTTATGTTGGTCCATTAGGTCAGCAAAAAAACAATATGGCGGAAGCTAGAGCTCTCTTTGGGGGTTTTGTTGGCAAAAGAAAAAGGTTTCAAGGACATCCAGATTGAAGGTGACTCTCTCATCATTATTAATGCTCTTAATAATCAGGGTTCCATTAATTGGCCCTTAAGAAATATCCTCAATGATGTTAAGGAAACTTTAAAATATTTTGTAAGGGTTTCTTATAATCATACTTTGCATCAAGGGAACAAGTGTGTGGATAAGATGGCTAATTACAGAGCCATTAGTAATGATTACAAGATCTGGTGTAAAGAAGATGAATTACCCATGGACATTAATGAAACCATTATTAGAGATAGAGGGCACTAAGTTTGATGATGTTGGCACGAGTGAGCTCTGGGGCTGTGACAACTTACTTAATAAATTGTATTCCTCGGTTTATTAGTGTGAAAGGGGGTCTGATTTTGAGAAGTGTTAGAAAATAGGGAAGTTTGGTTTCATGAAGATGGGTGGTGATAGAATCAGAGTTGAACCTACTAGCTAAAACATTGAAGCTTTTAATCAACATTTGTGGAACAAGCTTAAGATTGGGGGTTTCAGTAATTTCATCACCAAATTACATGGTCACGACCCCTCCCTGTCAAAGGATTTTGGAAAATCTTGGAAAGAGGGAAAGTTTGAGGTCAGAGGTATGGAAATTGAGGTTTTGAGTCCACCATTTCCCTTGTGATGAAGATGAAAATGGATGGGCTCAAAATTTTTAAGGACAAAACCCATAGAGAACATGAAATTGAGTTGTTCTTCATGGGTAAGGAAAGGTGCTCTTTCTTTACTGATGGTATTTCCAGGTCATGTATCCCGGGAATATGGAGAGATGTTTTCCTTCAAATCATGAAGTATATAACTCTGGAAGGAAAATACCAAAAAATCTATACCCACCATATGACCCTTCTGAATATGTTCCACCATAAGGTCATGGTGAGCATCCCTTTCTTTCTGTTTATGTCTTTGAAAAATTATTTGATGGATTTCCAGCAGGAGAAGGCAGAGATGCCTTTGCATGAAGGGCTCATCCTTCTGTTGTTTGAAAATGGGAAACCTATTCTAAATTCTTCTTTGAAAGATAAGGTGGAAGAGGATGACCTCACTCTTACGGAATGCCTTACTAAGATGAAGGCTGGGAAATGCAAAAATGTGGGGGAGGATTCTGGTAAAGAGAAGAGTGAGGAAGGTCATGGGGAAGTGAGCACCTCGAGAAAGAGGAATTGGGATGGTAATTTTAAGGGTTTCAAGGATTTGAGTAGAAAGGTTCAATACTTAGAGGGTGTGCTTCAGAAATGGAGGAAACCAATGTTGGTCAAAGGGAAACTATGTTGGATGTCATTAATGCTTCTAAGAAAATTGTCTCTGCTCAGGTGAAGTCCAAACAGAAGGTTTTGGAGCTGGAGTACTAGGTCAAAAAGTTGAGTGATAGGTTGGAAGGGATGGAGGAAGGCACTAAAAGGAGGAATTTCAATTTGTGCATCAGTAGTTCCGAGGATGAGCTGGAGGAAGATATAAATGTCAAGGGCGCTGAGGGTGCCAAGATCAAAGGTAGTCATGATGGTAGTAGTGAAGGATCTCCTAAAAATTAGCTGGGTTTTTGGACTTGTTGGCAGAATTTTGGTGAACTTCTACAGTTTTGAAGTTTTAGAGCCGGTTTTCTTTTCTCTGTTTTTTCTCTCTTTGGTTTAAAGTCCTGATCTTCATTGTAAGAGTTAAGCATGTTTAAATGACTAGTCTCGATAGAATTTACTAGATTTGGGTTAAGGAATCATCTTCTAAGAATATAAAACCTTTACTATAAGGTTTCTAATAGGACCACATATATTCTACTCATTTTTAAACCCTCACAATATTCAACATTTATATCTATTAGAGAATCATAGTAGATTGAACCTACATAGACTAGAAATCACAAGAATAAAGAATTAAATATGCATAGCTCAAGAAAGAAACAAATGGTTTAAGAATTAACCTTCAAATCTTCCAAAAGTTTCATTTGATTGATCTAAATATATACAATACATAAACCACTATGTACTCTTTTCTCCCTCGTCTTTTCAAAAATGTGAATAAATTTTTTTAAGAATAACTTCTCCAATTTGGCCTTCTAAGTATTTCTCCCTTATCCTCCGATGTACTATATCTTCTTAGCTTTATTTTTCCATTACAAAGTTTTCTTTCTATTATATGGATCTTCCCTTTTTTTCTGCTCCCTATTATTTATTCTCTCCTAGAATTTCCTTATGGCTCCCCCTTATGATTCTCTTCTCTCAACTACTTCCCTTTCTCTCCTTTCAAAATAATGAATAGATTCCTTAAATAATTTAGCTATAAAACTCCTAACCATACTTTTTTCCTTGAATCAAGATGATGATACTTGTTCCATACTCAAGTTATAAATGAGTTTCATGATAAATCATTACCACTGCCATTATTAGGCCTTTTCAAGTGCATAATGAAAATACATGGTGGTCTAATTTTAAATTTTTTTAGGGAAAACATTTTAAAACTATTTGATAAATTTAGTAAGGAGAAATGACATGGAAAGAGTATTATTGGTCAAAATAAGGTCCTATACCTCAACACACCCAAAATTGGATCTTATTTAAAGACTACAGAGGATGCACGTTGCATCATTTTGTATCCCTATTTGAAATTAGTTAACTTCCCTTATTGTAAACATTATTCTTTTTGAAGTGACTCATTCTACTACAATTTACTTATTGAGATCTCCTTTCCATGTGCTTGATGATGAAAATATTTCCCCATCTAGATACCTTTTGTTATATAAAGATTTTTATGTTGGGAGGTTTTTTTCACATTGTTGGCTCAACAAGGTGTTGGAATTGGTTTCCTAGGTTTGTATTTGTTGTGTATATCTAAATTTGTTCTTATATTGCATAATTATCATGTGAAATTTTTCATATAAATACCTTGGTGTAATCTTCAAAGATAAACTTTGGGATCTCTAAAAATCCATAGGGGTACCTAACTCACAAGAAAAGCCAATATTGGTACCCAAAATGTCCCATTACATTTGGGGCCTTAAAGTTAAATTTTGAGCATGGGGACAAGTTTTTTAAGTTCTCATGACCTTACAATAAGCTATGTAAAGGATTTAATAATTGGAGGAATGGAATGTGATTCTATTTACTATAATACAAGGATGTGTGTTCTTTTATGTTGTAATTATTTTATTGGAGATGGTGCCAAAATGAGCCTCCAACTCATTGTGGAAAACCAAAACACATCCTCCATATTTTATCATGTTTTAGGAACTTTCATAACTCCATTTCAACATATGAAATCTACTTGGGGATGTTTTAAACTCCCTCAATAGTACATATGATGGGTCCACACTTCTCCTTTTGTTTGTAGTCATCCTTGGAGTGATTTCTATCTTTTCACAACATTCAAAGTTGAGTTAATTTTGTCGAAGCTCTTTTTCTACTACCTAGTTTGAGATATAATTGATTGAAGCATTAAACATGGTGGATAAAGTATTAAAATTTTAGGAATTAATCCAAAATTCATGGAGATGAGCAAGTGCTTAGCATTTTCATATATAATAACTTCTATAGCTAAGTGGAGTAAATAAAGGCTCCACGAAGAGTTCGAGTATATTTTGAAATATGTGGCCAAGGAAAAGTAAATTTTGGAAGGGCCCAAAATATGGGGTTCCATGATTAGGCCACATGGCCCAATCACAAGCTCTTTGTGATGAAATAAATGAAGATATAGAATGCTTCCATGTGGCACAATACTAGAAATCTAGGAATATAGGTGAGTTGGGTAAAAGTGGATTAGAGAAGGTAAACAAGTATCCAAAATTGTGACACATGGAACAATTTTTGGGGCTCTAAAAGTATTCCATGTGGCACAATTTCATATTCTCACATACCTAGGATAATTTAGGGAATATTGTAGAGAGAGATCCTAAGAAGTGAAGATATGTGATTGGGCCAGGAGTCGCCCAATCACATACAAATAATTAATATAGTTGGTTAGATAATCTTGAGAAAGAAAGGACATGTGACTGGGACATGTGGGCCAATCATGGATTAGTGGCAAAGCATGAACACCCACCATGAGGTAACTTTTATAAGATAGTCATATGTATCCATATCGCTAAAGAATAAAAATGTAAATGGACTATAGTTGTGAAAGTTAAATCTAGTACACAATTAGAACATAATGGGTGAAACACAATGCTCTAGTTTTTCTCCTAAATTTTGATATAAATCTGAATTTCACAAATGGTTGGCAACATCAATAACATTTCTTAAAGAGATTTGTAATGGTTATGGGTTCAAAACTTTACAATGATTGATGAATAGTTTTGAAAGAGTTTCAAGAGGCCATTTTTATATCATGGGAAAACTTGTATCTAAATTGTCATCATTAGAGGAAATGAAAAATAAGTGTAAATATAATAATGAATCCTTGGGATTATTTTTTGTATAAGAACCACATCCGATAAGATAGATGGTAGCTTCTTTCTTCTCTAAATTTACAAATTCCCCAAGATTACACATGTTTTGTTCCTTGAAATTTCATTTGTGCTTTCTTAAGGCATCCTTTTTGTTACACAATTGGCTTATTCTAAATCCATAATTATGTTTCTTAATTTATCAATTTTAAAAATTATAATCTTGGAGTGATATCAAAGCATAATTTTCCTTCGTTATCTCATTGGTTAGATACTTGACGCTTTTGGCATTTTCATCTAGCTCTCCTTTTTCGCTTTGATATTCTCTAATGGAATATGTTGGCTACCTTTGAATTCCAATTATGGTATTATCTATTTTGAGGGATGAATATTATAAATCGATAAATAAATCATTTGTACATTATTTTTGGCTCTTGATAAAAATTCATTTCCTAAACTAATAGTTTTTCTCATGTAATTGATGTGAATTACCAATACTAGTCATTTCGATTCAAACTCATGAATCGTGATAGAATATAGAACAAGTATTATATCTTTGTTAAAGGTCGGTGAAATTGAGATCATTATTTGTTAATAAAATTATTTGAATTTATGATATTTTCAATGTAACATAGTGTAGATTTTATTTGATTGAACTGTGTGAGAATTTATTAAGCCAATGTTTCGGTCACAAATATGGACCCATCATCAAGACAAAATATATATATATATATATATATATATATATATATATATATATATATATATATATATATATATATATATATATATATATATATATATATATATATATATATATATATATATATATATATATATATATATATATATATATATATATATATATATATATATATATATATATATATATATATATATATATATATGTTAAGATTGTTGAGGATAATTTTCTTAATACATAATAATAGGAAGGGTAAATAAATTAGGTTGATAAGTAAAGGCAATAAATGTATAATAAAACAATTAAAACAAAGGACAATTTTTAAAAAACTAAGGAGAATTTTTTTAATTATAAAAGGACAAATAAGAAGCAAAATATTAGGAAATAAAAGTACAAGATAACATTAAGGGGGTGAGAAATAACCAAAGCAAGGAAGTTATAAGAAAGAAACCATACGAACAATTTTTTTAAAAATTATAATTAAACATGTTAAAAAGAACAAGAAAATAATTTAAAACACTAAAGAAAATTAGCTATTTAGTGGAGGCCTGACAACAACTAGTTTCCAAGTATTGCTTAAAAACCAACCTTTATCCCTGTTAATGTTATTATCATGGTGCATGATTTCAATGGCTTCACAAAGATGCCTTTTTACAAAGTTATCTTCTGAGGTGATAACACTAACCGAATCCATACTTATGGAGTGCTTCATATTGAGAGAATGTTCTGCTAACGTAGAATGCTCAATATGGTCATATTTAATATCTCTATTATGCTCATTGATACAATTTTTAATTGATTGCCACATTACACCAATATAAGGCTTACCACACAAACATTTAATCATGTAAACACCACTATTAAGGTTGTTATTGATTTTATCCTTTAAAGAATTAAGGTTCATTTTTAGGGTGTTGATAGGAAGAAATGACGTTATAATGCCTTTTTTGTTCATAATTTTAGCAATTTTATTAGTGGAATTCTTAATAAAGGGTAGTAAGGATTTTCTTTTATTAGAATCTGGACAATTAATATTTAAGCAAGGAGGTGTTAGTGCAAATTCATATCAGACCCCCAAAATGACCTATGAATCTGATTTTCTAAGGTAATGCCATTTGGTGTGAATGCACAACATTGAGCTTTCCCAAAGTGTGGGACCTTTGCAAATGGGGAAAGCTCTCCAGAGAAGGTTGGTTCCTCTTCCTAAACTACCTACCACAAGCTATTCCAGTGTAGGCAAAGCTAATCTAATCCTAATCTAACTATGCCAAGGAGACAGAGAGAGAGAAAAAGGGAAAAACAGAGCCTACACTAAAATGGTGATACACCAGAGAAGGAAAATGTTGAACATCTATCAAAACTACCATGGAACAAGAAGAGGTGAGCAATGGAAGGATGGACAAGTGCATCACAAAACCAAGGATGGATTTCACACAAAAAATGTTCCAAAACTCCATGAACATAGCTCCAAAACCTGTAATGAACATTCAAACATGCACAAATACCTGCAATGAAGAGAGGTAAGAAGAAAACAAGCAAAAACGAGCAAGGATGGACAAATGCATCACAAAACACGTTTTTATTGCTCTTAAGTTTGCACAAAACATCATTTCATGGATAAGAGGCAAAAATGCCATTACAAAGTAAGGGAAGAGGTTCAAACTCCATTTTGACCTCTGGGGAAGAAAATAAGGGAGAGGCAGAGAAGAATGATGAACAACTTTTTACAAATGAGCCAAAACTGGCTTTTAACCATCGAGCAGAATGGAAGAAATGAGAAAATGCAGGAAAATTGATTTGGAACTTCAACCACCAACAAGATTCATCTAATTGGCTTGCAAAATGATGGGTTTCCATGAAAAATCCCATACTTCAAGTACATTGCTTTACAGAGAAAAACAGAGGCCCATACTTCATTAATTTTGGTGGTTGGAGTCGTTTTCTGTGTTTTTGCATGCTAGAGACATTTTCCATTTTTCTCCCATAAATCTTCACCAAAATCCAAAATTGAACCCTCCATCATGTAGATAATTTCAACATGATTTCCATTGATATAAAGAACATGAAAACCGAGCTCTGATCAAAAGATATGGCCCTCTGAAGATTTAGGGAAAATGGGCAAAAATAGGGCAAAATTAGGTCATTGGGCAAAACTTTAAAATTTTCCCATTTTTGAATTTGGGAAAATTTCCCAAAATTCCACACGCCCCCGCTCCTCCACCGCCAATGGTGCTTCCCATTCACTAATGGAAACGAATGGGCCCAAACTCTTTTTCTCCTTTGATTTTTCATTGGGAAAATTTCCCAAATTTTCCCACACTCCTCTCCTCCCACACACGTGTCACCTCCCATTCGCTCGGTGGGGAGCACTTCAAATTTTTCCTTTGTGCCTTTTTTAGATTTTGGAAAAATTTCCAAACAGCTCCATGCCACCCTCCGCCATGACACATGTCACTGTCACCTCCTCATCACTCGGCGGGCCTTCATGGCTGTAAATTTGACTTGGGCATTTTAACCCCCAAGGGCTAAATGCCAAGTTTTCCTCCTCATGAGCCCACACTAACCCATTTCTTTCCTTCATTTTCAGGGCCTGGGGGCCAAAAAATTTTCCTTTGTGCCTTTTGACCAAAGTGCCAAAAACTTAAACTTTTCCCCTCGACATCCCCCAACTCCACCTCCTACCACGTGGCACCTTCTCATTGGCCACGGCCTGTCTAGGGAAAATTTCCCCAAAAAACTCCGCCGAGCCATAACTTGAAAATTACAAGGAGTTAGGAGGAAAATTTTACCTTTCTGGAAAGGTGAGAAAATTATCTATCTATGAAGCCATTTCCAAAAAAATTTTGAGTCCTTGAAATGTGTGAAAATTGAATTTAAGCACAAGGAAGAAGGAAGAATGAAGGCAAGTTAGCCAAAATAAGTAGGGGGCTCATTTTGGATAACAATTTGGTGACTCTCAGGGGGTCATCTACCTACTAGATGAATGATCAGTGGCCTTTGAAGCATCCATTGGGCATGGAGTCAAGCCTGATAAACTGATTCTGATCTGAAACTATGAAAATATGACCTCTGAGCCACTTGGAAACCCACTGAAACTTGGAGTTGATCTTCACCAAAACCCACTAAAATGGACTATGCAAGAGCAACCAAAACAACACCAAAAACTATGTACAAAATGAAAATCATACATGCTCCAAATGGAACATGCAGAGTGTGCACAAGCACTTCTTCTACTGAAAGAAACCTACCTACTCTACTCTAACTAGAAGCAAAGGTGAGCTAAACAAACCCTTGCAACTAGTTGTGCAAAATAGCTTCCTTTCTTCAAAATTGGCAGCCATGCAAATGATTTGAGCTGAGTATGGCTGCTTGATGAGTGGAAAATCAACAAGAAGCTGGTCTTCTACCCAAATTAGCAAGGTGTCAACTGAAAAGAAATTGAATACCTCTTTTAGTTGCTCCGCATTTGATTGAAGAGGTATGGCAATGATCCTTGGTACTTTGTAGCTCATCCTCATGCTTAGAAGCAAAGCATGACTGGTTGGACTTCTCCTTTGGCTCCAATGAAGCCAAATACCTTATTGGGAAGGTCCGATCCATTTGATATGCCCATAGCTTCTCGATTTTCAACTCCAAAATGGAGTCTTCTTGTAGACCTTCTTGATGGATGGTGTGGAAGAAATGATGGAACTCTTCTGTTGTTTTCCTTCCTCTCTAATGAAGAACATGGAAGATTTAAATCTTCCAATCTTGATTCCAAAGAGCTGCTATAAGATGCAGGCTGCTGCAAATGAAAGTTCTCCTCCATGACAACAGGCTCAAGTGTTTGGAATGTGGATGATGAAGGAGAAAATGGTGTGATTTCAACCGGTTCTTCTTCATCAAAATAGTCCTCCAAATCAGACAGGTAAACTACCTCATTGTTGTCCTACTGCAAATGTTCAACCTCTCCCATGGTGTTCTCTTGATCTACAACTTGATCACCATGGTTTATTTTATCCTCCAACATTGAGTTTGAGAGATCAAACTCTTCTTCAAAGACTAGAACTCAAGAGAGATGAAGTAGAAAGAAGAAGTGAAGGTTCTTCTATAGCCTAGCTTTGTGCTCAAAGCCTTTGGATCTGCACTTTTCTCCCCCACAACTAGAATGTGCTCCTCTTCTTTTGGATTTGGAGCAGCTTCTCCTTCCTCTACTATTTGAAGACAATCTTGCTCTTGATTGAACTCTTCCTCTAGCATGAAGTTTGTCAAGTCAAACTCTTCAATCTGCTGCTCTAGAGGACAAGTTGGGACTGCAAGATCTTCTTTAGAGCTTCTTTCCATGGCTGATTGTGTAACTTGAATTGGACCAACATTTCCTTCAAGTAGAGTGCCAACATGGACACTACATTCTGAGAAAATTGATTGTTGATCTACTTCTTCTTTTTGCTCTCTTCTTCGCTGCAACAAAATCAGTCCTAACCACCACTTGTTCTTCAACCTTAACCTCCTCTATGTGGTTTCACCATCAAGGGAATTTTTGTAAATCCCATATCTAAGAGCCAAACTTACTAAGCTCTTAATCATTCCTTCTTTTTTGGTTCTTCCTCTTGCTATCCTTCATGACTGATTTTTGCAATTTCTTCTTCCCAACATGGATTTGGGAATGCAAGAGGAGGGGTGGGTTGTGACTCAACCATTTTTTCATTTGTTTGTGGTGGTGGAAGAGATGAAACTTCTTGTTTCCTTGAGTGGAAGGTATTTATTTTTTCTTTGTGGAGGGATTTGGATTTGGAAGGGAAAAGGACAAAGAATTGAGATGAGGTGGAAGACTAGGAGATGGAGAAATGGGATCAACATTTGGGGCAACATATGGGAAACTTGGATTTGGAATTTGGCTTCAAATGAGATGGTGCTGCTTGAGGAATGGAAAAGAAAAACTAGATGAGATGGTGTGCTTACCCATTGACAAGGTTGTTCAATACTCCTCTATACACCTCTATTCCTCAATTATCCACTTTGCAAGTAAAAGTGGGGCAGCATCTCAATCATGAAGTCAAGCTTCTCTCGAGGGCTGTAATGTCTTGGAAAAGGGCCTCCCATGGACAAGGTGCTCCAAACCAATTCCAAATGCTTTCATTTGTGCTTGAGCCCTTGATTGCACCATGCCAATCTCCATTTTTGGATTTTCTCCAACAAATCAGCATCTTCTTTGATTGTCTTCATTGTTGCATACCTCTTGTGCTTGATGTGCCATAGCCAAACTGATTTTGGCACTGCTACTCATATGGATATGCATACTGATTTTGAATTTGATCAAAATGCTGATTTGAAGGAGTTGTAAAACATGTTGGAGGTGGAATATATTGTTGTTGTAAATGTGAATTCCATGATGGAAATGAAGTCATGATTGCACAACTTCATGGAATGAAAGAAGATGGAAGAGATGGAAAGAAGAATGGATGAAAAATGAATGAAAATGAATGGAAAGAGGGTCTGCAACTCAGAGAATGAGTTATTTACTAGATGGAGTCACCAGATGTGCTTTGAATATGCCTCCAAAGGTGAAATCTTAAAGAACACACCAACCTACAAAAATAAAGTGGAAGACCTCTAAGGTCCCACCGGCATGCCAAAACTATTAGTGCAAATTCACAACACCCCCAAATGACCTATGGATCTTCTTTTCTAAGGCAATGTCATTTGGTGTGAATGCACAACATTGAGCTTTCCCAAAGTGTGGGACCTTTGCAAATGGGGAAAGCTCTCCAGAGAAGGTTGGTTCCTCTTCCTAAACTACCTACCACAAGCTATTCCAGTGCAGGAAAGCTAATCTAATCCTAATCTAACTATGCCAAGGAGAAGAGAGAGAGAGATAAAAGAGGGAAAATAGAGCCTACACTAAAATAGTGATACACCAGAGAAGGAAAATGTTGAACATCTATCAAAACTACCATGGAACAAGAAGAGGTGAGCAATGGAAAGGATGGACAAGTGCATCACAAAACCAAGGATGGATTTCACACAAAAATGTTCCAAAACTCCATGAACACAGCTCCAAAACTTGCAATGAACATTCAAACATGCACAAATACCTGCAATGAAGAGAGGTAAGAAAACAAGCAAAAAATGAGCAAGGATGGACAAATGCATCACAAAACACGTTTTTATTGCTCCGAAGTTTGCACAAACATCATTTCACCGGATAAGAGGAAAAAAAATGCCATTATACAAAGTAGGGGAGAGGTTCAAACTCCATTTTTGACCCCTGGGAAGAAAAGAAGAGGGAGAAAGCAAGAAAGAATGATGAACAACTTTTTACAAATGAGCCAAAACTGGCTTTTAACCATCGAGTAGAATGGAAGAAATGAGAAAACACGGGAAAATCTGATTTGGAACTTCAACCACCGACAAGATTCATCTAATTGGCCTACAAAATGATGGGTTTCCATAAAAATCCCATACTTTGAAGTACATTTCTTTACAGAGCAAAACAGAGGCCCATACTTCATTAATTTTGGTGGTTGGAGTCATTTTCTATGTTTTTGCATGCCAGAGACGTTTTTCCATTTTTCTCCTATAAATATTCACCAAAATCCAAAATTTAACCCTCCATCGTGTAGATAATTTCAACATCTTTCCATTGATATAAAGAACACAAAAAATGAGCTCTGGATCAAAAGATATGGCCCTCTGAAGATTTAGGGCAAAATTGGGGCAAAAATCGGGTCGGCGGGCCGAAACTTTAAAATTTTCCCATTTTTTGAATTTGGGAAAATTTCCCAAAATTCCCATGCCCCCGCTCCACTCCACTGCCACGTGGTGCTTCCCATTCACTGATGGAAACACGGGCCCAAATTGTGCTTTTCTCCTTTGATTTTTCATTGGGAAAATTTCCCAAATTTTCCCCACACTCCACTCTCCCAGTGACACGTGTCACCTCCTGGTTCGCTCGGCAGGGGCGCGCTTCAAATTTTTCCTTTGTGCCTTTTTTAGATTTTGGAATTTTTTCCAAATAGCTCTATGCCTCCGCCCTTCCGCCATGACATGTGTCAGCTCCTCATCACTCAGCGGGCCTTCGGGCCAAAATTTGACTTGGGCATTTTAACCCCCAAAGGGCTAAATGCCAAGTTTTCCTCCACGGGCCCACGCCAACCCATTTCTTTCCTTCGTTGGGCCTGTGGGCCAAAATTTTCCTTTACACCCTTTGACCAAAGTGCCAAAACTTAAACTTTTCCCCGACATCCGCCACTCCGCCCTGCCACGTGGCACCTTCTCATTGGCCACGGGCCTGTCTAGGGAAATTTTCCCCAAAAACTCCGTTGAGCCATAACTTGAGATTTACAAGGAGTTAGGAGGAAAATTTTACCTTTCTGGAAAGGTGAGAAAATTATCTATCTGATGAAGCCATTTCCAAAACCTTGAGTGCTTGAAATGTGTGAAAATTGAAGTTGAAGCACAAGGAAGGGAAGAATGAAGGAAAGTTAGCCAAAATAAGCAAGGGGCTCATTTTGGATAACAGGAGGATTACAAAATTTCTTAAAAGTATTAACAATCACATAATCATTATAACCATTATAAAAACTTTGGACCCGCCAATCTAAATATTTGATCATTAAACCTTGGTTTCCATCCTTCAACCCACTCATGGTTAATCTTTCTCATGGAAACTTGTTTGGATCAGCCGCCCCATTTACCTCTCTAGTTCCGGGAGTCATAAATGTTTGACATCCATTGGAAATGCCTTGGGAACTACACTCTATATTGATTCTCAAACCACTAATTACACCCATACTACTTATGCTCAATCCTCGGTGGAACTTGACACCGATAAAAATCTTCCCGCAACCATAGACCTTAGAGTGCAAAACAATGAACTTGGTCACAACCTCTTGATTATGAAGGTCTTCCTTTTCATTGTAGAAGATGTTTTTGCTTAGGGAACACCTCTACTGAGTTTGGGATGGAAAAATGTCAACATGAGAAGCGTAGCTGGTGGAGAGATGCTCTTCCGAAACACCTGATTTTTGATGCAAAAAAGGGACTAGATTCAAATGTAGATACAAATATTGAATCCATTTCAGCCCCAGAAACCGAATCTCAAATTGTGAGCAGCATGAAAAATGCACAAGCTGTTGAGGGCAGCATGGAAAATGATAAATATCTCTCTCGTGTTAACAAAGTGGTTGTCCCAAAAGGAACAAATGCGACTAAGGAAAATACTCCTCCTTTGTCTTCTTCTCCAACCGCGAAGGCTCCATCAGGATGGGTTACGGTCAGCAAAAAGAAAAAATCTACCCCTCTGAAGGGTAGCACTTCACCTTGATGATTCCTATCTCTGCTATTGGCTGGCTGGGCTACATGGGTCTCATTTTTCTTGGCCGGATAGCAGGTTGCTTCCAATGGTGTTGTTATGCCATTCTTTATTCGATTGTTGTATCTCTGTTTTTTTTTTGTTGTTGCTTTGTCGGTTTTTCGCTGACAATTTTCTGCAGTCGAGCTCTATTGTTCTATTTGGATTTTGATCCATCTCTTGTGCTTTAACTTTCAATTCTGGCTTCTGAGCCTTGGTGTACAAGGGTATAGTCCCTTTCAAAAAACTATTTGCCAATAATAAAAAAATTATAACCATTATTTTTAAAAACATTATAAAGGTGGGAAAATTCATGATCAAGATGCTCACTATCGAAATATGGAAAGCCCTAAAGGCTAGTGTATTTAACACACCATCTTTTTGAGATGGGTGATGGTGTGATTCAGCCCTAAGGTAACAATTTGTGTGTGTTTTCTTTCTAAATACACCATGGGCAAGAGTGCCATTTTCTTTTCTTTTAAGTAGGATATCAAGGAAAGGAATAGAATCATTAACCTCAGTCTCCATAGTGAATTGAATATAAGCAGAAATACTATTAAGGTGAGAAAGAAAATCATTGAGTTTATCTATGCCATGAATCTAGTAAACATTAGTATCATCTACAAACCTTTTCCACCATGTTGGTTTTAAAGGGGAAGACTCAATAGCTTTATTTTCAAATTTTTCCATGAACAAGTTAGCAATAATAGGAGAGAGAGGGGATCCCATTGCGATACCTTTAGTTTGTTCATAAATTTCACCGTTAAAGCTAAAGAAGATAAATTTCAAAGATATTCACAAATTTCACCGTTATAGAAGTTGAATTGTAAAATCCTTGCATTATCTCTTTTTATTATTTATTCTTTAAACATGTTACATTTTAATTATCTTGATGTTTTGTGACATGTTACTCTAATGCATAATAGAATCATTTTATAAGATCAACTTATTATATGTTTAAATTATGATGGACTATGAATCAATAATTGTGTAAATCGTCACCCTCTTTTGATTTTTGTTGGTTCATTTTTTTAAAATTTTGGGAAATCCTTTCCATAATGGATTCTAAACACTAATAAGAGTTAGTTTATCCATAATGTAGACACCAAAATTGGGTCACACTCCCCTTGGTCCCTCGACAAATAACCAACTTGAATACACTCACCTAACCATGGCCCCTTTCACCCCACTTTAATATTAATTTAATTAATTTATTAAATTGATTCATGATCCCATAATACCTATTATTTAAATATCCTAATTGGATAATGCCCACACCTTCCACCTCACCTATACACCTCATTTAGCCACCTCACCCTAAGACCTATTCTTAGTATGTTGTCATAACTAACTAAGACCTACCTAAACCCTAAAAATCAAAGCCTACATTCCCTCTAACCACATTCCCGCCTGTTAGAAAGGAAGCTTCCATTCTAATCTGGAAGAAAACCAACGAGATCCAAGAAAATCAAGGGGATCTACCCATTTTAGAAAACCTAGGAAATCCTACCCTAATCGACGTTGATTACCCTAAACCATCGCCGGTCAACTCGAAACCATCATCGGTTACCATTTAACCCCCAAAACAACCTTATTTCAAGGTTGGAACATCTTCTGAGAGAAAGAGATGAAACCAAAGCTACATGCAAGTAGAACCAACATTCGTACATGCATCAAAGCATCCACAACCAGCACCAGAAGCAATCACAGAGCCATTTACATTCACGGAAGCATCCGGGAAGCACCATCACCACATCAAGCTCCATCCATCTGATCAACTGCCATTTCCAACCAGATATCAAGCTTGTACAACATTAAGTGTTTTTGTTAACTAGCACTTGTCCATTGTTATTTTAGTAGACTCCTTTACTTCATTATTAGTTTATACTCCCATTCCCATCCCCCATAATTTACCTCCATGCAAACTTGACCATTCCTTCACCCACACCATTGAACTACCCATACCCAGATTTTAATTACCCCTAAGTATACCTAAGACCTATTCAGATCTTTCCATTTCCATTTAGCCTCAGATCTGTCACCACACCAAGTTTTTGATAAGTTTCCTGTGCTCCCGACCTTTCCGACGTCGGTTACCCACAACCATCACCGGCCTAAACCGACATCGGTCATACCAGACCAATGTCAGTCTTTGTTTTTTTCCCTTAGACCAAGAAGCAGAGCTTAAAACCTCCACCCAATATCCAAAATAGCCTAGAACTAGACCTGATCGACAGTATTCCTGACGAAACCTTGACCTTTAGATTCAATCATAGCTTAGCATGTTGTGAATGAATTTGCTTATTGTAGTCGAATGAGATACCTAAATCATTTTAACTACAAGAGGATTTCTTTATTTCAAACATTGAGTTGTTTTAAATAGTGGATTGACAAAAGTCTAGGGAGTATCACACTTCTTGGATCTAGCACACACTAGGCATTCCACTTATATATCTGTTTAAATTTTATTTGGTGGTCTTGCTTTCTATTTCAGGTAGTTCCTCCAAGCCAAAAGGAATCTCTCACGATCAGTTGTGGATCAAGAAGTCATACGCGCGCAATAACCTACAACCAACATTTTAACAGGTATTCCTCCTAGACCATTCACCCTTATCTATTTCATCAATATTCAAAGAAACACTCTAGAATCAGGTGAAACACGTACCTTTAAAATATCTATAAGAATATATGTATTACCATGATATCTCCATTTATCTTTACAAATCCTTTTGAGGTATTTATTTTTATAACTAAGGATTTATGTTTGTAAGCTTTCCCTTGTGTAATTTTCTTATTCCAAGAGTGATAGGCTTGAAAATCATGGATATGTTTTCTATAATCATCTATCTTCTTATAACTTTCACCAAATCCTTAATAGTCTTGTGTTTCTCCTTCTAATGATAACAAATTGGGTGGGAAATTATTGTGGTTAGTGATGAGTTGTATAAATTTATTTCATAACAACTCATCTTGTACATTTTCATAAGATTTTGTAGCCATTTCTATGTATTTCCAAGTAAAATGCTGAACATCACCATCAAAACCATGAACTTTTGGCATAATGATTAATTAATATAGTTATATCTAATTGTCTTTATTTTTGATATTATGTGTGCATTTGTTCTTGTTATTCCAATAAATTGTTTGGATGATTTTATATGTGTTGATGCCACTCTTGGTTATAAGTAATTTTTCACATGCACCAAAGCAACCTTCTGCAACAACTCGTCCAATCCAAAGAACATATCCGCAAAGAACTCGTTCACAACCAAAGAAAATCATCCACAATAAAGAGCCCGCATTTATGAAGATATTTTTAAACATGGAGTTATGGCACTCAAGTCCTTACGTGCCATTAGAGAGGAAGTTACAAAAAGAACATGGAAATAGGGAAACAAATCAATCTTTGATTTGGTCATTGATAAAGAATTGGTTGTTAGATTAACACTTGTTGTGTGTTTCATGGAGAACTGATTGTTAATCGAACACTTGTGTATTTCAAACATGTGTTGAATCTCTCACTTGTTCTGATTGAGAACTCATTTTTGTATTCTTCTTCTTCTCACATGTTGCAAATGATAAGGTATAAAGGAAAGGGTTGTGCCTAGTAACAAAGGTAGTCGAGAGTTATTCAAGTTAAGAGATTAAGTTAGAGAGTCAAATTTGGAAAGAGAGATCACTCTGATCTTTTTGTTCCTAGATGTAATGTTTCTGAAAATCAATAAAGATCTAAATTCTGTCATTTAGTTCTTAGTTATAGAGTTAGGAAGGGATTAGCACCCAATTCAGGGCCCACTTGAGGTCTGCTACATCCCCTCCATTGTTTTATTTCATGCATGTTTACTTAGGAGCAATCTACTTTCTGAATCTGCAACTCTGTTTTAGCAATAGCAATTAACACTAGTTCATTTTCCAGTTTAAGTTTTACTTTACTTTCAACATTGTTATGTGACAGTTATTTCCTTTCCAACCTCTTAAATCATTGTAACTATGTATACAACACCGTATTTTTCAATTCTATGCTCCCTGGTTTGATAATTAAATGAATGTGATTCAATGTACAACATATTAATCACTGTAAGTTGATTTACACCACTAGTTAGGATTTTTAGGTGGGGTTTTGGTACCTTTCATGATTATATTCTATTGTTTTCATACTTTAAGGTTGTTAAGTATGGTATCTCCCCATGGTCCACATAGCCTAAAGAGTGAGGAGTAAACCTCCTCCCAGTGGAAACTTTTAGTGGAAAAGTTTCTTAAACTCGTGAATATTACGGGTTTTGGAAATTGGAAATGGTGATTTTTAGTAATCGAATGCCACCTGGTTCGCTAAAACATTCGTCGATAGGTCATTTTTATGGGTAATTCCACCTAATATTTACACATATAAATGAACTTAGGCATGTATTTCACCAACGTTTCGAATCAACTTGTGCATGTATTCATCGAGGTATAATACATATAGCTCGGGGTTTTAAGGGGGTTAACCCTCAGGATCTGGGGGATGCGCCCCCTCGATGGGGGTTCAAGGGTAAAGACCCCAAATCTACATTTCATATTTGTGTATTCATTGTATTTATTACGTTTTTAGCACATACATGACCATCCAAGCATTTTATCCTACATCTATGATGGACATGGAAGATACGCCCATGTGCACATGGGAGAGATAGATGTAGAAGGTGGTTATCTAACCCAATTCTGTCTAAGCATGATAGATGATCATATAGTGTCAAAGAGATGGTCACAATGGTAGATGTGCACATAGACGACCATCCTATGCGGCATTGTCTAATCTGTAGAGATGTTCGTCTAATCCATACCATTATCAAACTATGATTGTCCAACCCAAGAAATAACAACCATCTTATACGCTTTCATGTAACATGTATGACAACCGTCCAACCTATCTCATTGTCAAAAGATGGTCATCCAACCTAGTGAATGAGGGATGTCCAACCCGTACATTGATAAAACATGGTTGTTGTATGTACCCAAAAAAGTAGGTATTGTCTTTGCCGAAGAGAGGTTACAGAAACCCCAATGATGATTCAAATCTCTTTGTAAGGTGTTCAAAATCCAGAAAAGCTCGCCAAGTATACATTTGCATCCTAAAAAGCCTTGTCTAGATTTTGCATGTTTTGTTCTAACTCCTTGCCCCTTTTTCCTTGCATTTTAGTCTTTAAGTTACAAGACCGCCGCCCTACTTGGGTGGCGGTCCCATGACCACCTCCTAGAATAGGGCAAATGGGTCCTATAACCTCCGCCCTATGCAAGGCAAAGTGGTCCTGTTCACGTTTTCTAGAATGTTCCAACGCTTTCGTCAACATAAAAATTCAATTTGCATCCGCAGTTCTCAACCACTCTTTCTTGCATTTATTTTTTAGCCACCTGGTAAATAGTGATTTCTCTTTGTTTATAATAGAGGAGTTCAATTCAAATTTTTCTTCTGATGATTGCAAATGCTATAAATAAGCATTCTTGCACTTAAGTAATAGGGAGAGAAATATAGGGAATAAATATAGAGAGACAAAAGTCTAGGATCTAGGGAGAAGCTTTTGATCAGAAGATTTATTTTCTTACCTCTTCCAGGTTTGTTTATGAATCATTTCATTACTACCTGCTGCATAGAAGAATCCCACTAGCATGTATTAGAACCCTAAACATTTAGTTACGCCTCGCTGTATACCTACAACGATCCTGCTAGGAATCACATAGGCCAAGCTCAGTTCACTTGCACCATCCCTCTCCTACTTGTACTTTGTTGTGTTTCTCTGAAGCTGCTATTGCTCATTGTTCGAGTACTTGTTATTTATCATTTTGTTTCATCACTTCTACAACAACCCTGCTAGGAATCGCATAGGCCAAGCTCAGTTCACTTACGCCATCCTTCTCCTACTTGTGCTTCGTGTCATTTTACCTTTAAATTACCATTGTCCTAATGCCTTCTCTCACTGATGTTGCTATACTCCTACTCTTTCTGGATTCACGTGAACACACAAGAATGAAGAGATCACACTAAGGGGACAAGCTACAAAACAACTGGATTTACCTCTACTATGTAAACTCTAGGTTTAAATAGTCAAATTTGTAGGTATAATATATCAAATAGAGTAGTGAATGATTTTATTTCGCTTAAAGTTGGCTTTCAATATTGCAGGGAAGTGTGGGGAATGATGGTTTTGAGAAGCTATGATTTTTCCTCACTTCCGAGGTAAGATCACAGGTTTATAATTAAGTTAATTAGCTATCCTTTTATCTAGATTCACACATTTGCATAGGTGAATAACTACACCAAAGTTATCTCGCTTGTTTAGTTTTAGTATAAAATTATTTTAATTATTGTTTGTAATTATAATGTTTCAATTGTGTATTTTCTTTTTGATTAGTTTCCTTTCAACAATAGTGTAAATTATTATTTTCATTTTAAGTTAATTCGAGACTTCAAAACTAGATTAACACTTAGATCCTAATTAAGTTAATTTACCATAGGGAATTTACGCTACCCATTTGTAGCCTCTAAACCTCCCCTTTTTCATTTCAGCTACCAGTGAGATCACACTACCAAATCTTATTCACCGATCCTCCTACATTTAGCTATAAGAAAGTTACTTGCTGATTCTCATCCTCACCTCGTAGCTTTCCTATCATGAAAAATTGGCCATAATCCTCGGTTGTGGCTTCATCTAAGTCACAAACATTTTAAAACCACCGGCTGTCTCAACATGACCTCGGGAGGTCGGCACGGGAAGGTCACTTACCGATTATCATCCTCGCATGTCACTTTTCTCTGCGTACAAAATTGGTGAACCCGACGTGAGCAAACTTCCCTTTTATTTTTCTTTCATCCACCTTCGCTCTTTCCCATTATTCTATAGGTATTTATATACCCCCGAATATGTCGGGATATGATGCATATGGTAGACCTCTCTTAGGTATCGAAGTGTATTATGGTCAAACAAATAGAAAACCATCACCCTTGCTTTTTGCATGAGCCGACAACTATTCAAGCAACTACTTATCATCAAAAACTCCTCCTCAAAGAACTAGCTCTAGCAGAATAGATTCATCACTCTAGTGATCTATAGATAGCATACTTGCATGTATGGCTATAATTGTAAATGCGCATGGCTATTATTATTAGCGTGCGACCTATTTTTGGCATAGTTAGCGGTGAAGGGAAAGTTCCCACACCTATATATATTAGATGAATCACCTAGTTGATAGAATAGATTCATCATGGTGTTGAAGGGTTAGAGATTCATGAGTGCATGAGACTGGATAATTGTAACAGATCCATGCGCGCATGACTATTATTGTATCAAGCTTTTGTATTATTGTCATGTTTAATATATGAAGAATATTGGCCAAACCAAAGTGTCTTCTATGTGTTATCATTACATACTATTGATTTCTTGATGATTTATACTTAAATGCATGCCTTTATAGATCTGGTTTGGTATAACTGTGTAATGATGGATTAGTTTCTAAATATATGTCTTTATCATTTCACCATGCTACCATCCTACTACAACAACCCTAAAGAGGGACCTAGTACCTTGGCATGCTTTGGGTGAGCGCTCAGCCTATGTTGAGTGATGTGCCAGTGTGACTAGGTGTTATCTGAGAATTCTAGGCTGCATCATTGGTTCCATTGCCGGGACCTCTTTTTCAGTTGTTTTCAGGATGGTTCATGATGAAGACATACCAGCTAACTTTGGTGAGCATTGAAGAGTGGATTCATGATCTGGAGGAAGAATACGCATGAAGGTTTAGCACTGGATCTGATTTAATGCACACACTTGGGTAGAGCAGAATTTGTATGACAGTTTGTACGAAAGCTTCTTTGTTATCTTTCCCATAGAATTATACGAGTGGTTGACTACATATGCATCTAAATGGAATTGGAGGTATCACACACTTGTTTGGACATAGGAGGAATTTCAAACACTATATGATGCTACTTGATCTGGACTCACATGGTAGATACCTGGTTTTGTGGTGTTCTAAATAACTATATTCTAGAGTATTCAATTTTGACTTATTCATGCTCGGAGGTAGCTGAGTTCTAGTTCTACTATATCTAGAGGGACGTATTTGCAAGGTATTCCATTGGCCATCAAGATACTTGATGGTAACATTGAACTTGGAAGATAAACCCATGGCAAGCTAAAAATCTCCATGCGCGGGGGCAGGAACAGGATTGGTGAAAGATGGCAGACCTAGCGGCAGCATGGTAGAGGGAAGAGAGGTGGCTGAAGTATGATGAGGCACGTGAGAGGGAATTATGCAAGAAGCAAGAAGTTGCAGAATGGATGGCGTTGTGGAGAGAGATGGCTCGTGAAGGATTTGAGGCTCATGAGGATGAAGAAGAGCTAGAGCATCAAGAACTCCCCCATCTAGGAAAGCATGATAGAGAACCCTCTTCGGCCTCACATGGAAGTGCACCAGCAGATATGACCTGGGCCATGGGTGCATCTAAGCCAACCTGTTGACCTAGCCCTTGCGCTTGGTTTTCCAGTATCTAGTACAATAGGTAAACAAAGTTTTCATTTAGGAAGTGAAAGAGCAGAAACAAGTCAGACAACAAGTATATCAATGGCAGCACAACAACTTCATTATTCTTTGGGGGTACATTTTCAGGCTCATCATCTACACAAAATATGAGCACGCGCCAGTGTGGGATTCACCTCTGGAACTGGGACTACTTCACAGACTGTAGGGGTCCAAGTATAGTACCACTGTCGGGACACAGGGGAGTGCATCTACGGGCCCTATTCCAACTTTAGGAGGAGGATCGGGAGGTATGGGTAGTTCTAGTTCCGTGGTTTGGTGGTTTTGGAGGTAGAGGAAACCAAGGAGGTTCTAGGTCGGGTGGTCAAGGCCAGCAACAACCCAGAACATTTATATGGAGATGTCTCTTCATCTCCCAGAGTATAGAGGTATCGAGGATGTTGCTTGAACATATTCATATGTGTGAAATATTGTGGCACGTGAAAGGTATCATGGCTTCTGAGTGCAAGGCAAAGTCAATTTGCTACTACGTTACAGGCACACACACACATGGTATAGGAAGTTTGATCCCAATCAAACTTGTATTGATTATGTAGCATTGAAAGATGCTTTCTTAAAAGAGTTCCATATCCCAGAGTTTGAGCAGAAGAGTATAAGCGCACTTAAGGATATAAAGCAAGGCACTACTAAAAGTGTACGTGAGTATGATGCCCATTTTAAAACACTTCTATCCAAACTCTCCTATGATATACATGCAAGTCAGCATGCACAATGGTTTTCGGGGGATTGATTACTCCATTTCGAAGAGCACTATCACATAAGACTTATACTGACCCATGCGAAGCATTGGAAGTAGCTCTACATGCTTGAGGCAGTTGGGAGTATTGACACTGAGTTAGTCCATTCTTGGAGGCTCAGATAGTAGCTATGGTGAAATAGTTAGAGAAATTATCAGCAAACTCAGCTCATGAGATGCACTCAGGAATCTGGTGTATAGATTGTGAAGTGGAAGGCCACACCAAGGATAGTTTCCCTCATAGATCTGTATGTTCATTCACTTTGTTAGACTATGTGAGATTTTCCATTTGAATCATGATGCTAGTCACTGCCCCTTACTACAACGCGTGATCAGGAAGAATGTATCCTCTTTTTGTAAAATTTGTAGGTCCACGACCCATGATACTGAAGATTGTAGATTGATTGGCTAGATCCATGATGCCATTGATATTGGGGTGTGACAGTGAGTGTGGCTGATAGTTCTAAAGGAAAGAATGAGCATCAGGATAGGGATTATAATCAAGCGCTATGATAGGAATGATGAAATATTTGAAGGAGGTCATGGAAGAGGATGAGGATATCGAGGTGGATATGGAGGATGAGGCCGAGGTGGGGGAAGAGGTGAATTCCCTCGAGGAACTTGCTATACATGTGGCTCACCTGACCATTATAGGCGCGAATGCCACATAATATTTCTGTTCATTTTGTGGAAAGGGGCATAGTTATGAAGAGTGTCCGGACTTGTATGAGCATCTCAGTAAGCAGCACAAGCAAGAAAACAAAGGCATAGGGATGGTTAGAATCCAAGCGCATGGTAGAGAATCAGTGGATGCCCAAGTTAACACCAGAACCTAAGGTAGTAATAGTCAAGATAACCACACGAGCTGAGGTGGCACGCATGAAAGAGGTATTGCAACAGAAGCCGACAATCACTAGGGAGGAGGTTTTGCATGCTAGGTATCCAGATCCAACTCATCAGAAAGAAGTCTATCAGGAAACTATGGAGGTCCTTAGAAGCCTTCAAGGTGAAATACAATGTTTGAAAGAGTAGTCTCGGAAGTTGGAGCATAAGGATACAGAAAAGGCCCCATCTGATATTGATGACATCAGAGAGGTATGTAGAATGTTGCGCCAGGAGAATATTATTCCTTTATTGGGAAATTGGTTGAAGGGAATACTCACATGCGTAGGAACTGAGACTAGAAGACAAATACTCCATGTGAATCTCCCCCCGATAGCATTGACTATGACAAGGAGATCACTTTGAATGTTGTTGTGGATGGTTGGTTGTTGAGCAATATTTTGATTGACACAGGTGTGGAAGTGAATGTACTTACATTGGATGCATGGGTTCAAATGGGGAGACCTCCATTACAGCCATCATCTAATGTATTGTTCATGGAAAATAGAACAAAAGCTACTCCCATAGGAGTTTTGAAGGATGCATCTATCACTATACAAGGGGCCAAGTTCACAGGAGACTTTGAAGTGTTAGCACTTGCGGAAGCAGATAGCTTCCCAGCTTTGCTTGGGTGCCCTTGGTGTTATGCAAACAATGCTGATTTGAGGTTTAACAAGGGGTATATCAGCTTTGAGAACAAGGAGGAAAGGGTCATAATACCATTGATGATGGGAAATCCATACCATATGTGGAACCTTTGAGTGAAGAGGACTTGAACAAAATTTATATACGTGTTATTCGGGACCCAGAGGTCAATGAGCCATCTAAGGAAGGAATCCTTCATTGGGAAGATTCTCAGTCAATCAGCGATACTACCAGTATTTCTTGTGATAATTGGGCTCATGGTACTTATGAACTGGTGGGGCATGAAAGTTAAGCACGTGGTTGCTTGCAAAAAGGGTTTTCACTCTTGTCGATGTATAGGTCACTCAGTACCCCGATATACTGGATCTAGAAGATCTGCTGGATTCTTGCAGGCCATGGAGGCAAACTAGGCTGACCAGATTAAAAGATGAGATATGTTATCATATACTTTGCATGGGATAACAGCGCACTGGTGGGTGGTTCACAGGGATAATCTCTTGGAATGGGGAGAGATTGGGACCGCCTTATCAACCAGTTTTCAAGAAGTAATGCACCTACAAATATTTTCCCTTATCATGGTGATCAACCTATTCAACATCATATCCAGCAGTGTGAGAGACTCTGGATAGTAGGATAGGAAGCATTACCACCCTCACTTTGGGTGCATCGGTTTTATTCTACTCTACAAGGTTGCACGTGCGTGCTTGGTATGTATATGCTGAATTACATCGTGACACTGGAATTGGTAAAATTGACTGCAGAGGATGATCCAAACTTTTGACTTCTTCTCATCTACACCACCAGTGAACAAGGCTTTAAGCTTTATCAAGCGCTTAACCATGGGAGATAGTGGGAAAGTGGAAGAACTTATTCAAGAATTATTTGGTGAGATAGAGACAGGGGCACATTTTGAGGAAGAAGTAGATGATACCATACTACTTGAGTGCGCTTCTCTAGAAAAAGACAAGGGGAAGTTGGTTTACATAATTGATGATGAGGAAGTTGAGCACTTGGAAGTTGATCATTCACATGGAGCACGTGAAGTGTTAGCCAGTGCGGATGTAGATGCATGTGCATATCATGAACCTATGAAGACAACAAAGGTAAATATTGGCACAGAAGTTGAACCTAAGGAAGTGATAATTGGGGATTACTGGTCAGAATCAGAAGTGGCAAAGATCATAGAGTTACTTAGAGACTATGAGGACTTATTCCCAAGAGGATACCATGAACTTAAAGGCATGCATAAATCACTTGGAGAAATGAAGATAAAGCTTAAGGAAGGTGTGCCCTGTTAGGAAGAGACCTTATCGAATGAATCCCAATTTGCGTGAGAAAGTAAAGGAGGAAATTGACAAGATGTTGAAATCTGGGATCATTCGACCATTGGATGAGTCAAAATGGGTCAGTCCTATGGTGATAAGTATCAAAAAGGATGGTAGGATTCAAATTTGTGTTGATTATAGAGAGTTGAATGCAACATGTGTTACAGATCCTTTCCTACGCCATTCACAGAGGAAATATTAGGAGTGGTTGGGCACGAGATATATTCATTTACAGATGGGTTCTCAGGGTATCATCAGGTTAGGATTGCCCCGAAGATCAAGAAAAGACCACCTTCACTACTGAATGGGGAAGCTTTGCCTATATTGTGATGCCCTTTGGATTGAAGAATGCACCTATTGTATTCTCAAGGATAGTGGTACAAGCATTCAAGGATTTTATTCACAACTTCTTGCAGGTCTATCTTGATGATTGGACCATTTATGGGCTAATTAAGGATCATTGTGACAATCTACGCTTAATGTTTGAAAGATGTAGATAGTTGAGTATCTCATTGAATATCAAGAAGTGCATCTTTGCTACTCCCTTTGGCATACTTTTAGGACACATAATCTGCAAGGAAGGGTTGTTGGTCGATCCAGCTAAAGTTGCGGTCATTTTAGGCTTGAAAGCACCCGCCAGTCAGAGAGAGGTGCGTGGATTTTTGGGTCATACAAGGTATTACAGGAAGTTTATAAAAGGGTATGCCAAAGTTGTTGCACCCTTGGAAGAATTTCTCAAGGGAAAGGTACATTCTATTGGGGGAGTCACAGCAGTGCACGTGCATTTGAGATATTGAAGAAGAAACTTACTACCACACCTATCTTGCACTTTCCTTCATGGGATAAACCTTTTCATGTTCACGTGGATGCCTCTGGCATGGCCATTGGTGTTGTCTTAGCTCAACCTGGAGAAGGTATAGTTGATCATCCCATTTGTTTTGCTAGTAGGAAGTTGACCCCTACAAAACAGAATTATACCACTACTAGAGCACGAGGCTTTGTCCATGATATATGCCTTGCACAAATTTTGACAGTATCTATTGGCCACACCTTTTTGTGTTTTATACAGATCATATGGCATTGAAGTATTTGGTGAACAAGCCCATCTTACAAGGGCACATATGTAGATGGATGCTCTTATTTCAAGAGTTTGACTTTACAGTTGTGGTAAAACCAGGGAAAAGTAATTCTGGACCGGATCACTTGTCTAGAGTTCAATCAGGTGAAGAAGCCAAACAATAGAAGAGACCATGCCTGATGCATAGTTGTATAGGTTACAACATGTGCACCAATGGAATTAGAGGACATTGTTGTCTTCCTAAGGATGGGGATGGCACCAGAAGGCATGAGGTCCTTGGAGAAAAAGCAACTTGCTATATGCGTGGCACCATTCATGTTAATCAGTGGTGACTTATACAAGTTAGGTAGAGATGAGGTGTTACGTTGTTGTGTATTAGAGCATGAATGAAAGGATATAATGGAGGAAGCCCATGGTGGTATTGCAGGTGGCCACTATGCAGGTGATGCTACAACGCGAAAGATCCTACTTGCTGGTTTGTGGTGGGAAACATTGTATAAGGATTGTAAGGAGTATTGTAAGGCATGTGACCATTGTCAGCATCTAGGTCGACCAGGATAGAGGGATGAGATGCCTTTATGACCAATTACAAGTGTAGAACCCTTTGAGAAATGGGTGATAGACTTTGTAGGGCCTATTTCACCAGCTGCGCGTAGGACTGGATCACGTTATATCATTACTTGTATAGATTATCTTACGAGATGGGTAGAAGCAAGCTCTACGAAGGACTATACAGTGGCTACAATAAGGTTCTTATGGGAAAATGTTCTTACCAG
The DNA here is from genome assembly GCA_018340775.1 of Taxus wallichiana var. yunnanensis. Lineage (NCBI taxonomy): Eukaryota > Viridiplantae > Streptophyta > Pinopsida > Cupressales > Taxaceae > Taxus > Taxus wallichiana. Next base: position 947,787,230 of record CM031235.1, read on the forward strand.
GTATGGTTGTCCTTTAAGTTTAACCAGTGATAGGGGCACCCATTTTTTAAATGAGACAATCTGAATTCTGTTAGATGAGTTTATGGTTGCCCACCACAAGACTACACCCTATCACCCTCAGGAAAATGGAACTATTGAGGCTTTCAACAAGATTTTGAGCCACACATTGACCAAGATTTGTGATGTGGGATGAAAATATTGGGATGACAAAGTATCTTTTGTTCTTTGGGCCTACTGAACAACATATAAGAGATTGAACAAAGCCACACCTTTTCAGTTGGTGTTTGGCATGGAAGTTGTTCTTCCTATAGAATTTATGTTACCTTCTTTGCACATTGCATGCTCTTGGAGGTCTAGCTGATGAGAAAAAGCTTTGGAAGAATGGATTGAGAACATGGTTCAACTAGATGAGCACCGTCGGGCCATAGCATGATGGAGTCAAAAATAGGAGAAAGCATGCACGAAAAGCATGGCATGATAGGCATATCAGGGATAAGAAACTTGCGGTCGGACAAATGGTACTTTTGTATGACTCTAAGTTTTTGTGCCATCTAGGAAGCTCAAGGTGCATTGGTTGGGGCCATATGTTATAACTCACATACTTGAGTCAGGTGCTTTCCAGTTAGAAGCAATTGATGGAACATGGCTTCCGGTTACTTTAACGGGAGTAGGTTGAAGCCCTACTATAAATAAGTCTTCTTGGTGTTTGTAATAAGGTAGTGTTGCCAGATAGATTAGGTTTCCCTTTTCTGCATTTCCTTAATGTGTTTCTTTCATCATCACTATGCTTTGTCAATTTAGTTCTTGTTTTTGTGTAATAAGCATGCTTGCGCGCATGCATGAAGCTAACTACAATATGAAGCATGTTGATGCGCAGAGGACTGCACATACTTTTAGTATGGGGTGGATTGTTGGTGACTCCCAGGTATAATGTTGTGAAGATTGGAAGGTATAATGTTGCGGATGTTGAGGAAGTAAGCTACTAAAGGTGATTTACAAAGGATTGCTTCTCAAAAGTAACCAAGGATGGAGATGAATGAAGGAAAAGTATAACGCGAGGTAAGCGGCAGCCATGATAACTACTAGGAGAAGGTGCAGTGATGAGGTACTCGGGTGCTAGAGCACACGCTTTGAAGAGAAGTCTATGACCAGAAGGTAGGAAGGTGTGCTAGAAGGTTATAGTTGTGGCGCGATGTACCACGTGGAAATGAAAAAATTGAGCAATAAATGAGAAATATTTGGTAGGTGGAGGAGTAATTAATGCATCAAAAATTGAAAATCTATATAAGGATGGGATGTGAATTCATTTCTACCCTTGCAACTACGAGAATTCGATGAAGAGCTAAGTGTGAAGAGTTGAGTAAGTGATTCAAGGTGCGAAGAGGGTGAAACCAAGCGTGAAAGGTAGATCTTGTGTATTGGAGAAGCTTGTATCCCCATAGGAGAAGGGTTTGAATGAAGTAGATTGACATAGAGCAGAGCTAGGGCACGTGATTTCATGATTACAATTTAGGGCATGATTGAATCGGGTTAGGGTTTGAAGTAAACCATTAAAGAGTTACTAGAAGAAGGTGTAGAAACACAACACAAAGGGAAGAATGGCTCCAAAGAAGGAAGCAACAACAACAAAAGGAAAGAAGAAGGTAGTAGTGGAAGAGGAGGAAGAGATGACTCCTGAGAGCAATTTTTTAGAGATGCAGTACCTGAAGAAGTAATTGTGGGCTAGGAATGGGATTCCCACATACGACAGAGAAAAATAAGTGAGTACAACCATCGAACCAAGGACAATCAAAAGAAGTTGGATGATTTACTTAACTCCCAAATGGATAGGTGAACTGGTGATGGGATGCGATATATGATGATGCAGGGGAGAAGTTATTGAAAAGGATTGGTGTTTACCAATTATATGAGCTCCCATACTTTGGGAAATATGCACCATTATACAGGTGGCTGATGAGCCGAGTCCATGAGGACTTCTTCTATTTTGCAGGGCTGAAGGGTAAGACTAACACCCATTTTAATTGCCATGGTAACAAGTTTAAAGGCGATGGGTGAGGACATCAAAAATGACCTAACTGACAAGGTTTCCATATTAGAAACACACAAAGCATTGGGATACCAGAAAGGACCACGGAATGAATGGACATAGATAAATTACATGATTGTCTGGTAGTAAAAGCAGTAGCAGCACACTTGGTTACGAAATTGAATGACCAAGATCGTTGGTCACAAGTAAACTCAATGTGGTTGCATGTGGCAAAGCACATGTCAGAAGGGGTTATTTACAACATTGTCGGCTTTATTGCAGAAAAAATAGTAGAGGAAGCATGCACAGGAAGTAAGATAAGTTTTGGTTTTGTCTTACTTTCTTTAGTATTCATGGAGATTGGAGTACGGATGGCCCGAAAGAAAATATATGGGAATACCCCATGAATAACAAGTCTCAGTGAAAGATTCAGCAAGTATCTATGTAAGGGGTCTATGATAGATGAGGTAAAGGAGAGAGCGAGATGTGGTATGACAGGCTCCACAGCTTTTGAAGAGGAGTGGCGCATACCAAAGGAGTTGCCCTCGGTATTGGGAAGCGAGGCTCGGTTTTTGTTTACCAACACTTTTGTATTGCATTTTTCGATGGTGGATGGATCATGGAGCCCCTGGTGCAAACTACCATACGTGTTCACAACATGGTATTTCCAAGCTTCCATTCATCGGTTCACTGATACAAGGAGGTTAGTGTTTAATGCAAGACAAGGTGGATTGTGAATACCACACCTTGCGAAAGAAGTATGGATATCAGGGAAGAATGCTTACAACGAGAGTATTATCTCGGAGATTTTGAATATCAAACCAGAAACACTTGCTATTGGGGATATCGGGGCCGCTCATATATCTCCAACTTAAACCAAAGATGGAAAATAATAAGTATGTAGAGAATGAGTTCACACTCCCAGGACCACCAAAGGGGAAGCATACTATGGAAAACATCCCGGCACCTAGGCCTTCTAAACCCATGCAGGATGATGAGGAAGAGGATGAAGAGCATGAGGATAGTGGTGGTTTGGTGCACAGGAGGAAGCAACCATCTAGGGATAGGAGGAGGAGCGCGTGATGGCTTCACAAGGAGAAGAAAATACTGAGGTAGCGTAGGGTGACCAAAGGTTTAGAAAGGTGTTCAAGTGCACAAGGTCACAAGGAGAAGCCCAGCAGACAACAAGGAAGTCACCACGACTCTCACTAGGTAGAGGAACCTGAGGAGAAGAAGAAAAGAAGAAAGCTCAAGCTAGATGAAGAAGTGGAAGAGTCTGAGGAGAAAGCACTTCCATCTCCAATCCATCATAGGGTAGAAGAGGAGCCTCAAAATGAGGAGGAGGAAAAATTGAGGAGAGGAAGAAAGGGAGCAATCAGAAGCTACACAAGGCAAGGATGAGGATACAACCAGTATTCCTAACCTTGATGCCGCCATTCCAAAAGGGCCAAGGTCCCATCGGACAAGTGAGGATGTGAAGGGTACAAACAATGGGGTATGTAGAAGACCAGGAGAAGATTTTTCATGCTCGGTTCCAGAGCACATCACGTAAAAATATTTATTCGGATGGGTGCTTATGGATGAGAACAAGGTGACATTACGAACATGAAAAGCAACTTTCATGGTCGATGCATACACATATGGATGAACCAGATTTTGATGTCTGTGAAGAATCATGTGCATCTAGATGATTGAAGAAGACACCAGAAGCCCGACACATGACAATTAAACCAACTGTTATGATGGATGAGTAGGTAAGCAATGCCTTGGTGAAAGTATCTGCTGAGGTAGCTAGAAGAAACATTGACAAATCTGCTACAATTAAAGCGCTGACAGAGGAGCTAAAGGTGAAGAATGTGGAAATAGCACATTTAGTGCAGGAGAGGGATCTGAGAAAAGGAAATATGAGACTTTTGTTAGTATGGTGGAGGAAATTGGAGATGATGTACTAAAGGTACGCCCACATTTGGAATCACAAGTACCAAAATAATTTCCTTCTGTGATGCACTACGTAAAGACAATGATAAAATTAGTATTGGAGGATGAAAAGGTGTGTATACCAGAGCAGCCCAAGGACCCAGCAAAAGAGGTAGAAAAAAGCACAGGCTGCAGTAGCAAGGAAGATTGCTACATATGAGGGCCTACTACAAGCACTCCAAGAGGAGCTGAAGAAATCCGATCATGCCTTAATGATATGCACAGCTCCAGATGCGCTAATAAGGGTAAAAACACTGGCAGTAGAAGACAATGAGGTGCAAAAGGCCATGAAGGATGACACACTAGGCCACGTTTGAATGACTAACTATGGTAAAGCAGAAGTGTGAGGCATTGGCATGTGGCACAGGCACCACATAAAGAGAGGTTAGATGAACTTGGAAAACTCATTGCTCAGAAGATGGATGTGCTGGAAGGGATGCATACATCTATGTCAAGCATAATGCTTGTAATCCAGAATGAGCAAGGAAAACTAACTCAGGATGAGCTGGAATCTATCATTGTGGATGTTCCAGAGAAAGCGGAAAGGCATTAATGGAGTGGGAGAACTTAGAAGCAAACATAAAGGAGGAGTATCCAGAGATGATACTTCAGAAAGAAATGGAGGAGCTTGAAGCCTGAATAATTCTTTGATTCTTTAATTCTTTTCTATTCTTTGTGTAAAATTCATTCAACATTCTGTATTTCAACTATTCTTTACTCAGTTGTGGACATCACCATTGTCGGGGTGATAATGAGATTAGTGTGGGGTAATGTTGGTCAGATAAAACACTTAGCAGAACTCACACACAGAGTCCACGGGAAAAATAGGATGGGATCGAAGGCGCGAAGGAATAGGAAGGCATCACGCGCGAGAGGTGCAGAGTCAAACTTTTGGGACTTAGCCGATTTTGTAGATCAAGTCTATTTTCAGAGGCTGGCATGTGGAACACACAAAGTGATGCCGAGACTTGCACACCATGCTTTGTCTATATTTCGAGGATCATATCAAAGCACTCTTGCATGGAAGTAATCCAAGAATAGATTCATCACTCTAGTTAACTGTAAGTGATCTATAGATAGCATACTTGCATGTATGGCTATAATTGTAAATGGCATGTGGCTATTATTAGCGTGTGACCTATTTTTGGCATAGTTAGTGGTGAAGGGAAAGTTCCCCACCCTATATATATTAGATGAATCACCTAGTTGATAGACCGTGGTGTTGAAGGGTTAGAGATTCATGAGTGCATGAGACTGGATAATTGTAATAGATCCATGCGCATGACTATTATTGTATCAAGCTTCTATATTATTGTCATGTTTACTATATGAATAATATTGGCCAAACCAAAGTGTCTTCTATGTGTTATCATTACATACTATTGATTTCTTGATGATTTATACTTAAATGCATGCCTTTATAGATTTGGTTTCGGTATAACCTGTAATGATGGATTAGTTTCTAAATATATGTCTTTATCATCACGCTTCTGGAGTGACTTTCTTTTGCTGTGCTAGCGCGACTCGGAATTCTAGGTGAACACCAACTAGAACCACATTTTCAAATGCCACTGCCATACCATAGCAATGCTCCTCCCTACTTGAACATTTATTCAAAATCACCACAAGGAGACATGTTCTCCTCTCCCGGATGTTCAATCAACCACAGGGATTTCCTAATGTCCCCGCCAATACATATGCTATGCCATATCAACAACCCATTCCACCCCCACCCCCTCAAAGACACCATCGATGGTCAAACCTATGCGGTAGGGACTTACTCAAAATATTTAAAAGAGCCTCTATTTTCACCGCATTTAAGCGAAGTGTCATGCTTCCAAGACATCTTCCCACTTACCCAAAGACAAAGGGGAGGGAGATCCAAATGCACATATCAAGGCCTATGCCATGGCCATTCGAGAATTTCTCCTTGGGATGCATTTTTACTAAGATATTCCCTAAAACCTTATAGGGTATTTCCCTTGATTGGTATTACGAGAATACCTGCCTCGATACACTCTGCTCAAACAACTTGTGTTAGAATTTATCAAGGCTTTTGATATGAACAAATTGTTAAGAACAGGAATTAGGGAATTCTTACATATTAAACAAGAGCACAATGAATCCACTGCTCATTTTATTCAAATATGGCGTACATCCTCTACTCATCGCCAAGTGCTCCAAACATTAATCAAATGGAACTATACGACTTATTCCTTCATTCTCTCAATAGAGAGATAAAGGAAGAAGTCCAAAGTTCCCACTAAGGACTTATGATGAAGTACTTGAGAGTGCTCTCCGAATAGATCAAGTAGCAATAGACAGTGGTCGTAAGACATATGGAACAAATGGGAAGTTAATCACTCCCAATCAAAACACTACGACCTATCCTAATGCCAAGAATACCAATCAAGGACCCAAGATCCTTAACAAAAACCATGGGGTTACAATAGATGGAGTAATGACCAAGTTAAAAGGGAAAACATCGTAAACATTTCACCACCCATTAACAATCAATGAAATAACAAATTTACTCCAACAATCAACACGGTGGATTTTAATTGTCCATCACGACAACAACAATGGAAAATCCAAACACAAGGTCCAAATCGAGGCCCAGATGGATATCAAAACCAAAGCTAAAGGCCACAACCTCAAAATTACAACTATAACAATCAACAACCTAACCAAAATTTTGGGCCACAACAAGGTTCAAACCAATGATCATGGGACTATAATCCCATTTATACTGTGGCTTTCACAAAATCTGAGGTCATGATACTAGGACCTGCCATGACTACAAAAAATTCTTACAACATTTACCAGATGATCAAAAACAACTCTTTATAGACATGTTTTTGGCAAGTCCTACACTACCCCCACCAAACACCTATATGGGATCAGTTTCCCCTCAAAATGCACCTCTTAAGATTTTCAACGATCCTCTCCCGAATCATTCTAACAATAATAGGTTAGATCCAAATGAGACAAACAAAGGTGTCATAATAGGAAATAATGATCAAGATGCCTCAACTCTTGACAAATCTCGATTGCTCCTAACCTATGTTCAAACGGTAATGCAAAAATCTTGGGATTAATTGAGCTAGAAGTTGAGCATGAAATTAATGCAACAACTCGGACAAAGGAATATGTTTCACAACCCCTACCCAATATTTTCTTTGCACGGGATGAAGTTCCTACAATCGCTAAACCAGTAGGATCCTATGATTTGATATCGGATTTGAACAAGACCTTTTCTCACATTTCATTTCTAGATTTGTTGAGGAATTCACCCATGCATCACTTTGCGTTGCTCAATGCATTAGGTCTTGGTCATCTAAACCATGTTACACCACCTCCTAGTGCTCAAATAAACCATGTAGACTTTGACGTCCACCCTCCGGGCAGCTAGATAGGGATACTGAGTTTGTATTTGACATAAGTAAAATGCCAACGGATGCTAAAATCTCACGTAGAGGTGATCCACCCTTGCACTTGTAGGTTTGGGTTTATAACAACTACGTTAAGCATGCAATGATTGACGATGGGGCAGCAGTTAACGTAGTCCCCTTTACTTTTCTTCAAAAACTTGGATATGGAGAAACGAACTGTTCCTCGACACGAAACACGCTAAGGGGCTATGATAGCCTCAAGGCAACTTCAATCGGGACTATAGTACTACCAGTCACTTTAGGACCCAAAACAATCCTCACTAAATTTTATATTATAGATCGGAAACCAACTATAATATGATTCTCGGTCGCCCATGGATACATCGCATGAAGGAAATCCCTTCCACGTTATTCCAAGAAGTAAGGTTTTTACACCTAGGAAAGGTCTTCATCACTCAAGGGGATCCTAAACCCTTTGATATACACTTAGAAAACCTCCAGAAAAGAAAGGAGTCCATACAGAGTATGAGCTTCCCACGAATCAACTAAACAAACCACCTCCAACAAAAGAGTTAGTCCCGGTCACCCCAGACAGTCCAAAGGTTGAAGTTGTTGACCCAAAAACATTTGAGGTGGCAAAGACAGATAAAGGTAAATCAATATCTATGGAAATAGTGTCCACTAAAACCATAGCAGAATTATGAAACTCTTGGAGAATGACGAGCCAATCTTCCTCCCATTTGAACCACAGGGAATGGGTAGTCTTCTCGGTATAGCATCTCTTCCCTCTCGAATGACATAGGTCTAGATATAAACATGATAGAATTAACAAATGAAGAAGGGAAATTTGAAATTGAAACAATGCCCATCAAAACCATCTCTAGGTGTTGTTCTATTCTAAACCCTGGTTTCGACCCATGTGCGTCTGAAACTAAGTTTTCCATATCTATGGGGCAAGACCTCATCACTCGACAAAAGTTACAAATAAACACAACGCTCCACATGGGAGAAAAGGTCAAGTAGCATAGTCATGCTCACCCACATATCATCTCTCAAAAACATGACAAAGAGGCATGTGAATGCCTCTTTCAGAAAAATGATTTTAATAATTGGACATATACACTTCTGGGAAAAGGTTGTAAGTTCAAACCTAGAATGGTAGGCCCTCGTCAAGAGAATGAAAATTTTGAGGATAATGGTTCTCTGTTGTGTACTTCTAGGGGTGAAGAATTTGATATTCACCAACTTTCTTCACCTTAGATATCATGACATATAGTTCCACCTGCATTTTCATATGTACATTGTTGCAGTTGCATTGCATTAGTCATTCAATTAAGTTCATTTTGTTCACTCATTTCATAAATTTTGTGGTCAAGGAACTTATTCTTAAGAAATTTATTACAAGCTTTTGAAAATATTGGCAAAAGCATTCAAATCATATCCCTTTAATTTTCATAATATCATCAAATAGTTTTGAAATCATTTCATCAATTCAACAAACAAAGTCTTGACAAAAACCATACCAAGGCCTAGCATACTTGGTCATACTCATTCTTTTCTACTTGGTTAAGTTGTTCTTACCTATGGTCTGTTCTAGAAGCTTCTTGGTGTCACATCTATCCTTCTTACATCTCTTTGAAACAAGGATACTCCAAAATCACAAATCAGAAATGTCAAATTAAATAAAAATACTAAACAAAATAGAATATTTTATTTTACACACTTCTTTGCCCCACCAACCTTCGGTGATGAGCCCGCATCTCTTACTAGTGATACGAGGTTGAGAAAGGAAAGAAGTTCCCTTACTCACCTATGTCCTACCTTCGGTGATGAGCCCATGCTTCCTACCAGTAGCATGAGACAGGGTGTAGGGGGTCCATTCACGCAAATCAATGAATCTTAGCATTTTAAAAATGCAAAGCAAATGTGTTAAGTGAAATTAAGTATCTAAATTCCAAAGAGATTAAATCCTTAAAACCAGATTTTTTCAACCAAGTTTCCATCCATGGATCTAAGTCTAGATAAACTAGAAAATAAGTTACATTCTGAACTATGTAGTAGTTTCAGTAAGAGTAAGTACGCAAGTCTAAATTTGATTTCTGTCAATACCTTGTCTTTCTCTCATCATTTCCATTCATTCAAACTCATACAATTTGTGTCCTTCCCAAATCTTGGTGTTGAGCCCTCACATCTTACTAGTTGCGTGGAGTTAGGAGTGGGGAAATTTCATCTCATTATCACTATATATTCATCACATTTTTCCAAAACAAGAAGAAGCAACGAACATTTCCCAAAGAAGCCAAAAGTTCAATACTACAATATGTTTGCATCATCACATCAAGCATTACAAAAAAAAAAAAGAGAAACATTATGTTCAACATTTGTTATCACTTATCATCCATTGCATACATTCTGAAAAGCATATAAAAACAAAGATTCTAAAAACATCTAGTGTACACATAGGAAACGAATCACAAAATTCTAGATACAAGAAGATCTAGATCCAAAAAGATATATATATATATATATATATATATCATGTTTTATATACAATGCCATCATGCACTAGGCATGGTCAAAATGCTCAATGAGCCCGAAAAGTACAAAAACACTCATATAAACATCCGACAAAAATCACTACAAAAAGACACCATGGTCTCTCAATCCCTGTGGGATCCCTCAAAGGTGCACGACCGCGTCTAGGACTCCTACTATGATGATGCTCTAAATGAACTGAGGGCTCATGATCATGGCCAATAGCTATGGTCTCACTATGAGAATGATCCTCCTCATCAAGCACTCAGCAGTCCTATATCCAACCAGCTCAGTATGAAGGGAGGTCACTAACTTCGCCACCTTCCAGACAGGGGCAAACACATCAGTATGTTGGCCAACTGCTGAGGGATCTCCAACATCCATAGTAAGCTCAGCCCAGTACTCTCTCGAGGGGAGCAACAGGGTGTCCACACACACTTGGTGAATCAAGTCTCGCCATCCCTCAGTAGTCACTACAAATAAAAAAGAGAAATAACAAAGTTAGAAAATTGCCAAAAATAAAGTCAAAAACAAATGAAACAACAAAAAAGAAATATCAACTAAACATTTCTAGCTAAAACAAAATCAAGAAAAGAGTAGTAACTCACTCGGATCTCCAGGCATCTAGGTAGGGTCCCTAGGATCTGTCCTGCTACAAATGTTGTTGCGGATGATGAACCTCCCCCAAATTAGGAAAGAAATGACATCCTGCCACGGACTCATCATCTCCCCCAATGTCCTAAGAAGGAAACTCCTCTGAGATCAGGGTCACCTTCTCTACACTCTCCTCCACCCTCTCGGCCCTCAAGAATATCCTGAGTGTCATGCCACTTGGAATCGCTCTCATCCTCCTCGGTCGTCCCACCGGTCTCACCCTCCCACCGTCTCCTCCTCTGTCTCCTCTCCGGTGAACTCCTCAGAGTCTGAGTCCACATCAATGGGCTCATCTCCCTCTCCACTATGAGCAGGAGCAGCCCCAATCATAAGTAAGGGTGCTCGAGGAGCACCAGCTGCCCCTCGAGCACGAACCACCCACCTAACTACAATGGGAACTCTAGGAGTAACCGTGGTCCAACCTCATCCTCTACAACCTCCCCGACCTCACGAATAGACCTGTACAATTGGCCCCACTAGAGGAAGCATATCGATGTAAGGGAGGCCAAACTGCTGAGGTACTCTATCAAATGGGTGAGTCTCCAACCTCCCTGTCTTGTCTACCAGCTGACCTGTGGAATAACAGGCAATCAATGTATGTGTCTCCTCTCCCCATAACCCTGCCATGGCCTAGATAAGGAGTGGCCTCCATGTCTGCAATAGTCAGAGAAGCCACTGGCTGGTGTGGCATCCTAAGTACAGTCATCCCTATCCACCTCACTTCCTAATAGCCCCCGGATCCTCTGCTGTACACCTCTCCCATAGGGAATGATGCGCTCATACACCCAACTCATAACTAGAGTAGGGTGACTCAATGACTGCCCCTATAATCTAACCACCCTATATAAATCATGGTAGGTGGTCCCAAGAATGTCTGCTCCCCAAGTGTAAACATGGCCATGGGCCTCAATCTGTGTAATAATGGGAGCCCAACAATATAAGAGAGTATCCCCTCCCTTGTCCCCAATCAACCGCGAGGCCAAGATACCCATAATAGCCTTGCGGATCACAGGGATAGGAGAAGCAGCAATGGAATGGACCTTCACCCCCTTCTTCAAGCCCATGGAGACAACAACATCTCCCATGTAGGTAGCCCACTGAACTATCTGAGACCTGGATACTACTTGTCTTAAGAGACAATGCCTCCCCAAGAATCGGAACCCCCAGTATGTGATAGACATCCTCTAGGGTGATAGTCCACTCACCCCTAACACCTGGTAACTAGAAGGTATTCCATTACATCCCAGTATGAAAATAAGTCACATAATATGTGACTAGCAGGCACAACATGAGGAACCTATGCGATCCTCCAAATATCGGCCCTCTGCAGAGTGTCTCACTCTGTCTGGGTCAGTGCCTCTAACACTTCTAGGAGCCAATCACACTCCCTCTCTCTACTCCATCTGATATACTCCTCCTTCTGCATCCACCCAAAACTAGAGAAAAAGAGTAAGTTAGTAACATAATCCAACTAGAAAAATCATCAAAAACATATAAAAATGTCAAAAATGCAAAAATAATTAAATAATACATCTTTTTTTACATTTTGTTTAGAACTACCACCCTATGTGTAGAGCGGTGGTTCCATAACCTTCGCCTTTTGAGGTGGTGGTCCTTATAAACCGCCACCATCATCATAGGCGGTGGTCCATGACCGTCACCCCTGTGCGGGCGATGGTCTGTCCCGAATCGGCGAACACCCCCAAAGCCCTAAAAACACTTTAAAAAGAAAAAATACATCATTTTTGACAAAATAAAGACCTACCCTATGGGCCCCCTAGAGACTCATTTAAAACTAACATTTCCAAAAATAATCCCCCAAGACAAAGTTTTCAACATTTCTACATTTTAGGTTTAAAACAATGAATTGAGAAAAACTAACTTGAGACTTCGGGTCGATGTCCTGCTCTCGGAGGCATGATCACGATCTCACAACGAATGTTTTGACTATACTCTCATCAAAAATGGTTACCGTGGGTCCCAGAGCTCAAAAATTACCAAATCAACATACGTAAATGAATAGGAAAATGAGCTTGTTTTATATATATATATATATATATATATATATATATAACTTATTTTGAAAGTTCTTTCATAGAGTTTGGAGTGCCGATTCTAACTTGCTTTGAGTTCTAAGTTCTTATCCTCACAAAATGGTAAGTCCTCATTTCATTTTAATTTAGTATTTATTTTTTGATTTATTTTATCTATCTACACTTGAGTCCCTTTTTCATTTTATAGATAGTGGGAATTTGGATGGTGACATTTCATGTGGGCGTGTCAGGTATAGCTTCTAACTCCCCATTTCGGGACCGCCATACTTGGACCCACCATTTTACGCCTCTTCATGGCTAAAACACTTCTCCGAGGGGGCAATATGTACGTACCCAAAATGTAGGTATTGTACTACCGGAGAGAGGTTACAGAAACCCCAATGATGATTCAAATCTCTTCACAAGGTGTTCGAATCCAGAAAAATCTCCAAGTATACATTTGCATCCTAAAAATCCTTGTCTAGATTTTACATGTTTTGTTCTAACCTCTATCCCCCTTTTTCCTTGCATTTTAGTCTTTAAGTTACAAGACCACCACCCATGCTTGGCAGGCGGCGGTCATGACCGCCACCAGCACAGGGTGGCATTGGTCCTCTAACCCGCCCCCTACGTGGTGGCGGTCTGTGCACATTTTCCAGAACATTCCAATGCTTTCATCAACATAAAAATTCAATTTGCATCCGCATTTCTCAACCACTCTTGCTTGCATTTATGTTTTAGCCGCCTGGTAAATAGTGATTTCTCTTTGTTTATAATAGAGGAGTTCAATTCAAACTTGTCTTCTGATGATTGCAAATGCTATAAATAAGCATGCTTGCACTTAAGTAATAGAGAGAGAGATATGGGGAATAGATATAGAGAGACAAAGTTTAGGATCTAGGAGAAGCTTTTGATCAGAAGATTTCTTTTCTTATCTCTTCCAGGTTTGTTTATGAATCGTTTCATTACTACCTGCTGCATAGAAGAATCCCACTAGCATGTATTAGAACCCTGAACATTTAGTTACGCCTCATTGTATACCTACAATGATCCTACTAGGAATCACATAGGCCAAGCTCAGTTCACTTGTGCCATCCCTCTCCTACTTGTACTTCGTTGTGTTTCTCCGAAGTTGTTATTGCTCATTGTTTGAGTACCTATTATTTATCATTTTGTTTCATCACTTCTGCAATGACCCTACTAGGAATCACATAGGCCAAGCTCAATTCACTTATGCCATCCTTCTCCTACTTGTGCTTCATGTCATTTTACCTTCAAATTACCATTTTCCCAGTGCCTTCTCTCACTGATGCCGCTATACTCCTACTCTTTCTGATTCACGTGAACACAAGAATGAAGAGATCACACTGAGGGGACAAGCTACAAAACAACTGGATTTACCTCTGCTCTATAAACTCCAGGTTTAAATCGTCAAAGTTGTAGTTAAATATATCAAATAGAGTAGTGAATCATTTTATTTCAGTTAAAGCTCACTTTCAATATTGCCAGGGAAGTTGTGGGGAATGATAGTTTCTGAGAAGCTATGATTTGTTCCTCACTTCTGAGGTAAGATTGAAGGTTTTTAATTAAGTTAATTAGTTATCTTTCATCTAGATTCACACATTTACATAGGTGAATAACCACACCGGTTATCTCACTTGTTTAGTTTTAGTATAAAAGTATTTTAATTGTTGTTTGTAATTATAATGTTTTAATCGTGTATTTTGTTTAGATTAGTTTCCTTTCAAAGAATAGTATAAATTATTATTTTCAGTTTAAGTTAATTTGGAGACTTCAAAACTAGATTAACACTTAGATCCTAATTAAGTTAATTTACCATAGGGAATTTACGCTACCCATTCGTAGCCTCTAAATCTCCCCTTTGTCATTTCAGCTACCAGAGATCACACTACCGGATCTTAATCATTGATCCTCCTACAGTTAGCTATAAGAAAGTTACTTTCCGATTCTCATCCTCGCCTCGTAGCTTTCCTATCGTGAAAAACTAGCCATAATCCAGTTTGTGGCTTCATCTAAGTCACCCACATTTCAAAACCACCGGCTTGTCTGGCATGACCTCGGGAGGTCAAGTACGGGAAGGTCACTTCTGCCGATTATCATCCTCGCATGCCACTTTTCTCGTCAGATATTCACCCAACCTAACACACGTCTAATCCTACATAAACGTTTGTCTAACATTACAAAACTACGTAAATCTTCAAAATATCAAATCACCTTTTCCGCAAAACATTTTTTAGATATTCACCATTTTTTCGAAAGTCAATTTTGGAGATTTTTCATCCATAATATAATAATTTTTTGAGGGGGTCTTAAATGAACCTTGCCTCCTCCTCATTTTTTTCCTCAAATATAATCTAATCAATGAATGAACACACAAATATAATGATCCACTCCCTTCCTTTCATCTATTTTCATAATGGAACACATTTGAGCATAAATAATGTATACATTACACGATCTCAAAAGTCAAATAAAATGTTATCCCAAAGGTCTCATTAAAATTCAAGCATTAGGGTCACTTTCAATGATATTTAACATAACCCCATAACTTATTAATTATTTTTTATCATTTTCTAATAATACATATAACTCCAAGTTTTGAACTATTAAATAGAAAAGGAGACATATTTCTCTATATTAGATCATTCTATGCCTATTTCCTAGACTTTTCTTACAATGATAAATTATTAACTTTGTTATTTTTAAGAATAATGAAGGAATATGTATATGATTGGTTTTATGCCTTACCATGTGGATTTATACATGCTTTTTCTTGATTATTTGATATTTTAAAACTCATTATTTAATCAACATTAGCATGAAAGTTACCTTTACACAAATTTTTCAAATTAATCAAGGAATCAAGGAGACTATTAGTGAGTATATGCTTAGATTAAGGCTACGATTACAAATATGACTCACCAATTTCCTAATTGTGAACTTAAAATTATTGTTCTCAAATATTTCTTACATTTATCAATGAAAATTGGTTTTCAACACATACCATTCTTCCCCTACATCTAGTGTATCAAATTTCTAAAGAAAGAAAAATGGCATGGCCAAAAGTAATGAAATTTCCTTTCAACCTAAGAGTGAAATAAATAACATGGTGAATATTGAGGAGAAACTAATTACTAGGGTAGTATTTTCTCACCAAAGGGAGTTTAGACAATGTAACAGATTAAGTGAAAATCCCTAGAAATGATTACTAAAATTTAATATGATTCATTTTGTATTTTAGATAATTGAATCCATTAGTGTCATTTTTAAGAACTATTAAACCAAAAACATTTATGGGTGTTATAGACACATAAACAAAATTTAAGTATATGCATTACATTGGAACATAATATCTAAGACCTTATTGATAGTAGCCAAATTAATATGGAGGGAACCAATAATAATTTGAATGAATTAGTGGCTCTATTAAATCAACATTTACAAATCTTCACTAATCCTTTACCAAACCATAGTACTTGACTAAAAACCAAGGCAATATTTAAATATGACAAATCAAATAGAACCACCAAATTCATATATTGATCATCCACTTAATGTATTAATTTGTGTGATTAGTGATGCTACAAAGAATATTGAACCTCCTCTTATTCTATTTTATGATAAATATATTCCAAATGATGTCTCTCATATGGGACCAATATTCATAGGAACTTTCATAGGCTAACATCCATGAAAAACATATACATTTATTGTTGATAATGGATTATACATTAATTTAAGCACAAGTAAATTCAATAGTTGTATTAGACACTATAAAATATATTTAACAAACACCATATATATTTTCATTGCTTTCATTTCTCCAACTTACTTTACATTATATATTCTCTTCAAGTCATCCTATTTTTGTTATATTTTAATTTTGTTTCTTATCCTCCCATGGTTTCCTTATTCTTGTACACATCTATTAAATGTTGGATTAATGGTTTTGAGTGCCATAGATATTAGTTTTTTTTTAATTATTGGTAAATGGTTTTGGGAGGGACCATACCCCAAAATACAAAATAAGGTTCAAAACCAGATAAACATAGTTACAATAGTGGTTTTTGACAAGTGAGGACCACACCCCAGAGAAAAGGCCTAGAATCTAGAATAAGAAGATAAAATCAGAAGTAGGGAACATCCTCCCAAGATGCAGAAAAAAAAAGCATCACAACAGACCACATATCCGCAAGAAACCAAAAAAATAGAGCACATAGTATAAACCAAAAATACCTTCACTTGAGCACCTTGTTAAAGAAAATTGACCTCCTCCATAGCATTAAAAATATTGAGGGTAGTGATTTGTGAGGGTTTTCCATATGTATGGTGGAGGTAGCAAATTTTCTTCTCTTTTCCACCCTTCCATATCCTAGAAGGAATATTGCAGAGATTAAAAACATGTTTAACTTGAATTTCAATGAAATCCAAGAAGGCCTTGTGCATGGATAAGTGATCAATTTTATTTTTAAAAATATTCCCAATAAACTCCTCTAAAGCCACATGTTTCTTATAAATGTCTTCTATTTTGGTCTCAAAGCATGAGATTACTATCAAGTGCATTTTTCCCTTAGGGGCTTTTTTGAGTAAGTGATCCACATCTTTTCTTAGGTTCTGATCCTTTCTTCATGATTCATAAACCGAGTCTTCGAACAAAGTGATTAGTAGTGTCATGAGAGGTTTGACCAATGGATAACAAGCTCTCAAAAATATCAAGTTATTTCCCTTTGTTTCTGTTGTGAAGGACACACTTGGCCAAAGGAGGAGAAGGGGGTATGAGATTCTTAGTCTCCACCTTACACTCCAGAGGGGGTTCATTAGGAGGAATGGAGTGGGTGGGATGTTAGACAAAATGGTGTAGCAGTATTGGTGAAGAAGGAGAATAACACCCTAATGAAGAGGGAGGCCATGTTGGTGGGAATGAACATCTTGAATGGATTTCTCAAGGGACAACAAAATATAGTAAGGTATGCTCACTCTAGGGCTCCTGCGAAAATGGTTTAGAAGGATAAGATGATGTAGGGGAAGGGTTTTAAAGTGGACCTCAAGAGTTACATAGTGCACCACCATGCGGGAAACTTCATCATAAGGGGTAGGGATTGAGGAGAAAACTAGTCCAGCTTTAACAAAATTAAGGGTTTCAGATCCTTCAATAAATTTCCTTTCCTCAGCACCTTTATCAAATTTGTTTCTATAAAATTTGTTGTCATAGACATTAGTTGAAGTCAATATCCCCTCTCAATTTTAAATCATATCCTATAGTTACACTTTTAGCTATACATAATTAGTGTTATTTTTTATTTCTTTTTTCAAAGAACCAAATTGTGGATTTACATCATTAGATAGAGACATATGTTTAATTTATAAAGGAAGAAAAAACCAGATGAATAGAGGTAAATTAGTTAAAATTCACATTCTAAAAAATATATAAATAATGTATTATTAATAACAATAAAGATCACATTCACTAATCAAATCAATAAGTTAGTACTCAAGTTCATTCAAACAAGTTAACTAAAGAAGGAAATTTTGCATTCAACACAAAAATACCTCTTTTGACTATTCTAAGGGATACATTCACCTTACACATTCTTAAAATCACTAAACAAATTGTTTATACCTTTCATGAAGAATCACAACTTCATTTGTTAGCATTCACCGTTTGACATTATTTATAGCTTCTAGCCCTTCCAAAAGGAAAATCTTGATGACTAGAAAATACAAAAGGAATTAGCTCTCATTGTCAACTATTTATACACCCATTAGGGAATTATAGCTATCCCAAAATTTCAAGTTCTAACTCTGATCCAAGCTAAATTTATTCCTAATTTACTATATCCTTCTTACCCTTCTTCTAGTAGCCATGTTTTACTCCAAACCGTGGTGCCTAGAACATTATATAAACTTCTTTGGAGAACTATTCAAATTTTTTGATACCCATTATCTCACTCTTTCTTCATGGAAATTTTATCTCTCATCTCTTTGTCTAATTCATCCAACACCAAGTTCTCCCTTTCAATTAAGTCTATCTAGGTCTTCTTAGGTCTTCAACTGAGTTTCTTAGCTTTAATTACTTCACCCAAGTCAAAATTTTATTTAGAAACTTTATACATCCTAGAAATACTTCTATTAATATGTGTTAGGCCTCACTTCCTTTCTATTCTCCCTAACTCAACCTCTCACTATCATGCCATCTTTTACCTTTCTCAACAAGTATGGTTATTATTCTCATTTCACACCATGTTTCCTCTCTCATCCTTGTACTCACTTTTCATAAGTTCATCAATATAATTTTCATGTTATAACCCCATATCATATACCTCACTCATATAATATTACTAGGGTCTTCACCTTGAATGTTAAAAGAAACATTTATATGAAAATTCTCAATTGTTTCAAGGATCAAACAAGCTGTCAAGAGTACTTTTGTTCAAGATGGTTAAATCTAACTCCACTCTATTATAAGTCTCATACTCTTGAAACTTACCTTCTCAAACGTCCTATATTTTCCTCTCTTCATGCATTTAACTTCACGAAGCATTACTCAAACTATTACAGTATGTGTTTTTGACTAAGGAATTTTTAGGACCAATTTTTAGTTTTTGTTTCCTTGATAGCTTGTATCATCACTTTAAACATTTTCCCCACCTGAATAGGATACCAATGAACCAAAATACCAACTTAGAATCATAACTCAATAGATTAATGACTATTCATTCAACTTCTTTAAGGAAAAAACCCTCAAAAATAGGGTATAAGACAATCTACAATGTGTTTTGGATTTTTAACCTACCAAATCTTCTCTAAACACCCTAAAAATTATCACACATATAAAATATCTCTTTCCTTCCTTCCTCTCCAATTTTCATCAAATTTTACTAAATAATTTTCAAGATATGCATTTCTTCTTCTTGATACAAACCCTAGGTCAATATACAAGGTCCAAGAGGACAAGTTTTAGCATAATTTTGGTTTTCATAATTTATAAATCTTGTCAAGACTTCCAAATCCTCTATAAGACCCTTCTCAACTCTTAAAATATCATTTTATGATAATAATTCTCTACAACATGGGTTATAACTTCATTCTTGGTCGAGGTACAAAAAACAATATTTCAAAGAAGATTTACACAAACAAGATGGTGTTTGTATATTTTATTAATATCAAAATCAAGCATTACATACAAATGAGAGAGCTAATATTTATAGATATTGAAATCTCATCCATATATGAAATAAAATCATAATTGAGAAATGTGTAAATAGCATATTTCCCCTATTTCCCCCCTCATGGAAATCATCCGGGAACAAAATATACAAGATAGAACATGATCCCACAAACATAGGGATGAGAACACTATCACTTAGTTAACTAACAACTAAGGATAACTAATACCTATTGACATAAGTTTAAAGTATTTAAATTAAATACTTTAACTTATTACATTTATTCAAATATCAACTAATGATGAATTAAGCTAAGTTTTATTCCTAACATTCCCCCTTAATTCAACATGGTCTCAAGTGAACAGAGAGAAATTCTCTAAAACCCTCAAATTTACCTCGAGCAAGTGACTTTGTGAAGACATCTGCACGTTGCATATCTGTTGGGCAATATTGGAGTTGGATGTTGTTGTTCTGAACATGTTCATGTGAATGAAATGTACCTGCACCTCAATGTGTTTGGTGTGCTCATGAAAAACTAGATTCCAAACAAGTTTTACTACTCCTTCATTATCAACATGTAGGATAGTTGGATCTTTCTGTGGTATTCCCAATCCTTCAAGTATACGTCGAGCCATATCACTTCACAGACAACTCCACCTACACGATATTTTGATTCTGTGGAGGATCTTGAAACACAAGTCTTATTCTTACTCCCCATGATATCGGTCCAAATCCCAAAAAGAATACAAATCCTGAAGTGGATTTCCTATCATCTATGTTTCCTGCATGATCTGAATCTGAATATCCTATCAAGAAGAAGTTATTATTCTTCTTGTATTCTAGGCCATAGTCCATAGTTCCTCTGATGTACCTCAATATCCACTTTTCTTCTTTCCAGTGAGAAACCCTTGGTTCTTGCATGAACCATGAAAGATAGTTGACTGCATAGCTGATATCCGGCCTAGTGTAAGTCAAGTAGATGAGACTCTGATCAACTCCGATAGAGAGTTGCATTTACTTGTGGTGATGGATCTGTTCGAGATAGTTGAAGTCTTGTCTCCATAGGTGTGGAAAATGGCTTACAATCCATCATATTGAATTTCTCAGCATTTCTTGGCATATTTCAATTGTGACACAAAGATATGATTTTCTCTTTGCCAAACTTCAAGTCCAAGACAATAATGCAGAAGCCCGAGATCGGTCATGTCGAATGATCATGTTAGATCTTTCTTTGTTGACTCAATCATCCTCACTTGATCCTCTAGTGATGACTAGATCATCGACATATACTACAATGATCACTATCTCCCCCTTGATTTTTGAGATAGAGATTAGGATCGTATGGACTCCTATTGAATCCATGTTGAATGAGATGCTCATCGATTTTTATGTACCATGCCCTGGGAGACTTGCTTTAGACCATATAGTGATTTTATGAGTTTACATACCTTTTCCTCTTTACCTGGTATGAAAAAACCTTCTAGTTGAGTCATGTAAACTTCTTCCTGTAAATCACCATTAAGAAAGGAACTTTTCACATCCATTTGGTGTATTTTCCAACCAAATTGTGTAGCTAGAGAAAATATTAACCTGAAAGTTTTTATCTTAGATGGGAGCAAAAGTCTCCTCATAATCAATGCCTTCTTTTTGAGCATATCCCTTAGCAACTAGTCTAGCCTTATGTTTATCAATTTTTCCATCTTCTTTGTACTTCATTTTGAAGATCCATCTGCATCCAATCAGATTTTTTCCTGAGTGGAAGATCTATAAGTTGCCATGTATTATTTTTCATAAGTGACTTATATTCTGCATCCATAGCATCTTTCCAAGGTTTAGACTATAGGGCTTCAAAACTGTGGATGGCTCAATAGTTTCAAAAAATTTACCCATTAAGGCCAAATTGACCTCATTTTGAGCCATACTTGTGAGTCCTCATTCCAGTGGTAGATGTGTCGGGGACACTATCCAATTTTGCATCTCTAATCATACTTGTATACCATTTAGGCATACTTTTTGTGGTTCCTGTGGGAGGTTGAATTTCATTATCTTCCCCATCATCATTGTCATCATCAAAGTGATTACCATCCTTTGTTTTCACTTGTAGGGATGATTTTTTCATCATGTGAGTGTATGGAAGGAGCATCTGCTTCTTTCTTCTCAAAGAACTCAACATCCCGACTAGTGTATACCCTTCTTGTTCTTGGATCCATAAGTCTATAGCCAAGTGCTTCATCATTGTATCCCAAGAAGATAAGTTTTTGATTTCATATCAAGCTTAGTTCTTTGTTTCTTAGGAATGTGCATACTTGCTTTACATCCAAAAACTCTAAGGTGTGAAATAGATGGCTTATGCCTGACCATGCTTCTGATGGTGTTACTCCATCAAGAGTTGTAGTGGGAACTCTATTTAGTAAATAGACTATCGTTTTAGTTACTTTGGCCCAAAATGTTTTTGATAAACCTGCATCATCAATCATACATCACACCATATCCATGATAGTATGATTTCACCTTTCAACAACACCATTTTGTTGTAGTGTGTGAGGAGGATCCATTTGATGACAAATGCCATGTGTTTCAAAAAATCATTGAACTCATTGCTGGTGTATTCTCCCCCTCGATCTGAGCGGAGTGTTTTTATTTTCCTACCAGACTCTGTTTCAACAAGGGCTTTGAACTTCTTGAAAGTTTCAAAAGCTTGGTCTTTTGTAGAAAGACAATATATCCACATTTTTCTTGAAAAATCATCAACAAAGAGCATGAAATATTGAAACCCAGAGTGGCTAGGTCTCATTGGTCCACATAGATCGGTATGCACCAAGTCAAGTTTTTCCTTAGCCCAAATGTACTATGTTTGAATGGTGCTCTATGTTTTGTTTTCTTGCCAAACAATGTTGACATTTATCTTGTACCCTTTTTTAGAGGTGGTAAACCCCTAACCATGTCATATCGATGAAGTGTGTCAAGATAGCCAAAACTCACATGTCCAAGTCTTCGATGCCATAGTTGAGTTGATGATGTATCCTTGGCTACAAGTGCTTGATCATTTCGTTGAACAAAATCCAACTAAAACATTCTTCCCACATTCGAAGATTTTGCAACAATTTTGGAGCTTCATGACTTATCTCAAATTAGGCACATCTTTTTACCACCTTTACAATCAAAGTCAATTTTGAGATTGTGATCTAATAATTGACTCATGGATAACAATTTTTTTGTTAAACCAGGGACATAAAGAACATCTATAATTTTACAATTATGATGCCCAAGTGGTAGTGAAATGGAACCAATGCCTTCAACATTGTATGATGTATCATCACCCAAAGAGACATGATTTTTGGTGGGTGTTTTACTCATTGTGAAGAACCAATCTTTCTTTCCTGTCATGTGTCGAGTTACACCCGAGTCGACATACCAAATTTGATTTGTAGAATTGGATACTTCATTTGACTATGCAGAATATAGGAAGTCATCATCATCAAATTGATCTTCTTGTTTGGCTACATTTCCTTGTTGAGTTGGTTTCTTCTTCCACTTTTGATTATTTTGTCCATGTTTACTCTGTTGTTGGCCTGATTTTTGTTTGTTGGTAATCAATCTTTTTACCACTTGATGATCCTTGTTGGAATGTGTTGTACAAAAATTTTTTTTTAACTCATGTCCTTTTCGACCACAAATAAGACATTTTTGTTGGTCCTTTTGGCCTTGTTGAGTATTACCTTGCTTCTGAGGTTGTTTACTAGACTTAGCCTATTTTTCCTTTTTTGATTAGAAGCAAGTGCTTGCTCTTCAGTTTCAGTAGTTGAGTGAATAGCTTCCTCTTGTTGTAGCATATTCACTAACTCTTCAAAAGTTGTTGTTTGACCAGTTATGTTTAACGTGGTCACAAAAATCCTATAAGAAGGAGGAAGAGCTCTCAATACTATAGGCACGAGTGATGTGTTAGTTACTTCTTCTTCCAAAGCTTGAAGTGATGCACACAAAGTTTCTACTCTTCTAAAAAACATTTCAACTTTTTCAGTTGGTTGCATTTTCAAGTTCAATAGTTGACTCTGGAGATGAAGTATTGTGTTCTTATTTTTTGACTCATATATTGTTTTCAACTTGTCCCAAGATTCTTTTGTTGTTGTGGTCTCACGAATATGAGGTTGTACCTCATCTAAAACACTAAACAAGATTATTAACTTTGCTTTTTTATTTGCACGATCAAATGTAGCTTGTTGTGTAACATCTATTGTAGATCTTGTTAATGTACCAAAAACAATGGACCATAGATTTTCAAAATCAAGTTGTGCATGAATTTTTTTTTTTCCATGTTGGATAATTATCAAATGCAAAAAAAGTTGAGAATCTGGAAAAAATAATTTTGGTGTCGTAATTGTGGCCATTGTGAAAAGTGATAAATAGTAGAAGAAAAAATTGAACACTTTTCCCCCTTAAAGCATGCACACCCCCAAAAAATATTATTTTATTTATTTTGGGCTCCTTTTTCAGTATGTACAATGAATTTTTTGCACTATTGGCCTTGATTACAAATTTGGCTCTATGGCTGATTTGCAAAAATAAAATGGCTCTCTTGGCCGATTTGAAAAAAAAAAAATTTTTTGGACTCTTTGGCCTCTTTTCAAATACAAAAAATCTATAATTTGTTTTTGATTTTTACAAAAAAATCTTATTAAAATTTGGACCAAGACGTAGAGCTCACAAAAACACACACTTTAAAAAAATGACACCTCAATCCGAGGTACCAATTGAAAGTTATGACCTTTTAAAATTTTGATTTCAATATCTTTTCGGGCCCCTTTCCAAAAATGGAAAAAAAAAGTTTATCCTTCTAATTTTTTTCAAATGCCAAAAAATGGAAAAAAAAATTTTTTAAAAAAATTTTTTTTAACCAAACGCAAATAAAGACTTACGTACATGTATGCGTAGTGCATTTTAGGGCACAAATGCAGTTCAACCACTTTGCCTAAGCATTATAATAACCCTTGGCCACCTTTTTAATTATTGATTTCTTCTTTTTTGGCTTCCCTTGTAGTATATTCTTGGGATGTGGTTTTAGATGTTGAATCTTTTTTGCAGGCATCATTGAATTTATTACTTCCTCTACTGGATTTGATTTCTTTCTCTTTTGAAGAACATATTTTTATTCTCTTTGAATGCTCTTGAACTATGAATGCAATCTCTCGGGTTGATTGGAGACTTCGGGATGTAGCTTTGGACAGAATATCTCTCACACACGTAGAATTCTCTTGCCAAATATATGAAAAGACAAAGCACAAAGAGAGAAGTAGAAGTTATGTGGGGAGCTTGAAAATCTTGGGTCCCCACAATACAAAAATATTGTATATATATTTTTTTTTAAATGCTTCTAATTTTTTTTAAAAAATTACATTACACATATAGTAAATTTAAAAAAAAATAGAGAAACAATATCACCTTTTGTAACAAAGTTGCATCCAGTCTGCAAGGGCCTGTGATTGTGCTCCATGTGTTCTTCAATTGCAAATCAATCCATGAACCGAGGTGTGGATTTGGGTAGGGGCTGTGAAATGGCTAGGGGCATCTATGGCTCCTCCTAGCTCTGTAATTTCTCCAAATCTCCCTAAACTTCCCTAAAACTTCCTACACTCCTCTCTGGATCAAATCTTTACTAGCTCTATACCAAATCTTGATAATGAATACTTGAAAAAAATATTTGACACAAAATATTTACACAAAAACAAGATGGTGCTTGTGTATTTTATTAATATCAAAATCAAGCATTATAACAAATGAGAGAGCTGTAATATTTATAGATATTGGACAACTTCTATCTCATCCACAATATATGGAAACAAATCACCTAATCTGAGAAAATATGCAGAAATAACATATTTCCCCTAAATCATCCGAGCCCTATTGCCCCTCATGGAATGAGAACATCATCTAACAAGAACAAACATATGCAAGATAGAACATGATCCCACAAACATAATGGATGAGAACAATTTTTATCACTTAGTTAACTAATTCAAACTAAGGATAACTAATACCTATTGACATATAGTTTAAAAAGTATTTAAATTAAATACTTTAACTTATTACATTTATTTCTCTCAAATATCTCAATTAACTACTCTAGAATTTATGGAAATGCCAAACAAGGTAAAATTAGACTAGGCTTATAACTAGAGGAAGGAAGTCTAAGAATATATCTCAACATGAATGGAAAAATTAATATCATACTCAAATTTATTACACAAAACACAACAACCCACAAGTTCTTTAAAATGCTAAAAAGGCATTAAAAATGAATAAATGAGAGGACATATTGATGTTTTAAATGTGCTAGTGGAAATAAAAAAATAAAAACATGGTATGTTGAGATCAATGAACAAAAATTATGCGTTTCAAAAAGTAAGGTTTTTCTCTGAACACATATATGTACATTATCCCATATCCTTTGTTGTATGTAAAATTGAGTTGCATATATTCTTTGTGAAGAGGGTTATCCATATATGATACATATAGAGATTAGATAAAATTAAACATAAAAATTCCTCTACAAGTCATTGGCTACCAAATTATTTAAGATTTATATTATTCTTTCTCAAAGAGCAAAAATGCAAAAAAGTACTAGCAATTTAATGGCATGATCCTGACTACCATGCTCGGTGTTATAGTTGAATATAACATCTAGTACTCTTCTATATAGTTGAACAATTATCAATTTGCTTTATAACTACATGATGGATTATTTTTGTTGCACAAAATATATGGAAATATTTATTTATTAGTAGATGGTAAGTAGCCAACATCTTGAAATCATTTGAATCGGACACTCTTTTCCTTCAGTGCCCTAGAAACCACCTATTTTTTTTTAGGTCTTAATCAACATTACATATGTTCTTATATATCTATTTCTATTTACCTCTTTCTATTTTAATTCTTGTTTATTTTCCATGCTTTCATTTTCTACTTGTGTTCCATTTCTAAAGCCCACTCTAAATATTTGCATGGTCATATCATATTTATTTAGGCAACATACCTCTAACCATAAAGATTTATGATGGAAGTTGTAGGTTTTATAGGGGCCCCCTCTTTTCCTTATTTGGATCTTATTTTACTCTACATGATGGTTGGATGGTTTTATTTCATTGGTTTTTTATTTATTCACAAATTCCTTTTCCTTTATCTTTTTATTATGTATTACATGCAAACTCAACATCTTCTAACTATGTTAAAGTACATACTATATGTTCATGATAATTAGTTTCTTATGCACATGATATCGATGTTATTGTTAAGATAAATAAAATATTATATTTAATAGGTATGTACACATGATTATGTGTACATAGTATGTTGAGGAACATCCCATGATCACTTTAGGTGAATTGTGTGGGGAACCTCTTGGCTTCATTTCAGCTTATATCTCTTGTGATTTCGTTTGTCATATTGAGATTTCATGTGAGATTATATATTTTGCTTTATCTTACTTGCCTCATGTGTCCTTATGTGTTTAGTACCCTCATATATGCTCAATTTCATGATATAATTGTTATATTCTTGCTACAATGTTACTTTATTATATATATATATAAAGATAAAGTAATCAATATCATTACATTATGTGTTTAGTTAAGGACGTTTTGTTCCTTGATTATTTTGGTATATTCTATATGTGATATTTATTGATCCATGATTAGTGTGTTTTTCCTACTCTATGTTCGATATGATTTGTGACTTTATTTTTCTACTCTATTCTATAGTCTTGTTTCATGCCACAATTTATATTATGCATATATCCTCTTCTTTTCCATGATTCATATCATGTATATGTTTTCTTCATATTGCATGTGTTGTCATGATTTACATCATGAATCTATTGGGGATGAGGTTATTTACTTGTTCTTTACATTGATATGTATCTAAGTTCTTTCAAGTTACTTTTATCAAGATCACATTACCTTTGTGTTTCATTGGTTATATTTTTCTATAAGGGGCATATTATTTTATGACCTTATATGTTGCTTACTTAGGGCTTATTATTCACGTGTCTATATATATTTGTCACATGTTTCCTTACTTGGGTCATATAAATCTATTCTATACATTTATTATATTTTTCCATGAGGGAACATATATTACACTTGTGCTTATATAGATTTCATTACATGATTGTGTGAAAAACTTTATTTATGACATACATGCTTCCAAGATGATATCTTGTACTATGTTAGATATCAATTAATTTAATTTATATCTTACACATGATTCAAATATTCATATTATTTATTATATTCTAAAAAGGGAGGCATATATTGCACCCAATTTATTTCTAAACTTCGAGAGATGAGCACATTGTGTACCTGTTATTTCACCTTTAGATGAGTCTAGCTATAGGATGGTTTTTGTTAAGATATACCTAATGCATGACACTAATTCTTGGCACCACAAGATATGATCAAGAAATTTACAAACATTTCTCTCATTTATATTACATTAAATTTGTTTAGATTTTTTCAGTCACTAAAAATTGTATCTAGAAATGTATGCAAGATTCAACATAGTTTATAGGTGTATTATTTTCAAATTTTCCTTTCATATATTTTTTCATATTTTAGATTTATTAGAAACTTATATACATGGTAATGTCCTTTGCATGTTTTGCGGGGACATTGAATTTTTTGCAGGATCTTCGGGAGTAAAATAATTGGTATCCCCCTTTTATTGTTTTACTTTTATATGTGCAGCGTAAGCGTGTGTGCACACACACACACACACACATCAAAGTGGGCATTAGATATACATATAGTTTTGGTAGTAGATTATTTAATAGTTGTAAAATTGCATTGTTCTAAAAATACTTGTGTTTTATTGAGTCATTGTTCCATATTATGCTCATATTAGCACATTATTCTTTTAGATTTTAGTGTTCATTTTCTCTCCCGCTCTTTTAGTCTCTCTCTCTCTCTCTCTCTCTCTCTCTCTCTCTCTCTCTCTCTCTCTCTCTCTCTCTCTCTCTCTCTCTCTCTCTCTCTCTCTCTCTCTCTCTCTCTCTCTCTCTCTCTCTCTCTCTCTCTCTCTCTCTCTCTCTCTCTCTCTCTCTCTCTCTCTCTCTCTCTTCTCTCTCTGGGTCTCTTTCTCTCTCCTTATTTCTCTCTCTCCATGGATCTCCATGGATTGTTTTACCTTGTTATCGCACCTATCTTGTATGTTGACTTGCGCACCAATAGGGTTCTCATTTAAATTTGATAAATCTCTAAATACACTAGTATATTAGTGAATTTAGGATATCATACAATGAAACACTTGCTAGAGATATATTGTGAATGTGCCAAAGTAATTAATTCAAGCATTTAGAGAAGAGATTCAAGTATCTAAGTAGATCTAATGCATAAAGAGAAAAATAATTGATAAACTAATGTAGGAGAAGAAATGCCAAAAAAATATCAAACAATATCATAAAATATAAAAATCGCATTTCGCACTCTCTCTCTCTCTCTCTCTCTCTCTCTCTATGATATATTTTTTTCCCAGAAAACCCTTTTAAGGAAAAACCCCGCATAACAACTTTATTCACTTATTATATTTATTAGTAATTGAACCAATCTACAATACAATAATGTACTTAATAGTTCTTCTTTACCCAAATATATCTAATCGATGAATAATTATACACAACAATGGTCATAAAACCAAAATTTTAAGAAGACAACCCATAATCATGAAGAGCGTAAATCATGCAAAGTATAAAATGTAAATTAAACAAAGCATGTTTTACTCCTTCAAGTGTTCATTTTTGGACAACAAGTCAAAAAGAACTTGCACAAAAAGTTAAAAATAGAGAAAGAACCATCATTGTACTACCTGGTTGAACATGCCTCGAAAAATTATAGGAGTGTCGGAGTACATTGGGTGGGGCATCCGTGCGGTCGGTCGGGGTTCTTGGGGTACTAGAGACATCCTTGAGAACTTATGATTGCTCAGGAACACCGAAAATTAGCTTCACTAGGTCGCGAGATGTTTGTTGTCCTTTGCTTCTTGTCGTTAGTATGT
The DNA here is from genome assembly GCA_018340775.1 of Taxus wallichiana var. yunnanensis. NCBI lineage: Eukaryota > Viridiplantae > Streptophyta > Pinopsida > Cupressales > Taxaceae > Taxus > Taxus wallichiana. Next base: position 947,817,078 of record CM031235.1, read on the forward strand.
CACACCAAGTTCGCAGATGTCACTGTAACCTGCAATGAAGAAATGACATGCAAAACCCTCAAAAGTGCGCATCAAATCCCAAAAAGAAAATAATGCAAATGTTAGATTTTCTTTAACTATCGAAAAGTGATCTTACAACTAAGAATTGCACTACATTTCAGACCTAATGTAATTCTATGTGGGTGTGTGGGGAATTTTTCCCTAGGTGGCTCTTGTACGTGTCACACTTGATAATGCAAGCAAGTAGGCTATATGCAAGAAATGTAAGTAGATGTGTGCATGAAAGAATGAACTTCCCCTCCTATGTGTGTATGCAGAAGTATCAGTCCCTTGCCCTTGTGTGTGGATGCTTAGATGGATGCTTGAATTCTCTTGATAATGTCCTTTGAATGCAACCTTAGGTGGTGATAGCTAATGCTTAGTGTTTGGTCCTTTATTATGATCACATAACTTTATATTTATATGATTCCCTTGCTTGAATTTTGTAATTAACCCCAAAAAGGCCGACTACCAAAAAGATAAGATGCCCAAATGGATAGAAAGGACCTAAAAGATGTGAACAAAGTACAAAGAGGTCGGGGGCACCCAAAGGGGATGGGGGCACTTGGCATTGGCGTCCTGGTTGGGTGTTGGTGTCCAGGATGAGAAATGCCAAAGTATGAAAATATATCTTTGGGATAGAAAGAGTGTAAGATCAACAATAGAATCAGAAAGCAAGCAAAGATGGCCAAATGCATATGTTAATTAGTAATTTTCTTACTTATGAATCATATGAATAGTAGTATGCGATTAAGACTAGATAGATACCCAAAGTACGTGATTTAGTATTTACAGAGATTAGATAAAATTAAACATCACAAATCCTCTATAATTCATTGCCTACAAAATTGTTCAAGATTTATAATATTCCTTCACACATCAAAAATGCAAATAATACTAGCAATTTAGTGGCATGATCCGAGAATACTATGTTCATTGTTATAGTTGAATATATCTAATACTCTTCTATATAGTTGAACAATTATCAATTTTCTTTACAACTACGCGATGAATTATTTTCATTCCACAACATCTATGGAAATATTTATTTCTTAGTAGATGGTAAGTAGCACATGCCTTGATATCATGTGAATTAGGCATCATTTTCCTTGAAGTGCCTAGAAATAGCCTAGTTTTTAGGGCTTAATACAACATTTCATATGTTCTTATATATTGATTTCTAGCTACCACTTTCTATTTTAATGCTTGCTTATTTTCCATGTTTTCCTTTTCTACTTGTGTTCCATTCTAAAATCCCACACTAAATATTCACATGGTCATATCATATTTATTTAGGAAACATACCTCTAACCATAAATATTTATGGTGGAAGTTATAGGTTTATAGGGGTCCCCATCTTTCCTTTTTGGATCTTATTTTACCGTGCACAATGGTTTTATTTCATTGATTTTTATTTATTCTCAAATTCCTTTTCCTTCTTTTTATTATGTATTGCACATAACTCAACATCTTCTACCTATATTAAAGTACATACTATATGTTCATTATTATTATTTTCTTATACACATGATATTGATGTTATTATTAAGATAAATAGAAGATTATATTTAACAGTATGTACATATGATTATGCGTACATAGTATGTTGAGGTAAAATATCATGATCACTTTGGGGGAGTTGTGTGGGAACCTCTTGGCTTCATTTTAGGTTATATCTCTTGTGATTTCCTTTGTCATATTGAGCTTTCATGTGATTATATATTTTTCTTATTACTTTCCTCGTGTGTTTAGTACCTTCATAAATGCTCAATTTCATGATATACTTATATTATTTCTACTATTTAGTTTGTGCTCATATGTTGTGTTGTGTGTGTGTGTGTGTGTGTGTGTGTGTGTGTGTGTGTGTGTGTGTGTGTGTGTGTGTGTGTGTGTGTGTGTGTGTACACACACACACACACATGTCAAAGTGGGCATTAAATAGACATATAATTTTGCCATGAGAGTATTTAATAGTTGTAAAATTGCATTATTCTAAAATATTTGTGTTTTATTCAATTGTCGTTCCATATTAGGCTCATATTAGCACATTTTTCTTTTGGATTTTAGTGTTCCTCTCTCTCTCTCTCTCTCTCTCTCTCTCTCTCTCTCTCTCTCTCTCTCTCTCTCTCTCTCTCTCTCTCACACACACACACACACACACACACACACACACACACACACACACACACACACACACACACACAATTTTGTGGTGGAATCTTTTGATCCTTATTTTTGGTCTCCATGGTTTGTGGGTTTTACCTTGTTATCACACTTGTTTGTATGTTGATTTCCGCACCAATAGGGTCCTCATTTACATTTAATAAATCTATAAATACACTAGTACATTAGTGAATTTAGGATATCAATACAATTAGTGCAACACTTGTTAGAGATATATTGTGAATGTGCCAAAGCAATTTATTCGAGCATTTAGAAAAGAGATTCAAGTATCTAAGTAAATATAAAGCATAAAGAGAAAATAATTGATAAACTAATGTAGGAGAAGGAATGCCAACAAAATATTAAACAATATCATAAAATATAAAAGCACGCATACAAGCACACACACACACACACACACACACTACATAAAATAATTTTTGCTTGGTAAAACCCTTTTGAGGAAAAACCCAACATAACAACTTTATTCACTTATTATATTAATTGAACCAATCTACAATACAATAATGTACTTAATAGTTTTTATTTACCCAAATATATCTAATCGACGAATAATTGTACGTGCAATGATGGTCATAAAACCAAAATTTAAGAAGAAACCCCATAATCATGAAGATCGTAAATCATGCAAAGTATACAATGCAAATTAAACAAAGCATGTGTTACTCCTTCAAGTGTTCATTCTTGCACAAAAAGTCAAAAGCACTTGCATAAAAATTAAAAAGAAGAGAAAGCACCATCATTATACTACTTGGTTGAACATGCATTATTCTTGGTGTGATGATAGTGAAATTATACAACCATTCTAAGAGCCTAATACTATTCAAGTAAAGGATAACACATGCCCTAGGATACATCCATTTTTTGGGTTTGTAATTGTGGGAACAAGATCAATTTTATATGGATCCATGTAGAATTTCAAGAACTCGAGTAAGAATTCTAGAGCCCCATACCCGATGAACAAATTTGTCAAATTAATTTCTTCCCATTTGTATTTTTCCATAAACATATAATGCATAAACTTGTTTTACTAGAAATGTCAAGTTTATGGTTTTGGTGAAGTTTTGTTTTGTTGGGTTCTCATTGTTTCACTCTAAGAACTTGGTCATTCTTTGGTGATTATTTTCATATTAGATGAAATCATATATTCTTCTAAACCCTATGTAATCATTTATTGTAAAATGAAATATTTTTACGCCGATGAACATTCTATAATGGTAGTGTGATAGTGACAATCGTGGATTGTAATGTGGTGAGTTGTCCACAATTATTTATGACCTTAAATTTGATGCCTCTTTGATGTCACATGGTAATTTCAACATTAAATTTGACATCCATTTGACTATCACTTAGAAGTTATTCCTTTTACTTGAGGAATCAATCAAAAAAATAGTAATATCTTGACAACGATAGCCCCTTTTTCAAAAAGATTTATTGACTCCAATAGAGTGGCACACCTTGATTGATACCATTTATCCTAGTCAATAAAAGTTCACATACAAAATATGGAAGTTACTAATTAATTTTCGATACAAAAAAATCAAAATAAATACTTTGAAATTGTTATCTTTTGAAAAATTATATTATAAAATTATATCTGATCTTATTATTTTAAGTATAATTAAATTTATTTGCATGTATTATGAATAAATGTATTGCATGTTGATGTATAACCTCTTTCTCATTACAATACCATTCAGAGATTGGGCCCTTGTGGGGCTGCATGGAATTGCTGTGAAGTAGGACCCAATGTATATATAAGTAGGAACAATTATTTCGAATTGGGTAATGATCCATATGCATGTATGATATCTCCCCCATGATCATTTGCCAATTCATTTTGATCTTTCAAAGGATGGAGTGACCAAACATTATCATAAGATGGGGATTGAGTTGCTGGCTGAATATGAGAATGTTGATTATCTTGACATTCTCTTTGAGATACCGAGCTACCACATAACATGATATCTTAGGGCTCCCAAATCTTTGTATGCATTATAATATTTGCTTGTGAGGCACCGTTATATTCCCCAATCAAATTTTGGGTGAGGATAAATCAAACACTATTTTGATTCAATTGATAAAATATCAAGAGAAGACAACTCCGAGCATTATTTATTATAAGCCACCTTCTGTCATTTGGGCATACTTCCTGCCTTTATCATGTGAAAGACACAAGAATTTGGATTGTATACATTCATTTAATCCATGATTCTGATAGGAATATGCAGAGAAGAAGTCAGGTTGATCATGCAAAACTACACTTCTCTTCAACCAGATGGACCCCTAGAAGATGGGTGTGTCATAAATGTCAAAAACTAGAAAATGGGTGCCATCCAATTTATCCTCAAAAAAATCTCTGAATTGTTGGTGGCGTCTAAATGTAGGTGTTTATACACATCTACTTTAGCCTTTAATAATATATATGTGCTCCATGTGGTTGAAAGACTAGTTTTCTTTTATTTTTTTTTTTGTTAGGTTGAGAGACAATGCCTGCACTGCTAACGGCCGACATATGCTTGTGTCCACTTCCCTCTTTATGGCAGACCACCAAAAGAAGTCCACTGTCAAATGTCCGGTGGGTCTCAATATATATTTATTTTTTAATAAGGTGACCCCAATTGTTGGGTCTGCATTAAAACAAGGACAATTAATAATAATTAGAGAGTGATAGCTTAGTTTGCATGGAGATAGAGATAGAATAATGAAGGGCATATGGGTGCAGGGGTCATGGTCTCCACACCCCACTGCAGCTTTTTGCACTTGTGGTATTATAAGTATGATAGTCAGTTTTCGTCTATTTATTGAAGTTTTATTGTTTTGAAGTTGATAGTTTAGTGGAGTTGTTTGAGGAAAAGAGACTCGACAAAACAAAGATTTTTTTACCAAGATTTATAATAGAAAAACTAACATCATAATTTTAGAAAACCACCTTCCGCATGAATAATGCTAATTCTGCTCAACTCCATTAAAATCTTCCATTCCATTCCTTTTTTTTGAAAAAGTGAGAACCAAATTAATAATAAAAAATATAGGCGACCTCCTTATGTCGGTCATGTCAGTTTTCGTTCATTTATTGAAGTTTTATTATTTTGAAGTTGATGGTTTAATAGAATTATTGAGGACAAGAGACTTGACAAAACAACGAATTTCTGTACCAAGATTCATAATAGAAAAACTAACATCATAATTATAGAAAACCACCTTCTGTATGAATAATCGGACAGCGTTACTAGATGATTGTTACCTCTTATTTAATTCTACTCAACTTCATTAAAATCTTCTATTCCATTCCATTCCTTTTTTGAAAAAGAGAGAACCCTATTAATAACAAAAACATAGGCCACCTCCTATGTGGGTCATGTCCCCCACCAGAATTAGGTTTCCACATTCCATCCCTATCATATGTATTTGGATTTGAAAAGTATCATACGGAGTGGGAACCACCCCTTTTCCTGTCTGCAGCCTTTCATGTCACAGCACCCTAAAGTCAAGTTCTTTTGGTTTTTTTTTAAGTACAGCTGAGAAATCAAATGATTAAGTTGCATATGGTATCTTAATTTGAAAATATTTTGTAAATAAACTATTTAATTACATTTAGACAAGAAATAAAGGCGGTCTACCAAAGGTCCACACAAAAACAAAGCTTCTTTTTTGCCTAATATATTTTAATAATGAGATGTGATAATAGGATTGGATTTCATGATCATGCGTCACCATATCACCTTCTGATTTAAAAATAAATAAAAGAAATTTGAAATGTATTTTTTAAAATGAGATATGTATAAAAATGATTACCAACACATTTCTCAAATTTCACAAAAATTAACAACTCTATCTGGATTTGTTTTTATATAACTTTAATTTCAAAGATATATATTTAATACCTCATGATTATTTTGATTCGGCATCGTAGATAGGAAATAGGTTTTATGTTATATTATAGATATTAATGTAATACCAATAACATTTTTTTATGGAAGATCTTCTTCTAAACACTTGGTTTTGGTATACGACTAGTTGATTGTTTTGGTGTTTATTGATCGCCAGTTTTTTTGGATCTTTTGATGTATATTTTTGTGTTATTCAAATTTTAATCTTCTCTCATGTTGTATATGAATTTCGATACTTTTTACTTTGTGTTGTTTTTTGTGATTTTATCTTTTGCTTTGACTTTGTTCTTCTTCATTTGACCATGTCTACCTCCATTTCACCTTGTTTCCCTCTTTCCCTTGGTCATTTTAAAAACTTTACTTTATGGTTATCTTGAACCCTTCAAAATATCACCAATCACCTTAAAACACCTAAAACCATACAAAGTGATTGTTTAAATTCCCCTATTGACTCTCGACGCTCTCGGAAAGTCAAAAACACGCTTTCCATCCATTCCAATGCTAATTTCATAGAGTCCGTAATTTTTGTAGCTATATATCTAGTCAATCTTAATGTTTGTCATCATTTGTAAGTTTAGTTCCTTTTGACCCCAAACTAGGATTCCTTGACTTCTATGCTCTTTTGGTTAGTTTTTCTCTCATGATATGTATCGACTTACACTCCATTATGGCCCTAATTTGAATTCAAGAATTCTATAAAAAGTATGGGAGCATTTAGGATAATCTAGAAATGATAGAGATTAAATGAATGATTGATTTAAAGTTATGAGATCAAAATTGTATGCACTAAAAAGTGTGGGACCTTTTCGGTGCACTTGACTTACCAAGGTCAAGGCGAGACACTTGATGTGAGGATGATGTAGTATGCATGGCTAATGATCTAGATGTGGAGGATGTGCGATTCTATGCCATTTCCTTTGAGCAATCTGAAAACTTGGTCATTTAGGATTACAAAATTATCTAAAACCCTCTTCCCTCATACCCAGCTAAAATCAAGGGCAAAGATATAAGATAATGCATAGTTGATGTTGCTCTCCTAAAAAGGATTATAATGCATTTGGATTACCCTTGGAATTTTTTTGTTTCTTTTCGAGTTGATCTTGTCCGGAAATGTCATGCATGTGAACACGTAAAAACAAGGACTAAGAGACAATCAAATCCTAAGGTTAACTTGTAAGCATCAAAGATCATAGATTTGTTGGTTGAGTTGTGCTCATGTTAGATATGCTTGAGCATTTGGTATACATAATTGTTTAAGGTCGAATGTAAAGCATAAAGCAAAAAGACTTATCGTCTAAGTTCATAATCAATGTTTGATTATATGTTGTCTTTACTGAGAGGAGCGAGAACATGTGGAAAATGCCTTACCCTACCCGAGAATACTTGGCTATCAAGTGTCATCCAAATAGTGGAAGGGACTTTCATATGGTTATGATAGTTAGATCAAGAGCTATGTAGTGTTGAGTATGAAGCTAAATTACTCATGTTTTAGCATGCAATTAGAACTTGCTGGAAAATACAGTAACCGGCATCGGTTAGAGTGTGATCGGCATCGATTAGGGCAAGTTGGGCCGGTGACGGTTGGGAAGAACCAACATCGCATCGTTGACATGCGGCGAGCTTTTAATTAACTCTCAGGATTTATTTCTATTTTTAGCATTGGAATAGATTTAATGAATGTAATTGCATGGCTAAGTGCCCTAAAGTCTTAAACGACTATTTAAAGCATAAAGCTAGGGTTTATAATATAGGATTGATCATAATTACAAGATAATTGTGTGAGAAAGAATTCTTGGTGAAGAAGGCAAAAGCTTGAAGGAAGACAAGATCGAACATCGAGAGGTGTGGAAGATTGTAAATCTTCATTGTATATCTTACAAAGCTTTGGATAATAGATTGGCTTGTTTCTTGGTGGACGTAACCCACACCGGGTGAACCACGTTAAATTTGATGTTAATTTATGTCTCTTGTTTTGTATAATTCCTTCGGTAGAATATCCACTTTTATTTGCATGTATGCTTAGATCTATATATTTTATTTACAACCGGTGTGCTAACCCCAACAACTCGGTATCGAGCTTTATTTGAGGGTTTTGTGTGTTGACAGATTTACTCACAGAGGGTTTTTGATTGAGTGGGAGCTACAACAATGAAAAAAGATAATAAATACAAGGTAGAGAAGTTTGACGGCCGAAATTATCAATTATGGAAGATGTAGATTGAGGATTATTTGTATAAGAGAGATTTGTACTTACTAGTTGGATGAGAAGTCTAGACCTATGAAGATGAATGATGAAGAATGAAAGATTCTTGACAGAAAGGCTTGGGATCTATAAGATTGAGCCTGGTAGCATCCGTGGCTTCCAATATTATAGAAGCGGCTTCTACGGTAGACTTAATGAAATCTCTTGCTAATTTATATGAAAAACCTAGTGCTTCAAATAAAGTTTATTTGATGAAGAAACTTTTAGTTCTAAGATGCATGAAGGTGAATCTGCCTCTAGTCATTTGAATGATTTCCGATCTATTGTAAATCAGTTAAAATTGGTTTCAATACCATTTGATGATGAATTAAAAGCACTTTTATTCTTATGTTCTTTGCCTGATAGTTAGGACAACTTGGTAATGGCTGTTAGTAATACAACATCTGCTAATAATATTTTGAAGTTTGATGATGTGGTTAGTATAATCTTGAATGAAGAAATTCGTAGGAAAAGTACAAAGGAAACATCATCTGGAAATGCTTTAAATGTAGAAAGTAGGGGCAAGTAGAAGGAGAGATCCAAGAGTAAGAGTAATGGGAAATCAAAGTCAAGGGATAGCAAATCTAAATCTAGAAGTAAGGGAATTACTTGTTGGAAATGTGGAAAGAAAGTACATGCAAAGAAATATTGTTGGTCAAAGAATAAAGAGAACCAACAACCAGACAAAGGTAAAGAGGTGAATCTTGCTGCATCAGAGGTAATGCAAGATTCTCTTATTCTTTCTTTAGATAGTATAATTGAATCATGAGTTTTAGATTCGGAGCTTCTTTCCATGCAACCCCTAATAAGGGTTATTTCGAAATTATGTCCAGGGCAATCTTGGGCATGTCTATTTGGGTGATGATGAACCTTGCGGTATTACTTGGTAAAGGGAAGTTCATCTAAAATTGCAGAATGGAAATACATGGGTATTGAAAGATGTGAGGCATGTGCCAAGCCTTAGGAGGAATCTTATTTCTATAGGGCAACTAGGTGAATTTGGTTGCATGGTTACTTTTATAGGAGACTCTTGGAAAGTCACCAAGAGTGCTTTTATTGTGGAAAAAGGTAAGAAGGTAGGAACGTTATATTTATCTACCTGTATTACTAATTCCTTTTCTGCATTATCTAATTTAGATTCAGATGCATGCATGTGGCATAATCGGTTGGGTCATATGAGTCAAAAAGGAATGCAGATCTTAAAGGCTAAGGGTAAGTTATCAAATTTGAAAGATTTAGATCTTGATTTCTGTGAGCATTGTATCTTTGGAAAGCAAAAGAGAGTGAGATTTCTCAAAGTTGGGGCAACTAAGAAGGAGAAGAAATTGGAGCTTGTACACTCAGATGTGTGGGGACCAGCTCAGGTAGCTTCTCATGGTGGATCCCAGTATTATGTTACTTTCATTGATGATGCTACAAGAAAGGTATGGGTTTATTGTATTAAACGTAAATCTAATGTTTTTGAAACTTTTAAAAGATGGAAAGCCCTTGTTGAGAATGAATCAAATTCTAAGTTAAAGTGTCTTAGATCTGACAATGGTGGTGAATACTGTAGCAAGGATTTTAATGATTATTGTTCAATGAATGGGATACATAGAGAAAGAACGGTTCCAAGAACACCATAGGAGAATGGTGTTGCAGAGAGAATGAACAGGAAAATCATGGAATGTGCTAGAAGTATGAGGATACATTCTAGATTGCCCTTGCAGTTTTGGGTAGAAGTAGTTGATACAACGGTTTATTTGATTAACCATGGCCCTTCAAGTTCACTAGATGGAGGAATACCAGAGGAAGCATGGACTAGAAAAGAGGTAGATCTTTCTTTTCTTAAAGTTTTTGGTTTAGAAGCTTTTGTGCATGTTGATAGAGAAAATAGAAAAAAATTGGATGCAAAATCCAAGAGGTGCACTTTCATTGGTTATGGATCTGGTGATTTCGATTTTCGTTTTTGGGATTTAGAGAATTCTAAAATTGTTAGGAGTCGTGACATTGAATGGAATGAAAAGAGAATGTACAAAGATCAAATTTTGGTACCCAAGGATGAGAAAATTGAGAAGTTTATTGATGAAAATGAACTCTTAGGTTTTAAAGAAACACCTACAGAAATACACAGTAACTATGGTCGGTTAGGCCCTAACTCACACATTGGTCGATGAACCACCGACGTGATTACAGAGGATCGTAACCGGCATCGCTTAGCTAAACCAACATCGGTTAGAGGTGACTTGCGTCGGTCAGCCACATCGGAAGTTGATACTAATGTCCAGGAGGTCCAAATTGAGCCTCTGGTACCCCAAACTCATGTGAGAAGGTCACAAAGGGTAATTAAACTTCCAGAAAGATTTTCACCTTCTCTATTTTATCTATTATTAAATGATAGTGGTGAACCAAACAAAGCTTTTGAAGAAGCAATGCAGGATAAAACTCACATTCGGTGGGAGCATGGCATGGATGAGGAGATGAACTCTTTGGAATGAACCGACTTGGGATTTGGTTAAATTGCTAGCAGAAAGAGAACATTGCGAGAACAAGTGGGTTTGTAGAATCAAGGAAGAAGAGGGTGGACAGAAAAGGTACAAGGCAAGGCTTGTAGTAAAGGGATTTGTACAAAATGCGGGTATCGACTTTGGTGAAATATTTTCTCCTGTTGTTAAGATGACTTCTATTCGTACTATATTGAGTTTAGTTACATGAGAAGATTTGCATTTAGAGCAACTAGATGTGAAGATAGCTTTCCTTCATGGTGATTTGGATGAAGAGATTTATATACGATGGCCGCATTAGGTATGAAGTCAAGGGTAAGGAGAAATTAGTGTGTAGGTTGAAAAAGAACCTATATGGGCTCAAGCAAGCTCCAAGGCAATGGTACATGAAGTTTGATAGTTTTATGCATGAGCATGGTTACTTGAGATGTGAATCGACCATTGTGTTTATTTCAAAGCTTGAAAATGGGAGCTATATTATTTTGTTATTGTATGTTGATGATATGTTTATTGTAGGATCTAGTATGCGGGACATTGGTGAGTTTAAGAGAAAGCTAGCTCACACATTTGCAATGAAGGATTTGGGAGCTGTAAAAAGAATCCTTAAGCATGCAAAATACATAGAGACAGGAAAAACAAGAAATTATATTTGTCTCGGGAGGATTATATCTACAAGGTGTTAGAAAGGTTCAATATACAAATGCAAAAAAACCATGTAGCACACACTATGGTTAGACACTTCAAATTGAGTAAAGACCAGTTTCCTTCATCACAAGAGGAGGTCAAATACATGACACGAGTGCCATATGCTTCAACAGAATTGGAAGTCTCATGTATGCTATGGTTTGTACAAGACCGGACATTGCACAGTAGTGGGAGTTGTGAGTAGATATATGGCTAATCCGGGTAAAAGTATTAGAAAGTAGTCCAATGGATACTCAGGTATTTGAAAGGGACATATAGCATGCAATTATGCTATGGAGGTTCAGATATTTCATTACATGGCTATGTTGATTCAGATATGGTGGAGATCTGGATGGTAGGAGGAGCACTACTGGATATATTTTCATAGTAGGTGGAACTACAGTTAGTTGGATTTCGAGATTACAGTAGGTTGTGGCTTTTCTACTATAGAGACAAAGTATGTTGTAGCTACAATGGCTAGCAAGGAGATGATATGGATGAGTAGGTTCATGGAAGAGTTGGGAAATGAGCAAAGTAATTATAAACTATTCAAAGGATGTCAAAGTGTAATTCATTTGGAAAAGAACTCAAATTTCATTCGAGAACGAAACACATTCAATTGAGATATCACTTCATACATGGTACTCGAGGATGGACAGGATGAATCTGGAAAAGATTCATACAAGTAAAAACCCTGTGGATATGCTAACAAATCCATTAGCGAAGGAGAAGTTGGATCTACACTCCACTTTTGTTGGTCTTCGAGTTTGAAACTTGAAGAGGAAGAAACAAAGCCAAGGAGGAACCAAGAATGGTATTGTACAGGTATAGTGCAGTAATTAATCTCCAAGTGGGAGATTGTTGAGTATGGAGCTAAATTACTCATGTTTTAGCATGCAATTGGAACTTGTTGGAAAATACAGTAACCGACATCGGTCAGGGCAGACCGGCATCGGTTAGAGTGTGACCGGCATCGGTCAGGGCAAGTTGGAACCGGTGACGGTTGGAAGAACCGGCATCGGTTACCTGTGTGATGAGATTTTAATTAACTCTTGGGATTTATTTCTATTTTTAGTATTGGAATAGATTTAATGAATGTAATTGCATGGCTAAGTGCCCTAAAGTCTTAAATGACTATTTAAAGCATAAAGCTAGGGTTTAGAATATATGATTGATCATAATTACAAGATAATTGTGTGAGAGAGAATTCTTGGTGAAGAAGGCAAAAGCTTGAAGGAAGACAATACTGAACATCTGAGAGGTGTGGAAGATTGTAAATCTTCATTGTATATCTTGTCAAAGCTTTGGATAATAGATTGGATTATTTCTTGGTGGACGTAGCCCACACTGGGTGAACCATGTTAAATTTGGTGTTGATTTATGTCTCTTGTTTTGTATAATTCTTCTGGTAGAATATCCACTTTTATTTGCATGTATGCTTAGATCTGATATATTGTCTATACAACCGGTGTGTTAACCCCAACATGTAGTTTGTTATAGCTTATTCGAAGTTATTTAGAAAATTGTTTGAGCTTATGCAAGAGCTATTTAGATGTTTGTTTGAAAATATTTTTGAAATTTAATGCTTGTTTGTTTCTATGTGAGAAAATAAAAAATTACAACACAATTTGTGTGGTTGGTGTGGAAAAGAATGATCTTGATTAAGGAGGAAGGAATATAATTTTTTTCAATTTGTTGGTGTGGAGTGTGTGGGCTGATTTCTACAATATGTCAAGAAATTTGTTTAATATTTTAAGTTTTTCCAATGTAACTCTAAAATTAAAAGGTTGTTGTAAATAAATTCAATAAATACATTTTCATATTCGAGTATGCAAATAAGTAAACCATAAGCCAAATGCAATTAAATTACAATGTATGTTTCTTTTAAAAATTTTAAGGATATTTTAATGAATGCAAGATGCAAAACTTTCACACTTTGCTAAGAAGGAAGTTAATGTTTTTAGATCTAGCTTCAATAATTTTAAATGGCCCTTTCCTAAATCTAAAATGGATCCACTTTACAAGCATATCTAAAATTTTCAAATGCAAATACTTAGACACAAAATCACACACTTTGGCTAATATCTAGTCTTGATCACATACTACTATTCATATGGTTCCTAAATTCAAGAAGTAATAATTAACCCATATCTTTGGCCATCTTTCATTGTTTTCTATTGTTACTTTTGGTTTTGCACCTTAATTGGCCCATTCTGTCTTTTCATACTTCGGTTTTACCTTTTCTCGGACTAGAGCGCCTAGCCAGATGCCAACACCAAGGACCCTCATCCCCTCTAGGCGCCTCTGTCCTCTTTGCACTTTACTCTCATTTTTTAGGTCCTTTCTAGCTATTTTAGCATATTATCTTATTGGAAGTCAACCTTTTTGGGGTTAATTATGAAATTAAAGCGAAGGAATCATATAAATATAAATTTATGTGATCATAATAAGGAACCAAACACTAAACTCCATCACAAGGGAAAAAGACTACTTATTCTACATCAAACTTCATAGGAGGGGATTTTATTCTATTCCATGCACACATTATTTACATTCTACATCTAGCTACTTGTTTGCTACTTTAAGTGTGACTTGCACAAAAACAACGTAGGGTACAATTCCTCACACATACACACAAAACTACATTGGGTTTGAGATGTAGTGTAATGCTTAATGATAATTCCACCATTGTGGCAACCGAGGACAATCGGCCCCTTCATATGCATCCTTTTGTTTTAGGGTTTTGTAGGTGATTCTTCATTGCAGTTTTACAACAAAATTGGCGAACATACATCAACATACAAGTGATTAAAGATGAACAAAAGTGAACATCCCGTGACACCTCGAGAGAAGGTTTATAGAGCTTTTCTATAGATGAGGGTGTCGAGATTCCGGACTAGGGCACCCCGGACACTCCAATCCCTTTTCCAGTGCCCCAATCGACCAAATCACTTGGATTTGAATTTCTTGGAGCTCATATGTGACGGTTTCCCATTCTTGTTCATTTGGTCTCCACCGCAACGTGTATTCTCACGATATCTATTAATTAGCTAAGGCTCTTCTAACCCTCTTTGCACATCGTGGTTTCATATTTTTACTACTTAGTTTCTTAGGTATTTTTAGTATTGCATTTAACTATTTATTTACTTGCTCCTATAAGATAAGATTAGCCTATTATTTTACATTTTAGTTTAATAATTTTGGTGAACTTTGATCAATCCAACTTTTTGGGGTTTTCAAGGTTGTACGGATAATATATCATATATAACCATACATACAATAAAAGCGGATATTCTACCGGAAAAATATACAAAAAAAGAGATATAAATCAACACCGTATTTAACAGGTTCACCCGGTATGGGATACATCCACCAAGAAACAAGCCAATCTATTATCTAAAGATTTCAGAAGATATATAATGAATATTTACAATCTTCCACACCTCTCACGATGTACAATACTTTCTTTCTCTCAAGCTTCTCCTTCTTCTCCAAGAATTCTCTCTCACAATTATTTCACAATAATCATCAATACTTTTAATCCTTACTTCTAAACCCTAGCTTTCATGCTTATATAGGCATATACAAACTTAGGGCACTTAGCCATGAAATTACAATCAATAGATCTGCTTTAATACTAAAATTAGATCTAATTCTTATGAGTTAAATAAAACACTCACGCACATGTAATTGACGCCGGTTAGCCCTAACCAATGTCGATTCCTACTTTTCTAACCGATGTCGGTCATAGGTGACCGATGTTGGTCCCTTCATAATCGATGTCAATCCCTTCATAACCAATGTCGATTACTATGTTTTCCATAAAGTTTGATATAACATGTTAAACTGAAGTAATTGAGCTCCACAACTCAACAATATCCCACTTGGAGATAAATTACTACACTATACCTGTACAACGTCATTATTGGATCCTTTCTTTAGCTTTGTTTCTTCCTCTTCAAGTATTAAACTTGAAGACCAACAGAAATGGAGTGTAGCTCCAACTTCTCTTTTGGTAATGACTTCGTTAGCATATCTGCAAGGTTTTCACTCATATGAATCTTCTCCAGTTTTAGCTACCCATCCTCCAATACACATGCCGTATGAAGTGATACCTCAATCAATGTGTTTCATTCTAAATGAAATGCTGAGTTCTTTTCCAAATGAATTACATTTTGAATGCCACTAAACAATTTGTAATTATCTTTCACCTTTCCTAACTCTTCCACGAACCTACTCATCCATATCATCTCTTTGCTAGCCTTTATAGCTGCAACATACTCTCTGCCTTTGTAGTATATAAAGCCAAAACCTTCTACAATCTTGATATCCAAATAACCGGCACCCACCTACTGTGAAAATATATCCAATAGTGCTCCTTCTACCATCCAGATCTCCAACCATATCTAAATCAACATAGCCACATAAAGAAATATCTAAACCTCTATAACATAATTGCATGTTAGATGTCCCTCTCAAATACCTAAGTATCCATTAGACTTCTTTCCAATGCTCTTTACCTATATTGGCCATAAATCTAATCACAATTCCCACTACCTATGTAATGTCTAGTCTGAGTACAAACCATAACATACATGAGACTCCAAAATTGAAGCATATGGTACTCATGTCATTTATTTGACCTCCTCATGTGATGAAGGACACTGATATTTTCTTAATTTGAAGTGTCCAGCCATAGGTGTACTTATAGGTTTTTAATTCTACATTTTAAACCTTTCTAACACCTTGTAGATATTATCCTCCTGAGAAAAATACAATTTCTTGTTCTTCCTATCTCTGTGTATTTACATGCTAAGGATTCTTTTTGTAGCTCCTAAATCCTTCATAAAAATGTGTGAGCTAGCTTTCCCTTAAGCTCACCAATGTCCTGCATACTAGATCCTACAATAAACATATCATCCACATACAATAACAAAATAATATATATCCCATTTTCAAGCTTCTTGAAATAAACAAAATGGTCAAATTCACATCTCATGTAACCATGCTCATGTATGAAACTATCAAATATCATGTACCATTGCCTTAGAGCTTTCTTGAGCCCATATATGATCTTTTTCAACCTGCACACATTAATTTCTCCTTACCCTTGACTTCATACCCAAGTGGTCATTTGTATATATAAATCTCTTCATCCAAATCATCATGAAGGAAAATCATCTTCACATCTAGTTGCTCTAAATGCAAATAATCTATTACAACTATACTCAATACATTATGAATGGAAGTCATTTTAACAACAAGAGAAAATATTTCACCAAAATCAATACCTACTTTTATGAAAATTCTTTTACTACTAGCCTTGCCTTGTACCTTTTCTATCCACCCTCTTCTTCCTTGATCCTGTAAACTCACTTCTTTTACAATTTCCCCTTACTCAATTAGAAACTTAACCAAATCCCAAGTCTAGTTTTGTTCTAAGTAGTCTATCTCCTCATCCATGCCATGTTCCCCGAACGTGGGTCTCAAACCTACATTACCTCTTCAAAACTTTTTAGTTCACCATTATCAATCAATAATAAATAAGATAGAGAAGGTGTAAATATTTCTCGGAGGTTTACTTATCGTTTGTCACCTTCTCACATAAGTTTGGGTTACTGGAGGCTCATTCGGACCTCCTGAACATCTGTTTCCAAATCGATAGTGGATCGATCTTTGGTCACTTATAACCATGTGACGCCGGTTCTGCTAACTGATGCCGCTTTGGCTCTTCGTAACCGATATCGGTTCAGCTGACCGATGTCGGTCAAGGGTCAACCAACACCAGCTTACTATGTAACCTTATAGGTATGGTATGAATTTTAAATCTAGGAGTTCATTTTCATTCACAAACTTCTCAACCATTTGTTTGTCTTGGGTACCAAAATTTGATCCTTGTACATTCTCTTTTCATTCCATTCAATTTCATGAATCCTAATAATTTTAGAATTATCTAAATCCCAAAAATGAAATTTGAAATCACCATATCCATAACCAATGAAAGTGCATCTCTTGGATTTTGCATCTAACTTTTTCTATTTTTCTTATCAATATCCACAAAAGCTTCTAAACCAAAAACTTTGAGAAAATAAAGATCTATCTCTTTTCTAGTCCAATCTTCCTCGTGGTATTCCTCCATCTAGTGAACTTGAAGATCCACGGTTAATCAAATAAACCACTTTATCAATTTCTTCTACCCAAAACTACAAGGGCAATCCAACATGTATCCTCATACTTCTAGTAGTTTCCATGATTGTCATGTTCATTCTTTTTACAACACCATTCTCTTGTGGTGTTCTTGGGACCGTCCTTTCTCTAGGTATTCCATTCACTGAACAATATTAATTGAAATCCTTGCTACAGTATTCACCACCATTTTCAGATCCAAGGCACTTTAACTTTCAATTTGATTCATTCTCAACAAAGGCTTTCCATCTTTTAAAATTCTCAAAAATATCAGATTTATGTTTAATACAATAAACCCATGCCTTTCTTGTAACATCATCAATGAAAGTAACATAATAATAGGATCCTCCATAAGAAAGTACTTGGGCTGGTCCGCACACATCTGAGTGTACAAGCTCCAATTTCCGCTCCTTCTTAGTTGCCCCAACTTTGAGAAATCTCACTCTCTTTTTCTTTCCAAAGACACAATGCTCATAGAAATCAAGATCTAAATCTTTCAAATTTGATAACTTACCCTTAGCCTTTAAGATTTGCATTCCTTTTTGACTCATATGACCCAACTAATTATGTCACATGCATGTATTTGAATATTAAGTAGATAACACGTAAAAGGAATCAATAACACAAGTAGATGAATATAATGTTCATTCCTTCTTGCCTCTTGCCACAACAAAAACACCCTTGGTGACTTTCCAAGAGTCTTGTCCATACAACTAGCTTCACCTAGTTTCCCTACAAAAATAAGATTCCTCTTGAGGCTTGACACATGCCTCACATCTTTCAATACCCATGTATTTTCATTCTATAATTTTAGATGAACTTCGCCTTTACCAATAATACTGCAAGGTTCATCATCACCCAAATAAACATGCCCAAAATTACCCTGGACATAATTTCTAAAATAACCCTTATTAGGGGTTGCATGGAAAGAAGCTCCTGAATCTAAAACCCATGATTCTATTCTATTATCCAAAGAAAGAATAAGAGCATCTTGTATTACCTCTATTGTAATATTTTCCTCTTTATTTTCCTCTTTACCTTTGTCTAGGTGTTGGTTCTCTTTATCCTTTGACCAATAATCTTTCTTTGTATGTCCTTTCTTTCCACAATTCCAACAGTGATTCCCTTACATATGAATTTAGATATACATCTTATGTCGTAATGGATCTTTATATGACCCTCCTCATAGTATTTCACGTCAAGTCTCCAATGTTGCCCAGTCGGCTTCAATCCCACGATGATGATTTTCTAGACAATGGCACTTGATCTTCCTTATCAATTTTCACTTGGGGGTCATTAGATTTATTTCTCCCCGATTAACATTAACACGCATTTGACATTCACCTTATCACACATTCTAACATAGACATTACCCGATGACACACTATTTTCTTTGGTTCTCACTTGACTATTGAGGGCATCCTATGCACATGAATCTCACACAATGCATTGTAGACATTGCACGATATGCATTACACATCCTTACACATTTTACATCTTTTATACACATCATCTTACATCTTACATCCTACATCTATTATGTGTCATACATCTTCTACACCTATATAATCTACACATATTGCATTGCATCCTATACATCACACATTACACTACACCTACTACACATCTTACACATTTTATATGTCTACTTTTACGCGTTGCGCTCACTACCCAATGATGCACTCTAGTCTCATGGTCCATACTAGGCTGTTCGGGGTATACAACATAAATGGACCACGTCACATTCACGCTTTCATCGGTCAAGATTTCTACCATGCAACATTCCTAGAACATTGATATATGTCGTAGGCTACATAATCACTTCCGCTTGCATAATTTTAGTGGTATATGCTTTAGGCTACATCACCACTCCTCCTACTCATCTTGTAGTGATAAATGTCATAGGCTCTTTGTATCAATGTATTAATTAGCTATGAAAAGAGAATCAAACTAACACCTTAATAGTTTCAAAACATGAACTAACTAAACAAAAATCATCATGCTAAGAGATAAACAAGACTAAACACCAACATTATGCATTAAAACTTTGAAAATAAATCAAACTAATATGCTAAGTATTAAATTCTCTACTCTCTAGATCACCAAATACTAAATTAACCTAGATAGATCCATAAAAATCAAAGTTGATTGTTTGATCTTCAAGAGTTTAGGAATGGAAGCTCATCAAAGTATGGCTACAAGACCATTTTGATTATCTCCATATGACCCAAAATCTTGGATGGATGAAATGCAAGAATGATGGCTATTAGCTCAAATGAAATATGCTCTAAGATGAAATGCCTATAGATGATCTATAAACATGTAAGGTGTATAGGTGTAAGTAGAAAGGTAGGAGGAGGGCTCTTTATATATCCAATAGATAGAAGAATCTCTACATCCATCTTCATGTGGGATAAATGGAGAGGTTGGGTTAGTTGTGGATAAGGGAGGTGTAGAAAGGGTTGAGTCAACCTTAGGAGAGTTTATTTTATCCTTTAGTGACTCATGGGGTTTGAGGAGATTTTATTAATTAACCAAAGTGATTAATTAATAGGTGTGCAAGCTTATAGAAGATTTTTAGAGGAATAATTAGCATGATTTAGACTATGGGAGGGATTTAATCAAATAAATGATGATTTATTGATTTAATGGAAGAAGAAGCTAATTAATTAGTCTAGATAGAAAGGGGATTAATTAACGGAAGGTCGTTAATTGGTATATAAAAAGGGTTAAATAACTAACATAATGTAGCTAATTAACGGTGATAGAAGAGGAAGTGTGCTATATTGATGATATGTTGTCAATTCATGGGAAAGAGAGTAATTAACACAATTTAAGTATTTAAATTGCTTGGGTTAAATTATAGGTGTATACAACTACATCATCACTTACTCTAGCATCATCATCACCTATTCTAATCATCATTTAGTGATATATGCTTTATACTAAATCATCAATCATTCGATCATCATGTCATTATATACGCTTAGGTTACATCATCATGCACACTTCATCTCTATTTCTCATATCATCACTCTAGAGTCCACATTCACCACAATGAGCTACATACAACACATAGTTTGACCATTTCCCAATGACACACTCTCGTTTATGGTTTGTTCTTGGTATTAAGGGGAATAAACAAATGAACCTCATTTCATATGATTCCATTCACTCAGGGGCACACCTTTGCTCCTATCATTCACTCTATATTCCATTCCATCCATCAACATCATACTACATATCTTGGTTACATTTACTCTTGTTGGCATTTACACGTACATGTTTGTCTTATTACACATGTTAGATAGATATCTTCTATGTCATTATATTTATCATAAACACATGTGCATTCACTTGCTTTCTAGTTTTGATCACAGATTATACAAGTCCATTACATATAGCATGGATGCTTCACAAAATACCTAGTACTAATCCCATAGTGGCTCTTGGGGGCATCCACTTTCGTACACTTTGCATGTGTTATTGTTTAATTTTGTACTTACAACTTTACTTTATTGGTTATACATGCTTTTGACATACTTGTTATCTTTATAACATGCTAATGGGTGCTTTATGTGTAACATTTTTTTTCAAGATTACTTGCCACCATGGTTGTCTATTACATTATTTGTTCTTGCTTATCATTATATGCCTTTGTCTGCAGGATTTTCCCTTTGTCTTATGTGCACACTTGTTTGTATGTGGACAAATGCGGCCTTTTTGTCTTGAGACACCATGATTGGTGTCATATGTTTACCCCCATTGTTAGTGGTCTACATTTGTCTTCCTATGTATTTTAGCTTACACATTGTTTGTCTAGCGTACACTTCATCTTATACATGCATGTTCTTATTTGTTTGTACCAAAACTTGTCTCACAACCACGTTTTTGCAACCAAGAACATCCTCTCCCCCTACAGGGCATAGTTTCAGCAGATCATTCCTCTTTTGAACTGCATCCTCCTACATGATGTCACATGGGCCCCAAAGAGGGGGAATCATTTGGGTGAATTAGTCACCCCATAAAAAAATACACAACACAACATAGTATTGGTACAATATAATTTTCATATTTTGGGGCTTAGAATCAAACTTGGGTCCATGACACAATGGAATTACCTAGATTACCTAAGACCAAGGGACATATAAGATAATGAGTGGGTTCAAGCATAGTGTACGAAATTCATATGCAACAAATTTTGTAGGGAAGATTATCCTTATCATTTCATGGAGCAGTTATAGGTTAGAGGATAAATCGGACTTTCCTCTCTATACTACTTTGTCATTGGTGTCGAACGCCCAAAAAACTAGACAATACAAAGATCTCTATAGTTTCGGGAAGCGGTTATAGGTTAGAGGATAAATTAGACTTTCCTCCCTACACTTCTTCGTCCAGTGGCATGAGATCACCCAAAAACTCACACTTCACAAACAAGATCCTTTCTACACCTTTTTCTCATCACAAATCTGGTGCACATGTTCCTTTTCATTTTCATACTTTCATTACATGTTTCTTACATATGTATATGCATATTTGCACACATTTTTACACATATATATGCATATTTGATTATTTCATCATCTTTTCTTTTACAGTCCATCTCGTATGGGAAGAAAGTAGTCAACATCACGCACTTCAACACTAACTTATCGGTACACCACATTAGAATATACACACGCGCTTCCACCCTAGGTTCACTCTCATCACCTTTTTACACTTTTGTATCTTTAGTCTCCACGCTCCATCTTTTTATCACTTCATGCTTTGTCTAGTCACTCTCGAATGCTTTCTACATCACTCTACATGGATATCAGGTACGCATCCCTATCTACTTTATGTTAGTAAGCATTCGATCACCAACATAAAGTGGGGGAAAATGTAGACACAAAATCACGCACTTTGGGTAATTATCTAGTCTCAATCACATACTACTATTCATATGGTTCCTAAGTATGAAAAGTAATAATTAACCCATGTCTTTGGCCATCTTTTGTTTCTTTCTATTGCTACTTTCGGTCTTGCACCTTTATTGGCCCAATCTATCTTTTCATACTTCAATTTTACCTTTTTTGGACTAGAGTGCCCAGCCAAGATGCCAACACCAGGCACCCTCATCCCCTCTGGGTGCCCCTATCCTCTTTACACTTTACTCTCACTTTTTGGGTCCTTTCTAGCCGTTTGAGCATCTTATCTTTTTGGTAGTCATCCTTTTCGGGGTTAATTATGAAATTCAAGTGAAGGAATCATATAAATATAAAGTTATGTGATCATAATAAGGGACAAAACACTAAGCACTATCTATCACCACCTAAGGTTGCATCCATCAAGGCTTCTATTGCTCCATTTACATCCATCTAGCTCCATCACAAGGGAAAAATGCTTTGGTTATTTTGCATCACACTTCATAGGAGGGGATTTTATTCTATTTCATGCACACATTATTTACATTCTACATCTAGCTACTTGCTCACTACTTCAAGTGTAAATCACATAAGAAAAACCTAGGGCACAATTCCACACACACATAGAGAACTTCATTGGGTATAAGATGTAGTGTAGCACTCGGTGATAAGTTCACCATTATGGCAGCTTGAGGATAGTCTAACCCCTTCATATACATCTTTCCTTTTTAGGGTTTTGATGCTTTATCTAGGGTTTTACAGGTGATTCTTCATTACAGTGTTACACTAAATTGGAAAACATACATCACCATACACGTGATTAAAGATGAAAAAGAGTAACATCTCGTAACACCTCAAAGGATGTTTACAGAGATCTTCCACAGACCAAGGAATCCCGAGACACCCTAGTCCCTTTTCCAGCGCCCAATCCATCCAAATCACTTGGATCTGAAATTCTTGGAGCTCTATGTGATGGTTTCCCATTCATGTTCATCTAGTCTCCACTGCGACACAGTCCCACGACATCTATGAATCAACTAAGGCTCTTCCAACCCTTTTTACACAATAGGGTTTCATATTTTTATTGCTTAGTTGCTTGGGTATTTTTAGTATTGCATTTACTTATTTATTTACTTGCTTTTATAAGATCATATTAGGCTATTATTTTACATTTTAGTTTAATAAAATACAAAGTTGAAATTTTCCTTTAGAAATGAAATCCAAACCATAAGTGCAAATGGGTCTCGCTATTCTTCTTTGGAATGATTTTGAGAAATGAGTTTCAACTATCTAAATGCAAACATGGAAAAAATGATGAAACGATATCTAAGATCTTGTCATGCCCATTATTTTTCCACTCAAATTGTAATCGAAAAGTAACATTTTTTTATATCATATGACACAACACGTAAGAACTGTTGCATTCATCACAAGACACTTACCTAGAACAAAAATCCAACATACCAAAAATGTATAACTATCACATGTGTAAACATTACATTTTATTACTTCAAAAGTGTTACCTTTTTAGAAGTATCGATAAATTTGTTATGCCTCAAAATGTTACAATGCAGGTTAGTTACGTCTCATTCTAGGATCCATTCCAAAGTTAGAATTCTATATTTTTATTACACTACGTACATCAGAACATACATGTCATCTTCCATACTTAAACAAAAAAGGTTAGGTCAAAGAGTGTGCAACTTTGGAGATAACCGCAACAAACTCAAGTCATCAATCAAGAAGTGAGTTTTGTATGAATAAGTTTCTTAACCCATAGAAGGTCTTCTTAACCATCATTATGCTGCCAATTCTAGCTCACATGCAATCCAAACAATGCAAAGGGAGATGATTTTATTTCAGATCCCCTTTCACGAGGCTCATGAACTTATCACCAAGGTGTTTCATAGGTACAAAAAGTAGGGTCAACACAATTTATCCTTCTATTAATTTGGCAAAATGACGATACTCGACTACCGCACAAGTGTGACCAAGAAACTTCACAAAGTTTCCCATATCAAAAAGACAAAAATTCCATCCTCTTTATAAGGTGTTATTTCAAATCAAAATTACCACCAGAACAAAACATTCCAAAGTATAAGGTACTCATTTAAGGTTAACCCACGAACATGGGTTAGGAGAAGGTACTTATCAAACTACTCCAATTCCTATGCATTTTCCTTCCACAAAAAAACCTAAGCTTGGCCCAAATATCTCTTCACACATAACCCTAGGTCCATATAAGGAAATAAAACTTCAAGTATTAACATATCAAAATTATTTCCTTTACTTGATGTTGGAAGAATAATGAAATGATAGGGGGTTGAATCAATCCTTAAAAAATTAAATCAGATTTCAGATTACTTATTCAAATTTGTAGACACGATATTACACATTAGAAAATATCTAGCCCGGTCTTATGCTAGTATTTAGAAGGTTCTCAAGTCAATTAATTCCACCTTTTATCCATTTCTGTTTTATATTTTACTTCGTCTTTCCCACATATTTCCCAATACCTATCCACCCATTTCACAACTTCCCTGAGATTCTAGCCCTAATTTAGGGACCCTAACTCCCGTATAGGGGCACCCTAGTCCCACCCCCAGGTACCCCTCTCTTTGTTTAACCTATTTCTCTCTTCTTTGGATCAGTTCTATCCGTTAGTCTTCCTTATCTTTTCCTTAGTCGACATTGTTGGGATTAATTGTGAAATCAAACTTGAGAGCCCTATAAATATAAAGCATACAAGACCATAATGAGGGTCCTAGGTCATTTCATCCTATCACTACTATCACTCCATCTAGGGTTCCACCCATTGCACCATATCCATCCACATAGCTCCATCCATCATGGCTAGTAAAGTCTTCATCACATCCATGCACACATTCTTAGAGGAGGGATTCTATTTATTCTATTCTACATTTTACATCTTCTATAGATATCATAGCTCACTACTACACAAAGTGTGAATGACACGAGAGCACCTAGGGCATGGCATATAGACTCTCACCAAAACTACATCAAGGACTGTAATGTAGTGCAACTCTCAACGATAAGTCCACCAGTTTGGCAGCTGAGGTCATTCTAAGACCTTCTTCTTCCTCATGTGCAAGGCATCATTTAGTTCATCCAGTAAATCATGTGTGAAAGACATGAAAGGTTTTAAACCTAGTTTTGACACTACTGAACATAGTTTTTGAGCTCTTGCACGATTCATAGCACCTAGAATCTAGACTAGGGTGCCCTGAGGTGCAACAATACACTCCCATTTTCCCGTGTCACTGAGATAGGCCAAAGCCACCCTTCACAGGGTCCCTAAGTGATCATCTGCACATTTGAGTTCTAGTTCCAAATCTGTGACAACCTGTGACAATCTACCTTAATCAACTAAGTCATTTTCCTACTCCTCTCTTACATATTAGGGTTTCTCTTTCACTTAGAGTAATTAATTGTAGTTATTACATATTACTTTTTTCATTTACTGCATTTATACAATGTTTTAGTCCTCATATTTAGATTAACACTAGAACCCTAAATCCCCTTTTAGGTCCTTTAGGTAGTTATTTTTGTTAATCATTTTGGTGAACCCAACTTCCATCTTCGTTTATGCCCGTTACTCGTAGTGGTCATTTCAGCCCTCTTCATTATTGTGAACTCCTTCCTTCTCTTCTCCATACTTCTCGACCCATGGCTGACATACCTCCTCCTCTTTGACCAAAAATCCCTTAGATACATCTACCCAAGTGCCTCTCCACAAAATCAAAACAACCATTAGCGAGAAGTCTTATGATGAGGACACTAACGTGGACCAAGAACATTCTGATATCATTACTTATTTTTACCAAGCTTTACGTGAAAATATAGCTCATCTCCCTCATGTTTTGCATGCTCTGCTTGCAGCCCAATGAGCTCGCGAGACAAATATCCTAGTCTCTTCCACCCCTCTGGTTTCTACACGTCCCGTCTCCACTCCCCATATTACGACTACCATTTCTTCAACTCCCCATGCTGCATCTAATATACTCATTATCTCTTCTTCTCATACCCCTGATCTAACATCATTATATCACGATCTCCAACATCAAATACGACAGTTACAAGTTACTTCTACTAGTAGGACTATCTCCCTTGACTCCACGTCCTTGTTGCATTCTCCCTTCTTGCCATCCATCGTTGCTTACCCATTTCCACCTAGCTTCACCACTCCCAAATTACCCATTTTCAAAGGCCATGGTGACCCACAAGATCACTTGTGTGCCTTTCATGTCACATTTCTTCACTACGCGATGATCATACTATCCTCGCTAAGTTATTTCCTCGTAGTTTATAGGAATATGTGATGCATTGGTTCTATGACTTCCGGTCCATTCGGTAAGATCTTTCACTCAATTGGATGATGTGTTTCTCACACATTTTTTCATCAATATTGGTTACACCGTATCTTATACCCAACTCGCCCAGCTTAAACAACACTCTGATGAATGATTCCCCAATTACGTCCTATGATACAAAAATAATATCACCAAGATGACTAATATTTTGGCCGATTCAGAACTTCAAGATTTATTTTTCCATAACCTCTTACCACCTCTACAAGACAACATCCTCTTTGAGACTTTTTCTTCATTTGATCAACTTTGTCATGCTCTTAAGCTCCGTGAGACTAAACTTGTCTTTGTTGGCAAGCTCAAATATCAGGACTCACCTTCATCCTCTACATGCACTCCCAACAAAGCATTCTTCAAAGTCCCTTCCCATAAACCTAGTAGTCCTCTCTCGCTGCAGTTAATGTAACTTCTACCACTTGAGAATTATGCCCTCGACCATATATACATCCTCTTACTAAAATTAGTATGCCACTCAGGTTTTCTTATTACCGTAACTCATTGATAAAGCATCAGTACGGATGAAAATTGACATGCAACCTTTAACCACACTTGACCCCCCAAGGTCATGTTGGAGAAGCCGATGTTGAATGTGTGTGGCTAACTATAGGAGGATCAGTGACTAAGATCTGTAGTGTGATCTCCTAGCATCTGAGTTGGTAAAGGGGAGATTTAGAGGCTATGAATGGGTAGTGTAAATTCCCTATGGTTTGTTTACATAACTTGGGTCTAAGTGTTGAAGTCTCCAAATTGACTAAGTTGAAGTTAACAATCTATGCTACTCTTGATGAACGAAAACTAATCTAAAAAAATCACAAAACTGAAATATTACAATCACAAAGAACAATTTTCTTTTATTCTAAATAACCAAATCTACTTCTACACTAAAACTAAACAAGAAAAATAACCCGGTGTGGTTATTCACCTATGTTGAGTGTATTGGAATTAAAAAATAAATTTTCCAATTAATGTATGATATATAGACAACCTCCTACAAATATTCTCTCCTTTAGATCCATAGGGATGGGAAGAAGAGGATCCATCATTGGGAGTTGTTATTAATGATTTAAACCCTCTTGAAATTAACTAATTACTTGCAAATGAAAGGAAATTGATTTCTACTCTATTTGATATGATGTAATAATGATAAATTGCAAGAATGAAGGAAATAAAACAACAAATCCAACTTGGAATTCACAAAATAGAGGTAAATCCAGTTGTGTAGTAATTTTTCCCCTCAGTCTATCCTTTCTTTCTCTGTGTGTCCATATGAGTCCAAGGAATTGGGAATGAAAAGGCAGCAACAGGAGAAGGCACTTGAGAAATGGCAAACTTGAAGGTAGTCTAGTTGCAATGCAGGTGGAAGAGGGATAACACAAGTGAATAGAGCTTGGATATGCAATTTCTAGCAGGATTGTGGTAGCAATACTATGCAAGATACACAAAATTCTCAGGCCCTTTGCTTGAATACAAACATGGAATATATAGGAATTGGTGGGATGTCTCTCATGCACAAGGAAGCCTTTGGAGTGCCAAATCATTGGGTGAAGAGGTAGTTCAAACTAATTAAATCTATTTAAAAATAGAAGAGGGAAGGAAAACTAAGAAATCAAGACTATTTTTAGGTAATTTGGTTCACAAACACATCCTAAAAGTTAAGTTAAGTGAAGCATCGCATGTTAAAATTATGCATGACAGATTCTACAAAAGCGCGCAGGACCGTTGCCTTGTGCGGGCGGCGGTCCTAGCACTAAAGGCCAAAACATACACATAATGAAGTGAGAAGCTGAAATAAAGCATGCAAAAGCTAAGTAAGGATGTCTCGGATTAAAAATACATTTGCGAGTGAGTTTAGGAACTCGAACGTCTTCGAAAGGACATGAATCATCATTAGGGACTTTATAACCATTTTATGACAATGTAACAGATGCAATTTTGGGTGCGTACATATTTCCCCCTTGGAGAAGTGTCTTACCCATGAAAAGGCATAAAACATAGATTCTAAGTTTGGCGTTCCCAAATGGGGAGTTAGAAGCTATACTTGACATGTCCGTGTTTTAAAATGTCACCGTCCAAACTCCTACCGTGAGACACCTATAGTTTGATCAATACACTATTATTTCTAATGGTGCACTAACGCTCCTTCCCTTTGCAAATTGATGGCACACCGCCAATTGGACCTATCTAACTTCCTCCTTACGACACCCTTTTTGGTCGTTCTTCCTCTTATAAACCATTTAAACAGTCGTTATAGTCTCATTCTAACTGCATTAGTTTCTTACTCTCTTCTAGCTTGCTTCTATTATCTCCCATGAAGATCAATCCACTTCATTGGATTGATTAAGCCCTTTAGAACCCTTCAGAACTCTAATTACTCTCTAAGAGAGATTAATTAATCTAACCTAAGTTAATTACCTAAACATAGTCAAATCACACTTTGACTTGCTAAAAGTGCTTTTGGACTTTATCCTTTGTCCCACATGTGCCCAATTCCCCTTTTCTTCCAAACCAAAACTATAAATAGGGCTATACTCCCTCCCTCATTTCCTAATAATTCTCTCTTCTTCCTAGCACAAATTATAGCAATTTGTTTAGGCTTTAGTTTGTATTTCATCTTCTTTCATTTGAGCTAAAAGCATTTAATCTTGTATTTCATAGCACTAACATGGAGTAAAAGGGAAGATCCATTGGCCTTGAAGCCATTAATGGGGAGATCTCTTTCTCTTAAACACATAAACTGAATGCTTAGATCCTCTTAGGTTCATTATTTCAAGATTTCAAAGAATAGAGATTAACTTCATTTGCTTAGTTTGCATGTTTATTTCAAATTAATGTATGCAAAGAAGAGAACCTTGCTCATTTCTTATCACATGGTCCATTGATCAGATTGTTAAAAGCCTTTGGGGTTTCTTTAGAGATTCTTACCCCAAATCCATGGCTTTTACAACTTTTCATTGAACACATTTGGCACGCCTGGTGGGACACTTATGTCCACCCTCCATTAATGGAGGTCTTTTAGGTTTTTCAAAGCTCATTTTCAAGTTTTTTGCTCAAATCACTTGTTATTTCCTCATTTTTATTTCTAACCCTAGATAAATGACCTTCATTTGTATACATTTTATGGGTTTGATATAGAAATAGGACACTTTGACTAACAGATTAACTGTTTGCTCTTGAAAATTTGAAAATCCATGTTTTTTGCAGGTTTTTCACAGGGTGCACATAGGTGTCAAACAAGGGGCGTGTACATGCCTAAACCCCAAAGTACTATCGAAGGTCCTCATCATTTGTAAACTTTACCTTTACAAGGACGCGCATGCATCTCTGTCATCTGGGGCACGTATTCACCTCTCTAGCCA
Organism: Taxus wallichiana var. yunnanensis; assembly: GCA_018340775.1. Lineage (NCBI taxonomy): Eukaryota > Viridiplantae > Streptophyta > Pinopsida > Cupressales > Taxaceae > Taxus > Taxus wallichiana. The sequence goes on from CM031235.1 coordinate 947,847,437, forward strand.
CATATGCATCAAGTGCTAGATTGTGTAAAAATTTTGTTAAACCTTTACAAGGATGCGCATGCGTCTCCATCATCTGGGGTACATATCCACCTCTCTAGCCATGCAAGTGTAAAAGCTCGACTATGTAAAATTTTTTACAATTCTCTATTTCAAGCTTAAGCATGTACACGTCATAACCTAAGCGTCCATGTCAATATAGGTGCGTCTCTGTCATATTGTGAGCATCTGTGTTTACTTCATTGGGTTTTATTAATTTTTGACTGCATGCATACTTGTTACGTGGGGCGTGTATCCGTCAGCTAGGAAGCGTTGGTGTTGGTATAGGCGCACAGTGTTTGTGTTAAAATTGAAAAATTTTACAGTCTGTAAAAACTTTTCTTTTGATCCATTACTGCAGGTTTTAGGACTAACAATTGGAAAAATAGGGGTTCTTTCTTAAACATTTCAGTTTGCATAGATTAAAAGTGTTTTGTTTTTTAACTTAGAAGTAGTTTTTGTAGAAGTGTGTATGCTCTCTCCTCGCATCTTCCAAGGTGATCTTGGAGATCAAAAACACCAATACAAAACTCATATAAATTGTTCAAAAAACACTTGCTTTATAAAGATTGAAGTAAAACTTTCATTTCAGTAGAGTTTTTCACGATTGCGTATGCTCTTCCTTCGTGCATTTTTGGTGATCTTAGGAATCAAAAGAAAAGTGGGAAACTCTCTTTCTTGACATCAACAGTTGTCTAAAACTTGTTGTCTACAGGTTCACTTATCATTTGTCGAAGAAAGGCGTAAAAAAACACAAACCTTCTAATACACATACTCTTACAGGTTTCCAAATGGTGTGCTACTTAAAACCACATTAAGCTAAGAAAGATAAAAAAACACACCACATTCAAAAACATTGTATTGTAGGTTTCAGAAAAGGGTATGTCCCTATCCACTCAACTGGAACATAACCCCTTTGGCATAACGCCTTAAGCTATAACAATGGGGGTGGTACCAGGAACCCTAAAGTAGTCCACCACTATGTAACCTCATGGATGAAACAGGAAGTGCTCCACTTACCCACTTGACTAGTACGCCTTGTGAGTTAGAGTTACAAGTTGTCCATATCGCGACCTTAGTAAAAGTACATGATGGATGCATTCTTTCCCACTTTGTACTTGAAAGGGGATAAAGCCGAGATACTCCCAAACTAGTCATTATGAACTTTTTGGGTAAATTGCACCTTGCTCTTAGACAACCTTGTAACACCTAGTTGAGAGAACTTGTTAGGGAAGCCATTTTGTCAAGGAGCCCACTTTACTAGTCCTTGTTGCATCAAGCCATCACAAAGTGACAGCTCATATGGAATCTAAACCTTGTTTGTTGAAACAAGGAAAATAACCCTTGTGAGTTCAAACTGAGTGTCTTTTCATCATGGAACTAAGATACGTACCAGTTTTTCTTAGTTTTATTCTTGTCTTCGAGATGAGGTGAAGCTCTACCTAAGTGTTGCTTAGCTTGTGTCCATCTTTTGATCAGTACCCTTACATTCTCACCACCCATTGTTTGGGGTGAGAAAGGTGCATACATCGCGTGTTTTTATCAGAGATAGTACTCGTCACTTTTTGTTTGTTTATGCCCATCCATGTTTGCAGTTGGGTTGTTAAACGTCTAAAGTGTGTGGTACGCTTTTCGTATCTTTGATAAAAGTCCTTCCATCTTGATTTCAAGATCATCTTCGGAGTTTATCTTTTGTCTCTTCTTGGGTTGATAGTTTTTTTCACATCCTATATGTACGATCTTGGTAGTTACATCGTATTCTCATTTTGTGAGGAGATCGTATAAGTCCCCTTATTGTCCCAGTTACACTACTCACACAATTAAAAATCCTTGATATACTTATTACTTGGTTTCAGTTTCGACATCATCTGAGTCTTCTTGAAAAGTGTTGATAACGCCTTATATATATCATAATAAAGTTGTCATGATACTAACACCTTCCTTGCTTAGTTAATGTATCACGGTGATGTTATTACGCTATATCTATTCGTGACTTCCATTTTTCAAAAGGTTTAGCTTTCATCGGCATTTAAACTAGTTTTAAGTATACCTTATCAAGGGACTGCGACAACATCACGTTAGTGCTTAGACCTTGTTGGGGTTCTAACTTGACTTACATATTGATACATCATTGTTGCTATCTTCGGGTACAAGCTTGGCAATAAAGAATTGAGTGCATCATAACATTAGGTGTGCATATGAGTGTTTCTTGATAAAGATGATTGCATAAAACTACATCTAGGATACACTATAGTATAACTCCAACATCACCTTGAACGGCTTGCAGAAAACCATACACTTGGGGGTTACGCTAGCTACATACAAGATGTCCGCTAGTGATGCCTAAAATCATAAAAATGGTAGCCAAATCAAATGAACAGGATGTGGGAGAAAACCCTTTCGACACCTTCCCATTTAGTGGTCACAATTTAGGACTGCTCTTCTCTCAAGTCAAAGATACAGAGACGTTAATCGATCATAGTGGAGAAGAGTCAGACTCTTCGGAGAACAACAAAGGTTAGACCTAAGTAGATTTGATGAACTCCTATATTACAACAAAGATCAAGTACTCATAAGAGTCTTGGCATTAGGAGCTAAACTTCCACACGAGCATGAAGAAGAAACAAAGGTCATTAACCCTAACTTAGGAGAGCAAAGATTCATCTTAGACATGGATAATCCTTTTGATGTGGGGTACGCTTCCACTTCTAGGCAACATAAGGCCATTGTCGAAGGTGAACCATCACGTAAACCTCACTTTAAGGCTTCATGTAAAGTGAAAACTGAGTGGAAGGCCTCCCCTCCTCTGAAATTTGATGAAGAAGAGGATCCCCTGGTTGAGGAGGAGATCCTCCAAAACAAATCTTGAAGTTGAGTCAAAAATTAACGAACCTAGGTTCTTCAAAGAGAAACATGTGCAAAGACAAAGACAAAAACAAACTTAATGAGTTTCAATCTGATCCACATACGGACTATACCTTTAAGGAAACTTAGGCCCAAAGGTCAATATCACCTACTAAAGAGAAACTCATTCAGGATGAATTGAAATCTATGAAAGATATGCTCACGACATTACAACAGGAAATGTAGGCCAAAACAGAAAATATTCGTATGAAGAACTATGTCCTTACCCCTTTGATAAGGACATGCTACAACAGCCTTTCCCAAAACACTTTACTGTTCCTAAGTTTGATAAGTATAAGTGCAAAAGTGATCCTCGTGATCATATAAAATAATTTTACATGGCTTTCCAAGAGGTCACGTATAGCGATAATTTCCTAATACGACTTTTTCCTCGCAGCTTAGGAGTTGTGGGATTGGAATGGTTTTATAGCATACCTAAGGGTTCCATTACAACATGGCCCGTGCTAGCAGAGAAAATTTGTAAGGCATTACTCCTATAATATGGAGAGTGACATTATGATGAACGATCTATGCAACACAAAACAAAAACCCAATGAGACATTTGCAGGATTTTTACAATGATGGCATGGGTTAGCTAGTCGCTTTCCTTGTGCCTTACCCAAAAATAGTTAGTGAGCATATTCATTCCTAACTTGAACCCAGAAATAGCCTTTCACTTGCAAATGCATTGTGGCTTGAACTTTAAAGAAGTCATAGAGAAAGGTAGTCAAATTGAGAAAGCACTCATTGCCAAAGGAACGCTTAAACCTCATTACTAAAAACAAACATGAAGCCAAATCCATAGACAAACCTAAATTATTCAATAAGAATAAACATGTTGTTGGTGATGGCATTACAGACTCCAAGAGATTCCAAGCCGTATAGACATGCCCACTCTTAAAGCTTTCACAAGGGCCTTGTCCCAAAGCACCTACAAAACGTATGTTCACATCTTTGATAGAATCCTTATCTACCATCCTAAAACAATTAGATGGTGCAAAGATGGTAGAATATCCAACTGCAACAATACCATATCCGGAAGACGCTCCAAAACCAGTTTGGTTCAAAGACAATGAATATTGTGACTTCCACCATGTTAAAGGACACAAAATGGATAGATGTTTGAGATTATGCCATTATATCCAAGACCTCATAGAGGAAGGGAAGATTGTTGTAGAGTCTCCCCCCGAGACCGGTAAGAGTTCAAATGAAAAAATGGGTATTTACAAGGAACCTTTTCCTACCATGTAGATAAGAAGAAAAGAAAACTAGATCAAGGGAAAACTTCCAACAACTATAGGACTTCTGCCTATGTGTACCCTACAAATGATAGTCCTTATGATTCCCTCATTAGATGTATTAACTCATCTAATGAACAAATTAACTCCATTCAGATTTTAGAAAAGAGTTACACAATCGGACAAGATGTTCTGCCTAATCATACCAGATCCTATGCCTACCCCTAAGGAAAGTTAGTATAACTTGATAGAGCAATTAGAAAAAATGTCTGCTAAGATATCTATCCTCGATCTCCTCAAGATATCTAATGCCCATAAGAACATATTGTACAAAACTTTGCAAAATTCAAGGGTTTCCACAAAAATAGATCCCACGAACCTGCAAGCCATGATTGCACGCTTAGACACCAACGATCATATTACTTTTGATCATACTGCAATCCCGCATAACAACCCAGAGCATAACTTGCCATTGTATCTCGAAGTGGTGGTTACCCATCGCAAAATCAAAAGAGTACTTGTAGATGGGGGATCTGGTCTAAATATTTGCACCTTGAAGTTGGTAAAGTAGCTAGGCCATTCAAAAAGCAGTTTGGGTGCTAAAACTATCACAATCACAACATATGACAATGAAGAAAGAGAGTCAACAGGGACTATAGTGGTTCCCATGGAGGTAGGACCAACATGTCATGACACAATGTTTCATGTCCTTGACTTGGACCTTCCGTACAACATGCTCTTAGGACGCCCATGGATCCATGCCATGCAAGCTATTCCATCAACTTTTCATCAGTGCATCAAGTTATGTCATGAAGGGCAGGTGGTTACCATTTTGGGTGACCCTAACCTTTCACACATTGTAGGGCTTTACACAGTTTTTCTCGTGTAGCTTATGAATGTCCTTCTATGGATGTTGTTGTCCCTCTACAAACGGAGGCCATGAAAAACTCGAGTAGATTCAGAGTCTCTCATGCCTTTCAATCAAGATTTTCCCTCATTGGTCAATCCATTTGCTTCATGGGAAGCAACATCAGCAAAATATGGCCCAAGTAGGCCATTCACTCTGGAGCAGCCCCTGTTAATATCAAATTTATCAAGATCCCCAAGACAAGGGGTAAGCCCTATTTTTAGTTCAAGAGCACCCGCGAACAATGTCCTAAACCATTGGAGAAATATGTCCATAGTGTCCTCCTATCTCGAGGAGAAAATGTTAGAGGACCCAACCAAAGAGAGTGATAAAAACACCATGGCCTCATGCAATCAAACACCTCAATACACCAAAGGTCCTCTAATGATGTTTGTCATTGGCTATAGTAGGTTTGGATGTGGCGTTAATGTCATGTACAAGTCCTGGTTGGAGCCTATCCCTATCCCTCATTTCAAAACTAATAAACATGACATTGGAATAAGGCCCCATGATGCCCTACCTTCTAAGAACGACGCCACCTCATATGAACGTGAGAATTTTTCATCTCATTCGATAGTGATGCATTTCCCAATGTATCCTTTATGAGGATCTTACCTCTATGAACTATTCCTAGATGCGTCGGTTCGACCTTATTCAATCCATCCCCTAAATAAATGTCCAGTAGCCCTTGTATATCCTGAACTTATAGATTGGGATCAAAAAATTCATGTGCCATTGGATTTCTTTGAAAATGATGAGGCATTCATAGAGTTCATGGGACTCAGGGACTTTATTCTAGCTGGAGACCATAAGAAAGGATTTAAGATTTAACTAGACACTTGCGCCTACTTCGGGAAGAAGCAGAGATGTGTAGATAGTTGAATAAAAATGTTGTAACTAAAAGTATACCTACTTCTGAGAAACCAAGCAAGAAGGCTCAACAAAAATCCCATAGTGACAGACTCTTTGATAAGCTCATAGACAAATAGAATGAAGAGTCTAAAGATGAAGTGATTTATCCATTCAAAGATGATCATGAACTACCACAGGAGGTCGATCTTACTCTTCCCCCTGATCCTACATAGATGGAAGATGCTTCTAAAATGCTTATTGAGGAAACAATCTATCGACATTAAAATTTTCCTCCGTGATTTCTATTTTATTAATGTATGTATTAGGAATAGGATGTTGTTAAGTATAATTAGTAGTGGCGTCCAATAGAAGATAAGCGGTGCCATTAGTATGGTGCCGCCAATAAAGTAGAGTGCGGTAATAATGAGTCAAAGTACAAAAAGAATGTTGTGGTAAAAAGTAAATATTTGTCATAAGTGGTCCGATAATGTTAAAATGTCAAAGTTGGGGTAAGTAAATACGGAAGTAGGGTCTACATGATTAGGAATTAGAAATATTATATTTGTAATAAGGACAAGGAGTGATGTCATAAATATTTTGTGTATTTTATTTGTATAAAATTCTAAAAAGGTGGAACCCATGTGAGATGATAAGGTTTATCTTATCTTAAAAGATAAGCCTACATGTAAAGGAAAGAGTTTAGGCATGGAATATGATTGGCCGAAAGAGATTTCCTATCCTATCTTAGAGATAGGGTGGATAAGCCTGAATTCCTATAAATAGAGAGGCCATCCCCTCTCATTTATCATAGAGCAAAGTTGTAATAATTGTTTTATGAATTCTTTGTGAAGGTGTGTTAATGAAGTCATCAAGAGGAGTAATTGTGAAGTTTCTCCCATAACCATTGTTAGATTCAAGTGGAGTTGATAACACTTGGAGTAATTCATGGGTGAGATTGTAATAATTCCATGTTAATAATATATTTTACATTTGTATTTCATAGTTGTCATCATTTTTTTGTCATAGTTTGTGGTATTCTTGTGTTATGTTTGTTGTTGTGTTTCCAGATTACTACCACCAAACCAAAAGCTATGCATTACTAAAATAATCATAGCACTAGGAGTTCCCGGTGAAATATTATCAGAGTGTCGGATTCGTGTTCACATTTTGGTTTCATTACCGGACCATTCCTCATTGGTGGATTTTCTGGAGAGATATTCCCACTTAGTCATAAATCAATATGAGGCTAACCTTGTTTTTATTGTGCCTAGTAGTTACCATGGTAAAGTCACTTTTTAGTATTTACCATGCATTTTTACCATGTAGTTTTACCACAATAACTTTTCTTTTACCGTGAATAGTATTTACCACAGTAACTTCATTTTTACCGTAAATAGTGTTTACCACAGTAAAGTCAGTTTTTACCGTAGTAAGTCAAGTTTTACCATAGTAAATGTAAGATTACCATGGTCATTCCTATTTTACTGTAGAAAGGTGTAAAGTCACTTTCTATTATAGTGAGTCCAATTATTTGTGCACATAAGTCTTACTGATTGTACTTGTGAGTTGGTATTTCACTGTGGTTACATTTAAAAATGGGGAAGATTCCTATTTTTTCAGCCCAATCTAATGAAGATGCTTCCTCTTTCATTCAAGAGTTTAAACGATCTTACATTTGTAATGGCCTCATAAGAAGGGAACAATGGACTGAATTTTTTCCTACCTTTTTGGATGGTTCAGCACTTAGGTGGTTTGAAACACTAGATGATAATGTGAAAAACTCATGGGATTTATTAACTGAAAGTTTTCTTGAAGAATTTGGTGAACAACAAAAATATGCAAATCTCATGATCGAGATCACAAAGCTAGCCCAAGGAGAGAAGGAGAAGATAAGGGATTATCATGCTCGTGTTCTAGAGCTAAGGAGGAAGCTCAATGCCTAGATCTGGAAGGAAGGATTAGCGGATGGGTTGATGAATGGCGTAGATAATCTCATCTGTAAGCACTTCATTCTTGGGATGAAGTCAGAGATCAGACAACGAGTGAAGTATGACCGCCAACTACCATTGAACAAGAAAAGGAGATTGCAAGAAGGCAAGAAGAAAGCATGGAAGAGGAGCCCAAAGAAATTGCTGCTAAGGTAGAGCCTACACCAACACCTTTGGTCCAGAATCCACAACCACTCTCGGTGAGCAAAAATCTTTTCCCTAGTACATCTACTGAGTATGAAGATCTGCTCAAGAAGATGGGTCAGTTAACTATTAATCTTCTTCAAGGAAAGGAATTTAGTTCTCAGGGAGGAGATAGAGGTCCAAAAAGAAATATTTCTGAAGTTGTATGTTATGGTTGTCATAAAAGGGTCATTATAAGTATAATTGTCCAGATAGAGCTTCTACATCTAGTACAAGAGATAATGATAAAGGAAAAGCACCTGTGAATTCTTTTGATGTAGTAGATAAGAGCATAAATAATGAAGCAGATGTGTTTGTAACAAAAAGAAAGAAAGAAAAAGATAACCAAGATGGAAATGATCCTAAGAAGATGAAAGGAGAAACTAGTAAGAAACATAGGAGAAGAAAGTTGGGTGTGCAGGATTTTCTGATTTCATAGGGACAAGGACCATACTCCATCTTAGAAGATCTATCCAAAAGGCCTGTAAATATTACATATGGTCAACTCTTGGCTATGTCTTATGAGAAGAGGTGGGAGCTGCGAAGTGGACTCAATGTTTGACGAAGGAAGGAGGTTGAGGTCCCTGTTTTGGAGTTAGAGGCGGATCCCTACACTCCACAAGCTGAGGTATTATGTAATGGTATTTCAATTCATGATGTCTTAGTTGATGGAGGTGCTGCAGTTAATGTAATGACCGATTCTATAATGAATATGTTGGGTTTAAAATTGATCACCCTCAACACTTATGTTAAGGTCATTAAATAAGAGAAAAACTAAACCAGAAGGTGTTGTTTCAAATGTGGCAATATCTGTTATGGGTGTTGTATGTGTGGTAGACTTTTAGGTGATGAAAAATGGTACTGTTGCGTACCTAATGTTGTTGGGAAGACCATGGATAAGGAGATTTCATGCAAGAAACTACTGGAATGAAGGCTTCATGACACTTGGACGTGGTAGAGAGAGGGTGAAGATAAATGTGATCCCTCGGCATCATAAGCCATAACCTATGGATTCAAGTGATGAAACTGATGATTGAACATCCTCTGATTACTCTAGTACCAGTGAAGTGGACATAGAAGATGAAGAAAGTGAGGTTGATTTTTTGGTCATGGATATCATTCCAGTCACACCGACTCATGAACCCATAAAATTATCTGAAGAAGAAGATTGATGATCATCTCTAACAAATAAAGATTGGTGATGTTGTGATGGAGAGTGAGAAGGAATCCTACCTCCAGCTCTTTCAAAGGTACATACACCTATTCACTTTTGATTACAAGGAACTTCGTCAAGTAAGTTGGATAGAACATTCTATTGAGCCGGGTAGATGGTGCTAAACCCATAAAGTAAATTCCATATAGAATGAATCCTAATTTTTCCAAGACTGTAAAAGAAGAAATAGATACATTACTTGATGCAGGATTCATATTTGCATGGAGAATTCGAAATGGGTTTCTCCCATTGTGATCTCAATAAAAATAATGGGAAACTATGTATTTTTGTTGATTATAGGAAGCTCAACAAGGCAACAAAAAGGATCATTACCCTCTTCCATTCTCGATCAGATCTTGGATGAAGTAGTTGCCAGAGTGCTATAGTTTTGTTGATGGATATAGCGTTCAGAGAAAAAGATCATCCAAGACCACGTTCACCACTCCTTGGGAATGTTTTCTTATAGAGTTATGCCTTTTGGGTTGTGTAATGCTCCAGCAACGTTCCATGCTTGATGAATAGGGTGTTTGAACCCTACATTGGGAACTTCATCGAGTATTTATTGATGATTTTTGCATCTATGGGAGTAAGATGGACCACTGCGCACTGATGGGGACATCATTTCAAAGGTTAGATGAAGCACAAGCCTCACTAAACCCTACAAAGTGTGTCTTTGGATGTTCTAAAGGCATTTTGTTAGGGCATGTTGTATCGAGAGATGGTATTGGTATTGATCCCGATAAAGTTTTAAAATCAAAGAGTTACCATTTCCTATGAATAGAAGTAGGTTGAAATCATTTTTAGGCCATGTGGGTTACTATAGAAGGTTCATCAAGAATTTCTCAAAGATTACATAACCACTAACCTAGTTCTTGAAGAAGGATGTTACTTATGAACTAGGAAAGAAGGTGCATGAAGCTTTTGAACAATCGAAGGAAGACCTAGTGTCTTCACCTTTTTAAAGAATCTAGATCAGAGTTGAGCAAGCCATTCATTGTGTATATTGATGCTTCATATGCAACACTAGGAAGTACTCTGAGCCAAAAGGATGAAAATGGGAATGATCATCCAGTTTACTTTGGGAGTAGACAAATGAGCAGTGCTGAGGTAAATTATACTTAAACTGAAAAGAGGCTCTAGCTATCATTTTTGCTATAAAGAAGTTTAGAAATTACTTGCTAGGGCAGAAATTTATAGTTGTAATAGATCATCAGGATCTAAAATATATTGTAAATAAGCCTAACCCATCAGGGAGGATAGCAAGATGGATAATTTTTCTACAAGAATTTGAATTTGATATTATAGATAGGCCAGGAAAGAAGCATGTCAATGCAGATGCACTCTCTCAAGCCTATGATGGTTTAGGTTCATCTTGTGATGATGATGATTTCCCAGATGCAACATTGTTATCCCTTGACACAATCCCTAGTGAATACATAGATATTTAGAATTATCTGAATGAATTCAAGTTTCCTGATGGTGTCAATGCAAAGACTAAGAGGAAGATTACTTAAGCCAGTCATCCATATTCTATTCTCGCATGGAGTATTATTTCAAAAAGGACCGATGGACAAGATCTGAGGCAGTTGGATGTGATCAAGGGAAGGAGCTGATAGAAGAATTCCATAATGGTACATGTGGATGACACTTCTCTGGAAAACTTACAGCAAGAAGCATCTTGATACAGTTATCACCGACCCACTCTTTTTAGAGATTGTTATAATTATTGTAAGACATGTGATATTTGTCAAACACATGGTAACCATAAACTTCATCAGCTCCATTATGACCTATTCTTCCACTTGGTCCCTTTGAAAAGTGGAGAATAGATATTGTAGGTCCACTTCCAACTACCCCATGCCAAAATAAGTATATTGTAGTTGCCACAGATTATTTAACCAAGTGGGTTGAAGCTAGGCCATTAAAAACAACTTCCATGGATGAAGTGGCAAGGTTCATATATGAACGCATTGTCACCAGATTTGGTTGTCCATTAGAAATTGTAACAGATCAAGGAAGCCACTTCATTAATGAGGTGGTAAAAGCCCTAGTCAACAAGTTTTATATTAAGCATAGGAAGGCAACAACATACAAGCCAAACACAAATGGACAGGTGGAATGAAAATTTTTTGTGTTGTGTCAAATTCTAGCAAAAGATGTAGCCTTACAGGTACATAAGTGGGATAAAAGGATTCATGCAGCATTGTGGGCATATAGGGCAACATCAAAGTCAGCAACATGATACTCCCCATTTCATGAGCTTATGGAATTTATCCAGTTCTTCCTATTGAGTTTGATATTCCCACTATGAGAGTTATGAAAAATGAAAGGATGGATGAAAGAGATTCAGTAAAAGAAAGGTTGGTGCATCTTCATTTGCTAGAGGAAATGAGGGAAATAGCAAAGGATACAAGCTATAAGAAGAAAATGAAGCAGAAGGAATACTTTGATCAAAAGATCTGTTGGTCTCCATTTCATGTGAATGACTTGGTTCTAGTATATGATTCTAGATAAAAAAAAGAAGGCAGAGAAAATTTCTTCCCAAATGGATGGGGCCTTACAAAATAGTAGCTATGCATGAAAATGGTACATATCGACTGGAGGAATTGGATGGTACTCCCATTACGAAATGGGTCAACCATGACAAGTTAAATATTTTCTAGGCACCAGCTTCAGAATGTCCATAAGAGTCTACTCCGAGGATAGAGTAGAAGCTAGGAAGGGGAAAATGTCGACATTAAAATTTTCCTCCATAATTTCTATTTTATTAATGTATGTATTAGGAATAGGATGTTGTTAAGTATAATTAGTAGTGGCGTCCAATAGAAGATAATAAGTGCCATCAAGATGCAGTGCTGCCAATAAAATACAAGTATGGTAATAGTCAAAGTACAAAAGGAATGTTATGGTAAAAAGTAAATATTTGTCGTAAGTGGTCTGGTAATGTTAAAATGTCAAAGTTGGGGTAAGTACGGAAGTAGGGTCTACATGATTAGGAATTAGAAATATTATATTTGTAATAAGGACAAGGAGTGATGTCATAAATATTTTGTGTATTTTATTTGTAGAAAAGTCTAATAAGGTGGAACCCATGTGAGATGATAAGGTTTATCTTATCTTTGAAGATAAGCCTACATGTAAAGGAAAGAGTTTAGGCATGGACTATGATTGGCGGAAGAGATTTCCTATCCTATCTTAGAGATAAGGTGGATAAGGCTGAATTCCTATAAATAGAGAGGCCATCCCCTCTCATTTATCATAGAGCAAAGTTGTAATAATTATTTTATGAATTCTTTGTGAAGGTGTGTAAATGAAGTCATCAAGAGGAGTAATTGTGAAGTTTCTCCCATAACCATTGTTGGAATCAAGTGCGAGTTGGTAACACTTGAGTAATTCATGGGTGAGATTGTAATAATGCCATGTTAATAATATATTTTACAATTGTATTTCAGATTTGTCATCATTCTTCTTTTTGTCATAGTCTATGGTATTCTTGTGTTATGTTTGTTGTTGTGTTTCTAGATTACTACCACCAAACCAAAAGTTGTGCATTACTAAAATAATCATAGCACGAGGAGTTCCTGGTGAAATATTATTAGAGTGTCGATTCATGTTCACGCCTCATCATCAACATTGGCTCGCAGGAGCAACCTGCATAGTCAAATTGGGAGCTTCACACTCACTCATGAACAAAAGACCTTTGTAGAGATCTTAAAAGAATACATGGACATATTCGTGTGGACATATGTAGATATGCCTGGTTTGGACCCCAAGCTAGATGTGCGCAACCTCATTCTACCCAAATGCCAAACCAATCAAAGAAAAGTTGAGAAAGATACACCGTAAGGTAGCACTCTTAGTCAAAGAAGAATTAGAAAATATTTAGTTATGGATTTCATTAAACCTATTGAATATTCGAAATGGATCTCTAACACAGTCCCCAAGATCTGAGAAATGTGCCTAAACCTGTTGGAATAAGGATATGCATGGATTTCTATGACATCAAAAAACATGTCCAAAAGATGATTTTCCCCTACATAACATTGACATGATAGTCGATTCAACCATTCTATGAAATGTTGTCCTTAATTGATGATTTTTCAGGCTATAACCAGATATGAATTGCGGAGGAAGATAAACATAAGGCAACACATTCATCACCCCTTGGGGAATGTTTTGCTACAAATTCATGCCCATCAAGCTTAAAAATGCTAAGGCTACTTATCGGTAGGCTATGATTCGATTATTATCCATGATATGATAAGTGACATCATGGAGGATTATGTTGATGATATCCTAGCAAAATCCAAAAATAGAAAAGAACACCCTGAAGTGTTGAGGCATGTCTTTCAAACAACTAAGAGACTATAAGGTTCATTTGAACCCTAAGAAATGTGCCTTCGGTGTTTTATCTAGAAAACTCCTAGGGTTCATTGTCTCACAAAGAGGGATTAAGTGGATCTACATGATGCAAAGGTTACGGCTATCACAAAATTCCAATGCCTACCACTCTCAAGTAGTTAAGGAGTCTACAAGGAAAGATTCAGTAATCCATCACTTTATCTCACAACTTGTAGATAAATGCCACCCCTTTACTCATTTTCTCAAGAAAGATGTCGCATTCAATTGGGGACCTAATTGTCAAAAATACTTTGCGCTACTCAAACAATACTTTTCCAACCCACCTGTACTAATGCCACCTACCCCCGGAGAACCTCTCCTCTTATACATTTCAGCTACCCCATTTTCCATTGGTGCATCACTTGCCCAATATGACTTAGCCCATAAAGAGAGAGAATTTTACTATCTTAGCCACACCTTGATCGCATACGAGCTGAATTATCCCCAAATAGAAAAGGATTGCTTGGTAGTTGTCTTCACATTTCAAAAGCTTCGTCATTATCTCCTAAATAATAAAACCAAGCTCATATCCAAAGTTGACCCTCTCAAGTACCTTTTATCCAAACCTGCCCTCACAGGCCAAATGGCTAATTGGATCATTCTCCTGAGTGAATTTAACATTGAGTTTGTAAATCGAAGTCTTTAAAAGGATAGGTATCACCATCGGTTGGCGAGAAGATCCTCTCCCGGAATGGAACCTTTATGTTGAGATTTACCAGATGCATCTATGATGTATATTGAAGAATCCATAGAATGGCAGGTTCTTTTTGATGGATCTTTCACCTTCCATGGATTTGGAGCAGGAGTGGTGCTCATCACTCCAACTGGCGATGTCATACCATGAGCATTGTAGTTGGGGTTCCCGTACAAACAACATTACACAGTATGAAGCACTCATCGTTGGCCTCAAGCTCTCTATTACATGAAACATTAGACAACTATGAGTCATTGGAGACTCTCAACTTATCATAAAACAGGTTAATGATGAGTACAAGGTTAAAGATGAGAAGCTTATTCCGTATAATAAAATGGTTGAAAATCAAGGAATATTTCACACAAGTCATATTTGAACAAAAACCAAGGTTGCATAATAGATCCGCAGATGCTATGGCTACTATTAGGTCTCTCTTACACATAGAACTCCGAAGAAAGCAAGATGCCTTTCTTCGTGGAACATTTACAGGTACCTACATATGATATGTCAAAGTCATGTTTGGCATGTGAAGTTGTTGGTCCTTTATCCCCTTAGGGCGACCCCTGTCTTCAAATACCTACAAGATGGCTCTCTTCCCCTGACATCACCCATTTTGAAAAGAAAGCCCTTATTTTCCGCATAGCCCGTTATACCCTCCTAGAAGGTACCCTTTATCGTCGTGGCTACGATGGGAATCTACTTCGCTATTTGGATGTTACTGATTCTATCCACGTAATTAAGGAAGTACATAGTGGTATTTGTGGAGAACATACTAGTGGCATGGTATTAGCTAAAAATCTATTGAGAGTAGGCTATTATTGGCCTACCATAGAATCCGATTATTGCAACTTTGTCAAGAAGTGTGAGCTATGCTAGAAATATGGAAATTTAATACATGTGCCAACACAAGCCCTGTAGCCTATTGCAACACCTTGGCCATTCTCTAAATGGGGCTTGGATCTCATAGGGAAGCTCCATCCTTCTTCATTAGATGGTCATACTCATATCATCACTGCCACCGAATACTTTACCAAATGGGTAGAGGCTATCCCTCTTACCTATGTCACCGGTGTGCAGATTTCAAAATTCATCATGAACCATCTCATATGCCATTACGGGATCCCCTCGGCCATTGTCACTGATAATGGTAAATCCTTCAAAAATAAAATAGTTAAAACATTGTGTCAATGCTTCCATATCCAACTTAAGTGGTCTACCCCTTATTACCCTCAAGGTAATGGACAAGCAGAAGCCACCAATAAGACCCTTGTATGGATTATGGAGAAAATGGTTAGTAAAACCAGCCATAATTGGCATCTGCAGATACATCCCGCCCTCTGGGCCTATCGTACTTCCATTCACACTCCTATTGGTGTGACCCCTTATTCACTTGTCTATGGCACTAAAGCCATCATACCTCTGGAAGTAGAGCTTCCCTCTCGAGACTATCTTGATAACGATGAAGACTACGAGTTGCTCACCCGACGAGTTAGAACTATTAGATGAAAGGTGTATCAGAGCACTCAATCACCTAAAATTTTATCAGAACAGAGTGTCCAAAGGATATAATAAACGCATCATTCATCGGAATTTTATGTAGGAGATCTAGTTCTTAAAGAAAATCAGAAGAACATCATCAAAGATAGAGAAAAGAAAGGAAAGTTTGAGGCTAATTGGTTAGGTCCTTATGTTGTAATTGCAAAATATGGATCAGGGGCCTATAAAATTGCATATTCAGATGGTGAAGAGCTTCCAGAGCCTATGAATGACATGCACTTAAAGTGGTTCTATGATTAAGCATGACGAGAATATCAAATAAGCACTAAAAATTTGGAAAACAAAGAAAAAAAAGCAAAAAAATGGAAAAATGAGAAAATAGTAAAGAAAAAGCAAGTCATCCTCATGTGAAAACCATGCAATTGTGGCACAAGGGGCAGGTCCTTGAGTGAAAACTAGTTTTTGGAGCTCAAGGAAGATTCTCCAGACACAAGTTACTCTTACGGAAGGACGGGTGATCGTTACCGCTTTTTAGATACAACCTTTTCTCAAGCTAGGTCTAGGAACCCTACTAGGTCCACCTTTGCCTTACTATGATCTGGTTTGTTTGCTCTTATATCTACATGGATGATATCACCTTTGTATACTCCCATATAACATTAAGCATGAAAGTACCGTTGTCATCTTCTTATGCATACGTGTGTGGCATTTTGCCCTTGTATATTCCCACATCATCCTGGGGCATCCACGCTTGTTTGTTCTTGTACATTGCTTTCAAAACATGACCTTGGAAAATACAAAAAAATCAAAAATGATCCACATAAATCTAAACATCTAGAAAATTTCCTTTTCGGGATAAAGCTACATTCATCTCACAACGTTATCTTTGGGAAACCTAGACAACAATGGAAACACATAGCTGTGAAAACTTATCTTTTTAGATAAACCCAAAAACATTAGAAAATATGTCAATGTTGTCCCACAAAAACAAAGTAGTGCTTTAATTACTTTTAGTTTTTGGTTTGTATAGTTTTGGTGTACTTAGTCCGTTAAATTGTTAGTTCTTTAAATGGATCATTTGCTTATCAAAATTTGAATCTTGTTTGATTTAAATTATGTATTGCATTACATACATTTGAGGGCTCTCATGCTTGTAAACAATTGTTGTAGAGTTCTTTGTTTGTTATGTGCATCCTTTTAGGGTTCATTTTTTTACTTGCTTAGATTAGATCTCATTTTTTTCTCTTATTAAGGTTTTTGCATGTGTTTGTTTAGTAGTAGTATGTGTATATTTGTTTAGTTTTGTTAAATTTTTCTTGTGTGTTTTTACACGGTTGTTTGTTATCACATCTATCATCTATCATTTCATCACTTTTCTAACATCATTCACTACATCATATATATATACAAAAAAATGCTAAGTATTACATCATGCATGTATGCTAATCTAATCATCAAATATCATATCATTAATGCGGGCAAGAGGGGCACATAATCACAAATCTATACCCCCACACCAATATCATATAATATCATCCCAAGTGCTAGCATACAAACTTAGAAATAACTCATGAGTCTAAAAACATGTGTTGCCATCTACAGATACATCATCAAATATGAAAGCAAGAAATACATACATTTCTAAATCTAAGATATGCCACATACATGAAGGAAAGGACAAACGTACATCATAAATCCATCATACAAATGATACATCAAATGTCCATATATACATGTATAACTATCTAGGTCAGTACTCAAAATAATACATCATCGATACAATGTGCCATCAAAAAGGGGCATGCATCAAAAAGAATCGAGCCTTCATCATGAGGCATCATCAAAATAATGATATACACAGCTATACATCAAAATCAGCCTTCATAAGAGGCATGTATATAAAATATTTGTACAAAAAAAAGAATGTAGAGCTCAACCATAGCTCTCGCCCTCACCGGGCTCCCAGGTCTGTCACCTAGTCGACGGAATAATGGTGGCTATGATGGACCTACACTGGGAGCACCACCAAACTGTCTAGATGGCCCCTATCTAGCCGGATCCTCTAGCATAGGCTGCCTAACTAACCTCGTTGAGTGACCTGATCTCCGTGACCTAGAACCTATCATGCTAGCCTCTGACTACTGAAATGAGACTACTCGCTGACCTGCCAAAACTGCCCTAAAGTAGGCAGTCCTATAATACATAGCCTTGCCACTAGATCTCATGGTGTCTCGAATCAAGTCTACATCTCTAGAAGCGAGAGATATGTATGTAGGGTGACATCTCACTAGCACTGTCAAACCGCCAACATTAGCTTGGGCTGTCTCAAAGCAACAACCTCTCGATCTCTCTGCGGTGATAGCTTACACAGGCTCGTGCCTGATCTCTCTGTGTAAGATAGCCTTGTGACTTTTTCTACACATGGTCCCTCTGGGAAACAACCATCCACACCTGAGTATGGGATTGGTGTAGGAGGCTCAATATCCCAGAGCACCTGCGCACAGCCAACTCTTCGCATCTAACTCTACCATGTAGCGCTATCACTGGCTTGGGAAATCTGTGCCCTGGCCTAATCCCTCTCTACTGTCAACATCTCGCACCCGGACGAGAGCCAATCTTGCTCTACTATGAGGACCTGTGCACTGGTCATTGTTGTGTCTCTCTCACTAGCCACATGTAACTGTATGGCAATGGCTTCCTATAACTACTGCTGAAGAGCAACTCGCTGCCCACTAGCACTGCTACTCTCTAGAATATCATGTGGTGGCCCTGCTGCAGTAATACCCGCGGAAGAGGGTTATAAATCCCCACTAGAATGCCCACTAGGGGTAACTCTATGTCCATGGCCCTGTATATCTGTCTCGCTCGCTCTGGGCCTGAGGGCCTGTCCCTGTGGCTACTATGGTATGGGACCCTGTCCTCTACCTCTAACATGATGGTGCGCATTAGGCCCACCCTCATCATCATCACCATCACTATCATCTCCGCCCTTGCCACCACTAGAAGGCCTCACTAGAGGAGGTCTCACACCGACGTCATATGCCACTCTGCAATGCTCAAACAACATGGGAGAACAGCATGGCACCATAGCCCATACTCCAGTGTAGTGCTCGGATCTCTAATCTGTCTCAGTGGCACCCAAATAGTAGGTGCCACCTATCAAAAACTGGCTAGTGCTCTGTCACGGAAATCTATGGACCCATATCAAAATGCTCTCTAGCTCTACGAGCATACCATCTATCTGGCCTAGGAACATCCTAGGTAAGGCCAAGCTGCCTCTAGCACCGATCTACTCTATATAACTCCCACATATAGCTATGGATGCCCAAGATAAAGTGCTCAATAGTAGCAGTGCTGAGCTCTAAGCCATCCTCTAGCCACTGAAAATGTCTATAAGGCCTCCATACAATGGAAGCCTGGCGCAGCTCATCTAACTCGCACTTGTAGTGGTATGTAACTCCCATGAAGGGTCACACATCATCCCCTACTGGGACCCAACCCATCGTAGAAGGCTTGTCGGGAGCCCGAACTCTTAGAATACCTAAGGGGCGACCAATGGCAATGTGGTCCCATGCCCAAATTTGTAGTAAGCGAGTAGGTCCTACGTATTCGACGATATTATGTAATCAAATGAAGGTCCTAGTAAATGTGCTAGAATGCATTGACCCCAGCAGTAGGTCTATCCCTCCACCAAACCAAGAATCACTCCTAGTAGTCCAAACGAAAATGAAGCACCAGTCTTGTCAGGGAGTAGAACTCCACTGACAAGAGCCATCATATAGACCACTATGCGGTCTAACTCTGGGTTATCTATACATCAAGATAGTCTGATGGACATCCCACACTATGGTATAGTAGGAACACCAAACAAATATGTGATATGATGTTGAATATCGGTCTAGCGGCTCTTAGTCTTGATAAGTTGTCCTCACTGAATCAAGACCCTAATGATGCGCCACACATCCTCCAAGGTAATGGTCATCTCCCGGTCGGGAGGTGAAAGCACTTTGGATCCCACCGTGCCACCACTTTGCTATGGCCATCAAAAGGCCATGATCTAAATTGATCTCGGGGCATCTCAAACCACATGAGCCGAGTCTGTCACATGCAAAAGGCTCACCAAGTTTGCTCTATCATCCTCATCAAACTGCACCTATATCACAATGCTAATTGGCCATAATGCTCACGAGTCGAAGAATGGGTAACATACGCTGCAAAATATACACAAGTGTTAGGCATCTAACATTTCTATATATTATTTTAAGGAAAATAATTCCTTTAATACATCTAATTTACTAACTTTTATTTTCTTCTAAAATAATCTCACCTTTTTTCTTCTATACTTGGCTATTTTCTATCCAGATTGTCTTTCTCACATACTTCTAGTGCATACGCACCTCCTTTTGCACTGCGTGCCCTAACCGATGCATACATGCCCTTTTGAATGCATACGTGTGTAAACCTTTCTTCTCCTATTTTGTGTAGGCCATAAAGGACTCTTACGTGCCCAAGATATGATGCCTACGCACCCGCTTTAACGCACACGTGTGCGCGTGTCCATTCTAAATGTAATTTACGTATGCACGCCCTCTTTAATATTTTCTATGGGTACACGTGCACATACTCACCTTTCCAATAGGTAAATGTGCGTGTACCCTTCTACCAAATACATATGCGTACACATCCCATCCCGTGAATGGATGTGTGTGCGTGTCTGTGTCTATTTTGACACATGCATGTGCATGTACCCATCAATCCGATGCATACGCCCACATGCATGTGTCAAAAATTATTCTACCCACCCTATAAAACCCTAAAAAGCGGTTAAATGCATAATTAATAAGGGGGTTAGGGCACTCACAAATGGTCCATCTCTGGGTCCCGCATGTACTCTTAGATGTGATCTATGCACCTCATCCTCCTCGATATCCTCACCATCTCACTCCAGGGCTCTCGCTCTCGCTCACGGTAAAAATTTATAAAGGATTTGGTCAAAATGAGTTGGTTGTGATTGTTTTACCAACCCCGGTGGATATATTAACCCGTTATGAGGCCCCTAGGACATGTTTTCTTTTACGTGATCATTCCACCCTTCTTCTACTTGTTGTGATAATTATTTTTGTATTAAAATCATTATTTTTACTAATTTTCACATGTTTGGGATACTTCATGCTTGTCCAAAAATCACTTCTTCGTCAGACCGAGATAATTTACTGAAACTTTCAAGCACCTTTTCATGACTTTTCCTCTATTTTTCATCTATTTCCCCCATCGTGATAATTATTTACTAATTTATTTTAAATGAATTATTCTCGACCTATCTTTCTTCTTGTGGACATATATTCTAAGCTTTTGACAAGCTTTTCCTTCCCACTATCACCCTCACATTGTTAATTTCCGCACCAAACTAATGCACACTAAAAAACCCTAAAAACTCAAATGAAATCGATACCTGATAGATTGGATAAGATCCAAGACGTAGATGGAGAGAATGCTAATGGAGACAAGACAGGTGCACACGAACAATCCTGCAAAGTAGATCCAAGAAACCTGCGATGCACAAATCCTTGATAAAAAAAGATGACGTTAGATGATATATGGGTGAACTTCCCGGAAAGCGGGTTCGAGAAGCAATGAGCTTCCTCAGGATGTCAGTTCACATTTTCAATCAAGAATAAAGACATACATGATAAAAGATGTAAGAAAATATTTAGGTTTTCTGATTAAAAATAACAGACAGAATGTAAAAACCACAACAAAAACTAAAAGAAAGTAGGAAACTATAAAAAACAAAGCTGAAATTATGTTACCTAATTATGTATCTTTCTACAGACTAGTTGGTCGTCATCGATCGATAATGATCGCGTCATTTTTTGGGTCGGCATCGATTAGGAAGTGATCGGCATCGATTGTTTGGGGTCGGCGTCGATCAGGTAGTGATCGCGTCCGATTGGACACACAGGCAGACAAAAGGCCAGAGAGTAAAAGAAGAAAGAAAACTAAGCTAAAATGGATTAAATGTAAGCCCAGATTACTGAAGATTGATTAGAAAGTAGAGATTAAAGATAGAAAAAGGGGATCCGAGGTAGAAATTGATGGATTCTAACCCAAAAACCAAAGAAAGGCCCGATCCGTGCCGATTTGGATAAACCGATGTTGATTAAAGACTAATCGATTTGACTATGGATTGGTGTTGATCGAAAGGAAATTATAGAAACTAACAAAGAGGAATACCTAAAAATTCTTGATTGATGATTGATGATGACCAGGGAGTTGTGGAGACCCGTAAGAGCTATAGACACACGGACAGAGTAACAATGCACCTCTCAGGGATTAAACTACACAAAACTCACTCTCTTTCTCTGATAATCTCTTTAATCACTTAGAAAAAAGTAATCTCTAGGCAACCAACTCTTCTAAATCTAACTAGAGAGGATCTCAGGTCATAAATTTATAATCGGCGCCACCGAGATAAAATCGCGCCATCTAAAAAAATCGGCGCACTCAAAAAAAATCGGCACTAATCGAGAAATCGGAACAATCGATCAGGAACCCCCAAAGTGGCGAAAAGGAAATGAATTGGAAGGATAAGAATATTATCCCTCCGACTCAAATACGGAAAAATCCCACTACTGCACGGTTTTAGGGGAGGAGAAATAGGTGGGATGGATGGATAAAATGATACGGAGGTTGGAAATTGATATGGGGTAGATAAGTAGTTGAAATAAATGTAGAAGATAGAATTACATGGTTAATGTTTAATTAACCATGGATGAAATATAATGGGGTGGAGAAAACTTAGGATAGGCCTTTAAATTAAATATTTAAGTAATACCCTAAGGGAGAAGTGGTGATATAAAGGTGCCCTGGTTACCCGAGAGGATAAACGAACCTAGGGGACACTAAATTGGGTAACCAATTTTAGGTGTCTACATTTGCCCCTTTTTGTCGAGTAACTTGTGATAAGCAATGCCACGAGACAAAAACAAGGAGTTGGAAGAAATGAAGAACAATAATGATGTGATCCCCCTCAAACTAGGGATGGGGTGGCCCCAAATAGGCCAACCGATCCCGAGTTTGAAAAAGGTAGATGAGAAAGAAGGATGCCCCAACGAGATGTCTAGGGTAGATTTGATCATTGATGATGCACGTAAAAAAAACAAAAAAAAAAGGCAGTGACCTAAGGAACTCACATTGGTAGGGCAGACTAGATGGTCTTCATATGAGATGACGTAAGTGGCTACAGACTGGTGAGTTAAAGGTGACTGCAACATAACAACAACTAAAGAGTGACACATTGGTAGGGACAACTAGATGGCCTTCGAACGAGATGACGTTAGTGCCTACAGACCCGCTATCTTTAGGTTACAAAAACGTGAGTTACCCATGTATAGGGAAGAACTCGAATGGGTGATAACACCAAAAATATGTGCACCAAAAGGTGAAAATAAGGTCATAACAATGATCAAATAAACAAGCCAAGCATCAATGCTTAGACAAGAAGGATGAAGCGATGGCCTTGAGAGGATAGCCACCGTGAGAATTCGACATATGGCCACTATAGTGGACTTTGTAATAGAACTACTATTAGACTAGGCAGAACAGGTGTGCTATGGGTGGCACATGCAAAAGATATAATGATGAGATGCCCCAGGTGGGGAATAACAAGCAAAGCCGAGCCACGAGTGAGACACACATGAGGCTATGCAAGGTGACCAGGTACAAGGATCGAAAAGAAAGACGTAATGATGGCGAAATGTGTTACGGGTGACACATGCGTAAGACAAGAGAATAGATGAGGATGAAGCACATCCTGGTGGGACCAGAGGATGAAATATATCAAAATATCCCCGATCGCACCGATGGGATCCAATCGGCGTCGATTACCCCTAATCGACGTCGACCACAAAAATCGGTGCCGATCAAAATAATCGGCGCCGACCACTCCGAAAACCTATAAGTATAGAAAAGATGAACGGTAACGATTCATTTGCACTACGACGATTGATTTAGAAAAAGTCAAAAATTGAATTTGAGCAACATGGAAGCCTTCTGAAAGTGGTCAGAAGAGGAAGAGGACATGACCAGGGGTAAGTGAGCCTTCCTTAGCTTCGTACATTTAGCATTTTTGTTTTTTTTTATGTTTTTTTAGTAGGAGGCAAGAGGGATTTTTAGCACTATGCCTCATAATCGGCATCGATTGAAAAAATTGACCCCATTAGAAAGCGATCGGCACCGATTGTAACACAATCGGCGTCAACCATCAAGTAAATGGCACCGATTGGCATGAGTCGGCGCCGATTGAAAAAAGTGACATTTTTTTATTTTTGAGAAAGATTTTGATGAAAATTTAATGATGTGGATTTTGATAAATATGAAACTAATGATGATGTTTGATATCATGCAGGCACGAGAGGTCCTACACATGCGGGATGCTATTCCCGAGCTACTAGAGACCATACTACCAGATGTGACAGATGTTGAGTGGCACCATCTAGAGTTATCCAGACTAGGGGGTTTCCATTATTATAGGTGGGTACCCCAAGATGTGGAGCTCATGCGAGCATTGGTGTAATGGTGGGATAGCCAGACCTGCACATTTTGGTTTTGGATGGGTGAGATGACCATCACCCATGAGGACATCTATAGGATCCTCAGGTTACCAATTATAGGGGACCTGATAGAGATCACCCCACGAGAGTAGCAGAGGAGGGCCCTGGTATGATTATATGGGGACAGGGTAGATGATGCAGAGATAGTGTCTGGGGCTGTGAGGACAGCCTCACAGTACTAGCAGGATGACCCTAGGAGTAGATTGATAGCCCTGATCCAGATGGCTATCTCATACTATGCATTACCAGATTCTGAGGTGGATGGTTCCCACTACTCCTTGTTCGACTGTGTCTATGATATCCTAGAGTTCATGCAGGTGTTTGCATTTTTGATGCATTACTAGCACATGATATATCACGAGTTGTGGATGTATACCATAGGTAGGTGGACTGGATAGACGTGAGTTTTGTGCTCCATTGTTGGGCATATGAGCATATATCAGTGATCAGGCCATCTGGGCTTCCATGGATGCTAGGAGTAGGGGGAGCCCTTGAGTATGGATTCGACGATGGCAGGCAGACATGGCCCCAGGAGATATAGGGAGATCCGTAGAGTGGTATTCAGAGAGATTCAGGACTCTGACACCAGCACAGGTGATATGGAGACCATACAGGGTCTATCCGATATGGGCCGGATAGGATGCCCATCTGGTGGAGCTGAGACGCAGCAGGGTGGTCAGGGGCCATGGCCAGAGCTCTTAGAGTGAGTCCCATTTATATGGGTGATGAGGTAGTTTGGTTTGATTCAGATCATCCCGACCATATACACACCATATAGATGGGATAACAGAGAGACAGATCTAGCCTATACTGATTCCCATAGATCCACTCAGGAGGCCCCACCTCCCACAGATGATGATGATGATGATGTAGGAGTGGATGAGGGCTATGAGGCATGGTACCACACGGAGCTGCCACGACATCTCCCGGCAGCTACAGAGGTAGGCGAGGAGGATCTAGCAGCAGTGCTAGAGTGACTTGAGGGAGAGCATGCCCTTGACATAGACACCCAGGATTGCCCTCGAGGAGATTAGGACTTTGACAAGAGGAGAGGGACACCCTGATACAGAGAGAGACACCACTCATGTCAGGAGTGGGATACAACGATCCAACAGAGAGATCATATCACAGGCACAGAGGAGGCCCTCAGGGCCAAATATGGTGATACAGGCACCACCTCAGAGTCAGGGGCACAGGTGTGGTAGTAGGAGGACCACCACCACCAGCAGCGCCATTGCGAGCACCCGGTATGGTGAGTCTGAGTACCTATCAGGCTCTCCTTTCCGAGGTGAGATATTATGAGGATGCCCTGACACAGCATGCCCCAGATGTGCCTCGGTATGGAGCGAGGAGGAGGACAATGACAACTACTACTGGCGGTGCCTCGGAGGGTGCGAGCACCAGAGGAGATCGAGGAGGTGGTAGGGCCATGGCAGTGGGCATCTCCAGCTCTGTAGGAGATGGTTAGGAGAGACAGCCCAGACCTGAGGAGGGAGGAGGAGATAGTGTTTTCCACCTATCTGATTTTACCATATAGATGTGATATTTTGTAGAGATATATACTGATGTAGCCTCGAGTGAAGGAATTTTTTTTTGATACGATGTATACGGCTTGATTGGAAGCCATACATTCTTTTGTACAAATAGATATATGTATATATATTCATCATTTTGTGTTATGTGATTGGATTCATGCATTTAATTTTAGATAGATATGATAGATGTTATGTAATTTTGATGGATATAGATGAATGTTATAGATGATAGATGAATAGATGTGATTTGATTGATTTGTCATGGATAAATGGTTGATTAAATAAACATGTTTAAGATGTTAATTCAATTAAATGATATAGATAGATGGATTCACATGTGTTTTTAATACATGCTTTGATGTTTTTTAGATGAAGTAGATAAGATGAGCATAGATAGATGATAGATTTGATTGAGTAAATTAACATGTTAAATGTCAATTTAACTGGATGAACAACAAATAATCATGGGAAATGTCTTTTGAAAGAAAGTGATGTAATGATATTATCCCTTTAGAAATAAAAAGCACTACACCTAGATAGGAAAAAGAATGATAAGTTAGGCCCCTAACCGACCATAAATAGAGACCTTGATGGTAAATCGAAAGATGATGCACACAAGGCCATAGACGTGGATAAAATAAACCTGACACTAGTTAGTCACAAACCAGATCTAGGAGGTAGATAAGGATGAGAGATAAGTATACATCTCGTCAGAACACATGAAGGATTAAATACGTGCCCATATGGGGAAAACAGATCTCCATATGATCGAAAAGGTCTCATATCACAGCTTCATGATTTTTTTTTTTTTTTTTTGATAGAAAAGCAAACTGATCGATGTGGGAAGTTTGCTAGATATAGAAAGACTGATCGATACGGGAAGTCTTTCAGAGATGCTAAAAAGTGAACAAACTGGCCAATAGAGGAAGTTTGTTACTGCAAAGGCTGAAAATGCCATAAAACAAACAACCATCCTTCAAGGGAGTGGTCTGTATTTTGATTTTGATGATAGCCATCCTTCGAGGAATGGTCTATATTTTTTATTTTATTTGATAAGGCATGGATAGCTGTCCTTCGAGGGATCAGTCTATCTTTTGGGACTAGGATAACATCTTTTTTTTTTTTTTTTTTTTTTTGAGCTTTGGAAGAAGCTGAGTTTAGACCAGATAGATCAGATAGAGGGGAAGAAAATGTATATAAGCATGTACTCATGCCCCAAGTGGTTTTGATCAAGATGAACACCTAGGGTGGATGAAGTAGTGATTAAGGTATTCCTACCATGAGAAGGAACAAATCCATAAGGAAAATGCCATGAGTAGAGCCACGGTACTCATATTTAAGGTATAAAAGACATAACGTGGAGAACCACATAGTTTCGAATCACTACGAAATGCATGACTAGTTGCAGATGGATGAAAAGATCTGTTTTGCGACTAAGATCATGTAAGATAGATTTTAACAGTAGAAGGGCCTTAGATGCAAAGCATTAAGAGGCTCCATTTTAGGTATACCATCCATGGAAGATAGGTGATAAGCCCCGGACCCATACTTATGAGTGATAATGTATGGTCCCATCCAGTTAGGAGCAAACTTACCACGTTGACTCCATTCCAGAGTAGTGACATTTTGGTTTTCTTTAAGAACAAGATCACCAACTTGGAAGTCACACTACTACAAATGCTTGTTATAAGCACACTTGACACACTCAAGATAGACTTGATGATGTTCAAGAGCGTTAAGGTGACATTCATCTAACAACTCAAGTTGTGCTAGATGGTTTTGACGATAGTCCTCATCAGAGACAAACTCTCTGAGAGAGACGCAAAGAGAGGGAATCTGGACTTCCAAAGGAAGGACAACCTCAGACCCATAGATGAGAGAGAAAGGAGTAGCACTGGTAGGGGTACGAATGCTAGTCCGATAAGCCCAGAGAGTAAAAGGGATGTGTAAGTGCCAATCCCTACTAACTCAACTAGTTACCTTTGTGAGGATATTACACAAAGTTTTATTAGAAGCCTCAGCTTGGCCATTAGATTGTGGATAGTATGGAGAAGAAAAGTTGAGTTTAATATTGAAGGTGTCACAAAGTTTCTGTACAAATATTTGTTTTTGAAAGACTTGTCCATTGTCTGTAATGAGTTTATGAGGAACACCAAAGCGACAAATGATGTGTTGATAGACAAAATCAACAATAGGTTTAGCTTTGGTTGATGAAAGAGGAATAGCCTCCACCCATTTAGTGAAGTATTCTGTGGTAGTAATGATAGAGTGATGTCACTGTGAAGAGCATGGATTGATGAGGCCAATGAGATCAAGACCCCATTGTGAAAAAGGCCACAAATCCACTGCAGGTTGCAAGGCCTGGCTAGGGATATGTGTGAGATTAGCGTGTTGTTGACACTTGACACATTTCTTGACATAGTCATAGCAGAGTCTTGATTAAGAGAAGGCCAATAATAACCTAAACGTAGGATGCACTTAGCCATGAATAAAAACCACCAAAGTGTCCACCACAGATACCGTCGTGGACCTCCTAAATGGCTTTAGATGATTCAGGGGTTTTGAGGCACCGAAGAAAAATACCATCAAAGCCACGTTTGTAAAGGATTCCACCTAGAATAGTATAGCGGTTTGTGCGTTGGATAAAATATCTTCTACCATTGGAAGTCAGATCTGGAGGAAGCACTGAATGGGATAGATAATAAAAATGTGTTGATACCACTCATCTTGAGTGTCGGTCGTGATAGCGTTGATTGAAGTCAACTGCCTGAGATGAGATGGTTGGTCTAAATGCTTGAACAACCACATAAAGTCATGAGTCTTCGATAAAAGGAGGAATAAGTGAGGCTAAAGAAGCCATCGTATCTGCAAATCAGTTTGTAGTGTGAGGAATAGCCTGGATAGTAAATTTATCGAAAGATTGAAGCTGAAAGAGAATGATATCACAATATTTTTGAAGGATATCATTTTTGCACTGATAGACACCAGTGACTTGATTAACGATGAGTTCAGAGTCACCGAAGATGTCGATATGGTGAGCACCGAGATTAATGGAATTTTGAAGACCTAAAATGAGAGCTTCATATTCAGCCATATTATTGGTACATTCAAAGTTAAGCTTGTGTGCGACAGGGATAGGTGCACCCCAAGGAGGAATCATGATGAAACCTGCACCTCCCCCTTGCTGACATTTGGACCCATCAAAGAAGAGTTTTACTTTAAATGGAGACAGACCAAAATCGATTTGTTAGATGTACTCATCTGGGAATTGAGCGAGGGGGACTTGAGTGTCTAGAAGAGGAGTATCAACTAATTGATCCGCAATGACCTGACCCTTGATAGATTTCTGTGAGATGAACTCGAGGTCAAACTCTGTCATGAGCATGAGCCAACGAGTGATACGATCATTGTGATAAGGTTTCACATGCATTGTCTTGAGTGGATTGACACTTGTAACAATGTAGGTTTTGTGATTAAGGAGGTAATGATGAAGTTTAGAAGTTGCGAAGAAGAGAGCACAACATAGTTTTTCAGCTTTGGAATAATGTTTCATACTCATGAAGAGTGCGACTGATATAATAGATAGCCTATTCTTTACCATTAGCATCCCGATGCAAGATCATGGCTCCCAGAGCATGGTCAGTCACAGAAATATAAAGATAGAATGGCTCCCCCTCGCGTGGAGGTGTAAGCACAGGTGGAGAAAGAAGATAAGCTTTGAGATCATCAAAGGCTTTTTGGCAACGCTCATCCCATTCAAAATGAACATTTTTACAGGAGATGATGAAAAGGTTGACAATGGTCCAAAAGCTATGAGATAAAATGACACACTAATTGAAGGCATCCTTGAAGACCACGAGCTACTTTAAGTTGAAGGGGAGGCATCTCAAGGATAGCCTTTATTTTTGTGGGATCGACTTCAATGCCCCTAATAGAAATGATAAATCCTAAGAGTTTACCAATGAGAACACCAAACATGCATTTAGATGGATTTAGGTGAAGAAAAAATGAATGAGTCTCTCAAAGAGAGGCACAAGGATGAGAAGATGATCCTGATGGCATTTGGACTTACCGAGGAGGTCATCAACGTAATCTTCTATAGTTTTGTGTAAGAGGTCATGGAAGATGTAGGTCATTGCACGTTGATAAGTTGCTCCTGCATTCTTAAGACCGAAGGGCATGACGCGATAACAAAAAGTCCCCCAAGGAGTTATGAAGGAAGTCTTATGTTGGTCCTCTGGTGTGATGAGAATTTGATTATACCCAGAGAAACCATCCATAAGAGAAAGCATCTCATGACCTGCAGTTAAATCCATGAGTTGGTCGATATTAGGTAGAGGAAAATCATCTTTCGGGAAAGCGAGATTAAGATCCCGAAAGTCGGTGTAAATTCAAATTTTCCCAGTAGCTTTGGTTACTGGTACTACATTTGAAACCCATTTTGGATAGTCAATGGGTTGGATGAAGTTAGCGAAAGCAAGCACTGCAACTCTTCTTTGACGAGGAGAGCTACACGAGGATGCATCTTACGTGTAGTTTTTGTTTAACTGGTTTGATGTCTAGAAGAGTAACGATATTGTGGACCACGATATTAGGATCGAGGCCTGGCATATCTTCATATGACCAAGCAAACACTTGGTGATGGTGGGAAAGAAAGGTGGTGAAGTCTCCTAACTCCTGTGGGTTAAGAGATTGGCCGACCTTAATGATGCGAGGGTCTTCAGAAGTCCCTATATTAAGGTCGACAATGGCTTTGTTGAGAAGCGTAGACGTGTCAAAAGGAATGGTTTTAGGAAGATAAGAATCCTCTGCCCCTAGATAGGTAAGGACAGAATCATCATCCACACAATGGATAGTATTGATAGTGGGAGAGTCATCTCCACTATTTTGGGGAAGACTAATGGTATGGAAGTGGATTTTCCATTAGTCTTATAGGTCAGTGGACCTAAGGAAATGGTATTGACTAAAAAAAGTTAGGCGGGATGGAAATGGTGTCATCCACATCAAGTGATGCTTCCGACTTGATGGGAGAAGATGGTTCCTCAATGGAAAGAGGCTCATCGAGAATGGTGACGGTGGCTTTCGAGAGAGGTTTGAACCCTAAACCAAATTTTTGATGTGGTTTAAGAGTTGGAATGGATGCGAGGTCATGCACACCCTGTTCATACTTTCCCAGGCCAAAGCCTTCCACACACATCGATATAGATAAGTTTTTGTGAATGTGGGATTCTATAGACAATCAAACCCTGCCGAATA
Organism: Taxus wallichiana var. yunnanensis; assembly: GCA_018340775.1. Lineage (NCBI taxonomy): Eukaryota > Viridiplantae > Streptophyta > Pinopsida > Cupressales > Taxaceae > Taxus > Taxus wallichiana. Next base: position 947,878,753 of record CM031235.1, read on the forward strand.
GGGTTTGGCCCTAGGAGGAGAATCCAGATGATAGTGAGGTGTATCAAGACCACCGTAGATGAAGTTAGTCTATTGATTGGGTAGACCAATGGTGACAATGCGGCCAAGATCTGGTTGATATTCAGGTTGTTTATCTGGCCTACCATACTCATTAGGTTTGAGATGGGCATCAAAAGAGAGAAGAGGAAGCTCTCCTAGTGAAAAAATGCTGCAACATTTCTTCCAGATTTTGTAGATCTGTAGTTTTGTTGCAGGTATGGAAGAGGATGAAGCCTCGTCAGGAGAACAAGTGTTCTCTTTGGAGGGGTAGACCTGTGGTCATGTCACATTGTGCAAATGGAAAGGGTCTCCTGGATGAGTATAGATTTTTCCCTCATACTGATATTTTATGCATCGATGGAGGGTTGATGGGACGCAGTGCATTGTATGAATCCAGGAGTGTCCGAGGATCATATTGTAGTGGAATTTCCCTTCAACAATGTAAAAAAATTTCGTGAAGTAGTTTCTTGCCTACCCGAATGGGCAGGACCACAATTCCTAAAGTAACTGCCAACTGATCGTTAAATGATCAAAGGGAAAAAGGTGGTGGTGACACTACGTTCTTTGGTAACTTAAGTTTCTCAAATGTGTGGGAGGAAATGACGTTGAGTGCAGCACCACTATCGATCATAGTGCATTTTAATGTAGTGTTATTGATTTGAACTGTGATAAAGAGAGGAGCCTCTAAATCCTCAGAAGAAAGGGGAGGAATTTCAGAATCCTCAAAGGAGATGGTGGTTGATGGTCTATTCAATCCAACAACCATCTTGAAAGGTTGGGGCTCATCTAAATTCACCGTGATATAGTGCATAATTATCAATCAGAGCTTGGCGATGCTAGGGAGATGATTGAATGAGGTCAAAAAGAGACATTTTGACCGAGCATGGGTGAGTTGTTTCATAACACTCTCCTCAACTGACACGAGAATCTGAGCCCGAGGTGAAGCACGAATAGAGACCCGAGGTCTCGGGGCTAATGAGGAAGGAGGAACTCCTTCGGGGGCGAAAATGATGACCCATGGTTGAGAGGCTGTAGAAGATGATGGATTATCATACTATTGTGCTCTAGTGGCGATACAATTGTGTTGATTTGAGAAGGTGGAAGATCATCCAGAGTGGTATCAATAGAATTAGAGGCCTGAGTAGACCGTTCAGGCTCAGATGTAGTTGGGATGATAGGAGACACTTGTTCCTCCTCTTCTTCCAATAGAAGATCACTTTCTTCCAAGAGGTTGTTAACGATAGATTGAAGGGCTTTACATCCCTCGGTGTCATGACCTGAGTGCGATGGTAAGCACAAATCAAATCAGAGTTGAACCATGAAGGTTTTACTCCTTTGGGATTATAGGGTTTGATCGAGGAAGAGATATAGATGAAGATTGATAAGTTGGTGAAGGATTTCAGTATAGAATCCGGTAGATGAAGATGAGGACAAGATGATGAAGAAGGCACCTCTTTAGCCTTAACAGATTGCCGAGGTAAAAGAACCTACATATCTAGGTTTGATAGTCTTTTTAGAGACTATTTTTTTTTTTGGACATTGGGAGAAGTGGCCTTAGGTGCTTGAGATGGAAGCAAGTGAGGCAAGATTGATTTTGGTGGAGGAGGAGCTCCTAAGATAGATTTTGAAGATGATGAAGACATGACAAGTTTTTTGGTCCTTGGAGATGAAGAAGGCTATTTGGCTGCAACAGATGATGATTTAGATAAGACTAATTTAGATGGGGAGGAGCTCCCAAAATAGATTTGATAGGAGGCACAAAGGGTGCCTTGGCTTTTGGTGATGAAGATGATGGTTCTATATAAAAGGTGACGCCCTTTCCAATAGGTAAATCCACTTTACGAGGCACCGTGAAGATGGTGTTGTAGAAGAAGACACCTTTTCAAAGGGATAAATCCAATCTTTTATGAGGTGCGTAGAGAGGGATTTTTGAGGGAAAGCACCAAGAGTTTTGATGGTCCGAAATATTGGTTTTCCCTTTTCAGGATGGTGACAACTTCGACCACATAAGGTGATTGTAACCATTTTGAGAGGAAGTAAAGGAGATGATACGATGATGTAACCCTAGGCTTAAACTCCAATTGTTTATGTCTGAGTCCAGGAGTTAGAAGTATAGGTGTCGATGTTATCTCTTTAGATGTTTCCTTAATAGGCAAGGAAGCACTGATGGTGGAAGAGATAGGTAATGAAGAAGTTGTCTCTTGTGAGGAGGGTACTTCAGATGTAGTAATTGTGGGTGTAATTATTGTAGGAAAAGAGATAGGAAGGGTTAAGATCGAGGATGCTTCCAAGGCATAGAAGTTGGTATAACTATGGGTACATTAACCAAAGGCATGGTCATGGAAAAAAATGGGAGCGACAGAAGTAGAAGTATCCATAGTGGGAATTTGAAGGGATGTAAATGACTCAAGCATCGAAAGAATATCTGATGACGAGACAGATGAAGATGACACTATCTCAGGTATAGGTGGAAGATCAGATGGTGAGGTAGAGGGAGATGACTCTATTTCTAATAAAGGAAGACTCGAAGATGGACCATCTGAGGATGGTGGATCTCAGAATTTGAAGGAGCGGAGGAGAGTCCCGATTCAGTCAACGCGTTTGTGGATGATTCCAAGTTAGAAGAAGAATCATTAGTAGAAATGAAGCTGATAGTATGAGTGTTTGGTTTTTGAGACCCTAAGCGTCATTGTTTGGGGAATGATTTGGAAAAGGCTATTTAAAAACATCAAGCACTTGATTTGGGGGAGCATTTGGGTTATCCAGAATGAGCTCGCCTTTATCAATGAATTTTTGGATGAAGTTTTTTGAAGGTCTGACATCATTCAATGTCATGGCCTTTGCTTCTATGATAATGACAAAAGTCATTTTCCCTATACCAAAATGGTCATTCTTGGCTCTCATCAAAATTCTAATAGGAGGAAGTTCGATCATGTGAACTTCCAACATTTTTTCTAAGATAGAAGCATATGATTCCCCCAACAAAGTAAAAGATCGAGATGACGAGGGTCCTTTTCGAGAAGATGAAGAGTCTCTCCGAGGTGTTTGATTAGAAGTGTTATCAGATCATGATGTTTTTAATACGATAGCGTTTGTGGACCCCTGATTCTTGTCTTTGTTAGAAGTGAAGGGTTTGATTTTGTAAACCGAGAAAAATCTGGTTTAGACTTAGAACGAAGTTTTAGCTTCCCTTGTTCAACAACATGGGACTCAAGTTTGCATGCCATCGTAAAGGCTTCTTCAAATGTATGAAAGGTTTGAATCCTTAAAGTGGAAGAAATATGATTAGCACAAGATCGAGTAAACAACTTGATTTACTGAGATTGAGGGAGGGAAAAAGACAATTGATTTATTATTCCTCTCCAATGAGTGACAAAGTCTCATAATAGACTCGTCATCAAATTGATGAATGTTATAAAGATTTGTAATCAAGATCTTATGTGTGATGTTTATTGAGAAACTTTCAACAAACATCCGAGCTAATTAAGAGAAAGAAAACAGAGAGTGTTGGGGTATGTTATTATACCAATCTAAAGCGGGCCCTACTAAAGACATAGGAAAGGTACGGAGCATAAGCTCCTGATCCTGACTATAAGGTAGCAAGCATGCTTGAATGCTCTCAGTGTTTATTGAGGATCCTCCCGGACTATGAAATTTTGAGAACTTAGAAGTTCCCATTAGGGAGGATAAGGCTTAAAACCACCGATGGATGAATCGGTTCATTACATACTTCTTCAAAAGAGTATGAAGGGCGAGCCCCTTTGGTGGAGGCTTCTAGGTCTGTGATTTTCTTGAAAATAAGTTGGACAACATCAGATTGAGGAGGGGGCATGTTGGTATGTCCCGTATAAGAAGCGAATGGTATGTTCTCATTGAGGCATTAATGGGGATTCATCTTCTATTAACAGGATGATAAGAGGAATAACTAGGCATTAGGTGATGCCTGGTGTGGTATTTTTGTGAAGGAGCCCAGTATATAACAGGCAGTGAGATGACAAGTGGTTGAGAGAAAGGTGGTTGAATGAAAGATGGAGCCTATGATTGGTGGGTTCCTACACTTTCCGACTGAATCGGAATGGATTGAGGAATGTGGGTGTTGATTTGATTTGATATGGTGGGGAAAAAACTCTGAATGAGGATTTTGACTACCGATTAGTTATTAGGGGTGCCATGCCAAAGGATGGGTAAAGGTCACTATCACTGGAGCATTAGAAGAAAGACCAGCTAGAGGATGAGAAGGAGGAACCGACTGACTCGTAGGAGGGGGTTGATTCACAGAGAGATACTGACCCTGAGATGCAATAGATGGCATAGAAGAATTAACAACAATTTGTGGGAGTGTGGATGCACTCATCATAGCTAAGAAGAGGGCCTCTCAAAAGTAGGCTGTGGGGTAGCCGAGGTAGCCATGTGGCACTAGGGATAGGCAAGGTCATTTGAGAACCAGTCGACATGGTCGGTGGAAGAGAAAAAGGAGGCATAGATGCACCACCTTCTTTCATGGTTCGAGGTGAGAAAAAGCATGCTAACTAGCTCTATAAAATCCTAGGATGGCTCATGAGAATAATCATAAACTTGTTGATCGGTGGTCCCTGATCAGATATGTGAGTAGATTTATGCACTAGGTAGTCCATAAGGGCTACTGGGTTGTGGTCAAGGAGTGCCTAAAATTCAAGATCTCCACGAGGAACATACTCTATATCAGAAGCAGATGACACCTCTGAAGGACTAGGGGAAGCTGGTCATGATGGGATCACTTTAGGATGATAGAAAGGATTATATGACCAAGATGGGGAACCAACTAACAAATGGTCCCGAAGAAGACCCGAGGGGTACCGAAACATCCACATTAGCGGTGGTCTCGGATGAAGAAGAGGCCAGTTGAGCCATTTTTCTAGATTGTGACCGGTGATGACCATCATAAACAAGCAAAAACATAGAAAAGATTGACCTAACTGATGCACAGACAATTCAAGCAGCGTAGGTGATTATCTCTTTTAAATTTTCATGCCTTTTAAGAAAGAAAATGTTTGGGAAGGTTTTTAGAATGGGGACTACTCAATTGGCCAAACTAAGGATGGTTTGGGGAATGTTTTGGTGAGGAGTCCCGAAGGCACTTCAGTAAAAGACTGGTACGTGGCTTGATATAGGGGCCTACCCCTACACTTCACACACCTGCGATAAGGGAGTCGGGTGCTTTGCCAATATATACCAAAACTTCCGTGAATTTATAGTGCGGCCCGAGTACCGCGTAGGCTCTTCCTCTTGGATGTCACTTCCAAGTAGGTGAGGCCAGGGAAGGAGTTTTTGTTTAAATGCTTTATACCTAGTGATTTTGGCTTTGTGTGCAAGGGTGAAAAATAAAAATCAAATAGTGTCACTACCGATTTTGATCAATTTTCAACCTATTTAGAAAACTAGGTGAAGAACATACAACAGAAATGAAAAGAAAAAGTTCTTTTTAAGCACTAAAAATGAAGTGTTTGATTTCGATGAAGACAAGTCAAACAAGTTCTTTCCCAATGTGATTAATTATTTTTAAGAACCAAAACCAAAGTGTTTGAGTGTGATAAAAACAAACAAACAAGTTCTTTTTAAGTTCTTAAAAAGAAGAAAACACCGTAAAAGAGAAATACCTGTAGATTTAGCTCTCCAAGGTGTGTGGACTTCAAAAAGCACGTTGTTGAGCTCTTCCCTCAAACAATCCCATGAACAAGCAAAGTTCTCTATAAGAAAAGGTTAAGCAAACACGCAAACAAATCCAAAAGATATATCCAGATAACTAGATACTAGTAGAAGAGAAATTTCTATTTAAGAAACTAGAAAACTTTCAAGAAAATGACAATTTTACACAAAGAGATAAATCAAAAAGCAGCTTTGAAATCAAATGAAAGATTTACTAATCTTAGAAATAGAAATGGGAATCTAGATATGCAAGAAAGAAATAATTTTGATTTTGTAAATTATAAACGAAAGAAACAAGACCAAAATAAAGAAAGGAAATGCTTAAGGAAAACTAATGAAAATTAGTGAAGAAAAAGAACAAAAGCTCAAAACTAGAAAAGAAATGAACTTACCAATAGGGGACTTTGGTCAAGTCCCACCGGTGTGCCAGAATGTAGATCAAGAATTTCCATGCTTGTTACCTGTCCAAGTTAATGCACCAAACTAAACACAAAAACCCTAAAAAACTCAAATGAAATCGATACCTGATAGATTGGATAAGATCCGAAGACGTAGATGGAGAGAATGCCGATGGAGACAAGATGAGCACACACAAACAATCCCGAAAAAGTAGATCCAAGAAACTTATGATGCACAAATCCTTGACAAAAAAAGATGACGTTAGACGATATATGGGTGAACTACCTGAAAGTGGGTCCAGGAAGCAATGAGCTTCCTCGGTGGATGTCAGTTCATGTTTTCAATCAAGAATAAAGACATACATGATAAAAGATGTAAGAAAATATTTAGGTTTTCTGATTAAAAATAGTAGACAGAATGTAAAAACGTAGTAGAAACTAAAAGAAAGTAGGAAACTGTAAAAACAAAGCTGAAATTGTGTTACCTAAATTCTATACCTTTCTGCAGATCGATGGTGGTGTTGATTAGATAGTGATCGCATCGATTGTTTGGGTCAATAGTGGCATCGATTGTTTGGGGTTGGCATCGATTAGGTAGTGATCGGAATTGATTGGACACACAGTAAACAAAAGGCCAAAGAGTAAAAGAAGAAAGTAAACTAAGCTAAAATGGATTAAATGTAAGCCAGATTACTTGAAGATTGATCAAGAAAGTAGAGATTGAAGATGGAAAAAGGGATCCGAGGTAGAAATTGATGGATTCTAACCCAGAAACTGAAGAAAGGCCCGATCCGTGCCGATTTGGATAAACCGGCATTGATTAAAGACTAATCGATTCGACCGGACTGGATCGGTGTTGATCGAAAGGAAATTACAGAAACTAACAAAGAGGAATACCTGAAAAATGCTTGATTGATGATTGATGATGACCAGGGTGAGCTGTGGAGACCCAAGAGCTATAGACACACGAGACAGAGTAACAATGCACCTCTCAGGGATTAAACTACACAAAACTCACTCTCTTCCTCTGATAATCTCTTTAATCACTTAGACAAAAGTAATCTCTAGGCAACTAGCTCTTGAATCTAACTAGAGAGGATCTCAGGTCATAAATTTATAATCGGCGCCGCTCCAAATAAAATCGGCCTTTCTTAAAAAATGGCGCCCGATCGGGAACACACTCCCAAAGTGGCGAAAAGGAAATGAATTAGAAGGATAATAATATTATCCCTTCAACTCAAATACGTAAAAATCCCACTTTGCATGGTTTTAGGGGGAGGAGAAATAGGTGGGATGGATGGATAAAAATGATACGGGAGGTTGGGAATTGATATGGGGTAGATAAGTAGTTGAAATAAATGTAAAGATAGAATTACATGGTTAATGTTTAATTAACCATGGATGAAATATAATGGGGTGGAGAAAACTTAGGATAGGCCTTTAAATTATATATTTAAGTAATACCCTAAGGATTGTTAGAAATTGATTTGCGGATAGCTCAATATCCCCTTTTCTTCAAGTTTCTCATCTTCTCTGGACACTTTTCTCTCTATTTTTCTTCTTTTTCGATATTTGATCGAGTTTCTTCAATCAGCCCATCGGCTCAAGGGGGCATTCGTCATCCTTTGTCCTATTAATTTTTCTTCTACCCCTTCATTTTTTTCTACTTGCTTGTGTTTGTCTACTTTCTTTGAAGTGATGTCGCTTACGTCCCCTCAAAGAGGGAAAATGTAAACACCTGTAGTTTGATCAATACACTATTATTTATAATGGTGCACTAACACTCCTTCCCTTTGCAAATTGACAACACACCACCAATTGGACCTATCTAAATTCCTCCTTACGACACCCTTTTTGTTGTTCTTCCTCTTATAAACCATTTAAACAGGTTGTTATAGCCTCGTTCTAACTACATTAGTTTCTTATTCTCTTCTAGCTTGCTTTTATTAGCTTCCTGGAAGGTCAATCCACTTTGTTGGATTGATTAAGCCCTTTAGAACCCTTCTAGAACCCTAATTACTCTCTAAGAGAGATTAATTAATGTAACGTGGGTTAATTACCCTAAACATAGTCAAATCACACTTTGACTTGCTAAAAGTGCTTTTTGGACTTTAGCCTTTGTCCCACATGCACCCAATTCTCCCTTTTCTTCCAAACCAAAAACTATAAATAGGGCTATACCCCTCCCTCATTTCCTAAGAATTATCTCTTCTTCCTAGCACAAATTATAGCAATTTGTTTAGGCTTTAGTTTGTATTTCATCTTCTTTCATTTGAGCTAAAAGCATTTAATCTTGTATTTCATAGCATTAACATGGAGTAAAAGGGAAGATCCATTAGCCTTGAAGCCATTAATGGGAAGATCTCTTTCTCTTAAACACATAAATTGAATGCTTATATCCTCTTAGGTTCATTATTTCAAGCTTTCAAAGAATAGAGATTAACTTCATTTGCTTAGTTTCCATGTTTATTTCAAATTAATGTATGCAAAGAAGAGAACCTTGCTCATTTCCTATCACATGGTCTATTGATCAGATTGTTGAAAGCCTTTCACGTTTCTTTAGAGATTCTTACCCCAAATCCATGGCTTTTACAACTTTTCATTGAACACACCCACTACCTACAAAATGAAGAGAAGACTCAAGTGCAGATAAATAAAATATCAAAAAATAAACACTAAATTAAAATGACAAGAGGACTTACCATTTACGTGGGGATATAAAGATATACCGATGCTAGTGCTCCATCTCTGTGAACATATGCACTCAAAACAAAGTTATAACAACACACACACACACACATATATAAACAAACTCATTTTCAAATTCATTTATGCATATCAACTTGGTGATTTTTGAGCTCTGGGCCCATGGTGACCGTTTTCGTCGAGAGAATAGTCAAAATGTTCATTGTGATATCATTATCATACCTTCATAAGTAGAAGATCAACTGCGCGGTCTAAGGTTGGTTTTTCTCACTTTTGCGTTTTTAAACCTAAAATGTAAAAATGTTGAAAATTTTACCTAGGAGGGGTCATTTTTAAATTTCTTATTTTAAATGAGTCTCTAGGGGGGACTCATAAGGCAGTCTTTTATTTCATCTAAAATGGTCTTTTTGTGTTTTTGGGCATTTTCTAGGGTTACAGAGCCCATTTGGTGAATCGATCCAGGGACCGCCGCCTTGAGCGGGCGGAGGTTCTAAATAGAATGACCAAAACCTATGCTTAACTTGATTTTTTTGAATTTTGATGTTTTGTCATGTTTTGTTGAGCTTACTTCTTGAAATATATTACTAACTTGCTCTTTTTCTATGTTTTGGTGGATGCAAAGGAGGAATACATCTATTGGATTCATGAGAGGGAATGTGATTGGCTCCCAGAGATTTTGGACCAGTTGACTCAGGATGAGACAGATACCCTCCAGAGAGCAAGGATATGGAGGATTGCATAGGTGCCTCATGTTACTCCTATGAGTCACATATTGTGTGACTTATTTTCTACTAGGATGCAAACCAGAACACTTTCCGGTTACTAGGTACCGGGGTGAATGGAACATCACCCTCGTGGATGTATACCGTATTCTTGGAATTTTGATTCTCGGGAGGATACTGACCTTGGAGACAACATGATCTAGGTATTAGATGACTCAGTGGGCCACTTACATGGGGGATGTCATTGTATCATTTGGTTTGAAGAAGGGAATAAAGGTCGATCTATTTCAATACTCCTATTCCCATCATTCACAAAGCTATCATGGGTATCTTGGCCTCGTGGTTGATTGGGGAAAAGGGAGGTGACACTCTTCTTTATTGTTGGGCTCCCATTATCACACAAATTGAGGGACATGTCCACATCTATGCTTGGGAATAAACATCCTTGGGACCACCTACCATGATCTATATAAGGTTATCAGGTTACAGGGATAGTCATTGAGCCATCCCACGCTAGTCATGAGATGGGTATATGAGCGTATTACCCCTTATGGGAGGGGAATATCTAGTGTAGGACCCAGGGGATGTTTGGGTAGCTAGGTGAATAATGATGTCAGTTCTTTAGACACCACATCAACCAGTGGCTTCTTTGACTATAACAAACATGGTTGTCACACCCTACCAAGATATGGTAGGGTTATGGGAGCAAGAGGTGACCACAGTGGTAGATTTCTCCACTTCTGGTTAGTTGGTTAACAAGTCAGGGAGGGTTGAGATCCACCCATTTGACCAGGTTCCTTAGTAGTTTGGCCTTCCCTACATTGACATGCTTCCTCTGTGGCACCTATATATAGGACCATTCAAGAGGCCCGAAGGGCCTAGAGGAGATCCTAACTGACAATGGTTACTCCAGGGGTGCCCATTAAAGTTAGGTAGGTGGCTTGTGCTCGACGGGAAGCTAGTTTCTGTCAAGCACCCCTACTCCAGATTGAGGCCACTTCTGCTTCCAATGGAGAGGAGGATGAGCCCATTGACGTAGAATCCAACTTTGAGGATTACAAAGGGGGTGAGGCGAGGAGTCGATTGGAGAGGGAAAAACGATGAGGGGTTAGGTGGTGAGGCTGGCAGGACAACTCACATGGAAGTGGAGGAGAGCAACCTTGAGTGGCATGAAACTTAGGATATATTGAGAGTGGAGTGGGAGGAGGCAAGCACGGAGAGAGAGACCTTGGTCTTGGAGGGACTACTTCCTCAAGACAAAGAGGGAGATGATGAGTCTGTGATAGGACAACATCTTACCCCTAGCTTTAACGAGGCCTCATAGCCACCACCGGCGTAGTAATAACCACTAACCCTACTTGGATGCCTGGATATTTGTGTATGTTGATACTCTTTTCTTGAGGTTGTTAGTGGGAAATGTTAGTTGCTATTTCTTTTTATTTTTTTGATTTTCTAACCCGTCGTTTATTATTCTATTCTTGTCTGCAGCGACTGCATAGAAGTGGTGAGAGCTTATTCGACGGGTGTGCATGGACACCCTATTGGTCCCCTCGATGAAGACCCAGAGCCAAATTGGTGAGGATTCGGGCTAACCACTAGCAGTCGGTAGACACATTGATGTGTTTACACCCATCTGGAGGGAAGCAGAGGTGATGACCTCTCTTCATACTCAGGTGGTTGGGTATGCGGTAGTTGAGTGATTGATGAGGCGAGTCACTCTCGTAGCGAGACCATGGCTAGTGGTCGCCACCATGAGAACTCACACCATTCATTTCATTCTCATCACCGTATCCATTGTAGGAATCATGGGTGTGGCCATGCACCATCTGATGGATCCCATAGGGATTGACAGAAATTGGGAATTTTATTGCTTTGTTGCCATTTTTTCAAGCATTATATGATTTTTTTGTATATTTTGGGCTCATTGCAAGCATTTTGACCACACCTAGCACATGATGACATTGTATACAAACTTGATTTATTATGATATATACATAATCTTCTTTTTGGTTTGGTAATTCATTGTATCTGAGTTGAATTCCTCTTGGATCACTTCACATGTGTACTCTAGATGTTTAGAACTTCCTTTTTAAATGATTTTCAGAATGTATGCAGTGGATATGAATGCTAACAAAATGATTTTTTTGTAATGTTGATATATGATAATGCAATCACATTGTAATGTTGAACTTTAGTTTCTCTAAGAAAATTTTGGTACTTTGTATTGTTTTGGAAAAACATGGCGAAAGAGTGATATGATAAGTGAATGAAATTTCCTCGCTCCTAACTCCACGCAACTAGTAAGATGCGAGGGCTCAACACCAAGATCCAAAAAGGGCACAAGTTATGGAAATTTGTTGAATAGTAATGATGAGATAAAGAAAAGGATTTGATAAAACCAAATTAAGACACTATAACCTCACTCTACTCAATTTTGCTTCATAGTTTATTATGTGAATTGTTTTCCAGTTTATCTAGACTTAATTCCGTAGATGGCCACTTGGTTGAAAAAATCAGGTTTTAAGGTTTTAAACTCTTTTGGAATTTTGGACATCTAATTCATTTTGTTTTGATTTATAATTTCAAAATATTTGAATGAATTATTTTTACTTTCAATTTTATCAAAGTGACCCCCTACACCTTGCCCCATGCTACGGTAGGAAGTATGGGCTCATCACCATGGACAAAGTATAGGTGAGTAAGGGCACTTCTCTCCTTTCCCAACCCTACATCACTAGTAAAGATGCGGGCTCAACACCGAAGGTTGGTAGGGAAAAGAAATGTGTAAAATGAAAATTTTACTGTGGATTTGCATGTGACTTATTTATCTAGGCAAAATTTATAGAATGTTCTTATTTCCAAAGAGATATATATGGGATAGATGTGACAACTGTGAGGCTTCTAGAGACATACTATAGGCAAAGACAATGTACAATAGAAAAGTGACATGCGAGCATGAGAATCTACAAGTAGCCCTTCTTCGTACCCGACCTCCCGAGACAGTGATGGAAATGGAAAATATGTGGATATAGAAAAAATAGTTGGGAAATCTTATATTCTCAATACGTAATAATGGGATCTGTGAATCTAAGGAAAATAAAGCTCTCCTAACTTTGAATTGGTGTAATGGATCATTCAATATAATAGCTTCTCGGAGGCTCCATTAATGTCAAGCTCTAGCGAGATCCTATCTATTAGCATTTGTTGGATACGTGGAAAGTGTCCCGTAAGTGCTTCGTGTATATTTCCAAGCAAGGTCATGGAAGATGGTAATGAGAGGTGTAGTGGATTTGTAGGAAACTATAGGTGGTTTTCTGGTCTAGCCCATAAAATATTAGCTTGATTAGCTTCTATGTTTAATACGGAAAATTGTGTTATGATATCTGGAGGGAGTGGTGAGGATCTAAATACCGGCGTGCATAAAGCGGTGTCAATACTTAAGCGACTAGCGGGTCCGTTGAGTTATGGGACTTGGGGATCACAACCACAAGTTCATGGTTGTTGTGGAACTATTATGTTCATGTGAAGAATCAATCTCTTCTTCTGACTATCCAATGGTCATAAGCCTTTTCAACTTCTATGTTTAATATCAGGAGTTGTGCAATCTTCTCAGAATACCTTACGGGTGTTATGGAAACTTGTATACGTAAGCCTATGTTTATGTCGATGAGAAGGTCTCCTGTATTTGGCTGTAGAATTTATGGATCACAACCAAATATTTGTTCTCTTTTAGGTTCTTGTATGGTCATGCGGATATCCTATCAAGGCAATCTATATTTGGGTTGACTCGACCAGAATGTGTATGCTTTTCCATCTTCAATATTCAATTGTCTCAATTGTTCACTAACTAACTGCTGTGGGTTTATTTTCATTTGAAAAACCTAAATCCTAAGCCCTTGATCTATATTTGTTAATTTTGTGAAGAGATTTGGATGAGGTATTACCGGTTCGAATACGTAATCCCTGGGCTCTCTGGGTCCCATAATTTTCATGCAAGAGATAATCAAACTTTAACTAAAACAAGTAAACTAACTATGAAAGATATATCTACACTATGCTTATATTCCTTTTATTTTTTTGTATTTTCAATGATGCGTATTTGAACAAAATTTAAAGAGCATCTATTTTAATATATTCAGATAATGAACAATTAATCTAATAATAGAATTAAAACAAGCAAGTTATCCTGATGTAGCTATTTGCCTGTGCACTTGTGAATTTATCCTAAATATTTAAATAACTAATTTAATCGGAAGACCTTCAATATTACCTCAGAAGTGAGGAATAAATCACAACTTCTCAGAAGCTATCATTCCCCACAGCTTCCCTGGTAATACTGAAAGCGAGCTTAACTAAAATAAAATGATTTGCTACTCTATTTGATATATTGTAACTACAAATTTGATAGTTCAAACCTAGAGTTTTACAGAACAGTGGTAAATCCAGTTGTGTCGTGACTTGTCCCCTCAGTGTGATCTCTTTGTTCCTTCATGTTCTCATGAATCCAGAAAAGTTTGAATGTGATAGCGTCAGTAGAAGAAGATACTCAAATAATGGCAGCTTTGGATATAAACCAAATAAAATGCAAGTAAGAGAGGGATAGTGCAAGTGAACAGAGCTTGACTATGTAATTCCTAGCAAGATTTATTGCGGGGATACAATGTAAATATCTTGAGAATTAGGATCTGTTTCTTGTAACAAAAAAACAACCTACAACTCTAAGATTACAAAATGAACTTTAATCTAGAATGAAACTATCTTATGCTAAAGCCAATTGAATGTGTAGGATAGCAATGGAGAAAAATGAAAGTGTGAGGATCGATGATTTTTAAATTAGAAAGGAATAAAGGAGCCTTGAATTGAGAGGCTGAGAATTCATACAAAATCTAAACCTATTGAAACTTGTGGAAGAACTTCAAAACACACTTTGAATAATAATTCATAGAGGAGAGGGCCATTTGCTTGTAAACAAGCTTGATATTTATAGCATTTGGATTTACCAGGATGGTATTTTGAATGAGATATTTTATCATAAACAAAGAGAAATCACTATTTACCAGGCGACTAAAACATAAATACAAGCAAGAGTGCTTGAAGAATGCGAGTGCCACTTGAATTTTTAACGTTGACAAAAGCATCGGAAAGTTTTGGAAAATGCGCACAGGGACCGCCACCCTATGCAAGGCGGCGATTCTCGGACCACTACCTTGTCACAGGCGGTAGTCATGGGACCGCCACCCAAGCGAGGCAGCGGTCCTAAAACTAAAGACCAAAATGAAAGCAAAGAATGGAATGGGAGTCGAAACAAAGCATGCGGAGAATTTGGATAAGGCATTATAAGATACAAATGTATACTCGGTGAGATTTTCTAGATTCTGAACACCTTGCAAAGAGATCTGAATCATCATTGGGGTTTTTGTAACCTCTCTCTAGTAGTACAATACCTACATTTTGGGTACATACATATTTCCCCCTCGAAGAAGCATTTTAGCCATGAAGAGGAATAAAATGGTGAGTCAAGTATGGCTGTCCCAAAATGGGGAGTTAAACTATACCTAACATATCCGTGTGTCGCAATGTCACCATCCAAATTCTGCTATCTACAAAATGAAAAGAGGACTCAAGTGCGAGACAGGATAAAGAAATCAAAAATAAACACTAAATTAAAATTAAATGAGGACTTACCATTTGTGCGGGGATGAGAACTTACCTTTGTCGGTGCTCGACTCTGCGAAAAGAACATTCAAAACAAGTTAAAATATTATATATATATATATATATATATATATATATATCAAACAAGCTCATTTTCCTATTCATTTACGCATTTTGATTTGGCAATTTTTGAGCTCTGGGACCCATGGTAACCATTTTTAACAAGAGTCAGATCAAAGCGTTCGTTGCGAGATCATGATCATTCCTTCGAGAGTAGGACATCGACTGTGAAGTCTCGGTTAGTTTTTCTCAAATTATTTTTTTAAACCTAAAATGTAAAAATGTTGGAATCTTTGTCTTAGGGGTTATTTTCAAAAATCTTAGTGTTAAATGAGTCTCTGGGGCACCCATAGGGTAGGTCTTTATTTCAGTTAAAATGGTGCATTTTGCTTATTTTTAGGCATTTTTAGGGGTTAATAGGTGCAAGGTGAATCGGCACGGGACCACCACCATGCACAAAGCGGCGGTCATGGGACCACCGCCCAAGAGAGTGGTGCTTACAGGGGCTGCCACCCTTGGATGGCGGTGGTCACGGAACCACCACTTTGCCTGAGTGGGCGATTGAAGACAGAAGGCTAAAATAGATGCCTTGGTTAAATGTCTTTACATTTTTGATATTTTGCTATGTTTTTGATGAGTTTATCTATGGTGTTATGTTGTTAACTTGATATTTTTGTGTTTTGGGTGGATGTAGAAGAAGGAGGAGTATATTAGATGGAGCAGAGAGAGGGAGTGTGATTGGCTCTGACATTGTTGGATATGTTAACCTGAGCGAGAGAGAGACACTTTGTAGAGGGCTGGTATTTTGAGGATCTCTTCAGTCCCTCATGTTGCTCCTGCTAGTCACATATTATGTGACTTGTTCTCGTATTGGGATGCAGATCAGAACACTTTCCAATTTCAGTGTTAGGGATGAGTGGACTATCAACTTTGGAGGATGTTTATCGCATATTGGGGTTCTGATTCTTGGGAGGCGGATGTCTCTTAAGACAAAAGGATCCGAGATCTTAGATGGTTCGATGGGCCACCTATATAGGAGATGTTGTTGTCTCCTTGGTTCTAAGAAGGGGTGAAGGTCCGATCTATTGCTGCCTCTCCTATCCTTGTGATCCGCAAGGCTATTATGGGTATCTTGGCCTCACAGTTGATTGGGGATAAGGAAGGGATACTCTCTTATCTTTGCTAGGCTCCCATTATTACCTGATTGAGGCCCATGGCTATACTTATGCTTGGGGAGTAGATATTCTTGGGACCACATACCATGACTTATATAGGGTGGTCAGGTTACGGGGCGATCCTTGATTCACCCCACTCTAGTTATGAGTGGGGTGTATGGCGCTGTCGTCCCTTATGGAAGGGGTGTACTAGTAGAGGATTCGGGGGGCTTTGTTAGAAAAGTGAGGTGGACAGGGATGACAGTGCTCATGACGCCACATCATCCAGTGGCTTCATTGACTACCATAGATATGGAGGCCACTCCTTATCGAGCCATGACATGAGTATGGGGAGAGGAGACACTTACATTGATCACCTACTCTACTACAGTCGAGTTAGTAGATATGGTAGAGAGAGTGGAGGTCCATCCATTTGATTGAGTCCCTTAGTAGTTTGGTCTCCCCTTGTTGATATGCTTCCTCCGGTGGGGGTAGTATACGGGACTATTCATGAGGCTCGGGAGGCCCTGGGAGATCGGGGTTGGACCATGGTTACTCCTGGAGTTCCTATCATGGTTAGGCGGGTGGTTCGGGCTCGAGGGCATCCGGTGCTCCTCGAGAACCTTTACTTTAGATCGGAGCTGCTCCTACTTTCACTTTGGGAGGATGAGCCCGTTGATGTGGAATAAGACTCAGGAGTTCACGGGAGGAGAGATAGAGGAGGAGACGGTGGGAGGCAAGACCGGTGGGACAACCGAGAGGATGAGATTGATTAAGAGTGCCATGATACTCAAGATATCCCGAGAACTAAGAGGGCGGAGGAGAGCATAAAGAAGATGAGCACTGATCTCAAAGGAGTTGCCTTCTTAGGACATCGGGAGAGATGATGAGTCCGTGCTTGGGGCGTCATTTCTTTCCTAATTTGGGGGAGGTTCCGTAGTTCGCAGCAACGTTAGTAATAAGTGTAGATCCTAGAGACCCTACCTGGATGCCTAGAGATCTGAGTGAGTTACTACTCTTTTCTCGATTTTGTTTTAGCTAGAAATGTTTAGTTGATATTTCCCTTTTGTTGTTTCGTTTGTTTTTGACTTTATTTTTGGTGATTTTCTAACTTGTTATTTCTCTCTTTTTATTTGCAGTGACTGCTGAGGGATGGCAAGACTTGATTCACCGAGTGTGTGTGGACACCTTGTTGCTCCCCTCGGAGAGTACTCAGCCGAGCTTCTTGCGAGGATGTTGGAGAGCCTTCGTGGTTGGTAGACATCTTTTGATGTGTTTGCCCCTATCTGGAAGGTGGTAAAGTTAGTGACCTCCTTTGTCTTTGAGAAGGTAGTTTGGATATAGGATTATTGAGCATCTGATGAGGTGGAGTCATTCTCGTAGTGAGACCACAGCCAGTGGTCATGATCATGAGCACTCAATTCACTCGAGTAATCATAGTAGGAGTCCTAGACGTGATTGTGCACCCTCCAAGGGATCCCACAGGGATTGAGGGGCCATTTGGTCACTTTGTAGTGATTTTGTTGGATGTTTATAAGAGTTTTTTTGTATTTTTCGGGCTCATTGACCATTTTGACCAAGCCTAGTGCATGATGGTATTGTATGTATTCTTATATATATATATATATATATATATATATATATATATATATATATATATTTTTGGATCTAGATCTTCTTTATATCTAGAATTTTGTGATTTGTTTCCCATGTGTATACTAGACATTTTCGAATCTTTGTTTTTATATGCTTTTCAAAATGTATGCAATGGATGACAAGTGATAACAAATATTGAATAGAATGTTTCTCTTTTATTTGTTTTTGTAATGCTTTGATATGTGATGATGCAAACATACTTTGTAATCTTGAACTTTTGGCTTCTTTGGGCAATGTTTGTTTCTTCTTCTTGTTTTGGAAAAATGTGATGAATATATAGTGATAATGAGATGTAATTTCCCCACTCCTAACTCCACACAACTAGTAAGATGCGAGGATCAACACCAAGAGTTGGGAAGGCGTAAATTCTATGAGTTTGACTGAATAGAAATGATGAGAGAAAGACAAGTTATTTATAGAAATCAAATTCAAACCTGCGTACTTACTCCTACTCGAAACTACTACATAGTTCGAATGCGACTTAGTTTCTAGTTTATCTAGACTTAGATCCATGGATGACAACTTGGTTGAAAAAAATTGGTTTTAAGGATTTGATCTGTTTGGAATTTGGATACCTAATTTCACTTAACACATTTACTTTGCATTTTTTTAAATTCTAAGATTCATGATTTGCGTGAATGGACCCCCTACGCCCTATCTCATGCTACTGGTAGGAAGCATGGGCTCATCACTGAAGGTAGGACATAGGTGAGTAAGGGCACTTCTTTCCTTTCTTAACCTCGTATCACTAGTAAGAGATGTGGGCTCATCACCGAAGGTTGGTGAGGCAAATAAGTGTGTATAAATTAAATTTTCTATTTTGTTTAGTATTTTGATTTAATTTAACATTTCTAATTTGTGATTTTGGAGTATCCTTGTTTTCAAAGAGATGTAAGAAGGATAGATGTGACACCAAGAAGATTAAGAACAAATTGTAGGTAAGAAAAATTTAACCTAGTAGAAAAGAATGAGTATGACCAAGTATGTAGGCCTTGGTATGGTTTTTGTCAAGACTTTGTCTATTAAATTGATGAAATGATTTTGAAACTATTTGATGATATTATGAAAATTGGAGAGATATGATTTGAATGCTTTTATCAATATTTTGAAACTTATAATGAATTTCTTAAGAATGAGTTCCTTGACCACAAAATTTATGAAATGAGTGAACAAAATGAAACAACTAAGTGACTAATGCAATGTAGGTAGATATAATATACAAATGGTGACGTTGATGACCTATGCATAAAACTGTTTAAGATGTAAGGAATTGATAGTTTCATTGAATTCCTCACCTTCTAGTGTACACAAGAGATACACATTGTTTCCGTAGTCTTTCATGATTCAAGTATGGGCCCAACCACTTGGGTTAGAATTTCCTTCCTTCGTTGGTTTTTATCAATCGGCTATCTAGTCTTAGAACTAGATATCCCTCTATATTTCTCATTTATAGCCCTTTTTTTATATTTCGACATATCTGGTCAGCATAGGCTCTGTGTCATTGTTCGGCATTTAGCCTAGCCTCATCAAGGCTTTCTAGTTAAGAGAGGTGTGCCTCTCTATAGGCTTCTTCTCCCAAAATCCCTTGCATGAGATGCGAGAGACTAGGTATTTCGGCCTCAAGTGGGAGAAGCGCTTCGCCCGAATACTAATGAGAAAGGGGTTGCCCTTGTTGGTGTTCTTATTGAGGTTCGATGGGCCCACAAGGCTAGGTATAATTTTAAATTCCAATCCCATTTTTCTCCTTGACTGTTTTGAGGAGAATGGATTTTAATGTTTTGTTTCTTTGCTTGACTTGTCCATTGGCTTGAGGGTAATAAAGAGAGGCCGTATGATGGTTTATCTCAAATTTACTACATAACTCACGAACCTCATCATTCTTAAAGGATGTTCCATTATCTAAGATAATGACTTTTGGGACACCGTACCTGTAAATGATTTGATTCAAAATAAACTTAGCGATTACGGAACCTAGTACGGTGGTGAGAGGCATGGCCTCTACCCATTTGGTAAAATATTATGTGGCCGTGATTATAAATTTATGGCCATCTATTGTGAGGAGAGAATTTCCCTATTAATTCTAGGCCCCATGTGGAAAAGGGCCATGGGGTTGCGATTGGTTACGAGCTTATCTTTGGTATGTGAATCTCATGAGAGAATTCTTGAATGTATGACACTTGCACACAAATGTTACTACGTCATGTTCCAAAGTAGAAATAATATAACCCATTCGATTTATTTTGTGAGCAGGTGGTGATTTGTAAAGAATATTTTTGGATTCTTCCGTGTTAACACATCTTAAAAGCATTCCATCGAAGGATTTATGATAGAGCACTTGTTCTAAAATAACATATTTAGCAGCGATAATGCATAACCACCTTCTTTGTTGTGATGTGGCACCTTCTGGGTACATATGGTCCATGATAAAATTAATGATGTTAGTGTACCAAGGACATATAGAGATGGGGGGTCTGGTTTCGACAAAATATATGCATTCATCGAGAAAGTCTAGATCTACCAGATCACCTCCATCTAACAGATTGTCAGCTAACTAGATGCAATGATTTGTCCCTTAACAGATTTCTAGTTTACAAATGTTAATTCAAACTCACCCATTAAGGTTATGAAACGTCCAACCTTTTTAGATAAAGACCCTTGCGTGAGAAATGTCCGTAAATGATCTGTCTTTACAATGACCCTTGTTTCTTGATTTAACATGTAATGTCTTAAATGTTTCATTACAAAGACTATGGCAAGGCATTCTCTTTCTACATGTGTATAACGTGTTTCATAATCAAGCAACATCTAGCTAATGAAATAGACTACACGTTCTCGTTTATCATTGTCTTCTTGAGCCAACATGCAGGCTAGCGAGACATCAGTAGCCCATGAATACAAGATCAAAGGATGATCTAGTCTAGGAGGCATTAGTGTGGGAGGAGATAATAAGAAGTGTTTAACTACTTCAAAGGCCTCGTTGCATTCTTTTGTCCAATCAATGCTATAATATTTCTTTAATAAATTGTTGATTAGATGAACAACAAAACTTAAGTCTAGAATGAACCTTCAAATTGCACCGAGTTTCCCAAGAAATGATCTGATACCAAACTCATCTGATGGTGGAATCATTTCAAGAACAACCTAATTTTTGGTGGATTGACATCAATCCCTCATGACGATATAATGTAACCCAGAAGTTTGCCTCCTATCACACCAAATACGCATTTCTCTGGGTTCAATGTGATGCCATATTTGATCAATCATGAGAGAATGATACGGAGTACCTCTGGGTGATCACAACACTTCTTGGCCTTGGCCAACAAGTCATCCATGTAGGATTCCATAATTTTATGAATAAGGTCATGCAATATGTATGTCATTGCCCATTAGTATGTAGCGTCGGCATTCTTAAGACCGAATGACATGATAGCATAACAATAAGTTCCCCAAGGAGTTATAAATGTGGTCTTGGCTTGATCTTGCTCAGATATTTTAATCTGATTATATCCCGAGAATCCATCCATGAGAGACAAAAGCTCAAATCTAGCTGTTGCATTAACAATGATGTCAATGGATGGCAATGGGAAGTCATATTTGGGGCAAGCTTTATTAATGTCCTGGAAGTCTATGCAAATGTGTATCTTCCCATTCTTTTTTAGAATAGGGATGATATTAGATACCCATTATGAATAGTCACTGGTTTGATGAATCCCACAGAGAATTTTCATTACTTCTTCTTTCACCATGAGAGCCACTTTTGGTTTCATTGGTCTCGACTTTTGTTTAATTGGCTTTGCATCTGGTTTGGTGACAAGATTATGTACCGCGATATGTGGTGTAATTCCCGTCATTTCTTTATAATTAAATGCGAAATCCTTTTGATGTTCCTTGAGGATCTAGGTGTGTATTTCTACCTCCTTTGGAGTTAACGAGGATCCCAACTTCAAAATATTTGGTTCTTCCTCTGTTCCAATGTTTATGTCAATCATTCCTTTGATTAAGGAAGTGTTTCCTTCTTCAAATTCAGGTAGGGCTAGAGGTAGTTCCAAACTTTCTCCATTCTCTACCTCGTAGATATCGAGATTATTTTGCGGGGGAGATTCTATCATGGGATTTCCAAAATAGGAAGAGGAATGTGGGATTAGGGAAAAATCTACTATGTGATGAGTGAGATGTAGCTCTGCATAGGTATTTAGATATCCAAGAGTGACTCTATTGCTATCAAAATGATCTAGGATGGTAAACTCATTTTCAGCTTCTATATGTGTCAAGATTGGGGTTATTGGTATTTTATGCACCAATGGTTCAGTACGAAGTGATACCATGAAACTTGTATTTTCCAACTCACTGCTTGGAGTGAAATGGGAAGCTGAGGTCATTATTGAATCATTGAGAAGGCTCTGTTCTCGTGGGATTGCTTCGATTGATATGAAGTTGAATCACTTGGTGAGATATAACACCGCCATTTTGTAGAGTTGTAAGTGTTCGGCTCTAGTCTCATATACCTCATATACTTGGTTTAAAACTAATTGCGAGTCTCCTATCACTCTAATGTTATCACGCTGATCCTTTTGGCTATGACAAGGCCAAGGAGGAGGGCTTTGTATTCATCCCCATTGTTTGTACATTCGAAGTTTAACTTAAAGGCAAAAGGTAGGATCTTTGCCTTATGAGAGGTAAAGATCACACCTGCCCTAGCTCCAAAATGACATCTAGCTTCATCGAAGTGGAGAGTCCAATATTTACTTGGAAAAATGGATGTGGGGACATTCTTCGTATCTTTTTTCTTACGCCTTGGTTACTTCTACCATACAAACTTTGTCTGATGCAAGGGAACCAATTCCTAGGGTGTATCCCATACCCATGGAATCAAATGGTAGGAGAATAGGTAAATCCTTTTCTAGAAACTATTTAATTTTTTTGGTAGTCCCTAATGATACCATTTCTATGATGTTAGTCTCATTCTTGAGTGTTGGAATGCCTTCGACTAGATTTGTAATTTATAATTCTGTTGTAGGTATCAACTTCTCTTCTAGTTTTGAATTGATTGGTTTGTTAAGTTGATTTGTTGGGAGTTCAAACTTAGAGTGAACACCTGGTCTCTTCTTCAAATATGCTAGGTGTATATCAATGGTTTTGGGTCACCTTGCACCACAAATATTTTCCCTAGGTGCAAAAATCTTATTTCCTAGAATAACGTGGAAGGGATTTCCTTCATGCGATGTATCCATGGTTGACCAAGAATCATATTATATTTGGTTTCTCAATCTATAATATAAAATTTAGTGAGGATTGTCTTGGGTCCTAAGGTGACTAGTAAAACTATAGTCCCAATTGAAGTGGCCTTGAGGCTATCATAACCTCTTAGCGTATTTCATGTTGTGGAACAATTTTTTTCTCCATATCCTAGATTTTGAAGAAAAGTGAAGGGGACTATGTTAACTGCTGCCCCATTGTCAATCATTACACGCTTAACATAATTATTGTAAAACCATACCTATAAATGCAAGGTTGGGTCACCTCTACACGTAATTTCAGCATCTGTTGGCATTTTTCTTATATCAAATATAAACTTGGTATCCCTATCTAGCTGCCCTGGAGGGTAGACATCAAATTCTATATGGTTTAATTACATTTTAGGAGGAGGAGTGATGTTAATTAGATGACCAAGACCTAATGCTTCTAAGAGAGTAGCCCTATGGGTAGGAGAGTTCTTTAAAAAATCCAAGAAGGAAATGTGATAGAAGGTCTTTGTTAGGTCATTAATTAGATCGTAAGCACCTATGGGTTTTACCAATGTTTGTTGAATGTTCTCTGGTTCTAATGGATAGTTTGGCACTAGTTGAGAAGAATAATATCATGTTCTTGTTATGGTTTCTACATGTAGCTTGGTATCTAACTCTACCGACAAACTATCTTCGTTTGTGGTTGAGTTCCTAATCAGGGTGCGACTAGTGGATTTAATGAAGATTAGGATTCATGATCGTTATTTCTGTCATAACACCCTTGTTCATCCCGTTTGGATCTAACTTGTTATTGTTAGAGTGATTTGGGAGTGGATCGTTAAAAATCATTAGGGGTGCATTTTGAGGGGAAACTACCCCGTGTCGTGTTCGGGATGGATTATGTAGAATTTGCTAAGAACATATCTATAAAGAGCTATCTTTGGTCTTGTGGTAAATGTTGCATGAATTTATTGTAGTCATGGAAAGTCCTAGTATCATGGCCTTGAATCTTGTGGAAACCACAATACAAGTTGGGATTATAGTTTTGAGGTTGTTGGTTTGAAACCTATTGTGGTCCAAAACTCTAATTAAATTGTTGGTTGTTAGAGTTAAAATTTTGAGGTTGTTTCCTTTGGTTTTGATTTTGATATCCATTTGGGTTTCGATTTGATCCCTGTGTCTGGATTTTTTGTTGTTGTTGTTGTGATGGATGATTAAAATCCACCGCGTTGATTGTTGGAGTAAAGTTGTTATTTTGCTAATTGTTAATAGGTGGTGAAATGTTTATGACGTTTTCCCTTTTAACCTAGTCTATTACTCCATCTGTTGTAACCCCATGGTTTTTGTTAAGAATCTTAGGTCCTTGATTGGTATTCCGATATTAGGATAGGTTGTTGTGTTTTTATTGGGAGTGATTAACTTCTCATTTGTTCCATATGTCTTACAACCACTGTCTATTAAGGCTTGATCAATTTGGAGAGCACTCTCTTGTACTTCATCATAATTCCTTAGTGGGAAATTTTGGACTTCTTCCTTTATCTCTTTATTGAGAGAATGAAGGAATAAGTTGCATAGTTCCATCTGATGCATGTGTGGAGTACTTTTGATGAGTAGAGGACTCGTACGCCATCTTTGAATAAAATGGGCAAATGGATTCATTATGCTCTTGTTTAATATGTAAGAATTCCCTGATTCTTATTCTTAACAATTTGTTCATATCTAAAGCCTTGATAAATTCGACACAAGTTGTTTGAACGAGTGTATCGAGGCTTCAAATATTCTCGTAATACCAATCAAGGGCAATACCCTCTAAGGTTTTAGGGAATATCTTAGCAACAAGTGCATCCCAAGGAGAAATTCTTGAATGGCCATGGCATAGGCCTTAATATGTGCATTTGGATCTCCCTCCTCTTTGTACTTGGCCAAATTGGGAAGAGGCCTTGGGAGCATGACACTTTATATGGTGAAATATAGAGGCTCTTTTAAATATTCTCGAGTAAGTCCCTAGTGCATAGGTTTCAACCATCGATGGTACCTACTGAGGGGGTGGAGGTGGAATGGGTTGTTAATATGGCATAACATATGTATTTACAAGGACATAAGGAAATCCATGTGGTTGAGTGAACATCTCAGAGAGGAGAACATGTCTCCCTGTGGTGATTTTGAATAAATGTTCAAGTAGGGAGGAGTACTTCTTTGGTATGGGTTGTTCGAGTGCTAAGTCGGGAGGTATCATACTTTCAACTGGATCGGCATTTGAAAATGTGGTTCTAGTTGGTGTTTGTTGTGGATAGTTATATGAATGTTGAGGAGGCATGCCTAACGTGCATGTTCCTATGAGGAGGTCAACTTGGCTGGGATGATGCGGAGGGTTGGGAGTTCCTACTTTCCTGAAATGTGAATTTTGATTTGCTTGAGAAAGTTCTAATCCTCTAACCTTCTCAACTAAGGTTGAGATGACCTCGATTGGTGAAGACACAATGTTTTGCCTTAATGGTGGTTGTTGTACACCTTGAGGTTGTAAAGGGGTATGGTACCCTACTATGAATTGATCATTACCCTACCAAGTTTCACCGAGAGTATTTTCCATAGGTGGAGGAATGGGGGTGTTTTCTTGGAGTAGGGTATCGGGTTGTGTTTGCAAACTTCCTATAGGTGGGTACATGTTTTGGAAGTGTTGTTCACTTCTAGCATAGCATGCTAAATACTCCTCATCCAAAAATGGGAGTGGATCTAACTATCTACTGATTTGTGGTTTAAACAAAACCCGAGGAGATGAAATGGATTCTCCAAGAAATGGCAGATTTTAGAGCCGAGGGCTCTAGTTGTTGTGTTTGTGTGAGCTGATACAACTCCTCAATTCGAATGAAGAACTAGATATAGTTCTTTGAGGAGGAATTTTTGATGATAGGTAGTTACTTGAATAGTTTTCAGCCCATGCAAAGTGAGGGTGATGGTTGTCTATTTTTTTGACCGTAATATGCTTCGAGACTGAGAGAGGTCCATCATATGCATTGTATCTTGACATATTCGGGGTATATAAATACCCGCAGAATAATGAGAAAGAGTGAAGATGCATGAAAGAAATGGAAATAAAAGGGGAACGTTTGTTTGCTTCATGTCGGGTTCACCAATTTTGTATGATATAAAAGTGACATATGAGCATGAGAATCTACAAGTAGCCCTTCTTTGTACTGACCTCCCAGGAGTCGTGCAGAGACAACCAAAGGAAATGGAAAATATGTGGATATAGACAAACTAGTTGAGCAATCTTATATCCTCTATACAAAATAATTGGATATGCGAATCTAAGGCAAAGAAATCTCTCCTAACCTAAATTGGTGTAATGAATTGTTCGGATATAATAGCTGCTTTCGGGAGGCTCCAATCAATGTCAAGATCTATCGAGATCCTATCTATTGGTTGTTGGATACGTGGAAAGTGACCAGTAGGTGCTTCGTGTATATTTCTAGACAAGGTCATGGAAGATGGTAATGAGAGGTGTAGTGGATTTGTAGGAAACTATGGGTGGTTTTTGGTCTAGCCTGTAAAATATTATCTTGATTAGCTTCTATGTTTAATATGGAAAATTACGTTATGATATCTAGTAGGAGTGGTGAGGATCTAAATACTAGCATGTGTAAACTAGTGTCAATACTTGTCCGACTAACAGCCCGTTGAGTTGTGGGACTTAGGGATCACAACCATGAGTTCATGGTTTTGTGGAACTGTTATGGTCATGTGAAGAATCAATCTCTTCTTCTTTCTATCCAATGGTCATAAGCCTTTTCAAACTTCTATGTTTAATATCAAGAGTTTTGTAATCTTCTCATAATACCTTACGGGTGTTCTTACAACTTGTATACGTAAGCCTATGTTTATGTCGATGATAAGGTCTCATGTGTTTGGCTATGGAGTTAATGGATCACAACCAAATATTCATTCTCTTTCGGGTTCTTGTATGGTCATGTCAATATCCTATCAAGGAAATCTATAGTTGGGTCGAATAAACCAGAATTTGTATGCTTTTTCATCTTCATATTCAATTGTCTCAATTTTTCACTAATCTTCTTGTGGGTTTATTGTCATTTGAAAGACCCTAAGCCCTGATCTATATCCGTTAATGTTGTGAAGAGATTTGGCTGAGGTATTACTAGGTTCAAATACATAATCCCTTGCTCTCTGGGTCCCGTAATTGTCATGCGAAGATATAATCAAACTTTGATCAAATAATTAATCTAATAATAGAATTAAAACAAGCAAGTTAGCCTGATGTAGCTATTTGCCTGTGCACTTGTGAATTTATCCTAAATATTTAAATAACTAACTAATTTAATCGAAAGGCCTTCAATCTTACCTCAAAAGTGAGGAATAAATCATAGCTTCTCAAAAGCTATCATTCCCCACAACTTCCCTAGTAACACTAAAAGCAAGCTTAACAAAAATAAAATGATTTGCTACTCTATTTGATATATTGTAACTACAACTTTGATAGTTCAAATCTAGAGTTTTAGAGAACAGTGGTAAATCTAGTTATGTCGTGACTTGTCCCCTCAGTGTGATCTCTTTGTTTCTTCATGTTATCGTGAATCCAGAAAAGTGTAAATGTGATAGCGTCGCGAAAGAAGAAGATACTCGAATAATGGAAGCTTTGGATATAAACCAAATAAAATGCAAGTAAGAGAGGGATAGTGGAAGTGAACAGAGCTTGACTATGTGATTCCTAGCAGGATTTATTGCGGGGATACAATGCAAATATACTGAGAATTCTGGGATCTATTTCTTGTGACAAAACAACCTACAACTCTAAGATTACCAAATGAACTTTAATCTAGAACTGAAACTATCTTATGCTAAGTTGACTGTGTTGAGGATAGCAATGGAGCAAAATGAAAGTGTGAGGATCGATTATTTCTAAATTAGAAAGGAAGAAAGGAGCCTTGAACTGAGAGGCTGAGAATTCATACAAAATCTAAACCTATTGAAACTTGTGGAAGAACTTCAAAACACACTGAATAATAATTCATAGAGGGAGAGGGGCCATTTGCTTGTAAACAAGCTTGGTATTTATAGCATTTAGATTTACCAGAGGGTAAGTTTGAATTGAACTCTTTTATCATAAACAAAGAGAAATGACTAGTTACTGGTGACTAAAACATAAATGCAAGTAAGTGTGGTTAAAGAATGCGAGTGCCACTTGAATTTTCAAGTTGAAAAAAGTGTCGGAAAGTTCGGAAAATGTGCATGGACCGCCACCTGCGCATGGTGGAGGTAACAGGACCACTGCCCTATCCTAGGTGGCAGTCACGGGACCGCCACCCAAGTAGGGTGGTGGTCCTAAAACTAAAGACCGAAATTCAAGCAAAGAGCAGAACATGGTCATAACAAAGCATGCAGGGGCTAGATAAGGTATTTTGGGATGCAATCAGTATACTCAAGCGAGCTTTTCTAGATTTCGAACACCTTGCGAAGAGATCTAAATCATCATTGGGGTTTCTGTAACCTCTCTCTGTAGTACAAGACTACCTACATTTTGGATATGTATAGACACCTAATCTAGAAAAAGACTATAAGTAGAACCAAGTATGTATGCCATGGTATGGTTCTTTGTCAAAGCTTTTTTCTTGTCTTGCTTGAATTGATGCAATGATTCGTAAATAATTGATGATAATGTGGAGATTTGTAGAGGTATGATTTGAATGTTTTGCTAATATTTTAAGAAGTTTATAGGAATTTCTATAAGAATAAGTCCTTGGATTACAAATTTTATGAAATGAATTGGAAAATGAAAATGCAATGTGAATGTAATAATGTACATATGGAAATGTAGGTGAAACTACATGTCATGATGGCTAAGGTGAAGAAAGTTGATGAATATCAAATTCTTCACCCCTAAAAGTACACAACAGAGAACCATTATCCTCAAAATTTCTATTCTCTTGACAAGGGCTTACCATTATGGGTTTAAAATTACAACCCTTACCCAAAAGTGTATATGTCTAATCATTAAAATAATTTTTCTAAAAGAGGTGTTTATGCACCTCTTTGTCACATTCTTGAGACATGGTGTGTGGGTGAGCATGACTATGTTGCTTGGCCTTGTTTCCTATATAGAGCATTGTGTTTACTTGTGACACTTGCTGAATGATGAGGCCTTGCCCCATGGATATGGCAAGCTTGTTTTCAGATGCATATGGGTTGAAAATGGGGTTTAGAATAGAAAAACCCTCAAATATTTTTTTGATGGACATCATTTCAATCTCAAATTTCCCTTCTTCATTTGTTAATTCTATCATGTTTACACCAAGACCTAGGTAATCGGAGGGAAGAGATACTAAACCAAGAAGGCTGCCCATCCCCTTGTGGTTCAAATGGGAGGAAGATCAGATCGTCACTCTCTAAGAGTTTCATAATTTCCACTATGGTTTTAGTGGACACTGCCTCCACCGATATGATTTACCTTTATCTATTTTTTCCACCTCATATGTTTTTGGGTTAACAACTTCAGCCTTCAAGACACCCGGTGATTGGGATTAAATTTTTTTATAAAGGTGGTTTGTTCAATTGATTGGCATGAAGTTCATACTCCATATGGACTCTTGTCTTCTTCTTGATGTTTTCTAAGTGTATATTGAAGGGCTTAGAATCCCCGAGTGATGGAATAGCCTTCATTTGATGAATCCATGGTCTCCCAAGGATCATCTTATAACTTATTTCGTTGTCGATAATGTAAAACTCCATCAAGATGGTTTTGGACCAAGCGTGAATGGCATAACTATGGTTCCAACCAACATCACTTTAAGATTGTCGTACCCCCATAATGTGTTTCTTGTAGAGGAACAATTTGTTTCTCCATATCCCAAATTTTGTAATAAATAGAAGGGAACCACATTTACAGCAGCCCCATTATCAATCATCACTCTTTTAATGTAATTTTTATAAACCCAGACTTGTAAAAATAAGGTAGGATCACCTCTTTGAGAAATTTCAACATCAGATGGCATCTTGTCTATATCGAAAAAAACCCAGCTTTCCCTATCATTCTCGTCTCCTGAGGAGGATGTATGTCAAATTCGATATGATTTATTTGACTGTTAGGAGGTGGAATAACATGGATTATATGAAAAATACCTAATGCATTGAGTAGCTCATAATGATGCACAGTGAATTCTTCAAAAATATAGAAACAAAATGTGAGAAAAGATCATGTTCAAATCCGATATTATATCATAGGATCATATTGGTTTTGTGATTGTAGGAAGGTCATCCCAGGGGAGCGAAAGAGAGAGTAGGGGTTATGAAAAATACTCCTTCATCCAAGTTTTTGCATTAATTTATGGCTTGACCTCTAGCTCGACTAATCCCAAGTTTTTGTATTATCATTTGAACCAAGGATAGGAGCAACTTGAGGGTTGTCGAACCGAGGCTTCATGGTCATTGTTTCCTATAGGAATTCCCTTATTTATATTATGAGGATTCACTTGGGAATCCCCATGACGTTTAGGGTTCACATTTTGGGGTGTGCAGTTCGGTATGAATAGGTTATGGGTTTGTTTTAGGATTTTCTAGGAACATGTCTACAAAGAGTTGCCTTTGGTTTTTGGGAAGTCTTTGTATAAAATTTTTGCAATCACAGAAAGTCCTATCATCATGATATCTAACCTTATGGAAACCACATTATAGGTTAGGATCATAATATCTTGGCCTTTGATAAGTGTCTTGTTGTTGTTATTTATAACCTCAATTATAATTTTGAAATTGATTGTCATAACCATGATTTGCTGCCCCTTGGTAAGAGTTTTGATATGGTTCGGGCCTTGGGTTTGATTTTTCTTTTGTGGCAATGATTTACATCAACCAGTGTTGACATATGACACAATGTTAGGGCCTCTTTAATTATCCAAGTTTTTGTTATTATTGTTGGTGTTACTATTGTTTGTAAAACTAGTGTTTTTGGCTTTATGATTGATTAGTAGAACTATCTGGTGGTAGCACCATGATTTCGATTCATTCCCTTAGGTCCTTTTGTTGGCACCATTGTTTTGATAATTTACATTGTTCTAATTTGGGGACACCAATTTCCCATTAGGACCATAGGTCTTACGCCCACTATTTATAGAGGCTTGGTCATTCCAAAGTGCACCTTCCAATACTTCTTTGTAACTAAAGAAAGGAAACTTCTAGACTTCCTCCTAGTCTCTCGATTGATCGAGTGAAGGAAAATATCACAAAGTTACATCTAGTTCATGTTGGGTGCACTTGTGAAGGAACAGAGAACTTGGCGTCATCTCTAGATGAAATGGGTGAAAGATTCATTATTCTCCTATCTAATATGCAGGAACTCCCTAATCCATGTACGTAACAACTTGTTCATTTCAAATGCTCATGAACTCGAAAACAAGTTGTTTAAAGGAATTTATAAAATCTTCTGAATGTGGTAATACCAATCTAGTGTAATTCCTTTGAGAGTCTTTGGAAAGATCTTAGCCAATACAACATCCCAAGGAAGCAATTCCCTGATAGCAATAGCGTAGGCCTTGATATGAGCATTTGGGTCTCCTTCTCCCTTAAATTTTGGAAGATCCAACAATGGGCGTGAAAGCATGACACCATGTGTGGTGAAGTCAAGAGGCTCCTTTAAGTACTCAGTGTATGTATCCATTGCATAAGAATCCACCATTGAAGATCCTTGATGAGGAGGTGGAGGAGTAGGAGTTGGATAAGTTGCATTATAAGCATTGATGTGAACATATGGGGTCCCTTGATATTGCATGTAGGGAGTGGGAATAGTATATGGGTACATATGGGGAGTTTTTTAATGTATGTGCATGTAAGGTGGGATAATACTAAGATATGTACTAGTAGGTATAAAACCAAGGAACGTCACATTGCCTATTGTGGCAACATTCGAGAATGCACTTCTAGCTAGCCCTTGCATAGGATAAGCTTCGAGAATAATGAGGACTCATCCTAGTGTGTCTAACCATGTGATAAGATCACTTGGATTGAATGAACTAGATAACCTTGTCGTACGAGATATTGCATTGGTTGCTCATTGGAAGGGATTTATCCTTTGATGTAAATGGGATATCCCATGTTTTTCCCTACCGCATATGTTGGTTTTGAATTCTAGGAACCTTCTACTTCTCTAATCCTCCCTACTAAAGTAGAAATAAGATCGTTGGGTGAGGATTGAGTCCTTGTTGGGGTGTTTGTGGTGTAGGGTTTGATTGAGCAAGCTCATGATACCCTATCACGAATTGTTCAAAGTTATAATTCTTGTCTTCCTTAACAAGAAGAATGTTAGGATAAGAACTTGAAATATCAAAGGTTTTATCCTTTATTCTATCCAAAGACTCACTATCCGGTGAAGAAGATTAGCTATTCGTGAATTTATCATCTTATGTTGATTACATGGCGATGTGAGATATTGACAAGACTCTATGGTAAGAATTTGTTCCGTTTGTGATAAAAATGTGGTTTGCATTGGGTTGACCATATTGCATGTTTAACTATTGATCAACCTCTTCCATCCTTACATAGCTAATGGAGTTTTAAGTGTAACTAGGGAGGTTTAGATGTTGCTTGTGTAGTTATCACCCCACCTCAAAAGAGATGAGGACTGTGTGGTTAAACATTGGTGTAATATCTATTAGAGTCAAATGGACCACCAAACTCTCTTCCGACATATTTTAAAAGGTATAAAATACCTACCAAAATATGGTAAGAAATGGAAATATGAGTACTAGCAATGAAAGAAAAGGAAATAATAAGGAATTCATCCTTCAAGTCGGGTTCACCAATTTGTACGGATGAAAATTGACATGAAACCTTCAACCGCGCTTTCGACCCCCGAGGTCGTGTCGAGATCAAAGCGATGTTTAATGTGTGTGACTAACTATAGGAGGATCGATGTGACTAAGATCTCGGTAGTGTGATCTCCTAGCAAATGAGTTGGAAAATGGGAGATTTAGAGGCTATGAACAGTAGCTTAAATTCCCTATGGTTTTTTTGCCTAACTTGGGTCTAAGTGTTGAAGTGTCCAAATTAACTAAGCTAAAGTTAACAATCTATGTTACTGATGAACGGAAACTAATCTAAACTAACCACAAAATTGAAATATTACAATCACAAACAAAAAAATTCTTTTATTCTAAATAACCAAATCTACTTCTACACTAAAACTAAACAAGAAAAATAACCCGGTGTGGTTATTCACCTGTGTTGAGTGTATTGAAACTAAAACAAGAACTTTTCCAATTAATCTATGATGTGTAGACAACCTCCTATAAATATTCTCTCCTTCAGATCCACAGGGATGGGAAGAAGAGGATCTGTCACTAGGAGCTTCTATTAATGATTTAAACCCTCTTGGAAATTAACTAATTACTTGAAAATGAAAGGAAATTGATTTATACTCTATTTGATATGATGTAACAATGATAAATTACAAAAATGAAGGAAATCGGACAAAAAATCCAACTGGAATTCACATAATAGAGACAAATACAACTTTGTAGTAATTTTTACCTTAATCTATCCTTTCTTTCTTCGTGTGTCCATATGAGTCCAAGGATTTTAGAAATGCAAAGGTAGGAACAAGAGAAGGTGCTTGAGCAATGATAACTTGAAGGACTTTTCGTTGTAATGTAAGTGGAAGAGGGAAAACACAAGTGAACAGAGCTTTACTATGCAATTTCCATTACGATTATGGCAGCAATACTATACAAGATACACAAAATTCTTAGGCCCTTTGCTTGAATACAAGCATGGAATATATAGGATTTGGCTGGGATGTGTCTCATGCATAAGGAATCCTTGGAGTGCCAAATCATTGGGTGAAGAGGCAGTTCAAACTAATTAAATCTATTTAAAAATAGAAGAGGGAAGGAAAACTAAGAAATAAAGAATATTTTTATGTAATTTGGTTCACAAATGCACCCTAAAAATTAAGCTAAGTGAAGCATCGCGTGTTAAAATTACACATGATGGATTCTAGAAAAAGGGTGCATGACCGCCGCCTTGCTTGGGTTGTTGTTTCAAAAATGCCACCCAGTGCACCTAGCGGTCCTAGAACTAAATACCAAAACACTCAAAAATGAATCGGGAAGCTGGAAGAAAGCATAAAAATATAAGTAAGGATGTCTAGGCTACAAATATACACTACAAGTGGGTTTAGGAATTCGAACATCTTCTGAAAGGACATGAATCATCATTGGGGACTTTTGTAACCATTTTTCAACAATGTAGTACATGTAGATTTGGGTGTATATAATAACCTTATCACCTTGCCTTCACATCTAAAGCTCAAACCCTCCTTACCTAAAGGGCGTAACTTTGACGAGAATTCTTACTATGATTATCACCAAGATGCGGGAATCCCACCAATCATTATTTCAAATTACAATATCTCATTCAAGACCTACTCAACAATGGCCATCTTGAGCTTCCCGAGTCCCCCATGACAGTTTCTCCCAATGATAACCATAAACTCAAAATTTTTAACAACCTCTCCCTAAACATGATACCAAACCCATTGATTCCTCTTCCAACTATGTCTCTCATACAACACCTTCCTCCCACAGACCTCTCGACTTCCTCATTGCTCACACTACTGCTGCAACACCAATTATCTCCTTTTCTACCGCCAACTACCATGCTACGTTCACATCTAACCATTTCCACATACGAGCATCTATTGGCTCCACCCCTATAAACAATACTAGAGTCAACCCATCCTCCCCCATTAGCACATGTTCTTTGTCCTTCTTGTGCTCTATCGGTTACCCTCCTTCGCAAATTGACTATCCATTCAACAGACTATTTGGTGTTGTTAAGTTGCATATCACTGTCGGCCCTCTTACTCTTCTCATCCCTTGCCTTGTTAGTCAAGCAGTCCATGGATGTGACCTACTTCTAGGACTCAATTGGATTCGTAAATCCCAAGCTATCATCTCTATGACCCACTTGTATCTCAAATTTATTTACAAAAACCAAGTTATCACCATTAATGGAGTCCCTCCTATCCCTCCACCCTCGTCACCTTCTCATTCCACTGCCTATGTCTCTCCCCCTCTTACTCACACATATCCTCTCTTCACCACCTATGTGTCCTATTCCTACTTCACCATCTTGATTATCCCCCATGTGACCACTCCCTTCCCTTAGTCCTACACATCAGCATAGCCCTATTCCTAAACCCATTACCACCTCTCATTGTAGATTAATTCCTCATTTTATTCCATGTCATCTCTCATCTTCTTCCCACGCAAAGATCTCATCGATCTCCCTCACTTACACATTTTACTACGCCCTCTCATTCATCTTATATACACCCTTGTATGCATATCAGCTTCATTCTCCTACACAATGCTTATCTCTTATACCACCATTATTAGAGTATCCTTCTCCGCCATCTTCCTCTCATGTACGGGTCGATCGACATCCATCCTTCGACCTTATTGGTTGATTCCTCCTTCCTACCCGGATGAGGGGACCTAACCATTAGACAATACCCCCTCTTATCACATTGTCGCATTCATATCTCTCACACCCATACATGTTTCCTTTCCTCACATCTCAACATTTCCATCATCTCGTTATCATGCCCTCATTACCCGATGATGCACCCTAGTGCTTCGGTTCACACTGGACTGTTGAGGGATCATTCTTACACTGAACCCCACACACTGCACTACCAGACCTATACATATACATCCTACATCATCATATACATACCTCCTCTATTATTCATTTCAACATCATCTCTCTCCTACACGCTACACTAGTCATCATCCTATATGAGCCTAGTTTCCTATGTCATCCATACATCCTATACATTCTACACTAGATTTCCTTATACTTGGGTCTAGTTTTATCTATTATCATTACGCATTCTATTCCTATCTACACACTTCTTGCATTTACACACACCCTACCTATCCTACACCCTACACTATATTTCCTTATACTTGGGTCTAGTTTCATCTCTCATCTCGTACACATTCTATTTCTACCTACCTACACACGCTACATTACATTTCCTACAACACACATTCACCTCCCTTGGTCATCTACACTACATTGTTCTATGTACTACACTCACCACCCTATGATGCACTTTAGTTCCTCGGTCCATACTTGACTTCCGAGGGTTTACCAATCAAATGGACCTTACCTACATGCGACATGTCATCATACCACATCCACCGAACTAGTGACCAATGCTCTAGGCTATATCATCACCCACACCCATCATCACATAGTGGTATACACCTTAGGTTAAATCACCACTCCTTCCATTGGTTCTGCATCATTTCATTACATTTTATCATCCTATACTCTTCTCAATCCCAAACTATTCCATTACATCCTCACACCTTCAATTATCACGTAGTGGTATACACCTTAGGTTAAATCACCACTCCCTTCATCTAATTCACATTATCATCCTACATCGTATCATCACTTATTCTACTATCCTATCCTATGTCATTCTATTACATCATCATTTATTTTACTCATCACTTAGTGGTATACGCTTTAGGATAAATCACCACCCTCATCTTATTCATCCCATAGTGGTCTACACTTATTGCTATCATCACTACATTTTATTATTCACCCACTACTTATCTACACTTCATCCACCCTCATCCCCCATCTTGCGCATGGCATACACTATAGGCTAAATCGTCACCTTCTTCTTCCATCATGTAGTGATATATTCTTAGCTAAATCATCACTCTTCTAATCAACAAGTCGTGGTCTACGCTTAGGCTATAGGGTCTACACACATCTTTCTCGTACATCTTATCACTAAATCCTCTCATCTTCTATAGTGATATACACTTAGGACTAAATCATCACTCCTCCAATCAAAAATTCATGATATAGCTTTGGCTATAGGGTTCACAAATATTATTTCTCTTCATGTCACATTACATCACCATAACACATACACACTCATCGCAGCGCACTTGAACACAATCAACACTACTCAACCATTTCCTGATGATGCAATCTCGTTTGTGGTTCATTCCCGACTAGTGAGGGGGAAAATAAAATGAAACTCACTACATACACTTCCATACACTCGGGTGGCACATTTCTCTTATCATTCCATTTTACATTCCATTCCATCCATCCAAATATACTACATTGTCTTGTAGCATTTACTTTTGCATATTAGTGTTTTACATGCTAATTCTATTACACATGTTATCTTTCTTTCATAAATGTCATTATCATACGCACATGCAGGTTCATGCCAGGTGTGATCATAGATACAGACTCTACACGCGGCATGGATGCTCGCCTTCCACCCTTACTATATTGGTCACTTTGGGGGCATCTACATTTGACTTATATAGGTGTTTTTGTTTCATTTTATACTTAGCATCTTAAATTACTTGCTTATACATGCTTTTGTTAGAATTTGAGGATTCTAATAAATACGAATTTAATCAACTTAAATATTATATAATGTTACAATAAATATTTAAATAAACATTACATCATAACATAAGTAAATAAAGAAATACTTACAAAAATAAATAACACATGTGACACAGTATTTATAGTGGAAAACCCTAAAAGGGTAAAAACCACTTTGAAAATAACCTTTTACTTTATAGAACTTATTTTACATCCAATAAGATCACCTCTTCCTTAAAACCCTATTTACTAAGGATAAAACTAAATCACTTGATTTTCACACCTTTGATATATTTCTGAATATATCAAATGAGGACCTAAAGTCCTTTTTATATAAGGTGATTGGGTATGTCTCCCGACCCACCTTTTCAATGTAAACGGTTGACACATATACCTAGGTGAGTTTATTTAATAAATATAAAAATAAATTATTCACATTATTAAATACTTACCTAATGTATATTATCTAGGTATGAATATTTAATAATAGAAAATTATTTCATATTATTAAATATTTAACCTATATAATAGTGATGGACCCATATTAATTAAGGGTTGGCCATACCACTTAATCATTATATTCCAAAAACTTTTACATATTGGTTTTCACTCTAACATGCTAACGGGTGTTCCATATGCATCACTTCTTTTTCAAGACTACATGTTCCCATGACTACTTGTATTTCTACTTGTATGCTTTGTTTGTCATTGTATGCGGGCTTTTCCCTTTGCTTGTGTGCACAATTGTATATTGTTTATGACCATGATGGCCTTTTCTTGTCTTGTGACATCGTGAGTGATTTCCTATGTTTGAAACCCACTTTGTGCGGTCTCCTTATTTTCTTGCGTGGTTACACTATTTTTCTTAGTATTTTTTACATTATCTATGTATTTTATGTTTATTTGCATGCATAATTTTGGACTAACACTTGTATTGGGTAGTCATCCCCTTTTGTGCACACCTTGGTATCTACCAAGAGTTTTCCCTTTCCCCCTACAGGGCTGAGTTGGTTACAAGGTCAGAGTGTAGTTGGTCCTCTTTTGGGGCCACATTCTCCTTCCGAGTTATCACGTGCACCTCTAAAGAGGGGGGGCATCATTATGGGTTTTATACTAACACAATGTCTTTACACCGGTTTAGACACAATGAGTGAGTTCAAATCAAACCGAACTCCACACACGAGTGAGTTCAAATCAAACCAAACTCCATACACAATGGCCTTAATAGGACATGGTATCCTACGAAATTCTCACGAAGCGATCACAGGCTCGATGGTTATAGTGGGTGGCCTCTCAACACTTCTCTATCCAAAGGTGGTTCATGATCACCCAAAAACTAGCGCAAAGAAAAAGATCTCTTCAAAAATTACATCAAAAGTGGTTACAGTAGAGGACACCGAGCATTTCCTCCCTACACTTCTTTAGCTAGGGTGACGTGAGATCACCTACAAAAATTGTGACATCATGAGATGTTCTTCTTCACCCTTTCTCTTGACATGGATTAGGTGCACATGTTCCATTTTTCCATTTACACTTTTTATTCTAGCATACTTTTACACAAACTTTTCACATACATACATATTTGACTAGTTGAGTGTTTTCTCCTTATAGGTCTGCCGTATGAGAAACAAACAAACTTACTAAATTGGGGTCAACAAAAACAAACAACAACAATGACAACACATCATGATGGTACTTTCCATACTAACCATGTAAGTACACCACACACATGCAACAACTACACACATGTTCTGCCCTAGGTTCACTCTCATCACTTTTACTTACATTTTTCATCTTTAGAATCCACACTCCTCCACGTTCGAGTCTAGTCCATTGGCGTGCTTTCTTCTACACTCTGCATGGATTTTAGGTATGCTTCTCTAACTACTTTATGTTACCGAGTTGTTCACTCACCAACATAAAGTGGGGGAAATTTAGACACAAATATTACACATTAGACAATATTTATCCCAGTCTTATACTACTATTTAGAAGGTTCTCAAGTGTACAAAGTACCAATTAATCCCACCTTTTCCATCTTTGTTTTATATTTTACTTCATCTTTCCCGCATATTTCCCGATACCTATCCACCCATTTCACAACTTCCCTAAGATTCTAGCCTTGATTCCAGTGCCGTAACTTTGTAATGGGGCACCTTGGCCCCACCATAGGCACCCCTCTCTATGTTTAACCTCTTTTTCTCTTCTTTAGGTCACTTCTAGTCATTGGTCTCCCTTATCTTTTCCTCAGTCAGCATTTTTGGGATTAATTATGAAATTGAACTTGAGAGACCTATAAATATAAAACATATAAGACCATAATGGAGGGTCCTAGCTCATTGCATCCTATCACTACTATCACTCCATCTAGGGTTGTATCCATTGCACCATTTCCATCCACATAGCTCCATGCATCATAGCTAGCAAATTATGTATAACATCAACTCGCACATTCTTAGATGAGGGATTTTATCTACTCTATTCTACATTTTACATATTCTATAGATATCATAGCTCACTACTACACACAAAGTGAATGACATGAGAGCGCTAGGGAATGACATACACATACTCACTAGAACTACATCGGTCCGTAATGTAGTGGAGCACTCGAGGATAAATTCACCGGTTGGCAACTAAAGTCAATCGACCCCTTCTTCTTTCTCATTTGCAGGCGTCATTCAGCATCTAGTAAATCCAAGTCAATAGACAAGAATGGTTTCAGACCTAGTTTCAACACTACCAAACATAGTTTCTAAGCTCCTGCATAGTTTATAGCACCTAGAATCTAGACCAAGGCACCACGGGGTGCCCCAAGACACTCTCAGTGCCTGTGTCACTTCGAGATAGGCCAAAGCCACCCTTCACAAGGTCCCCGAGTGATT
Organism: Taxus wallichiana var. yunnanensis; assembly: GCA_018340775.1. NCBI lineage: Eukaryota > Viridiplantae > Streptophyta > Pinopsida > Cupressales > Taxaceae > Taxus > Taxus wallichiana. The sequence continues at coordinate 947,919,374 of CM031235.1, forward strand.
TTCTTCACATTCGGGTTCTAGTTCTAGATCTCGCAACAACTGTGACATTCTACCTTAAGCGCTAATTCATTTTCCTACTCCTCTCTTATATATTAGGGTTTATCTTTCACTTAGAGTAATTATTTGTAGTTATTATATATTGATTTTCTTCATTTACTTTGCATTTATACAATGTTTTAATCCTCATATTCAGATTAACACTAGAACCATAAATCCTCTTTTTAGGTCCTTTAGGATTGTTACTTTTGTTAATAAAAACATATAACCACTTATCCAACCATTAATGTGTGCACAATATCAAATACCATACATGTTATAAACCATGAATAAGAGAATCAACAAAAATGACACAAGATATAAGTGGGAAACCATAAAGGGGAAGAAAACCCATTGAAACATAATATTTATATTGATATATTTCAAATTTATTGAGGCACCAACCCCACAAGGAGCACCAACCCTATTTTAGTAGAGCTACAACCCTACAAGGAGCACTAACCCCTAGTTTTGTGAAGCACCAACTCCACAAGGAGGCTACAACCCCCAAGATGATCAAGCACCCACTCAACCACCTTATGAATAATATCTCTAATGTATTTATTTTTTCACAAATGATAGAGATCAAAAATTCATCTCGTACTCTTCCAAACCCTTATTCAAACCCTAGGTCTTCAATCTCTCACAAACTAGCACTTTCTTCACTTCTCAAAGCATCAAACCCTTACACCCACACTTTTTATCATTATTTAACCTATCACACACATGATAAGCTATCAAATCATACTCACACACCTCAAAATCAATCACAACTAGGTTTCAAAAGTAGTTTTTGTCCTATGTTTTTGCATGGGCAAAATTCACCTGAGAAACGGACAACTATTACCCTAGTGTGAAAAGTTTCATGGCATACCTTCCCAAACACCCCCAAATAAACCTACCTATAAGTTTTGAGTCTAGTATTGAATTCCAAGATTCCATATGTGATGTCATCAGTCCCCCTAGGTGATTTAGGAACAAGAAAATTCATTCAAGTATGTTGGAGCAATGGTTTTCAAGGCAAGTTTGCAACAAACTTAGAAAGGAGATCCCATCAACATTTCTAAGCAAGGCATACCATCACTAAAGTATTAATGGAGGATAATTTTAATCATATAGGTGTATATAGGATCCAGGAATAATAAGAAACTGATTTAGGAAAAATCAGGGAAGTTTCAGGTATTTAGGAGCCAATTCATCTAAAGCGGGTTTTGGGTTTAAAGGAGGATACACCAAAAAAACAATTGATCTTCAAGGAAGGATTATAGGAGTTCCAGAATGAGTTGAGAGCCAAAACATATATAATTGGAAATATCTTTCATTCCCTACAAGGTGGAAAAAATAGGTCATCTTCAAGCACCTGAGCATTTCTCAGTCCAACTCATTCTTCTCATGCACAATGGGTAATTAGAGTGAAAAGGAAAAATTTAGAGGTTTTTGAGTTATAATAAAGAATTGGTAACATCACCTTCTCAAAAAATATTTTCATCCAAAATTATATAAATAAGTTACTGGAAACTCATCCGGGAGCTCAAGTTATGACCTTCACAAGTTGTCTCTCAAGCTACGCTCTTCGGTACTTAGCCATTTTCACACCTAGACACATTGCAAGCTGAGGTTAAGGCACAATTTCATGTCCCTATTTAACCTTACCAAAGTGACATGAGGTGATAAAAATGACACCCTCCACCCATTTATCCTTTTGGTGACCCATATGACCCCGTGCTCACCTATTAGCCCCCTTTGACCAATTTGACTTGCTCTCCCAATTACTCCTGCATGCACACCACTTGTCACTTTGTGAGGCTAGGGTAAAATTTTAGAACCTTTTTCACCTTTCTAAAGGAAAAATAGGGACAATAAAATGTACCACATCCCCTTTTAACCTCCAGTCCCACATGTGACCATATTCGCCCCCAGTGTGCTTAAATGTGGGCCCCCTTCATTTCTATCGTCAAATCAACACCCGCCATTTGTCATGTTAGGGGAAAGGTAAATTTTTATGTCCATATTGCACCATAAAAAAGGGACATGAGGTGATAAAAATTTCACCCGACCCTCTCCTTTCACATTCCAAGCTATAAAAAGCATAGATAGCCATTTTCACTCATTTCTCCCCACATGCTCCCCACTGCTTGCCGAAACTTTTCTGAATTTTAATTTAATATTACATCTCCATTTTCATGATCCCTTAATTTATTCATCTTCTCCATGATATGAATAAATTAAAACAAAAAAACACAAATAAATATGGATTTGAGAAGAGAAAAAACAAGATCTTTTCGTGAAGAAACTTTGAAACCCCCGAACAAGATTTTCTCGTACCTAAAAAAATCTAGTGCATAGCTCACCATGTTGTTTTTCACAATATTCTAGTTTCTTAGAGGCCATTGTAATCAAATAAGAATTTTTTTCATGCATGCTCCATATTTTTCATAGAAATAAACCCCAATTTCCTAAGGTGAAAATTGTGAAATTTAAAATCTCCTTTTCTAGACATCGGATCAAGTTGAAATGTCAAAGGTGCACTAAGGAGAAAAAAACCCATATCAAAAAAGTTTTTTGTCAAAAATTGAAATCCGAAACCCCACTTCCAAAAATAGTAAGCCTCCTACATAAGCACCTACTATTTTTGGAAATCTTATATAGAAAAACATTTTCAAAGTTGTGTGCATAAAGGTGGTCTAGAAGAGAAATCTTCATTTCCAAAGCCGAAGAAGGTCCAAAATTGTCACTTACTAAAAATAGTAAGTTTCCTCTATGGAACTTGCTATAATTAGTAAGGCATCTCAAAGAATAGTTTCAGTGGAAGAGGTGTGCAAAGGGGCAATCTTGAAGAACCAACTTCATTGGTCGGGTAGAAAAGAGTGAAATCGACACTCACTTAAAATAGTAAATTTTTTTCGAGCATAAGGTGTCCAGGAAGTAGGAAGTTCAAGTTCATAGATTTTCCCAATTTCCCATTCATGTGTGCAATCGAAGATCAAAGGAATATTGGTTTTCATGGCTTGGATTGGTTACTCGTAGAGTGGGCATTCTTCACTATCATCCATGGTGTCTCCATCGAGTTTGAGTCTCACCTTCTCGGTGTTTACAAATATTGGTTTTTAACTTTAACTACTTCAAAGTGGTCTTCATGAGCATCGATCATGGTCACTCGAATAAATCTCTCAAAAATGTTTCTAAACATTTAGTTTGTTATGTATGTGGGTCATCAAAGGTGGTTTCTCATCCGAACCAAAGAACTTGTCATGCAAAGAACCCATCCACAACATAAGAAAATCATTCACAATAAAGAGTTCAAAGGCATTGAGATTAATTGAGAAGATCTTTCCAGAGACCTTTGGTGGTAGAATATTCTTCACCAACATTCACCCTTCCTCTCTCTTCTTTCTCTCTTTCTTCTCTTCCCCAAATTTCTCTCTCCTCCACGTTCTAATTCTTCATTGGGGTTGCACTTTTTCATAATTCCTTTAATTTGATTAAAAAGTAACTTTAGTATTATAATGTAATAAGTCACCTTTGTTTTATAAAAAGGGACTTAATATTTCCTAGGAATATGAAAAGTTTTAAGTTATGTAAAGGCATATGAAAATTCATTGGGGGTAGGTGAAGAGTCATTCCTCAATCTATAAATTGTAAAGATACCTTCTTTCCAAGGGGTTGTCATTTTTATAAGCTCATGAGAGAGTGATCTTGTGAAGGAGAAAAGAGATAGCTAATTTTATTCCACTTCCCATTTCATACATTCTTCCCACTCTTACATGTACAATTTTGCTCAAGCTTCAATAAAAAGGAGTTTCACCTTTTTGACTAGGAGGTTTAATTAAGACTTTATGTTCATTGAATCTTATCTAGTCTTGTTGCAAATGGCTTAATTGTTTCTTCTTAAATCTATGTGTGTTAAATTTTTTGGTTAATGGGTGTGGGACTCTAATTTTCTACCCACAACATTAATCCCTCTCCCTTTTTCTCACTCCCTTTCCCATTCTCTTGTAAAGTCTTCTCTAGCAAGAAATTGCTAGATTTTCCGAAAGGTTAGTGGAGTGCCTGTTAGATCCTCGGGCATAAGGCCACCATAGAAAACCACTTTTTCATGCACATGTTAACACAGAGCTGCACCATTCAAGTAGAGGGACTTAGATTCACGAGCATTGGCAAAAATCCATCAATTTTCCCACCCAAACATTTTCTCACCAATAGTTTTTGGCACTCACCGTGGGGTATACTTGGTAGCATCTACACCCAAAATATGATCACAAGATCTTAAAATACAAAAAAATAATATATTTCAAAAATACAAAAAAAAAAATTAAAAAAAAAACAGTTTATTGAAACCATTTCAGAAGATACATAGTTGATTCTTATAAGTGACCTTTCATATTCCACATTGTCTTTTCATATTCCTATTGAACTTATTTCTTAGAGCTTGTTGAAGGAAGATATACCATTTTGAGTAGGTTGAGAGGTGTTATTTATTCGACTTTCGAGGATTTGCAAAATCGGTGAGAATGAATAAGAGATAAACCTTACTACTTTTCTCAATCCTCATCCCCATCTAGGTCTTCAAGTAATTCACACTGATAATCCTTCCAAAATCTAATTGAGACTCCCTTTGAAAATTATCCCACCTTTCAAAATTGTTGATCATTAAGCTCCTTTGAGTGAAGAAGAACAAAAATAGGAGGATTGGAAGAATAACTTTCTAAAGCAAGATAAGAATTTGAAGCTAAAACAAAATCAATAATGGAAAACAAACAAGAAATAACTCAACCGATTATTCCATGGAGAAGGAATACATGTCCACTTGCACTCATACCCCCTCTTCATAATCTATCAACAGGTTCCCACAAGAAATTTCCAAATTTAAAAGGTAATGACACAAAAATTCTTGAAGAACACTTTGTTTCCTTCACCACATCATGCGGGATCCTTGGAGTTGAACATGAAGATGTTTCCGTAAGGTTTTTCATGGAATATCTCCAAGAAAAAGTAGAAAAATGGTTCTACCTTTTTGCCCATCATATCAATCACTTGTTGGAATGATATCAAGTCCAAGTTCAAAGAAATATTGAAATCTACCAAGGACTTCCAAGATCTCTTAGTGAAATTGTCTCCAATGAAAAAAGAGGCTAAGGGGACTATAAGAGACTTCATGGCCTGTTTTAACAGGTTTCTTTGCAAGATACCAAAAGAAGATTCACCATCCAAAACAATGTCAAAAGATTCTTCATTAATGCTCAATAGCCGGAGGTGAGATTTTTCCTATGAAGATTTAAACCAAGGAATATTATAGAAGCATAAATAATGGCCATTAAACTTGGTCACAATCTCATCATATCTAGAAATATCAATAATCCCTTCAAGGGTAAATCCCATCATCCTAGAGATAAAATAACTGATCCACTCTTACGAAATTGGAAAATGAAATGTCATCATTGAAGAGGGAAAGTTTTGAATAAGTACCTCCTCAAAGACATAACAAAATCAGAATGCAGAACACCCCAAAGGATTTCCTTGGAGGCCCCCTATTAAAGCAAGTAATATAATCCAAGAGGATGAGGAAGGAATCGAACAAGAAAGTGAAGGTAGTAGTTTCCTAGAGATAAAACAAGTGGGTGTTGACACTGAAAATGGCCTCATTTAATATCACTTAGGGAGTGAAGATGATGATGGTGAAGAGGCACTAATTTTATCATGTGCTATGTTTAATCATTCCTAGACTCAAAAGGGAACATTTCCCTCCACTACTATAAAGAAAAAGAAGACTGAAGATCCTCATGTGTTGACTCCATAAAAAAATCGTCAGGATATCCTCTTGCACCTTAAATGGAGTCCACATTAGATAAACTTAAACCTATGACAAGTGGGAGGTCACCCACTATTCCAAGTAAGCATTCCAAGACTTCTTCCAGTTCTAAATCCAAATCTACTCTTGTAAAATCATTCCCTTCATCCCCCTTATTTACATCTTCCTATTTTGACGTTGTAAAACATGCAAACAAAACCAAATGCAAATTACCAAACCAAATATTTGCAAACTCACCCTAAACAATTTAAAATATTTATCTAGAATATCGGAGTAATAGTTCAAAACTTGATAATATGACCCAAAGTTCCAAAGGCCAATTACCAAACCCACTGCACTCCATCACGAACATGTTATCTCTGATTGCATCAAAGATCAATAAAGTTGACCCTTTCTATGTCTCCCTCATCGTTGGAGAATAAGTATTGAAAAATTTCATAATAGATTTAGGTGCCTCAAACAATGTAATGCATGTTGTTGTCTATTTTTACACCCTTGCAAAAATTGAACAACTTGAAGAGTCATAGATTTAGGAATAAAGACCATGGAAGAGTTTATGCATGTCGTGGGATTAAGGTGTCAAATCCATGGCTAAGGATAAAATACTTTGCCAAAAGTTACTAAAGCCATGGGGGTGAAAGAAACAAGTTTGCGGATGTTTTTAGTGTCGCGGAGTGAAGGACAAAAATTTGGAAAATCCATAGGACATAGAAAATAAAAAAGCCACGGGGTGAAGAATAGGCAATGCGTGTAAGTCAACATGAGGTTGTGCATATCAATTCCGCGAAGGTCAAAAGCCACGTATCAAAGTAAAGTAGTAATTCTCCACGTATCGAAGGAAAGTAGTAATTCTCCATGGATTACCAAAATGAACATGAATTTCAATCTGATTTGATCTTTGCAAATCTGATATTATTTAAAGGAATCTTAGCCTTCTCTATGCGAAGGAAATCAGATTTCATGGATTAAATGTTGGTAGGTGGGTGAAGTGAAGGAAGACATCTCCAAAACACAAAAGGTCTATTTCAGACGGCTCAACCAACAAAATTAAATGTAGTATGGGCATCGTTCCTTCTTCAACAAGTTAAATAGCATAGGGAGGTGAATTTGCAAAGACAGTCAAATATTTTCATAAAATTAAATGAAGGTGGTCGGTTGGTGGAAGGGGAATTCAAATTTCCCTCTCTTTTCTTCTTCTCTCATTCTTGTTTTTCTATATATTGTAAAGTGATGCCTTATTTTAATGTTGGATACTTTGGGAATGTGAGGGCATCATTTCATGTTACACAAGTGTTGTAAAAAGTTGTATGTCTTAGGCTATGTCTATGTAAATGTTTTATATCTTCCTCCTATATCGTGATGATCCATGCATGATCTATAAGCAATAAAGTCTTTGGTTTTATGGCTTGTTCAGCCTTAGCTATTGTTTTATTACATTCTCTTTCCTCTCATTTATTTGTAGGTGTGTTGTATGGGTTATTTCAGAGGTCTGTGTATATTTGTGCATCATGAAGGTGGAACTCTGGATGTGATTTTGATTTGTGGCCTTTGCTTTAGCCCTCTTCATCATCGTTTTCTTCCATTTTCTCTCTTTCCGATTATTCATCCCCTTATTTTTGGTGTTATTTCCTTCTCTAGTTTAGGTTTAGGTTTATGTTTTATGCATCTCCTTCTCACCCTGGTCCCTTGAAAAGTTAGAGTGGATCTAGATAGTTGCATTTCAATTCCTAGGAGTAGTTTAGCATTAGGAGCAAGCAAAGGAATCTGACCTTATCCAAAAGTATATCTCAATTCAAGTCCCATAACTTGGAGACAATCCCATGTTGTCTCAAATCCCAAATTGTCTATGATTTAGGCATGGGTGCATATTTGAGCTTAAACACTGTGAAGGTCACCAAATCTATAACCCACCATGAATTTTCTAGTGGCTCTTGCTTTACTCCATGGAGTCAAAGGAAGTCCCACTTATAGGGAAGATCAAAGATGCACAGTGGATCTTGAATAATTTCCAGATAAAAAAATTTCAATGACTATTTTGGTATTTGACATCCCATAAAATTTTGGAATGTTTTAATGTTGAAACTTGTTTTGAGACTTGGGAGGGAAAATTTAGATGAATTTGTCTTCCACAACCATACTAGTCAAAGGAGATATGGAGAATTTTCTTCCTGTGAAGAAGATGAGATATACATTGCAAAATTTAGGAAGCCAGAGCCAACATCTTGTATCAAGATAGCAAGAGGATGAATAATTTTGTAAAAACTAAAGAGGAGGAAGATATTCCCATCTTTATAGGACCAAACATTCCTTTGTAGAAGAATATTGATCTAGAGGAAGCATTGACTGAACTTTGAGTTGCAAAAGGATATACTTGAGTTGTTGGATGATGTAAGCCAAGAAGAGAGAAGAAATGGTTCTTGGTGAATCTTAGATGGAGAAACAAATTTGTATGCTTACCTAGGAGGAGGAGATATTCTCATTTCTAGTTGGGGTGAAGATGCTCTCGATCATATATTTCATGAAGAAGAAACAAATCCATCTTGTGATAATCCCTTGAAATGTTATAAAGAAAAATTTGTGTAAAATATCCTAAGAACTGCTAAGGAAATAGAAGAAAATAAGTTCAAAATTGAACTCCTGATGAAAACTATGGATATGCAAGACAAGCAAGAATCCAATTTGGAAATCTTGAATCAATTTGGAGGTCGGTCATGACAAAGTAAAAAGCAAGGTGAAGAATCGAGGCCCTTCGCATGAACTAATGAGTGATGGATGTGTTAATGAAGTTGAAGTGTTATCATTTCCATTTGAAGGAGAGGATTCCCTATGGGATGAAAAATTTAGACTCAAAGTATCGAGGTCTCTAAAGTTGGGGCTCCCCTTGATGAAAATCAGCAAAATGTCATGAGCCTCAGGATAATGAATTAGTTCCTTCCAATGGTTTCCTTGAAGTTCAGAATGAAGATTCTTCAAGTGAAGGTAAAGGTGAGCTTTGGGTAATTTCAAAGAATATTTTAGTTAAAGACATTTTTGAATTTGTGGTAAACATGGGATATCTCAAGCTAAATCTTGACCTCTTGGCTCAAGCCATGGTCATGCAAGATAGGTATGAGGTTGCACTTGAACTCTTCACTCAACTTCCAAATACCTCATAATGAGATGGAACAAAAGGATGAATTCGAGGAATCTTGTGGAAAATATGTCAATGAGCATAAATGGGTGGAATGAGAAAACTCAAGATATTCAAGCTATCCAAACAAAAATCAGCCCTGAGGAAATAATGAGACAGTAAATGAGAGATCAAAAATGTGGATGAACACAAAAGAAAATTGGCATTCCAAAACTGATTTCAAAGAGAAAAAAGGTAGTGTAATCTCAAGGTGAAGGCCCGAGCATCAAGAAGATCAATCAGGATCACTCCACAAAGTACAAAGAAAATTAGGAAAGCATATGGTTTTCATAAGTATTTGAAGAGAGGGGGGATAATTCATCAAACTATTCAATGAATTTGTGGATCACCATCACTCGGTGTTACCCAATCGGGGGTAACCTTTGGAAAGAAAAGTGCTTCATGAAAGAGGGTTATCCCCATATTGTACTATATGTTATTTTTAGGTATCTATTTCCCTTTTATATTATGTGTGTTCTTTCCTTTCCATGTGTTGTGTGTTTATTTTCATTGTGTGTGTATGTGCGTGCATAGCATACTCCTTCTAGTTATCTATTTGAGTAACTATGTATAGCCCAATGGATAAGGCACTATTCAAGTATGAAATCGATATTTTGGGATTTATCACATCATTTCATCACTTTGTTTGATCCATAATGTGTCCCCAAGCTAGAGCCAATTGTTGTCGTATGTTTTTGTATGGGAAAAATTCACCCAAAATAGGACAAATATTACCCTAGTGTCAAAATTTTTATGTCATACCTTCCTAGACATCCCTAGATCAACCTATCCCTCAAGATATCAAGTCTAGTATTTCCTTCCAAGATTCCATCTATGATGTTACCAATCCCCCTAGGTGATTTAGGAACAAGAAAATTCATTCAAGTATGTTGGAGCAAAGTGCTTTTCAAGGCAAGTTTGCAACAAACTTATAAAGAAATCTCATCAACCTTTCTAAGCTAGGAATATCATCACCAAAGTAGTAAAAGAGGATCATTTTAATTTTGGAGGTGTATCTAAAGATCCAGGAACACCAAGGAACTGATTTAAGAAAAAATTGGGAAGTTTTAGACATTTAGGAGCCGATTCAATGAAAGTGAGTTTTGGGCCTAAAGGATCTTACACCAAAAAAAGAACCTAATCTTCAAGGAAGTATTACAGGAGCTACATAATGAGTTGAGAGACAAAAAATATATAATTTTAAATCTATTTCAGTCCCCAACATGGTGGAAAAAATATATCATCTTCAAGCACCATGCATTTCTCAGGACAACTCATTATTCTCATGCACTCATGGTGATCTTGAGAAAAATGGGGAAATTTGGAGGTGTTACAGTCATAATCAAGCCTTAATAACCTCAAAATTCTTCTAAACATGTATTTTTGATGCAAAATAATATAAATAAGCACCTGAAAAATCATGTGGAGCTCAAGTTATGACCTTCACAAGTTGGCTCTCAAGGTACGCTCTTCGGTACTTAGCCATTTTCACACCTGGACACGTGTTAAGATGAGGTTAAGGAGAAATTTCACATCCCTATTATACCTTAACAAAGGTAAATGAGGTGTAGAAAATTTTATCCTCCCCCATTTAGCCTTCTAGTCACCCATATGACCTAGTGCTCACCTTTTAACCCCTTTTGACCAGTTTGACTCTGCTCTCCCAACTACTCCCACATGCATGCCACTTGTCATTGTGAGGCTAGGGAACATTTTTGAGCACCTTTTGCACCTTTCCAAATTGATAACAAGGACAAGAAAATTTTACCCATCCCCTTTTAGCCTCCAGGTCCCTCATGCGACCATTTTCCGGCCCCCAGGTGCTTAAATGTGGCTCCCCCTTCATTTCTCTCATCAAATCAACACCCACCATTTGTCATGGTAGGGTAAAGGGAATTTTATTGTGTAAAAATTACACCAAAAAAAAGGGACATGAGGTGCTAAAAAATTCGCCCCACCCTCTCCCTTCACATTCCAAGCTATAAATTGCAGAGATAGCCATTTTTGCTCATTTCTCCCCACATGCTCCCTACGTTGCCGAAACTCTGCCAAAATTTTTCCTTGAATATTACATCTTCATTTTAATGCTCCCTTCATTACTAATCTTATCTATGATTTGAATAAATGAAAAAAAAAAAAAAAAATAAAGAAATATGGATTCGAGAAGAGAAAAATGAGATCTTTGCCTAAAGAAACTTTGAAACCCCCGAACAAGATTTACTCGTATCTAAAAAACCAATGCATGGATCAACGTGATGTTTTTTGTAATCTTCTAGTTTCTCAGAGGCCATTAGAATCCAAGAAGAAATTTTTTCATGCATGCTCCAATTTTTTTACAGTGAAGAAACCCCAATTTTGGGGTGATAATTTTGAAATTTAAAATCTCCTTTTCTAGACATCAGATCAAGTTGAAATTTAAGAGGTGCACTAAGGAGAAAAAACCCATATTGAAATATTTTGTTTCATCACAAAACCGAGGTCCACAAACCCACTTCCAAAAATAGTAAGCATCCTACATAGGCACTTGCTATTTTTGGAAAGCTTCATCACGAAAGCGTTTTCGATAAAAGTGGTGTGCATGGAGGTGGTTTAGAAGAGAAATCTCATTGGTTAGATCCAAGAAGGTCCAAAATTGTCACTTACTAAAAATCATAATTTTCCTCTATGGGAGATTGTTATAATCAATAAGGCAAGTCTCAAAAGAGTAGTTTCGGTGGAAGAGGTGTGCACAGGGGCAATCTAGAAGAACCAAATTCATTGGTTGGAGTAGAAAAGGGTGAAATTTGACACTTACTAAAAATAGTAAGTTGTCATTTTTAGAGTATAGTAAGGTGTCTAAGAAGCAAAAGTTCAAGTTCACATATTTTCTCATTTTCCCATTCATGTGTGCAATTAGAAGATCAAAGGAATGGTGTTTTTTCATGGCTTGGATTGGTTGTTATCTAAGTAGGAATTCTTCATTGTCATCCATGGTGTCTCCATCGGTTCATCGAGGCTCACCTTCTTAGTGTTTATAGAGATTGGTTTTAGATTTAGTGTGGTCTTCATGAGCATCAATCATGGTCACCAAGAAATCACTCAATGTTGTTTCTAAACACTTAGTTTTCATGATGTATGTCGGTCATCCAAAGATAGTTTCTCATCTCGCAACCAGAGAAATTTTCTGCAAAAGAACCTATCCATGGCATAAGAAAATCATTCACGTAAAAAAAAGTTTGAAGGATTTAGATCAATCTGGCAGAGCTTTCGGAGTCCTTCGGTGGCTGCATCTTCTTCACTCGACATTCACCCTTCCTCTCTCTCTCTCTCTTCCCCCAACTTTCTATCTCCTCCACATTATAATTCTTTATTGGGGTTGCACTTTTTCATAATGTTGTTAATTTGATTAAAAATAACTTTAGTATTATAATGTAATAAGTCACCTTTTTTTAATAAAAAGGGACTTAATATTTCTTAGAATATGAAAATTTTTAAGTTGTGCAAAAGGCATATGAAAAGTAATTAGGGGTTAGGTGAAGATTTGTTCCTCAATCTATAAATTGTAAAAACACCTTATTTCCAAGGGTTATCATTTTTGTAAGCACATGAGAGAGTGATCTTGAGAAAGATAAAAGAGATATCTAATTTTCTTCCACTTCCCATTTCATACATTCTTCCCACTCTTGCATGTACAATTTTTCTCAAGATTCAATAAAAGAGAAGTTTCTACGCCTTTTTGACTAGGAGGTTTAATTGAGACTTTGTGTTCATTGAATCTTATCTGGTCTTGTTGTAAATGGCTTAATTATTTCTTCTTAAATCTACGTGTGTTGAATTTTCTGGTTAATGTGTGGGACTCTAATTTTCTACCCACAACATTAATCCCTCTCCCTTTTCTCACTCCCTTTCACGTTCTCTTGCAAAGTCCTCTCTAGCAAGAAATTTATAGCTTTTTCGTAGGGTCATTAGAGTGCCCCTATTAGATACCTGACACAAGGCCATAATAGAAAACCACTTTTACATGTGCATGTAAACACGAAGCTACACGTTAAAATAAAGGGACTTATATTCTCAAAGCGTTGGCAAGAAATCCACCACTTTGTCCACCCGACAAATTTTTTCACCAACACAAGATTGTCCTAAAAAGAAATAAATATTCCTACTCAAAAATTATCCTAGATATAAAATCAAATCAAATCATCATGAGACCAAACTTATACCATCGGCAATATCTTTGAATTACATTTCCGAAACATAGTGTAACTCCTAAATCTAAGTGGAAGGCCTTCAACAAAGTTGATCTTTGTTAACTCGCTGAAACTACCCTTTGACTAGTCAACATAAATGAATCATAATTGACCATTTATCTGCATCACCATAACATAAAACCATCATGTAAATCAATTAAAACTCACATACTCACCATAATGATCATTTAGTTTACAACTCCTTTGGATAACCTTTTCCTAAACTGAACTTCTTCAAAAACATGCATATTTGAGTGTGGTCCACTCATCACCACAACATATACCATGATTTTATGGAAACATGGAGGATTCCTCTACACCATTCAATCATCATCCATGCACTAGAAATAAATTATGGTCACTTAGGAGCATTTTCTCTCTACCTCTTTTGAGCTAGGGTTTCAAACACATAAATATTTGTTTACCTTATTAACATTCATTCATAAATCCCGATGGTGAAAGTAATTAATTATTTTTGTGAAACATTTTAGAATAAATGTATAAATATCCCTTAAATCCATAAGGTCTCATGAAAATCACAAAATTTAGGTTGAACATCAAAAGACCCAATTCGAGTCGAAATGGGCTTCTTCTTGACCATGTTTCACCATAACTAACATAACTTGCAAAGTATTCTTCAAATTGACTTCAAATGTTTCTTAAATCTCAAAGAAACCTCTATACATCATCTCCAATTATTTACATATCTCAAATATCTCTCCATCATATCTCATTTGCATAGCTACCCATTAGGGTTTTACACAATCTAAGCTAGGGTCAATGAAAAAATACTATAAATCACCATAAAAACCTCCAAAATGTCTAAACATACATAATACATCATAAATAAACCTCCTACATGTATCCATGAGATCATATAGCTCCACAACAAAATTTCAATCATTCTAACAGTCATACACTGGTCTAAATGAACACATGAAACATGGTCACCAACCTGTATATGTACCATGAAGATTATATGAGTTCCTAATCACTCCTAAAACACGTTCTCCATCATTCCATCATGCTTCTCAAGCTACCAAGAAGCTCATACCACTACTCATACCTAGGCTAGTTAGGTCACTGAATAGGCTTGCAAGAACAAGAAATCCTCACTGAAACACCTAATATCACCATGAACATATTTGAATCATCATGTCATCATCATCCTTAACATTCTCTAAGCCTACTTAACATCTAATTTGTTATTAATGATTTTTGCATCAATGACAACACTTGTACAACAACATGCCAACAATTTCCTCCTTTGCCATTGATGGAAAACCACTTAAACTCCTCCTTTTTACATTGATGACAAATAAATACATGTACTTGCATATTCTAAATCTTCCTCAACCTCATACGGTCACCTCCTTGTTGGAAACATCAACAAAAGGTCTCATTCTAGCTCACAAATTTGAATTTCACTCAAAATCATATTTTTAGCCACTTTCAAGCATGAAAACACCATGCACCCCATGGGAATAGCATATATACCTCCTAATAATACCAAAAATCATGAATAAGACAACAATTTACCTATTTTTTGGGCTAAAGGACCAACATCCACCTTTTAGACATGTAACAAACTTTCCATTTCTCGTCAAAACTCTTTTTTCCTTCATTGGACCATTGTAGCAGTCCAATACATGAAGCACACACTTTGAGAAACATGCCAACAATTATTTCCTTAAGCTCAACAATGATCCTTACCTTCATTATTGGGCTTACATAATATTTTCAAGGCACAATCTTGACTCGACACCCATCTCTTGCTCTACACACTACATTAATATTGAATTCCTTGTTCAAACTCATCGGTGGTTTTAGGAAAAACTTTGACAAGATCTCAAACACCATTCACACCATGAAAAAGCATACCACAATTCACCCTGGACTTAGGACAACCATATCTAGTAGAAAATCACAAAATCAAGCATCTTACCTTGGTATTTTGTCAAGAAACTAACTCGGTCACTTTGGCCCTTCCCTAAACCATCTTCTCGGTGCATGATAATCACATTTGAGTGAGATTAATCAACTTTTTCCTAACATGATTTTCTTTGGAGACAACAACCAAAACATACCTTATATACCTATAAATCATCAAGACATCTTCAAGAAGCACGAGACTTATTCTCCCCTATAAAATTTGGATGATGCACACTATATATACTTATAAAATCATATTTTCACACAATTTATACAATGGCTACCATAAAAACTCCAACCTTTCCCCATATCTAGCTTTAACTTTGTCAAGAGGCATATCTTTCAATCTCATGAGATCATCTAGAGAACCTTTAGGGAGTGAAAAAAGGTACTCCCATGTCATGATTAGCCTTTTTCATACTTGAGAATCTTTTAGCCCTTCACACAACACCAGTAGCATCATATCGGACCTAATGAGGTCTTGATCCATCGATTTTAGGCTCGAGCATGACTTAATAGGACAAGTCACTCACTTCTCCACTATCTCATCACTTTGTTTAACCTTAAGAAGTAATAAATACATTGTATCCCCTTCAAATTCACTTCCATCATACTTAATCAAGAACCTACATGCCCGTAGGATGCACATTTGGAGCTAAAATAGTCATTTCCGACATATCACAGATTCACTAGGCACACATTTGCTTCTTTGGAGATGAAATTATCTCTTTAGACCCTATAGAACAATTTTAGAGCATCCAAAACACCATGAATGGACTTCACAAGGAATTCATACCTCAAGAGATATCATACTCTTCCTCTTGCTTATTTAATATAATTGTAGCTGGAAATTTTGGCTCATGACACAAATAAGAGCATAAAATAAGCTTAGTCATACCTTAGATAATCTACCTTGCACCTTTCAATACCTTTAGATATCTTTACAAGTGTGTTCCCATCCTCTTGTAGATAAAAGCTCATCAAAGAAGTTACAAGTTTATCCTCACACCTGTAGATGCACTAAATGCAGACCATTGAGCACAATTTTCCATATAACCTCCTACACCTATTTATAGTGATCTCCTCATCTAAATAATATGAGTTATATAGACAAATCCTCTTCTAACATAGAAAAAATATCCAACCCATTATGCACATATACTATCATTTGAAGTCTTGAAAGAACACAAAAATGGCCTAAAAGCCTCGTAGAAAGATAAAGCATTTTCCATAATGCTCCAAGAGTACATGAATGCAAACCATCACCCTTTTTGACACTATCCATATTCTAGAGACCATTACTAGGATTCACAATCTTGTTCATACTTTACAAATTCTAAGAAACATCAAATATCCACTTCACCAAAAATGCACATATACAACTTACTAGCCCTTGAAATAGTGAAAATTACACCTAATGTTTTATGCACAAACCTTTATGATGATATATTACATAATATGGATACCCATTTGGCAATATAAACACCGCCTTAAACCTTGAATCAAACTCATGAAGACACTTACCTAGTTTACACTTTTTTACTTTAGTAATTACGCCTTTTACATTCTTCTTGTCAATTTCACCGTACTATCAAATATTCCTAGAATTTTAGCCAATTTTAGAGACTATGACCACTTGAATCTTGAAGTATACACCATATATATAATTTGTACCAAGTTATATCTTTGAAATCCATTATTCAATATTGTTTCCTAATATTGTTTCATAGCACCAATATAACCCAATCATAATAGATTTGCTTCATAAATTATTAGACATATGTAATGACTAAGTATGGAGAGTGAGTGGAGGAATGTGGTGTGCAAGAGGCACTTTTGCATGCATGGGGACTAGGTGAAGTGGCACAAAAAGGCTCATGCCCAAACAGATAAGAACTCACAACTTAGCTGATTTTAAAGTTTACAAGCCAAAAATGGAAAAGTAGGATGGCGTGCTTTGACCAAACAAGGGGATAAAGCGTGTTGACTTGGCAGCCAAGAAAAGGCTATTTTTGAGAATGGACATGCATATAGAGCACACACATGGATTGAAATGTATGAAAAATTTGCACAAACAAAACACTAAAAAGATGTCCTATTCAACATACTAATTGAACAATAAAATGGCTATTAAATAGCCAAAGATATACAAACAAACTTCCTAATTAATAGGAAGCTCAAATAACAAATAACCCATTTATAATAATACAGTGAAACAAACTAACCAAAAAAACTAACCTGAAATAATTAATTACCATACGAGTAATTAATTACATTTACATGATAATACAAATAATGGAGCACTATAACATATTGATTTCCTAACATTCCCCCCTTAGTGTGAACATGGGGAAAACATGCCTTGTACTTGCACCTACTCATGATCTGGTGATTTTCACAGGATGATCACAAACCTCAAGGATGGTTTTGCAAATGGTTGACCACAAACCGAGAATGGTGGTTTTACATTTGGAGTACCACAAACCACAAGGTGATGGTTTTGCGAATGGTTTACCAACAACCAAGAATGGTGGTTTTGTAATTGGTTTACCACAAACCAAAAATGAAGGTTTTCAAGTGGTTTACCTACAACCACATCATGATGTGCTAAGTACTATTATCAGCCCTCATCACATTTCACCAGGGAATAACATAGGAAATTATGATGCTCGTACACACAAACTAAAAATTAGAAATGGGACATTGGAATCCTTTTCCCCCTCAATGTGAAATTTCAACTTATTGAAAACAAGAACACTATAAAATGAAGTACATTGAAATGGGAATGCTAAAAATATTGTGGAAAGCGCACTACAAAAATGAAACCAAACTACACACACATGTCATCAAACCTTTGTGTGGCTTTGTTGTTGGCGACTAATGAGAGGTCGTTGATTGACCTTTAACCTCAATTTTCCTTCATCCTCCGATGAAGCTTCTCGATCTGATAATTTCTTTAGAGCCACTTTGTCTTTGTTTATTTATTCTTTCTCATTATCTCGATTCTTCTTTAGTAATTATATTGGCCTCATTTCCTTTGAGTTTTCCATTAAGTATATCTTGAGCTCGAACTCTACAAAATGAAGATGTATGTCCCTTTTTCTTATAGTAGAAGCATTCTCTTTCTTCTTTATTTTTAGAGAAATGTTTATATTTCCTTTTTACATGTTGTTTATTCTTCTACATCTTCTTTGGTTCACTTTTCCTCACTAAAAGAACAAATATCATATATTTTAATGAGTTAGAAGGCATCGACCAAGAGTGAAAACAAAATTACTATATTTGGGTGGAGAATTATTCAATAGAATAAATTTTACATCCTCATATTCTCTTTGAAGCTTTGAATTTTGTAAGTTGTCTCAAAAGAGATCTCAAATTGTTTATGTGACTAGACATTGTAAATCCATCACTCATTTTGAGTTTGAACAACTGGAGTTTCAGAGAAAAAAAGTGGATTGATTGCTTTGGATCTAAATAATTTATTCAAATTATCCCACATTTCCTTTGATGTTTTCTTAATATCAGCATAATGTAACTCATTATCCGAGAGAGCAAGGCCAATAATGGGTTTGGATTTATTGATAGGGTATAAGTAGATGTACTCAAAACAATCTCTATTGATTTACCCATGCATAATACTTTTAGATATATATATATATATATATATATATATATAGGACATATAATTCCTATATTTTAGGAGGTATCCTTAACTACTTCTCCCACGAATCACTCCCACACTCCATATATGTGAGTGGTTAAAACTCACCAACAAATAATTGTTATATGTTGTTTTATATAACAACCATATAACATAATAGTTATAACAAAACATATAACTAATAATATGAGTTGTTAACCAACTCATATTATATTACAAATAATAATCATGATTAATAATGTAAACAATATTAATCCTAACATTCACCCCCTTAGTGTGAACATTATTAATCACTAATCTTCACCCCCTTAATGTGAACATGGCGAAGAACCATATTTGTGAAGAAATTGAACCACCTCTTGAAAGCACTTCTTAGACTAGGTACAAACTCCATAGATTATCTCTTTACCCTCGTAAAGGCGTAGTGTCAAGCTGAATTATGCAAGAATGCTCCCTTCCTCTTTGGGTTCCTGTGGGACTTTCCCTTCCTCCCTAGGTGCCTGAATTTTGAATCTCCAAGATCCACAAGCTTCACACTAGCTGGATAACCATCCCTTGAGTCTACCTCAAAATCTTCTCTTGCTCCCCAAAAATGAGTCTTCTGAAAACATGAAACTTCCCAAAATTCTAGAAAGGGGTTTATTCAACGCACACAACACAACAAGAACACTGAAAAACTGAAACACACACTGAAAAATGCCACCAAATCATCTCAGTGCGTACACTGTCATTAGTGACTAACGAGAGGTCAGCGATTGACTCTTTACGAATGACACCCTAATAAAAACTTTTATAATAAATATAATGACTTTTCACAAAATAAGAGACACAATTAAACGATTGAAAAACCAATTAAATATTGGTTTTTATAAGACATGAAAGGACTTAGACAAATTTAATGGGCAATGGCACTTAATTTTGATAACTAAGACCAACTATAAACTATTATTGACTCAATCTATATTTGAAGTATATGCAGGTACCTTTCCTTATAAAGAATGCATACAGAAAACACTACCGTCCAATTGTGACATCCCGTGTGAAATGCCTATTCCCGATGTAACAAAATATGACCTCCAACTCGCTTTATTTTAGCACATCATCTTGATTTTGAAGTGTCATTCACTGCAAGATGTCTCCTTATAAACAACCCCTCTAGAGAGCAGTAATTCTCTACACTCAAGTCGATTACTTGAACTATTTCCCTTCTTCTAATTATTGGTGCCGATCAACAATAGAAACAAAGCAGAGCCACGAACCTAGATCTACGTAGATAACTGATATTAACATGTGGCGGTTCTTGAATGGTCAACTGTAGAGAGATATAGTTTTCAACAATGAGAATGCATGCGTATTGTTGACCGCCTCTTGGGAAATGTTCAATGTGACTAACCATACAATCTTGGTAAGTGGAGTATGAAGATCGATTTCCAATGTTTCCCAATGTAGATATCATCCAACTATCATCCAAATTATCTTGGATATCAACGCCAAATATAGATCTGCACACTATTATATTAGATACAAACCGCCATAATATCCAGAAAATATGTGGCTTAAAGTCAAGAAACCAATGCACAATGTGTGTCGACTTTGAATGGAGTGAGTTATGTGAAGTTGAGTCTCAATTCTTATCGAACCTGAGGTACATCAACAAGAATTCACGTCCTCCTTACACGGATCTGACTGTTGAACATAGACTGACAATAAATGGCATAAAAAATTCTGCAAATCTTTGCATGAAGGCTCCAATTCTTACGTTTCACCTGTTCATATTCAGGAGATATGCACATAATAGAAGAAACAAGAAAACTCCACGTGTATCCACACAAGTGTTAATACCAAATATAATTTGTCAAAAACAAATTAGAATGAATGCTCAAAGGATGAATGGAAGATCTGTACGTGGATCTTATTCTCTTCTATTTTTGAGGATGCGCTTCAAATAATAGCTTTGCAATGCCTTAGATGGGATGGATACAGATATACCAGTGAGACAACCACACTTTCCTCTATTTTTAAAAAAAAAAGAACTTCAAAATGCCTCACGAAAAACAAATAAATTAGAAAAATGATCCTACAACACACAGAGAATCTAAACTATTTTCTTCTGAAGCTAAATAATCCTCATGTATTAAAATAAAATCCATATGTTGGGGCAGCGATAAACAACAAAAGATTTTCCCCATATAATGTTCAAAACTCCATATCGCTTCGATTCCAGGATGATGAGGTATAAGCGGTGTACTCAAAACAATCTCTGTTGATTCACCCATGCATAATACATTTACATATATAGGACATATAATTCCTATATTTTAGGAGGTAGCCTTAACTACTTCTCCCATGAATCACTCCCATACTCCATATATGTTAGTGGTTAAAACTCACCAACAAATAATTGTTATATGGTGTTTTATATAACAACCATATAACATAATAGTTATAACAAAACATATAACTAATAATATGAGTTGTTAACCAACTCATATTATATTACAAATAATAAGCATGATTAATAATGTAAACAATATTAATTCTAACATTTATCATCCCTCATTTTCCATTCTACCAATTTAGTCGATTTGTAAGTGCTAGATATTTTCCATCTACTATCCTCCAGATATTTTCTTTTTATTAAATGCATATGGATCTTCACTTTCAAAGTGTGAAAATTTATCGCATTGAATTTTTCTAGTCGGACTTCCATTGTGATATGGAGACA
Source organism: Taxus wallichiana var. yunnanensis (assembly GCA_018340775.1). Lineage (NCBI taxonomy): Eukaryota > Viridiplantae > Streptophyta > Pinopsida > Cupressales > Taxaceae > Taxus > Taxus wallichiana. The sequence goes on from CM031235.1 coordinate 947,940,932, forward strand.
AAAGGAAAGGTGAAAAATTATAACGACACTTTTGACAATACAATTATAACATATGACTCATTTTGTCGGGATTTCTAAGGAATGAGTAATATACCGATAATAAATCCATAATATAAGTTGTTGATGATTATAGATTATAATGTACGAGAATACAAAATCTAATAATAAGAGCTAAAGAAAATAGCAGAAATAAAAGAGATAGAAGACACCAAATTTAAGTGGGGAAACTGAAGGAAAAAAATCCACTATAATAAAGCATTGTCTATATTAAGAATCTTGAATACAAGTTTTAACCAATACTTCCACTTCACTCCTTGGTATCTCTTAGAAATGTAACTATTGAATGATTTATTTCTATACAATGCAATAATAATCACGATTCTAACCAACTTATCTTCTCGTATCAATACCAATGTATACGTTGGTTTATTAGCAATCTGAAAGGTATTTCCATGAGTCATTAGCTCTATTAATCGAGTTGATTTATTCCCCACTTAAATGTGGAAGACCATCATAATAAATTTTAATACATAAACTTTAAGATAATGTGGGGCGTACAACAATGGTAGATATACCACTTAACATTACTACCCCAACACTCCCCCTTAATGTTAAGTGGGAAGAAAAACAAGACATGCCAAATTTACTTTTTCTACAAAAGTATTTACTTATCCATGAATCAACAACAGTGATTCAGGCTAGTATGCAAACGAGGGAAATCATATGGATCTTCCCATATAGAAATTATTAAGACATGTGTTTTACATATGAAGACTTACATCAGATTTGGGTCCTTTTATAAGCTAAGGCATACCCATAACTAAAGCTTCACTGGGATTTATAAGTAAACTCACATACAAAATGTGATTGTTCACTTATTACAAAATGGAGAAAGTATTGGAAGTTTACAACAGTTGTTAAGAGGTGACATTGTGATGCACACTTCCCTCAATGGTAAATTTGATAGGTCCAATAAGGCACAATTTTTTTAGAACTTTACTGAAGACAACAAATTTGTAAAGATATCTACAACTTAATCTTCAGTTGAATAGAACTTGAGATCAATATCGCCATTTAGGACTTTATCTCTAATAAAGTACATATGAACTTCAATATGTTTGGTCCTTTGATGTTGAACTAGATTTTTAGCAAGAGCAATGCAACTTTTTTGTCACATAGAAGAGTAGTGCTCCCTTTGACACCCATATGTAGCTCATCCAACAATATTTTTAGCCACATTGCTTCCTTTGTAACTTCCATAACACTTATATACTCTACTTTAGTAGAAGAGATAGAAACTATTGGTTGCTTCTTTCTACTCCAAGTGATGGCACTTACACCCAACTTGAAAACATATCCAGAAGTAGACTTTCTATTTGCAACATCACCAACATGATCAGAATCACAATAGCCAAATAATTGTGCATTATTAGAAGAAGAATAAAACAGACCATAATTAATTATTCCTTTAATATATTTCAAAATTATTTTTGCCATTTTCCAGTGATCCTCATAAGGATCCTGCATAAATATTGAAACTACTCCTACTGCATAAGAAATATCAAGTATAATAATAGTAAAATAAATTAGACTACCAACTAGTTGTCTATACGAGTAGGATCAAATTTAGCACATATTGGTTTGGGATCTAATTTGACACCAAATTCAATAGGAATGGTAACAAACTTACAATCAATCATGTTAAATATTTTAAGTAAAATATTAGCATACTAAGATTGAGATGCAACAATAGACTTATGATCTTGAAATATAACCATGCCAAGAAAATGATTTAGAAAAACTAAATCAATCATTTCAAAACATTTTTTTAACCTTTATTTGATCTTAACAATTAAATTTTTATCACTTGCTAATAATCAAAATATCATCTACATACAAGACAATAATGATAATATGATTATTTTCAAACTTAACAAATAGATCATTATCATAACAACAGTTAGAGAAGCCAAGATCTTGAAAGAAACTGTTAATTTTAGCATACCAAGCTCTAGGAGCTTGTTTAAGACCATACAAAGACTTTTTAAGCTTATAAACATAAAGTTCTTTACCAGTTCTTTAAAACCTTTAGGTTGATGCATGTAGATTTATTATTTTAAGTCACCATTTAAAAAGGCATTTTTAACATCCATTTGGTGAATCTCCCAACCATATTGGGCAGCCAAAGCAAGAATAACTCTAATAGTGCTCATCTTAGCTACAGGAGAAAAAGTATCAACATAGTCAAGACCAGGTTTCTAAGTGAAACCATGAGCTACCAACCTTGCCTTAAATTTTCAATTTCTCCAATAGATTTATACTTGATCTTGTATAACCACCTAGATCCTACAATGCTTCTCTTAGAAGGAGGAGGGACTAGTTCCCAAGTATTATTTTTAACTAAAGCATTGTATTCATCTTTCATAGCTTGAATCCATCTATCATCTTGACAGGATTATTTAAAAGATTTTGGTTCAACCTCATAGAGGGTCATCAAGGCATGATAATAATGTTGACTATGAGTTACCTTTCTAAGATTAGCAGATGAGGATATTAAACAATACTTTGAGCCCATTTAGGAACCTTGTGATGCAAGACATTTTGAGATGACTCCCCCTCAATCTCCATCATATCTAGATCAGGATAATCAATCTCTTGAACTTTTGTTTCCATAATGTTAGGAGAAATATTATCAGGCTCTATCTTAGGAGAGGCAAAGGATGGTTCATAAGAAGTATCATAAAATGTATTTTCTAAGACAAGAACATTTTGTTTTCAATAATTTCATTCTTGAAAGGATCATAAACTCTTAAACTTTTATATCTACAACCATATCTAGTAAAAATACATGAATAAGAGGTTCGATCAAGCTTATTCCTATTAAATTTAGGAATAAAGATAGAAGAAGGGATACCAAATATTCTTAAGTGAGAAATATCTAGGCTTTTTTTTCACACTTCAGGGGTGTAGTTTGATGAAGAGATTTTATAGGAACTCTATTAAGGATATAGAATGTAGTATTCATGGCTTTTTCCCATAGAAACTTAGGCACATTAGATGCATGAATCATAGTCCTATCCATCTCTAAGACAATCCTATTCTTCCTTTCTGCAATGCCATTTTGTTGAGGGAATAGGGAGTAGTCAAATCTCTTTGAATCCCACATGACACACAGAACTCATCAAACATTTTGTTGACATATTATCCTCCATTATCAATCCTAATTCTTTTAATTTTTATATTAGAATCATTTTCAACTAAATCTTTAAATTCTTGAAACTTAGATAAGACATCAAAAATTTCTTAATAAAGTAAGACCAAGTCATTCTAGAGAAGTCATCAATAAAGAAAACAATATACAAAGCTCCACTGAGAGAAGGAACTTCAAGTGGACCTCTCACATCACTGTGAATCAACTCTAATAGTTGAGAAGAATTTGGATCATGATGCTTGTGAAATGGTTCAACATGTTTCTTACCACGCAAACAAATTTCACATGTCTCATGATCATATTTTAATTTAGGAAGACCAACAACAAGATTTAGTCTATACATTTCATACAAACTTTTGAAATTTACATGACCTAATATTTCATGCCAAAGTTGAATATCATTCCTATAAGAGGAAGAAAAGCAAGATTTAGACACAAAACCATCAAATATATACAAGCCATTTTTATGAATACTAGAAGCAATAACATTACTGAATTTATCTTTTACATACCATTTATCTTGTAAAAAAATAACTTTACAATTTTCTTTAGTTAGCTGAGATAAAGATAGAAGATTTTGTTTCAGTTGAGGAACATACAATACATTCCTAATTACACTATTTGACAATTTAACATTGCCACAAGATTTAGATATAATGATGGAGTTATCTCCTAGATAAATATTTTCCTCACATTTAACTACATATAAGAGGATACCAGGAGTGCAAGTCATGTGCCTAGAGGAGCCACTATCAAGAATCCATTCATTATCATTTGAAGCTAAGAGGGCAGTATACATGGTAATAGACTGCTCAACTTTGTTTACATGATTTTTCTTCTAATCTTTCTTTTGAATATTAGGCTTGATGTTTCTAGCATTCTTAGCTTTACTCTACAATCAAACTCTTTATCCCAAAATGTTCCATGCTTGTTGCAATTTCCATTAAATTTGAATTTAAAGTTATGACTATTTTTAGTAGAAATAGACTTAGGATTAGCTTTAAATTTAGATCTGATATTAGATTTTTGATTATGATTGTTGTTATTCCTATTATGGGAAAACTTAAGATTTTGAGATAACAGAGCTTGTGAAACATTATCTTTTAAATCAAAATTCTCCATAACATGCTCTTCTTGAATTAGCAAAGAAGATAAAGTGTCCAGATTAGGAAAATCAGTCTCATTATGATATTTAGAATTAAGAATAGAGATATAGTTTATCAACTTCTCATGATCATTAATCAATTGTAAATTATGGAAGCTTATCTTGAAATTTAATTCACAAATTACAACCATTTGATTGAGCTTTAATGTTCTTAATTTTAGCTAAATAATTAACTATTTTCTCATCCCCTTTCATAGGAGTTGTAAACAATTCCATAATTAGCTTAATTATCTTTGACAGGTGACTGCCTTCATGCATGGTTTCTAATTATTTCCATACATATGCAAGTGAGTCCATATGACCTATATGCATAAAAAAATCATCTTTTATGCTTTGCAAAAGGATGGACAGAGCTTCCGTGATCTCTGAGAGAAGGAGCTAAGGTTTTCGGGGTTGCTTGTCTTCCAGTGGGTCATGTCTCCACACTAGTCACAAGATCTCATAGCTTCCCACCATGAAACATGATTTTAATTGAATTTTATAAATGCTATAATTCATTCCATTTAACTGATTCAGACTTATCCAATAAAAAATTAGTTGAGCTAGCCGCTTTTACGCTCGAGATGACACTAGAAAGAAATTCAACTAAAATTCAAATTAAAAAGTGTTGGCGAGAAAATTTGTCAAAGGACAAATTTATGGGTTTCTTTCCAACACTCTGGGAATCTAAGTCCCTCTACTTAAACAAAGGCAGATTCCATATATGCATGCACTAGTAAGGTGATTTGTATTCAGGTTGGCATTGTGTTCGGGATCAAACAAGGGCACTCCACGACCCTACGGAAAAAGCTTGCTGAATTCTCAGTAAGGGAGTGAGAATGTTAGATAAGGGGAACTAATGCTGCAAGTAGAAAATCAAAGTCTTGCATACACCAGTTAGAACTTTCTTCACATGCACTAAAATTAAGAAGAAACAACTCTACAAATAGCAACAAGACCAAATAGAATTTAATGAGTATAAAGTATTAATGAAATCCTTAGTCAAAAAAAGGCTAGAAAATCCTTCTTCTTATATTGATGCTCAAGCAGAAATTGTACATAGCATAAGAATGGAAGACATTTGAGAATAAGGAAAAATGGAAGAAATTTTACTATCTCTTTGTTCTCTTCAAAAGAATCTCTCTCTCTCATGAATTAACAAAAATAACTTAGGAGTTTAAAAAGAACCCTCAAATGAGGATCTTGTTACAATTAATAGAAGAGAAGCAACTCTTCATCTTCCCGGTGACTCTTCACATGATTTAATTTTGACTTTAGGTTGTTCATATTCCTATCAAATATTTAAGTTCCTATTAGTGCAAAATCACAACACCCCCAAAACGACCTTCGGATCTACTTTTCTAAGGCAATGTCATTTGGTGTGATTACACAACATTGATCTTTCCCAAAGTGTGGGACCTTTACAAATGGGGAAAGCTCTCCGCACAAGGCTAGTTCCTCTTCCTAAACTACTCCCCACAAGTTATTCCAAAGGTGCAGAAAGCTAATCTAATCGTAATATAACTTCCAAGGAGACATGGAGAGAAAGAAAATAGGGAAAAACAAATCCTACACTAAAATGGTGATACACCGAGAGAAGGAAAGTGTTGATCATCTATCAAAACTGCCATGGAACAAGAAGAGGTGAGCAATAGAAAGGATGGACAAGTGCATCACAGACCAAAGATGGATTTCACACAAAAAATGTTCCAAAACTCAATGAACATAGCTCCAAAACCTGTAATGAAGAGAGGCAAGAAGAAAACAACCAAAAACGAGAAAAGATGGACAAATGCATCAAAAACATGTTTTTATTGCTCCGAAGTTTACACGAGCATCATTTCATGGGTAAGAGGAAAAAATGCCATTACAGAGCAGGGAGGAGTTTTAAACTCCATTTTTGACCTTGGGGAAGAAAAGAAGGGAGGGGCAGAGAAGAATGATGAACAACTTTTTACAATTGAGCCAAAACTAGCTTTTATCGCTCGAATAGAATGAAGGAAATGAGAAAATGCAAGAAATTTTGATTTGAAACTTCAACCACTGATAAGATCCATTTAATTTACCTACAAAATGATACGTTTCCATGAAAAATCCCATACTTCAAAGTACATTTCTTTGCAGAGAGAGAAAGAGGCCCATACTTCATTAATTTTGGTGATTGGGGTCATTTTCTACCATTTTCCCGTGTCGAGATGTTTTCCCATTTTCTCTTACAAAAATCCATCAAAATTTGAAATTGAAGGGTCCATCATGTGGATAATTTCACCATATTTCCATTGATACCAAAATCGTGAAAATCTAAGCTCAGTGCGAAAGATATGCCCCTCTAAAGATTTAGGGAAAAATGGCGAAATTAGGGCAAAAATTGGGTTCGCAGGCCGAAATTTGAACTTTTTCCCTTTTTTTTCAAATTGGGAAAATTTCCCAAAAATTCTCCACGCCCGCTCCTCCAATGACATATGGCACCCTCTGGTTGATCCACAGGCCTCATGAGACAATTCTACCCAATTTTCCCACAGGGAAAATTTTCTAAAGGTTCTCCACCGGCCCGACCTTCGACATGTGGACACGTGGCACCTTTTAATTCTTGTGTGGAAATGCGGTTCAACTTTTTCCTTTGCGTTTTTATGGTTTTGGAAAAAAACCAAAAATCCTTCCGACCCCCTAACTCCCGATGAATGGACACATGGCATCTTTTGCTTAGCTCGGTGGGGATGCGCTCCTATTTTTTCCTTTGAGAAACTTTGACAAAAAAACTAAAAACTTAGAAGTCCTTCCGCCCCCGCTCCGCCTTGACACGTGGCATCATTTCATGAGCTGTGGGCCTTAATCAATTTCTTTTCCTTTATCCTTTGCGGGCTGTGGGCCAAAATTTTCCTTTGAGTTTTTAGCCAAAAGGCTAAGTGCCAAAAAATTTCCCACGGGTCCACCTTGGAAAATTTTCCCTCCAAACTCCACCAAGCCATAACTCAAAAAATACAAGGAGTTAGGAGGACTTCTTTACCTTTCTGGAAAGGGGAAGAAAAATCCTATCTGATGAAGCCATTTCCAAAATATTTTAAGTGCTTACAATGTGTGAAAATTGAATTTGAATCACAAGAAAGGAAAGAATGAAAGCAAGTTAGCCAAAATAAGTAGGGGCTCATTTTGGATAACGAGTTCCTTTATAAAAACAAGATAACTTAAATGTTACATTATGTTTATAAAGTCAATTAAATACATATCAAAAAGTGAAAACCCCAATGCAAAATTAGAACATTGAAGAAAGAGAACGTTGGGAGGAAAGAGAAGAGAGAGAGAGAGAGAGAGAGAGAGAGAGGAAGAAGAAGAATGGAAGAACTATGTAGAATAATGAGCCACTATAGTTGATTTGATCTCACTCCCTGACTAGTTTCCATCTCGCATTGTTGAAAAGATCTCCATTTCTCCAAACTCCTTACTAAAATTAGTTGCTACATGTTCCACTCTATTGGCATGAGGGATGCACACATAGCTCGAGTCTCAATCCACCCATCGATACACTATTAATATCTTTTCTCTTTCCAAACCATGATGGATGTTTCTCTGTGATGAGTGTGATAGCAAACCTAATCTTTGAGAGGAAATCTAGGGTATCCTTATTGAAGTATAATGGATTTTCCACTTCTTTCTTGACATATTCCTTAAATGGCCCAATAAATTCATTGGAAGTTGTGTCTTCTCCCATTGCAAACACTCCAAGTTTCTGAATTTGGATATTGATGTTATCCTACAATTTGTATGTTTATTCCTCTTTATCCTCCAACTTGGAAATGGCTCTGTTGATTTCTTAAAATTTGATTTCTATGGCCATTTCCCACATGTAATAGGTATTTGGAAGGGGTGTCGAAAAATTTCTTATTGATCAACTCTTGAGGTTAAGTGTCACTCATTTCATTCAATTTTGGACCAAGAGGTTCCTAGTAATCTCATTCTTTCTCGAAATCATCTTTAAGTGCCCACATCCTATTTTTAGTTACACACATGTAGGTGAAGAGTTTGACTACCTCTTAGAGCACTGAATTTCCCTTTTTAGAAATTAAACTAATCCATTCATTATTATCTCACTCATGCATCAGGAATGCATGTGTCCTCTTGATATATTGTGGATTGAAGTTGTTGATGGGTGCAACTTCTTCAATGGGAATTTTTGTGGCATTTGGATCTACTAGATGTTACACATAGGATGATAGAGTTCACACTGTTCCTTTGACTCATCAATATTCTTCTTATATTCTTTGTTCCTTGTCACCATGCAAGTGGATACTATTAATACATGTGCAAATCCCCTTCATGAGTAGCCAACCCTAGTTGAATTGTGCTCATCTCATAATTGGTTGGTGTCATCTCATCCACTAGCTTGATCACCTTCATCTCGTGCTACTTCAATATATTGATTACATGTTTCTTTGTTGTAGAACCATGAGGCCATGTGTGTGAACTTCCTTTTCTTTCCCTTGGCCAATGAGGCAATTTCTGATAAATCAAGGGTCGCCACTTGTTGAATAGTGTAAGCATCAGGTGTTATTATTTCTTGCATCCATGGGAACATTTCATTAGACTTAGGCTCTATGACAGTGCATCAATCATTCCCTGATTTAAAAGAGGATGAGCATCTTGGATGGGAGAGACATTTTTTTTTACGAGAGGAGAGACCTCCTGTGTTGGTTTGAAGATTGGGTCTTGAACTACTTTCTCTTCCACCACTTGTGTTTCAGTCACTGAATCTTCTTCTTGCATCTCTGCATCTAGGTCTTCCCCTAGAATTGTTGCAAATGAGCCTTCTTCTATTTTTTTCTTCATTGGTGAATTTTCACAAGATGAAGTCTCCAATTTATGGATCTCGTGTCTTGAAATTTCTCTAGAATGTCTTAAACTTGAAGTAACCTCCACAATTTTTGATGTTGACTTATGAGAGGCTCATTCGACTTGCAAGGATACCTCGTGACTAGATTATCATGGATCTCTTTCTTTAGAACCAATCCCTCATTCTCCTGACCACCTTCTTAGTTCATTCCTTTATATCTCCTAACTCACAAAATTACTAGTTTACTTGAGGCAATGGAGAAACCTTGACTATCACATACTTAGGATCATACATCTCTATCCCGTCATCTTGCAAGATATCTTCATACCAGGAGAACTTGAATTTCTTCATCTCATCGATTGTCATCCTCATATGATCCTTTTCCCATACTTCAAATTCATCAACGCAATTGGCCCAATAGTCTTCAATTTTTGGATCATGGCGCAAGTTTGGGATGTGGAAAGAATCAGGATCATCTCAAATGTTGAAATTGGGCCTAACGAAAGTAGGAATGAAAATTCAAATGTGTGAAGGCCACCTCTAGATGAGATGCGTCATTTGCATTCTTACATGTGAATACCCCGAGAGATATGGGGAATGAAATTAGCTTCTTTTTCTTGCTCTTGATCTTGTTATTTACCTGCATGAACTACTTGCAGAGCTCAAATAGTACAATGTGATCACTAAGGTACTTGGGCAACCTTAGCAAAGCTTGGTCGAATGGAAACTTGCAAGTAGGAGAAAGTCAAGAATTGTATGAAATAAGAGCCATATTTCTTGATTAAGGATGTCACTTGTGGTGACATCCTTTCCTCCAAATCACCCTCCAAGGTTCAAACCACGTACATTATGAATGCATCATTCATGTGGGTGAAGTGCATGTGGCTCTCCTCCATCATTAATTACAGAAGTTTCTCATATGCTTGCACCTTGGTAAAGAATGTTCTATGTGAAGACCAACCCCTTGAACAATCTTGAGCTGGAGATAAAATTGACCAATTAAGAATTCATGTGGTTATTCTTTGTCATGGGAACCTAAAGCAATTATAGATGCATATTATCACTACTAATCTTCCCCATTCAATTCTCTACTTTCCTTGTAGCCATGAAGTACCCACTTGCAAATACTTGGTCTCCGATATTTCCTCTTTCCGTAGCTATGATGCGAGGCCTTTAGATCATTGAAGACCATTTTTGAGACATCGTTATCTTCTATCTCATACTCAAAAGTGAAATGATGTGTTGGCTTTTATCCTATCCATTGTACTTCATGATTCCTCAACCCGTACTATTTATGGAACAAGTAACTTACTATTTTTAGTAAGTGTGGAAATCCTTCTCTGAACTCCAACTACAGCTACCAATTTGAATGTTCAACTCTTGGGATGCTCCTTCTGTGAAATTCACCCTATGGAATGGATTACTATTTTTAGTAAGTATGAAAAATCATCTCCCTCGAACCTCAATGGGTATCGCAACTCGAATTTCTCTTTCTCCCAATGTTCCTCTCACCTTCTGGACCAATTTTCTATTTTTAGCAGGTGCTCGTGAGACCACTTACTATTTTTATTAAGTGTTAATTTTGGACCGAGATGACCATTTCGATGAATTTTGACTGTGATACCTCTTTTGTGTTCACCGCCTCCTTTATAGTTTCTTTAGTTGGTGGCTTACACGACTTGGCAGTCCCCCATGTAGGAGACCTGCTATTTTTAGAAAGTGAGCTTCGGTGGTTGTATTATAGTGTAAATAATATTTTTTTGATATGGGTTTTTTCCCAATATCACACCTCTAAAATCTTAAGCTTACTCGATCACTTGTTTGTGAGATTTTAAAATTTCAAACATTTGACCTAGCGGCACTCTGGACATGAAAACCATTAATGAAGTTTGAACATTTTAGGTCTATTTTTATTCCTTTTTCACAAAAAAATCATATTTTTGTTGTTTTTTTATTTCTCATTCCACGAATGAAATTTCTCTTCAAACAAATTGTCGGTTTGATGGGAAATCCAACTTTTCCTTTGTTTCGCAAAGAAAGAGATTTATTCCCTATGAACACTCCTTTGCTAAAAATGGGAGGTATGTATGTGATGTTTTTATGGCCTTTGAGAATGAATAACATAGTAGTAAAATTTTCTTCATTTCATGCACTAGTTCGTAAGATATTTTTTGAATCTTTGTTTCACGACAATGGAGTTTTCAAATGGATTTCTTCGTTCTTCTCCTTCGTTCTTCGATCCTTCGACTCTTTGGATAGATATTACCTATGGAACCTATGTAGTTTCATGGATTGTAGGGTATTTTTGTAATGGTATAGATGGTTCAAAGTGCAAAAATGGTGGATCAAGTGTCTGGATAAAAATAAACAGAGTGTCGATAGGATGCGGAGCTATGAAGAAGCGAGGGAAAAAATGGCTAAGTGCTCAGCTTTAAAGCATTTGAAAAATGCATATCAGGGAGTGGGGCACATTTTTATGTCCTTGATGTACCTTAAGAATTAAGGGATGAAAGGGACATCAAATTTCACATCGTGCCTCAACGCGACACTTGGCAAAAATCCAACGATTGAGCATTAGGTCTTAAAAACTTGAGAGAAGCACCTGGGGCGGAAAATGGTTGTATAAGGAACCAGGAGGCATACCTAGGGGCTAGGTAAATTTTCCTATCCCTCATTTCCCTTTTCATTAAGTAACAAAAGGGACATCAATTTTCACATCGCACCTAGTGTTGACACTTACTGGGGGCATTTGACGACTATGCATTTGGCTCCATTAGCTCTTGGGGGCTGGAAATTTGCACTAAAGAGGGTCACATGGATGACCTAAGGGATTAAACTGGCTGGGATAATTTTCATTTCCCTCATGTTCATTTGAAAAATGGACATAATGGTCATTATTTTGCACATCGTGCCTACATGCAACACTTGTCACGATTTGAGCTAGTAAGGGGATAAGCTCCGATAAGCACCTAGGGATTGAATCGCGATCTAGAGGGTTCCATGTGTGACAAGAGGGATTATTAGGGTTGGGTGAATTTTATTTTCCCTTATCTTGAGGGAAGAAAGGGACATCAAATTGTGCCAGGCTCTGGTAGTGCTTTGACACATTTCCTCACTGAAATTTGACTAACTGCAAGAAGCTCACCTTGAGGGCAACTTGAAACGGTGATAACTTGAGCTCCCGATGGAATTGTTTGGAAAAAATTTATATGAATTTGACTAAAAATGTCCTTATGAATCCAATGGTATCAGTCTCGAGTTCTTGATTCCTCCATTCAATCCTTGAAAAAGTAGGTTTTTATCCGGCTCTCTAGTTGAGTATATAAAAAACTAGTTATAAACCTATTGTACCATAGTGTTGAAAAAATATGATTTCACCATATTGTAGGGATATGAATTCCCTTTCTGAATTTTTTTTTCTCCTAGCTCCACCCAGAGCTCCCACATCACTTCCCAAAGTTTTGTATCTCTTTTGGCTCTATACACCGCCTAGAACTATGAACCCTATTTTTGATCAAATTGCCCCAACTCCTCCAATTTCTTCCTGAATATTCCAAAATAAATTTCATGATGTTACTATACCTTCAATTCACCATTGTGTTGGATTTATCTCCTCTGTTCCACTCCAGGGGGTCACACCATTCTTGAGAAGGCTAGTGGTAGCCGTTCGAACACTGTCCAAAAATAATATTTTTCAAGATCTCCTAAAATCACCAAGGGGGTTTGAATTAAATTTCATAATTCACCTAGGATACTAAGTTAACACATCCATTGGGAGGTCACAGACTCGACTGGGTAGACCTAGGGTGCCTTGAAAGGGTAATACTTGAAAGTTTTGACACAGGGGTATTGTTGTCATGTTAAAAAATTGTCAATTTTCCTCGCTTGCACATTTTCATGACAATAAGAAGCCAAAAAGAGACAAGAAACTAGATATAAATGTTTTTATTATATATATTCTTGCAAGTAGATTAGCAAGAAATGGAAAAATAGGTCATAGAAGTTTGTAGAGAAAAATATCTAAGCTACTCAAATTTGGAATCCACAAGACAAGGAACTTGAGAAAACCCATGGTACGTAGACTTGAGAAAAAATGCGAAAGTAGAAAATTAGAAAACCCATGGTACAAAGGAGATTTGAAACCTACAACGTATAAAGAAACTTTAAAAATTCGTGGCACAAAGAAACTTTGAAAACCACGACACAATAAAGTTAAAAACATGAGGTATAAAGAGAGATTTGAAACCCGTAGTATAAAGAAACTTTAAAAATCATGTAGCACAAAAAAACTTTGAAATCCGTGGTACAAATAAATAGATATCCTCACTATAAAGAGAGTTCACAACCCGTAGACTAAGGTGAGTTTTAAAACACCACGATGAATCAAGATATGACACATATCACTTTCCAATTTGCTCGCACTTTATAAAGTGTAGGTAATAAGTCGAAGATAATTAATTTAAAAGACAACGAACCATATACATGTGTCTTTAATTAATTAGTTCACTATTTCACACTCTAACAAACTTCAAACAAAATGCAAAAGAAAATATGGTAAAAATAATCAATCAAATGATGTCACTTATTCAAAATCTAATTGATGAAAAAGGCCACTTGGTGGCTTTCCGTCAAACTTTAAATAGATTGCCTTGGGTGGACTTAACGTCACCGAATATGCCAGACTTTAAAATAAATTTCAGGTTTGAAATCAAATGACAGTGTCACATTCTTAGTGGTTAAGATAAATCAAATACTAACATCGCAAAGGACAAATTCGACACTTGTAAAAGTAGAATCCACGTGTAGCCTTCCAATTCGATCACAACTTACACTCGACTAGGAACAAAAAATGTGAACGAACGTGGAATTGTTTTCTTGGTTTTAGAATCGATAAATATTGACAAATGTGAAAAGATAAAACACGTGGCATTTTTCTATTGGTTCGCACTTCACAATATAACCAAAATAATCAAAGCAAAACAGAAAGCACGTGGAGCCTTTTAAATGGCTCGCTTTTTACAAAACTGATAAACACAAAATATGAAGAGACTTGGAGTAATTCTATTGGCTCAAGCTTCATCTATGTTAGAAGAAGATAAAAAAATAATTGACTTAATGAAATACGGAGCTTACATGGAGAAATTTTATTGGTTCGTATTTTGTAAAGACAAAAACAAGCTAACAAAATCCAGACAATGCGAAATATAAAGTGACTTGGAGCTTTCTTATTGGATCTGATTTCGCAAATGACAGAGGAAAGCTAAACCAAGTCTGACAACATGAAAAAATGTGTTAAGCCCTTATTGACTTGTGTTTCACATCGGACAATCGGATAAATAATAAGACTAATTATGTGAAACAACTTATCACTAAATGATTGGTCCAAGCTTCATGAAGACAAAAATTCACATAAAATGAAAAGATCTAAAAACTAACACAACAAAGCCACATGACACTCAATGATTGGATCAAGCTTTGCAAAAGTAGACATAAAAAAGTAAATATTTGTAAGGTTGGGGTGGATTTAAACACTCTAGACTAACTAGATCTAAGGATATCCTTTCAAATCCACGTATAAAAATATCCCTAATAGCTATAAATGACGTGAAAACTTAAAATAAGCTCACAAACAATGGATTTAAATTGAAAACAACTAAAACAAGATGTAGAAGAACATATCTAAGAAAGAAAATGCTAAAACACAATCTAAACAACCATTTGACCAATATTTCACCAATATTTGGGTGGGAATCATAATTTTAAACCTAATTAGCTTGAAGATGAATGTGAAACTTTTAGGGTTTCATGGATGTGTGAATAAACTTCAATCTTCTTCACCCTAACAAATTAAAATCTTCTAGATCGATCCTACACATGCATTATCACTCACTCTGATACCATGTCAGGGATTTATAAGGAATGAGTAATAGACTAATTATAAATCCATAATATAAGTTTTTGAAGATTATAGATTACAATGTGTAGAATACATAATGTAATAACAAGAGCTAAAGAAAATAGTAGGAAATAAAAGAGATAGAAGACACTAGATTTAAGTGGGGAAACCCGAAGGAGAAAATCCCACTATAATAAAGCATTATCTGTATTAAGAATCTTGAATACAAGTTTTACCCAACACTTCCACTTCACTCCTTGGTCTCTCTTAGAACAGAACTACTAAGTGATTTATTTCTATACAATGCAATAATAATCATGGTTACCAACCAAATAATCTTTTATATCAATACCAATGTATACATTGGTTTATTAGCAATCCTAAGAGGGATTTTCGTGAGTCAGTAGCTTTATTAGTCAGTCACTCTATTCCCCACTTAAATGTGGAAGACCATCATAATAAATTTTAATACATAAAATTTAAGATAATGTGGGGCATACAACAATGGTAGATATCCCACTTGACATTACTACCCCAACACTTTTGACTAGAGATGTTAAACGACTATTAAAAAGTGACTTTCTTTAATTATTTTTGACAATATAAAAGACTATATAAAGAAAATATTGTCACGAGAAAAATTTGACATTTTTGACGTAAACAAATGAACACATTAACTTTACAAGATGAGAAATATAAATTTTAACTTTTAAATATGAAGACCCTCACAATAATATACATTAATTACCGCACCTTTTCGACATAAAAGGACTTAAACTCACAATAAACAACTCTCACTATAAAATTTAACAAATAAATGAACATGTTGTTTGGAATGACCAATGGAGAATATGATTTGGATAATGTTTTCATGATCTCTGCTCAAGAAGCCACCAATAGATCAAGACGTCATATAAAGTGAATAGATTCTAAATGATTGCATCTTTGACGCAAAGTGAATGGAATAATATTGAACAATTTTTTCTACTTGCATGTAGTTATCTCTTCATATGTGCCACGTATGAATACTCATAAACATATCAAACTTAACGGTGTGCATGGAAACAACCAAATTGCAGGTTTGAGAAGAATACCAAGTTGTGTGCTGCCATCGAAATGAGAGGAAGGATTGAGATAGGATCGAATGTGAATGCTTCTCACCAGGCCGGATCAAAACTCCGATGGTTTTACCGAACATACCAAGTAGTATTCTGATCTATCAATGTTTATAGGGTCTGTGCTACGTTGTGGATGTAAGAAGACACACAAACCAAGAAAATAATTACCCAAAACTTGAAAAAAATTCTAGATCAAAAGGGATCACTCCACTCATCTATTTCTACCATCAAGAAATAATAGAGAACGTTGAAACGGTGGAATGCATAGATGGAGACCAAATGATATTGATGGGGAAAATAACTGGGAAAGATTCACTTCCTATGGGTTCAATTTCAATGCATTGAATACCATAAAATTATGTATCTCTCATAATATGGGTGACTATCAATGGAAATATATTTGCTCTCGCACACAACACTCGTGAGTCCATCACTCGATGCCAATGTATGAAAAATTTACATAGACAAAATACAAAAAGATGTTATATCTAGCATACTCATTGAATAATAAAATGGCTATTAAATAGCCAAAGATAAATAAACAAACTTCCTTATTAATAGGAAGCTCAAATAAAAATAACCCATCTATAATAATACGGATAAAACAAACTAACCAAACAAAGGAACCTAAAATAATTCATTACCATATGGTAATTAATTACATTTACATGATAATAAAAATACTAGAGCACTATAACATATTGATTTCCTAACATGAAGGCTATTATTAGGATTAAATTAGTTTTATTTATAAGATGGTATATTATTAGCTGTTGTAAGAAAGTATGTGTAATCTATTATTGGCCTATTATTAGTGCATGGTGGTGAAGGGAAATTCCCACCCCTATATATATCTAATGTACTCCATTATTTTGTACCAACCATTACGTCTAAGTTTTGGTACTCTTTGTTATGTAGTCATCATCGAGGGTTCGATATTTGCACATGTTCCAAAGCCTTGTAGGATGATGTTTTCATATTCTATGATGTAATACTTTTTATAATGGATATTATAATGGATTATGATCATTGACATGTCTGAATATGGTGCATTTGATATTGGTTGTTATTTGATCTATAATTTTTCCTTATTACATGTTTTTCTAAGGTGAATGTATGTAATGGTTAAGTATGGTTAATTGAGTTCTTGGTTAATTATGATTATGAATATGATATGCTAACATCTTGTCAAGAAACTACAAAGGAGGGACCTTATAGGCTAGTGTGCACGCTTCTGGTGAGCATTCATATATCTTTGAATGAGGTGCTAGCACATAATATGATTTGAGTGGATAAACAAAGGATACATTTTGGTTCCATTTATGGGACCTCTTTTCAAACTATCTTTCAGGATGTTGCATACATATGGCGTATCGATTAAATTTGGAGCATTGAAAGTTGGGTAGAAGATGGACATGATAAGTTTGCACAAAGGTATAATATTGGACCTGATTTCAATGCACGGAAGTGGGTGGAAGATAATATTTATCATGAGCTATATGAGATGTTTTTAATTTTTCTTCCATAGAATTGTATGAGTGGTTGGTTGCATATATACATCAAAGAAGCATTTGGGGTCTAGACCAAAGCTTTGGATGCAAGAAGATTACCATACTTTTTTTGATGTGGATGTGGAGGGACTAGAGTCAGTAGATCGTTGGTGGTCTATATTGTTGCACAATTATACATTGGAGTATACTATTTTCTACATATATTTGTCTAGAGGTAGAGCTGAATTTAAATTTTTAAGTGATCCCAAAGGATCTTATCTATGTACACTATACCTTTGGAAATCAATATTTTGATGGAAAAATAGATTTAGAGAGCCTCCCATGGCTAGCTAAACCCCCACCGCACAGGGGAAGGAGAAGGTGTGGAGAAGGATGGCGATGGCAGACTGGTAAAAAAAAAAAGAGAGAGGAAATATGACTCAAGTTTAATGAAGCATGAGAGAGGGACATGGCACATGTGTAGGAAATTGAGGAGTCACTCAGAGTTAAGGGAATGATGGCTCATGAAGGTTTTGAAGCTCTCATGGAAATGAGGAGCCATAACATCAAGTCCTCCCAAATTTGGGAAATCACAATAGAGAATCCCCTTTAGCTTTGGATGAGAGTGTGTCAGAGGAAAGAATGAGGACCACAGGTGTACATCTGATCCCACCTAGCCACCTAGCCCTTGCACATGGTGTTCCAAATCCTAGAGGTAGTTATTGAGAAGCAGGCTAGTGTAGGTAGGAAAAAAGAGATGGGTAGATATCATTTTGTGTTGAATTTAAAAGTGCATCAAACTACGAATATACCTATGGTAGCAAGACAAGTGCTAGTGTTTTGGAGTACGCTTGGAGGATTGTTTCAGGAGCATCATCAAGATAGAATATTGGTGCACAAATACACCTTGGGAAAACTTTTGGGTATTGTGACCACATGTAGACAATAGGTGTCCAATTTAGTACTAAAATTGGGACACAAAGGAGTTCATCAACTGGGTCCATGGCCCACAACAGGGGGCATGGGAGGATCAGAGAGGATCAGTCAACAACCACCTAGAGGAAATACTAGTGTGAGTTTTGGTTCTAGATCTAGGGGACATGGTCCCACATCCAAACAACACACCACCACCTCAACAACCTCTACAACCATAGTATACACATTAAGTTTACTATGAGATGTCTCTCCACTTTCCATAGTATAGGGTATTGAAGATGTAGTAGAGCATGTGCATAAGTGTGAACTACTATGGCACACTAAGGGAATCACAACTTCATATAGGAAGGTAAGATCAATTTTCACTACTCTTTAAGGGCACATATAGTTGGTATATGAAAAATATGACCCACATCAGACTATGGTGGATTACAATGCTTTGCACACACTACATTTTTTTGGTTGAGTTTCACATTCCATAGTTTGAACAACAAAGCATCAATGCACTCAAGGATATCAAGCAGGTTTATCTAAAAGTGTGAGGGAGTATGATGCACATTTTAAGACTCTTTTCAAAATTGTCTTATGATATTCATCAAAGTCAACATGCACAATGTGGTTTGTTGGAGGATTGTTGACTCCATTTCATAGAACTTATCTCATAAGACATATATTGATCCACACGAGGCCTTAGAAGAAGCTGCACATTTAGGTATTTAGAAGTGTTGATACTAGAGTGAGCCCATTTTAGAGTGCAGATCACAGCCATGGCGGAAAAATTTGAGAAGCTCTCTACCAACTTCTCAAGCACACGTGAGACACGTAAAGTGGTATATGGTGCACTTGATTGTGAGGTTGAAGGACATACTAAGGATAGTTTCCCATGTAAGTTAATGCACATTTTTATTGGATTTTGAAAATTTTCACAAGGACCATGATGTCTGAAATTGTCCTCTTTTATAAGCATGCATGATTCAAAGAATGTGTCCATGTATTGTAATATTTTCCATGCCCATACCCACACACACACATTGATTATGATTAATTGATCATATCCATGAATCCATTGAAATAGGAGTGTGCACCAGACTAGTGTGGCGAGTAGATCAAAGGAGCATGAAGGAAAACATAATGAAGGGCACAACAATGGGGATAACAAAAATGGAGGCTTTTCGAGGAGGATATCGAGGCCAAGGTCACGGTGGTGGTAGAGGTAGGTTTTCTTGAGGAACTTGTTATACTTGTGGGTCCCCTAATCATTATCAACATGATTTTCCTCAAAATATAGTTTTCATGGTGTGGGAAGCAACATAAGTTAGAGGATTTCCCAGACCTATATGAGCACATGAGTAAGAATAAGAAGAAGGAAAAGGGCACAAGGATGATCAAGGTACAATGCATGAATGTTGATCAATGGATGCCTAAGAAGATGCCTTGATCTTCATTTACAAATATATTAGTTACTACTGTGTTGAGTTTGCATGTGTATGTGAGCCTCTTAAGGCTAAGCCACTCATCACAAGGGAGGAAGTAATACATGCTAAGTATCTAGATGTGGTGTACATTAGAAGGAAGTCTACCAAGAGACTATGGGAGTCATTAGAGATCTATATGGTGAAATACAATGTCTTAAAGGAGCAGCACATGAGAGAGAAATGTGAAAGAATGTTGAGCTCCCATAGAAGGATGTGGATGACTTGAAAGAGGTGTGTAAGATGTTGTGCCATGAGAGAATATCATTCCACTACTAGGGGAATGGCTACATGAAAAGGTACCACACACCTGGAACTAAGTTGAGCAGAGGTAGATAATTCATGCAAATCTACCACCTCATAATCATGAATTTGACAAGGAGATCACACTTGATGCAGTGATTGATGGGTGGTTGGTAAGAAATATTCTGATAGATATATGTGAGGTAATGTATTGACTTATGGATGCATGGAATCAGATGGGAGACCAACATTATATCCATCTTCAAATGTGTTATATATGGAAAAAAGACTAGGGATATTCCTATTGGGGTACTAAGGATGCATCCATTACCATTTAAGGGAGCCAATTTTACTAGAGACTTTGAGGTATTAGAGCTTGTTGAAGTAGAAACTTTCTAGCATTACTTGGGTGACCTTAGTGTTATGCAAACAATGTTGATCTGCACTTTAATAAGAGATACATAAGTTTTGAGAAAAAATATGAGCACGTGTGATCATACCTACTACATGATAAGAAGGTAGAGCCTTATGTTGAGCCCTTGAGTGAAGAAGAGCTTAATAAATTTATGCTAAGATATGCATGCAATCTAGAAATGTGAACCATCAAAAAAGGCATACTTTAATGGGAAGATGTGTAGTCTATAAGTGACACTACTAGTGTTTCTTGTGATAACTAGGCTCATGGAACATATGAGATGGTTGGGCATGAAAGTTAAAGGATGAGTCACCAGGATGATCAGGTCATGCATGGTGAGGCATTTAGGTTCAACTCAGGTACCAAGGTATACAAGTGAAGGAAATCTGATACATTTCATGCACCATGGAGAATCAATGGCAGAATGAAGGAGATAGAAGAAACATGTTGGTTTATACCTTACATGTGGGAAAAACAATGCATTGGTGGGAAACACATAGAGATAACCTTTTGGAATGGTGAGAAGTGAGAATCACCTTTTCCACCAGGTTTACTTGGAAATAATGTACCTACACACATATGTGAATATCATGGAAGAATCTTGCCTTGCATTCCGTACACATCCATAATTGTGAGAGACTATGGGCGCAAGGCCAGAGGCTTTACCACCATCCCTATGGGTACATAAGTTCTACTCCACACTTTGTGGATGTGTACATGCACATGGTATGTCCATGCATAACTAAAAGGAGACTAAAAAATGGCATGAGATGACTTGCAGTATGATTCAAACTTTTGATTACTTTTCTACTAAGCCTCTAGTCCATGAAGCATTATAGAAAATCATGAAGCACATCACATTGGGGGGATAGCACGAAAGGTGAAGAGAGATCTCATGTTATATTTTTTGGTGAACTTGATTCGAGAGGTGCACTGATCTTGAGGAGAGATAGAGAGATACAGATGGGTCATGCACTGGAAGGAAAAAGAAAAAGGAAAATTGGTATACATGATTGATGATGAAGAAGTTGAAACTTGGATGTTATCCACACTAAAGGGTGCATGCGAGGTCATGGATTATGAGATGAAAAGGCACACATGTACCATGCTCCCATGAAAGACAAATAAAGGTTAACATTGGCATAGAAGATGAGCCTAAGGAAGACATCATTGGTGATTACTAGTTCGAATAGAAGTAAGTAAAAAGATCATTGAGCTCTTGTGTGACTTTTAGGATCTTTTTCCAAGAGGTTATCATGAATTAAAGGTGTGCATCCTTCTTTAGGTGAGATGAAGATAAAGTTTAAAGAAGGCATGTGACCTGTTAGGAAGAGGCCTTATAGATGAATCCTAACCTCGCACGTGTCAAGGTAAAGAAGGAGATTGATAAAATGCTCAAGTCTGGATTATTATTGAGCCTATCATTGAGGAATCTGAATGGGTTAGCCCCATGGTTATAAGCATTAAGAAGGATGGGAGGATCAAGATTTGTGTGGACTATAGAGAACTTAATGCTTCATGTGTTATAGATCCTTTTCCCACACCTTTTACATAGAGAAATCCTTGAAGGAGTTGTTGGGAAAAGATATATTCTTTTACAATGGTTTTTCAGGCTATCACCAGTGTGCACATCATAAAATAAGATCAAGAGAAAACCACTTTCACCACTAAATGGGGAAGTTTTGCATATACAATTTATGCCTTTTGGATTGAAAAATGTGCCAGTAGTGTTCTCATGCATTGTTGTGTAAGCCTTTTTCAAGATTTTATTCATAAATTCTTACAAGTATATTTGGATGATTGGACAGTGTATGGGTTAGTCAAGGATCATTGTGATAATTTAAGGCTTATGTTTGAGAGGTGCAGAGTAGTTAAGCATCTCTCTCAACATTAAAAAGTGTATTTTTACTACACCCTTTTGGAACTTTACTTGGGCACATCATTTACAAAGAAGGATTATTGGTAGACCCAACCAAGATAGTTGTGATTTTGGGTTTAGAAGAACCTACCAATCAGAGTGAAGTGCATGAATTTTTGGGGCATACTAGCTACTACATAAAATTTATCAAGGGATATGCAAATATTTCCACACCCTTGGAAGAATTTCTCAAAGCTAAAGGAAATTTTATTGGGGTGACACGTGTAACAACAATCATTTGAGACATTGAAGGAAAGATTAACTACTGCACCTATTTTTGCTTTCCTTCATGGGACAAAAACCATTTCATGTACATGTTGATGCCTTTGGCATGGTAATTAGTGTTGTCTTGGTGCAACCAGGGGAAGGAATTGTGATCATCCTATTTTCTTTGCAAGTAGAAGTTGACACCCACAGAGTAGAATTATACTACCACCGAGCATGAGGCATTTTCCATAATCAATGTGATTCATAAGTTTATACAATACTTGTTGGCTACCCCATTTATTTTCTATATAGATCATATGGCATTGAAATACTTGGTCAAAAATCTTGTTTTAGCAAAGGGCATCTACAGGTGGATACTTATTTTTTAGGAGTTTGATTTCACAGTTGTTTTCAAACTAGGAAAAAGAGAATTTAGATGGCGATCATCTATCAAGGATTAATTCTAGTGAGGACATGGAGAGCATTAGGACACTATGTCGATGCATAAAATTGTTTTAGGTTGAACCATGCACCCACATATTTGGAAGATATAGTTATTTTTTGTGCACACATTGGACATGCACCTGAGGGAAAAAAGACAATAGAGAAAAAGTAACTTTCCATTCAAGTTGCACCTATCAGTTTATTAGAGGAGATTTATATAAACTAGAAAAGATGATGATCTTACAGTCGATGTGTACTTCTAGAGCATGAGCATGAAGCTATTATGGAAGAAGCTCATGGTGGTTTATACATGAGAGGACATTATGCAAGTGATGTGACTACATGCAAGATCCTTATGGTTGGAATTTGGTGGGAAACTTTATACAAAATGATACCAAGGAATTTGTGTGAAATCATGTGATCATTTCAATGCATTGGAAATCTTGGACATAGAGATGAGATGCCACTTAGACCTATTACAAGCACGAACCTTTTTGAAAAGTGGGTTATTGACTTTGTAGGACCTATTACACCACCCACATGTAGGAACTGAGCACACTACATTATTACTTGTACACATAGATTATCTAATAAGGTGGGAATGATGTTTCATCTACAAAGGATTGTACTACAACTACAACAACAAGGTTCTATGGGAAAACATTATTAGCATGTATGGTTGTCCATTAAGCTTGACCAGTGATAGAGGAACTCATTTCTTGAATGAGACAATTAGAATTTTTTGGCATAATTTATGGTGGCTCACCATAAAAACTACCCCTTATCACCCTCAAGATAATGGTACTACAAATCTTTCAACAAGATCTTGGACAAACATTGACAAAAATTTGTGATGTTGGAAGAAAATATTGGGATGATAAAGTGTTCAGTTGTACTTTGGGCTTACAAGACCACTTATAAAATATTAAATAAGGCCACACCATTCCAGTTGGTGTTTGGCATGAAATCCATGATCCCATGCTACTAAATTCATGTTACCATCCTTGTATATTGCATGCATAGGTGGACTAGATGATGAACAAGTTTTAGAGAGAGCACATTGATAAAATAATGTAATTAGATGAGAGGTGTGTCATTACACGTTAGAGCCAAAAGACTGAGAAGGCATGACAAAAGGCCTGACATGATAGAAACATTAAGAAAAATACATTTACAATTGGAAAGATGGTCCTTCTCTATGACTCCAAGTTTACACATCCATCTAGGGAAATTGAAGGTGCATTGGTTGGGACCTTTTGTAGTAACCAAGATACTTGAATCAGGAGCATGTCAATTATAGGCACTAGATGACACTATGTTTCTTGGTTACTTCAATGGGAGTAGGTTGAAATCCCTAATATAAATAAAGCTTCTTGGTGTTTGTAATAAGGAAACATTGCCACTTAGATTAGGATTCCATTTCATGAGTTTCTCTTTTTGTTTTGTTGCCTTTTTTTTTTTTTTTTGTTATAATAAGTGTGTTTGCATGTGGGAAGTTGATTACTAAATTTGAATTCATGCGTAGATGACCATGCATACATTTTAGTGTGGGTGAGCCAGTGTATATGTACAATAATAAGACTTTGTGGGTGCTTGAAGGAAAGGTCAAGTGGATGGTGATGGATGTGTGATGGTATTCATGTTTTGGTGTTTAGGTGTGAAGGTGTGCACATAGGTAAAGAAGAAAAATGTGTCACAAGAAATGATAAGGATGGTGATAATAAGTAAATTTCTCATATTGAAGACCACGTGAGAGGAAGGATTACATAGTGTAATGTAAGGTAGGAAGTGAAATTATTGAACTACTTAGTAAATGGCACAGAGGATTATGTATTATGGCATAGTGAGGCATGCACAAGGAGGTTTGTGCGACTTGGGAAGTAGCATGCGTGCAAAGTTTATAACTATAGTGCGTGGAAGAAAGCAACGAAAAGTGCGGAAGAAAGCAAAAAAAAGCATGGGAAAAAGTAGGAAAGCTTAATTAAAGTCTTGGTATGGTGGTAGGTAGAAATCAATTAATACGGAAAATAGTTGAAAATCTATAAAAGGAGCTAAGAACCTCATTTTTACCTTGCATGATAAAGTATCCAAGCTGTGTGAATAATTTGAGTGTGAAGTTGTGTGAATTTGTGCAAATTTGTGACAAAGCATGTAAAATCAAATAACCCATATCCATAAAATACATGGCCTACTTTGTGGAGCTCCTCTATGTGGAATTTTGATGATGTAAGATGTGGAGGTTCATATTTGTGAAGGGTTACAAGCTAGGGTTTACTGAAGCATGAATTTGAGATATGACACCAAGTAAAGCAAGGTCACAAAGGTTCTTTATCATGTTGAGTGTTTGGGAGAAAGGGGGTAAAACAAAGTGAAGCATTGAAGTAAGGTGCTAAGTACAAAAAGGATTTCGACACTTAGGACAAAAAATTGTGATATAAGGGAAGTTAGAATCTTGTGCAAAAATCGGTATGACACACAAGTAAGCACCCACATCAGCAAGAAAGAATAAGGAACCATAGGTCAAGGTCAAAGAAGCACTTGAGGAGAGATTTTGAAATGTAATATCCATAAGGAGTGATAATGGGGCATGCATGGGATTCCCATGTCTGAAAATGTAAGGTGAGTGATTATAACCATCACCCAAGTACAACAAGGACCAAATGGAAAGAGAGTTAGTACGAAGAAGACCAACCAAAGGACTGAGGATGAAAAACCCATTTATGATGATAAAGGGCACAATACCTTAGAATGCGTGGGAGTACTCGAAAATCCACAAGTTCTCATACTTTGGAAAACTAGATCACCTTTACCATTGGTTGATGTTAAGATCCCATGAGGAATTATTTTACTTTGTAGGAAGGAGAGTGTGTATCATCACCGTGCCAATGATTGGAAGGCTTACAAGATTACACAACTCAGGTGCTGATATTGCCACGGACTTAGATGATGAAGTCGGAGTAGAGGTGTTTGCATTTGAAATGAAGTATCAAAAGGTAGGGCTTACCATGGATGTATCCGAGTCAATGATTCGATTATCATGATTGTCACACATCTTTTAACTAATTTGAATGGGCATGAGAGATAGGGCTAGGTGAACAAGAAATGGTCGTAGTCGTGAAGAAGATGGCGAGGGGGAACAATGTATAACCTTTCTTATTTCATTTTATAAGGAATTGTGGAGGAAGTGGAAAAATGAAACAGAGGATTTCATGGGGCACAATCCTCATGTCAATGGTGTTCACATATATTGGGGTCCCACATGGCCCTAAGAACAAGATGTGAAATATCCACCGAGAGAAATAAGTCATTGACAGAGATATTCACCGATTACACCTATGATGGGATAACTAGTGCCTATAATCTCATAGTGGACATGTGTTATAGGTTAATATGTGAAGCATTCGAGCATGAATGGCACATCCAAAGTAACTTGTCTTTAGTTTTAGATGGAAGGATGGAATTTAGTTTACCAACTTTATTTCATTGGAATATTTTTCGTGAAGGATGGTAAGAAGAGTCCATGGTGTAAATTGTCATATGACTTCACACCACGCTACTTCTAAGCATCGATAAACCAATTCTCAAATGCACGCAAGTTGAGTTTATATGTAGATAAGGTGGATTATTACTACCATATGTTGTGGAAGACTTATGTGTATCCAAGTAGGGCATCTTATAATGAGACTTTGATATCGATGATATCGATATAAACTCCATGACTTTGTGATTGGGAATGAACAAGTTATCAATGAATACATATAATTGAAACTAAGATTCAAAATGGAAATTACGTTGAGGATGAGTTTAAGATTATATATCCACCAAAGGGCAAGTAAATGGAGGGAACAAATAAATCATGTGAGGTCACTCCTTTAAGGTCTACAGAGAGGAAGAAAATACCAAGGACAGGAGGAAGAAGAGGAAGAAAAGGAATACATTGCTATAGATAGACCATGGCACTAGAAAAGATTCAAAATAATGCCCGAGGATCCGAGATAGTGGTGCGAGACCCTATGACACTATGAAGTCACCACTAGCTTCACCACTTAAGTAGATCCCAATGAAGAAGAAGAGGAGATGAAGGTTGGTACAAAGGGGAGACACTAATGAGGAGGATGTGGTCAAAGAGATCAAAAGGGAAATTGGAGGACAAGAAGCTCTAGTTCATGGCTTGGATGAGGAAAGACATAAAGAATAAAGCATCGTGCATGATATGGATATACATGAGGTCCATGAGGTGCATGATGAGAATCTCGAGAGATAATAGAAAGATAATATGATGAAAAAGTATGAAGCATCGGGAGGAACCAGAGTACACACATGAGGCGAATGAAACATGTACCCATAGGGGGTGCATTAGTAGATGCGAAGAAATAAGGATGAGGTCATATGAACACCATAGATTAGTTACATCGATGATCGATCAAAGGTGTTGTGTACGATATTTCATAGTGTTGTGGCAACAAGAGTAGTTGTGTGGATGGGAGTAATCGACCTAGAGGGCGCATGCATACATACAAGTAAAATGTTGTTGTGAAATATGCAAACCACATGAATGAGCCTGATTTTTAAGTAGCTAAGGATGTGTTTGATATAATAAAACTTAAGAAGGTGTCAAAAGAAGTTTATTATACTGAAGCCAATGGATCTTACAAATGAGAAAGCTACCAATTCTTTGAATAATATTGCAGCGAGAAGTGGCACGTAGGAATTTTGATAAGGTGTCCACCTTTCGTGCCTTGGTGGAGGAAAAAAGGACAAGTTTCAGAATTCTAGCATCTAACTAAGGAAAAGGAGAATGTAGAAAGGATCACAAAGGCTATCTTGAACATGGCAGCCCACATTAGGAAAGAGATTTTGGAGGATTGCACCCTGAAGTTTGATGAATTAACTAAGGAAACCTATCCCTCAGGTGTTGCACTACATATAAGATATGGTGTATATGTTTCTACAAGAAAAAAAAAGTGTGCAAGGGCCAACAAAGAGGATAAAGAAACAAAGTAAGATAAGAATAAACAAATCACAATCATAGTGCGAAAAATTATGGAATATGAAGCCATGTTGTAAACAATAAGGGATGAGTTGAAGAAGGTAGGTTGGGCACTCAATAACTTCCTAGATCCTTATAATATCCTTAGGGCATATACAATCAAGGAGGATAACAAAGTATTAGTGGCCAAGAAGGATGAAAAACTTAGAAGAGAAGAGAAGATGGTCGAGATTGTAAGGAAACGTGACATGCTTAAAACAACAAGGGAGCCTTTAGAAATAAGAATCAAGGAGCTTGGGTTCTTTGGTGGCATGCGAGAATGGATGTTATGGAAGGGATGATTTCAGGCCTAGCTAGATTAATAAGGGAGTTGAAGCACAAGGGTGAGGATATGACTCCAGAAGAGATGATGGAGACAGTTGGGATGATTCCAGATACAACTAAGAAGGGGCTAGTAGAATGGAATGAGCTAGAGAACACCCTTAATAAATATTACCTTGAACTTTTGTAGCCAGTTGAGGAGTAGGATATCAACACATGTTGGACATTATTTCATCTTCGTAAGCATGTCATTTATCCATTCATTCTTTGGAGCTAAAATACAAGTAAACCCCATTACCGAGGATGGAAAAGTAATTAGTGTGGGGTAATGTTAGACAAACATAATGAGTAAGTATGGAGAGCACATGAAGGAATGTGGCATGCAAGGGATCCTATGTGCTCGTGCAAGGACCAATTGAAGTGGCACATAGAAGGCTCACACCTAGATAGACAAGAACTCAAGACTTAGCCAATTTTCTAGTTTACGGGCCAAAAATAGAAAAATGGGATGGAGTGTTGACCAAGCAAGGGGATAAATCGTGATGACTTGGTGGCCAAGAAAAGGCTATTTTTGGATAATGGACATGCAAATCGAGCACACACATGGAGGCTATTATTAGGATTAAAGCAATTTTATTTATAGGATGGTCTATTATTAGTTGTTGTAAGAAAGCATGCATGTAATCTATTTTGGGCATGCCTATTATTAGCAGAGTGCATGGGTAGTGAAGGGAAATTCCCCACCCCTATATATATTATATGTCATTATTTTTATATCATCCATGATGTATGAATTTTGAGAGTCTTTGTTATGTAGTTATCATCTAGGGTTTGATACTTGCACATGTTCTAGTGCCTTGGTAGATGATGTATTCATCTTTTGTGATGTAATATTTTTTTAACGGATTATGGAGGATGGAATATGATCTTTGACATGACTGAATATAGTGAATTTATTATGCATTTGATATTGGTTGTTGTTATCACTGGATCACAACACCCTATAGTTTTCACAAGTGTATGTGCTTGAGCTCACAGGTATGATTGGATAACATGGGTACTATCTCCACTCATTTGTGGGACTTGTTACGTAAGATAGACCTCCGAGAAAGTTGGTTCTTGATCCTAAACTACCCGCCATGATATACTCTAATGCGGTAAAACTATCTAATCCTAATCTAGCTTTCCAAGGGACCAGGGAGAGAGTACATGAAAACAAAGCCTACACTAAAGTGGTGATACACCAGAAAAGGAGGGTGTGAGAACAGTCTTCCAATGTGTGAAAGTAGAAGTAAAGTGCATACTAGAAGGGGTGATAACAGTTCTCCACAATTTAGCAACTACATTCACAATAATATTTCATGCATACACAATGATAATGAATCCCTGCAACAACATAAGATAGACACAATATATATGTAATGAGATTGAAGGGGCAAGAGGAATGCAAACAAACACAGCAGGGGAAGAGAAATCCATAAAATTGTATCTATTGCTTTCATTGATATGCACAATTCAATTTATTACAAAACAAGGGCATGGATCACCATGCAAGGAGTCCACTACAAGGGCCTGCAGCACATTGGCTTCACAAAACAAATTTGACATTTTTTTGCTACTCAAAACAATCTCTCTCTTTACAATGAGACCAACACTCCAATTTATAGAAATCTAAGAAGAGAGAGAGAGGGGAGGGGAAATGGAAATCCTGAAATCTATCCTTCAACCACTTGTAAGAGGTAGTAAATGAATTGAAATGATGTAATGTTACTTGAAAAAGGTTCCCTATACTATCCCATAACTTGCAAAGCGGTGAAATATGTCACCCATGCTTCAATAATGCATCCCATCTACCAAATAAAACATTGCTCTAAATTTGGCCACATTTTCTAAAAATAATCATTAATTTCTCATCAAATTTTGGATTTATTTGTTTATATGCATTGGGCTCGAACCATGATTCCAATGGTACTAATTTTGTGCATTTTTATTAAGAAATGCAAAAAAATTAGCCTTTTGAGTGTGGGTAGCTATTTTGGAGTCTCATGTAGCATTTCTGTCATTTAACGGGAATGAGCATTTGATTGGTTGGTTGGAGCTGAATATTTTTCCTTTATTTTCACATATCTACCCTCATCAAAATTAATAAATCTAGTTTATGTGGCATAGAGGATGTCATGCTCATTCTAGAAAGTCAAATTTCATGAAAATCGAGCTCGGGGTCAAAAGTTATGGCCGTTTGAAGTTCGGGAGGGTCAGGCATTGAGTTTTCCTTATATGCGGCTATTTTGGCTATTTCGGGTCTTGGTGTCTTGATTTTCCACGACAAAAATCTCTGATCCACTCACAAGCCTCCTTCCGCAACATTTTCAGCAAAATTAGGTTTTTGGTGAACTCATGTCCCACGCGCACTTGGACAATCCTGCCAAAGAAAGATGACTTAACTCCCTCTTGGTGTGGTAATTTTGGGTTTAGATGTCCCATGTGTCCCACCATCGACCGGGCCATCGAGGTGGTTGACCTCCGCTCCACCTGCATCCCTTTTTGATCGGCTATTTTGGCATTTCGGTGAACTCATGTTCCGCGCGTGCACTGTGTGGCTGGGCCCAAAACCCAACTTTGTCAATTCCTTTGCAAATCGGTGATTTCAGCAATGCAGACCCCACATGTCCCATGGACCACCTAGCACATTTTGACCCAAATTCATTTATTCCCTCTATTTTCAGCCATTTCAAACAAATCGGTTTTCGAGTCTCGATGTCCCAATTGAACCTATGCACCTAGGCCAAAAAACCTGACTTTTACACCTTTTGCTATCTCCTTAGCATTTTAGGCCTAAATTTGGTACGATGAGCCCCAGATGATCCACCTTTGTTCCATCCATAGCTCTCGGACCGATTTGCATTAAAATAGGTCTACGACCTCATTTTTTCGATTTTTTACAATTTTTACTAACTCCTTGGAGTTCTTTCAATAGGGAAGTTAGAAAAAGCAAAAGGGACCCCAAAATCCAATTTTTTTCCTTCCAAAGCATGAGGGATTTATGCATGCTCCAAAGATGATATATTTATGCAATTTATCTAGATTATCTCAAGGGGTGAATTTGGGATAACATTTGTTATTTGATCTATTATGTTTCCTTATTACATGTGTTTCCAAGGTGAATGTATGCAATGGTTAAGTATTGTTAATTGGGTTCTTGGTCAATTATGATTATGAATATACATGATAACATCTTGTCAAGAAAATATAAAGGTGGGAATTGTTAGTTGCACATGCTCGGGTGAGCATTCGATATCTATGAATGAGGTGTCAAAGAGCATAACATTTGAGTGGATAAACAAAGGCTACTTAAACTCACATATTTTGTATTCAAAGTTTCAAACTTTTTATCACCATTGTAATAACATTCCCTAATGAATGGAGAAACATTTGAGATAATTTGGAGGCTTGAAAATAACTATCTTTCTTGGATTCACCATGGTTTGCACTTGGACCCACTTTATTTATCTCCATCATAGTCACATACCACATTTGGAGTGATGGTCTGATCAATTCATCATTTTGATGACACATTTCACCTTTAATCCTTCATCTTAAGGCATTAGAA
Source organism: Taxus wallichiana var. yunnanensis (assembly GCA_018340775.1). Classification (NCBI taxonomy): domain Eukaryota; kingdom Viridiplantae; phylum Streptophyta; class Pinopsida; order Cupressales; family Taxaceae; genus Taxus; species Taxus wallichiana. The sequence continues at coordinate 947,973,175 of CM031235.1, forward strand.
CACCTAAAAACATGATAAACACTCCATGCTAATAGATAACCAATAAATTTTGGACTTAGACATCCCTATGTGAACATGACATACATCCCAAGATGAATATATCCTTTTATAACTCTTTATCACCTCTAACATGCCTCAAAGGCACTTTCATATCTTTATGCACATCATCTCCTTAAGGTATTACAAACATGACAACAAAGCTTAGTCACAGACTTAGACAACAATAAGATTCTTCATATGACTTTCATGACATAATATACTTCTTATGAGACACCAACCTGACTTTCACACTTACATGAGCCATCTTAGACAAATAATACACCTTGACAATACAATCACGTGACTCTAAGAATTTAGACACATACACCTAAAACACCATAATATAGTGATATTTAAATTTCACAACATAAACAACCATCTTGAACCATAGGAGCAAGCTAAATGACTTAGAAAGACATACCTTGACATCATGAGGAGTCACACATAGACCAAGACAACTCCCCTCACTCCAATGCTTCATATGGACTGATATACCTCTAAGAAGCATAGTAGAGGCATATGAATACCATGAAGACCTAAAAAGGTATTGAAGAGGTCCCAATCCCTCTTAGACACCTATAGAGATCCTTCTTCTTATTCTCTCATCTAATCTAAACTCTAAATTATACCTTCCTTCCATCAAATCCTACTCTTAGTGAAACACCATGGTATCTTCTTGGCTCCCACGTTCTTCCTTGAATGTTGTCATGCATCCTAGGCCTTTGAAAGCCACTTCCTTGCACTCTAGGACCTTGGAAACTCTTTTTTTCCTTAAATAGTCATGATATAAGTTTCTTACAATCCTGAGCAACTCCATTACAATTATAACATACCATATAACTCTTCCTCTTGTAACCATAAACATGACTAGATGAATCATTCAAGAAAATACTAACAACATGGCCTACCTCATTACACTTGTAGCATACAACATTCTTTGATTGTTCACTCCTATTGTCTCTCCATGGATGAGTATCTCTAGAAGACCTTCTACACTCTCTTTCCCTATGACCAAATGCATTACAAGTATAACAATATCCATTGAAATTTATTTCATACCTTGAGGCATTAGGTTGCCTAATAGGCTTGGTCTTCTCATTGTCCTTGATGAATACCTTTTTCTTTTCTTCCTTAATGCTAGGTTCACTGACCTCCTTTCTTGGAGTGATGCCTTCTTGTTTCAATTCCTTGTCGTTAGATTCCTCTTTAAAACCCAAACCAGATCTATCACCTATTGGTCTTTGTTTTCCAAGTAGATCATTTATATCATTGGTAATTTTCTCAAACTTCTAAAAGGACATAGTCTTCTTGCCAACTTCTAGTAGCTCAGCCCTTAGGAAATCTATATCTTCTTCAAATTTTGAACACATACTTTCTTTATCTTGCAAACTTAAGACAAGATACTTTACCTTCTCTTCTAATAATCTGATTGACTCATTTTTCTTGCTTGATTCAAACTTGTACTTTTCTTCTAGCTTATGAATCTGATTTTCATACTCCTTGACCTACAAACTCAGCTTCTTGTTCTCTTTCTCAATGTATGCTTTAAATCCTTTTGAATTCCTTCAAGATCATCTTTGACTTCCACTTCATCTTCATTAGAGTAGCTGCAATAACCTGATATAAAATATCCTAATAAAGAAGAGTCATCACTAGAAGACCTTATTGCATCATTGGTCATGAATAGAACCTCATTTCCTACATCCTCATGATCTGATTTAGATTCTAAATCTAAAACTTCACTTCTTGCATCAAACAAACCATCATCTCCTTTGTATAAATGTTGTTTTTGTCCTTCTTATTATAGTTAAACCTCTTAAAGTTTTTCTTACCTTTACCAAACTTGTGATTATTCTTTCTATGATCATCCTCATGATCTTCATCATCTTCCTTTTCATGCCTATGAGGACACTTAGTAGAAAAATGACCTACTTCACCACAATTGAAACACTTGAATGGAAGTTTACCACTGTACTTACCAAATCCAACATTCAATCATATATCCATCATTGAAAAGAGCTCTTCATCATCATTTTCAAGATTAGTATCATCATATTTCACCTTCTTGCATTTGGCCTTCAATTTAGATTTGAAATAAACCTCTCTCTTGGATGGTTTATAATCAACCATTCTCATCTCATAAGCATTCAAAGTACCATGTGTATCATCCATCTTAAAGGTAGTAAAATCTTTTACTTCTTTTATAATAGAGATACTTTGAATCAAATATAGGAAATAGAAATATCAAAACCTTTTCAACAACTACTTCTTTCACATATTATCCTAACCCTTTCATGTTATTGATAACCTTGTCAAATCTAAGTAGATATGTAGCAAATGGACTCTTCATCATTCATCTTAAGGGATTCAAACTAATTTCTAAAAGTTTGAATCTTAGAAATTATTACCTTTGAGTCACCTTCATACAAAACTTGTAATTTCTCCCATGCTTCCTTTGTTGATTTGTAATGCATTACTTTTCCCAACTCATATTCTCCAAGACCATGTATGATATCATTAAAGGCCTTGAATTATTTTCATATGCCTCCTTTTATGCTTTACTGGTAGAGGAGTGACAAGAGGAGTATAACCATCTTCCATAGCTTTCCAAACATCAAACCCTAGAGACATAATATAAGTATTCATCCTCAGATTCCAAAAATCATAGTTTGTTCCATCAAAAATGGTACCTTTCTAGTAAAGGAACCACTCGCCATTTTTGTACTTCAAGGATCTCCTTTCAAGTGATCAAACTTCTCAAAAGGAACTTCTTTGAAACCAATTTTTAGAAGCAAAATGGAATGAGAGGGGGGATGAACCATTCCTTATAAAATTAAATCAAATTTCAAAATAATTATTCAAATCACACAACCACTTATCCAACTATTAATGTGTGCACAATATCAAATATCATACATGTTATGAACCATGAACAAGAGAATCAACAAAATGACACAAGATATAAGTGGGAAACCCTAAAGGGGAATAAAACCAACTGAAACACAATATTTATATTGATATGTTTAAAATTTATTAAGGCACCAATCCCACAAGGATCACCAACCCCTAGTTTAGTAGAGCTACAACCCTACAAAGAGCACCAACCCCTAGTTTTGTGAAGCACCAACTCCACAAGGAGGATAAAGCCCCAAGATGATCAAAACCAATTAAACCACCTTATGAATAAGATATATGATGTATTTATACTCCCACAATTGATATAGATCAAAAATTCAGCTCAAACTCCTCCAAACCATTATTCAAACCCTAGGTCTTCAATCTCTCACAATCTAGCACTTTCTTCACTTCTCAAAGAATAAAACCCTTAAAAACACAATTGTTGTCATTATTAAAGATTTCACACATTATCAGATCTAAAATCATGTTAACACACCTAAAAATCAATCACACCTAGGTCACACTTCTTGCACACTCTCAACTCGTCACCAAAAGCACCCACAACTTCACTTTATAGCATATCCTTGATTCAAATTCAAAATAGGTCGGTTTACATACTTTATTTTAGACCAAATAATATTAAAAAAATCTCATATACTTTATCACAACAGTCACAAGTGACCCAAGTAGGTTGGCCTATCCAAAAACCACTCATCCATGCACCAAAATCCTCAAAATCCCATCACTAGGATGAGAAAAATCCCCTCATACAAAAACTATTTTTATTCAAGATATAAAAATCACTACACATAATTAATATGTCATTTAAACATAAAAATAGTCACAATTTACATGAAACAATCAAATTATTTCATTTAATGGGCCCAGTGGCTCATTTTCTTCACAAAACACCTGTTTCAAAGACTCCCTATTTTCACCTTTGGGCCTCAAGATCACCCAAGAACATCTCAAATATATCATGTGACCACTCAATGTAAATACTAGAACCTTCATAACACTTATAAAAATTTAGTCACCATGACTATATTCGCAAACCATAGCTACTTTTGCCTTCACCAAATTAAGTTACCCAAAAAGTAGTTTTCCAAACTCAGCTAATAAAAACCCTTAATGAAACTTTCAAGACCTAAACATGGATCCAATGGATTTAAAATTCATTCATATTCACATTCCAGGTGATATCAAGCATCAAATCATCCATTTGATTCTTCAACCAACTCATTCTTTCAACAAAAAAAGTCCTCTCCTAAAAAGCAACAAATCTTCTTGCTCAAAAATTGATCTGGAAAAAAAATCAAATAAACTCTTAATGAGAAAAAAATTAAACCATTGGAAATATATGCAAAATTAAATCTCCATAAAATATTATAACTCCTTCCAAATCTAAGTGGAAGGCCTTCAACCAATCTAATCTCTGCAAAATGTTTGAAACTTCCCCTCAAATCAGCCTTTGACCAATCAACATAAATGACACATACTTGACCATTTAAATGCATAAATATGACCTTAAACCATCAAGGAAATCAATAAAAACTCCCATTCTCACCATAATGATGATTTAGTTTGCAACTCCTTTGGAAAACCTTGTCCCAAACTAAACTTCTTCAGAAACATGCCTATTTGAGTGGGGTCCACTCATCACCACAACCACTACCATAAATTTATAGATTCCTATAGGATTCCTATATAAAATACAATAATCATCCATGCACTAGCAATAAATTCTATCCACTTAGGATCATTTTATCTCTACCACTTTTGAGTTAGGGTTTCAAACACATAAAGAGTTATTTACCTTCTTAACATTCATTCATAAAAACTTGATGATGAAATGACCTCATTATTTTTGTGAAACCTTATATAATCAATGTAGAAACATCCCTGAAAGCCACAATTTCCCATGAAAAGAACACAATTTAGGGTGAACATCAAAAGACCCAATTCAAGCTGGAAATGGCCTTCTCCAAGACCCTATTTCACCAAAACTAACATAACTTGCAAAAGGGTTCTTCAGATTGACTAAAAAAATTCACACCTCAAGGACACCCATATTAATCATCTCCAATAATTTTCATATCTCAAATATCTCTCCATATCTCCATCATATCTCATTTTCACAGCTACCCCTTAGGGTTTTACACTGTCTAAGCTTGAGTCAACTAAAAATAACACTATAACTCACCATAAAAACCATCCAAAATTTCCTAACATACCTCGTACATCATAAATCAACTACATTTATACATCCATGAGCTCATATAGCTCCACAAATCAATCTCATTCATTCTAAGAGCCATACTTGGTCTAAATGAGCACCTGAAACATGGTCACCAACTTGTATATGTACCTGGAGCTCACATGAGTTCCCAAGAACTCATAAAACATATTATCCATCATGCCATAATACTTATCAATATACCAAGAAGATCATACCACCATGCACTATTACCTATGCTATCTAGGTCACCTGAATCGGCTTGTAAGAACAAACAATCCTATCTAAAATACCTAATATCACTATGAACACATCTAAATTATCATGTCATAATCATCCTCAATATTCTCTAACCATTCTCCAACATCCACTTTGTCATTAATGAGTATTTTTATCAATGACAACACACACCTATAAAACAACATGCCAACACTTCATGGGTATGACTACACCATCCTCAAGATAATTATAGGAAGCTTAACACATAATCCACTAATAGGGGTGACTAACTCATTTCTTAAAATCATGGAATTACTTTCCCTTATGTCCTATAGAGGCATTATCTCTAAGGAGAAGTTACAACATTATAAGACTAACATTGTATGGTCCTTTCCTACTAGTGGTGATGAATAAGTCTTAAAAGAACTTACCTTGGTTATAGTGCATTATACGATAATTATCGCTTCCTTAAAAATCCTACACTAAATTTGGATCCAAAAGAAAGGAATGTTTACTAAACATGATAGAAGGGTTCCCCAGCACTTCCACTTTCTTCTAAGACCAATCCACGATAGTACCATTATAACAAGTTACTAACATATTTCATCATAAAAAAATATTAAATTCCATCTCTTTAACTACACCTAAATTTGGAATGCCTTACATCACTATGTTCATAAGAGTTGCTAGAGTTTATTTCTCAATTGAGAAAAGATTCATCACCACATTATACACTATCTACAATGTTTATAGATACATGTTAACACGTGACTTAACCATGGTCAAGAAAAATTTTAGTTTTGAACTTACAATTTCCTTTTATTTAAAGGTATATCATCCTTACGCAAAGAGTTAGATCATATAATGTTATTCCTTCAACACCATATACTATCTCTTTTTTTTAATTGCCCAAAATTGGCATGTTATTTTCTTATGATCATGATGAAACCTCGTTTTACAACTGTCTTGAATAATCTACCAAGTCTTGAGTTGGATGATTATCTCAATTCTAAGACTACCCGTGAGTTCTTAATAGTTCGACACCCAAGAAGAGTCATGAAAGGATGATGCCACTAAGGATATCCTAGATGATGAGATGCCCACCGACTCTACTCCATAACTTGAGACATTATAGTTTACCCCTCAAGTGAATATTTTTCCATGGCTATTATATCAAGGAAAAACTATTTAAGGGAAACACAAGGTAACCTTGATCAACTAAAAATTGAGTGGCATAACAACACATATCAATTAAATATTCACCTTCCTGTTTCCAATTTATTAATACAAATACAGTGCAAGATGATAAGTGGACTAACTACATTATCTTGGAATCACATGATTTCTTTAACAAGGTGGTAGAGGTGTAAAAACATTGTCAAGGGATTCACACAAGTCATGTTATCAACAACAACCTTTTTCTTTACATGCTTACAAAACTAATACTTTTCAAGTTTTAGCTCACTTCCATACAAACATACAAAATTATAATAATTTACCATAGTGACTAATTAAACTATTCTACAATGCAGTTGAATTGTAAGGTTACAAAATGAAATTTCACCATTTATTTATTTAACACACATGCACAATGAGAAGATTTATTCTTTATTTAATAATACAATAGGTATTATTGTTCAAAAAAAGATACATTTCCATTCCCATCATAAATACACATTTTTAGTAATAAACATTAAACTTATATTTTCATCATCCATTCTAATCCTGCTTACGCTACATGTAACTTGCCACATTAGTGTAAACATGGTCAATGAAAAATACATTGACATGGTTTCCCCTACGACTAACAATTTTCACAAAGATTAAATTTTCCATATACAAGAAATTACAAAACTTATACAAAACAAAAGAGAGTAAAAATCACAGATGCAATTTCCTTTCGTTATCAAGCTAGAGAGATAAAGGGAAAGGAGAGAGAGAAACACCATATTTCCCACAAGATATTTTTACCAAAAAGATACATAAAGGATTTATAAAGCGTCATGCGATAATTTTGATATGCTTTTTAGTAGTTATTTAGATAGGAGAAGGTTTTGTGATAGTTTTCTAATATTGCAACAAGTTTATAGGAACATCTAATTTAGCCAAAGTGGCCTAGAAATTGGGTTCCAAAATTTTTTTAAACTCAAACACACCATGAGTAAAGTTTCATGTATTATGTTATCTATAGGGAGGTCCAAGAATTTGATGGAGCTTATTTTTGGTGACAAGGGTTCAAATGGCGGCCACTTGTCATGATCATGTCGATTCGACTTGTCGTCCAATTAACTGGAGGCCTACAAAACCCCCTTACAAAATAAGCTTCCATGGTGATTTTATCAAAACTAAAGTTTAACTATGATTTTCCTCAAGAAATACTATAGGTATGAGGTAACAAAAATTTGTTTCTTGATGTGGTGCTAAAACCGTAATCCAAAACCAAATGGAATTTTAAACTCATGGTAGTTATCCAACACCGCAATATTAACAAGCGGGATTTTAGACGCATGACAAATAATTTTAAAAAACTATCTACAATAATTCTAGTGGCTTATGTGGCATCTCGCATCACCAATTAAAATATGTAAGCCATCTTTTTAGGCCATGAGATTTGGAGGGTGTTTTACGCGTCTAATAATTTTGTGTTTTATTAAATTTTGTAAGAGTAAAAACATACAAATATCATGAAGTCTCAAGTTCAATTTTTTCATTTGGGATGTTTTTTTATCGTAACCCATCATCTACATTTAAATAGTTATAGAGAGTTATTCAAGTAATTATAACACTAAAAGTAATTCCTTCAATTACGCAACCATGAGGTAAATTTAATGTTTTTGAGCTACAACACATTTCCATATTTTATACCAAAGCTATATTTATTTATTTATTTATTTTTCTTTGTATTAATTTCCAACCAAAGAAAAAATGAAAAAATATCAAAGCAAAAATGTGCTAGAAGTAGAGAGAAAACCATTCCCGATTATTGAACTGGTGAGTGACTAATGATCAAAAGGCATCTAGTTTTCATCCATCCAAGCATATCGTCAAACCATTCTCATGCCATACATTTCATTCCACATTATCATTATTTTCCAAGTAGCTTGTCAAGTCATGCTCAAGATAGCTAAGCTTGTGATCTAGGCGGATGAATTGAGTTGGGATCAATATTCCACATGTTAAGATCACAAGTGAGTTATAAAATGATCCCAATGCTAAGATGGGTGAGTCATGTACCAGGGGTCAAAGCACATACCCACTAATCAAACCAAACAAAAACTAACTAATCATTGACCTACCCCAAAATGGGCTTCCATAAAGTCGTAGCGGGTGATAAGTTGGTAAAAGATGTGGAATACGGATTTAGCATCGCCAAGGGCACCAACAAGGCCAAAAATATGTACAATCCATGACATGTTTAAATTTCATAGTAATGATAAAGTATAAAACTCATTCACGGTATCCAACACGGCCAAAAATTGTCAAACCATGTCCCCAAGGCGTTGTCGACAAACCCATTTTAGATATACCTGCAAATGGTTGTCCATGAGCCTAAGAAAATTCTTTTGGGATAATTTTTTGGGTTTGAAACACTTCCTAAAAATACTTAAATATTATATCCAAACCTTTCAATTCCTAGTTATAAACCTCATACACATTCATCCCTTCTTAATTATACTTCAATACAATTAAACAAAATTGGTTATGATTTGCTTGAATTAGTCTCTTCACTTGGTTGACACTTTCTAAGGCTAGCTCAAGATTTATTTGGTGAGCCTAGATGTTGTATTTTACTCCATACTTGACCAATCTTTATTGATTACCCCTCCTCATGAACATGGCATCCCTGTTATACAAGTAAGGAGTTCTAAAACCCACATCAAATGCATCGTTTGGAATCACATCATCTCCTACTTAATTAATAAATTGAGAATTAATTCTAAACTTGAATTCACATCTTCTTGTAATAAATTTCTATACCCTTCTTCACCTGTCCCAAGGGATAGGGGTGTGGATGCTCATAAGTTTCAAGGCAAAGCTTTCTCATAACCACATCAAAATAAATTTGGATTGAGAACTAGTACAAACTAATGTATACACCTTAGTTTTCTTGATTTGAATCTCAACTTTTAACATATTACTCATCTTTTCCTCTTGTTCTTGGATGTACACATTGGTTTTGTACATCTCATCCTCTCATATACATCATAATTGTCCTCTATTTTAACATCATCCTTGGTCATCAAAGTTTCCATGGACTTCTTAGATTAATTGGAATTATTTTTGGTGGCAACTTTGAATGTAATTTGTAACATGTAGCATTCGTATATCTATTGATATCACAATTTTTACCAAAATTTTTAGTATCCTTAATTTTTTTAAATTGGTAGTATCTTGCTTACCCTTTCACCTACCCTTCTTGTCTAGTCGAGTTTACTCTTTTTGGGCTATTTTTGGATTTTTTGGGATTTAACTCTTTATCTCCTTGCTTCCTCTTAGCTTATATGTAATATGATCACTCTCAAGATTTATTGAGGTCCTCTAGCTTTGTGGAGATAACCCTCTTCCTTATATGAGTATACATTCACCCCAAGTATTTATTGAGAACGTTTTCATCCCTAATTCCAATTTTAGAACCATTGCTTTCCTTTTGCATTCCGTAGTATAATCTTGTACACTTTGATCATTGGATTGCACTGAAATACTCCATTTAATTCTTCATTCAATTTTATTCCCAATATGATAAAATTTACCTCTAATTGATTCCTTAATCCACCCCATCTATCTACATCCTACCTATTCTTATTTTAACAATTGGTTAGGTAGTGTTGGTGAGAAAATTTGTTGGGTAGACAAATTAGGTGTCTCCACTAACGTTCATGGGGCTATGCCCCTCTGCATTGAATGGTATAGCTCCCATTATTGAATGTAACTAATCCTAATCCTAACTAAATGATATGGGTAGCCAAATTAATTGGGATCACATAGGGACACTCCACTGAACCTGTGGAAAAGTGTTTGTACAAGGGTAAAAGGGAGAAAATTACAATGTTGAGGAAAAAAGGGGATAAATTAGTCAAGGAAGATTACTGTCGTGAGTAGATTGCAGAGCCTCACACCCAGTAACCAAAGTAGTTCAACATCCAATATAGAAGAAATCAACAATGAATTTTTAGTGAGACAAACAAAACCCACATAAACACAAAGTTTTCTGAGGCTCATTCATCAAATATTCAAATCTCTCTTTGATCACCATGCTTACAAAGTGCATACAAGAGGGAAATAGAGGAAAAACAAGAAAGGGAAAATAGAATAAGTGTAGCTTTTATTTCATGTGAAGTGATGAATACAAAGCTTCAACCAAGCTATCACAATTCACAATGCTACAGAGTAGAAGTTCTTCAAAATTTGGAATCCTTTGGAATGGAGAGGCCATCCCAATTTATACAATTTGAATTTACCTCTCACCTCCCTCATATGACTCTTCATCTACCCCCAATGACTTTTCATATGCCTTTGCACAACTTAAGACTTTTCAAATTCCTAGGAAAATATTAAGTCCCTTTTTATAAAATAAAGGTGACTTATTACATTATAATCCTAAAGTCACTTTTTAATTACATTAAAGGCATTATGAAAAAAAATGCAATCTCAATGAAGAATTAGAACATTGAGGAGAGAGAATGTTGGGGGAGGAAGAGAGAAAGGTAGAAGAGAGAGGTGGCATTATGCTAATATAGAATAATTCTCCTTTGATGAAGTCCATTAATCCTTTGTAAATGACCCAATGAAACAATCTAATGCAAAGTGAACTATGAATCCTTGAATGTTTTACATCATGAGAAACCTCTTTTGGATGACCCATAGACACCACAAACTAAGTGTTTAAAAACTGATTGAGTGATTCCATTGGTGACCATGAGCGCCACTCATGAAGACCCCTCGAAGAGATAGAAGCTTAAAATTAGCCCTGCTCCAACCCTTTGCAATACTACCATGTTGCTACGCTTTGATTTGGACATCAAACACACCATGAACAATCTGATAATAATGATTGCAAACTCCACCTCACACATTGTACACAGAAAAACATAAACCATGAAATGAGTGTGTAAAGACACTATTGGGATCCGTTATGAATGGCCTCACCGCCACCTACTCCTACATATTTTGGAGTGGACGGCTTACTAGTTTCACTTCTTTGAGCTTGAACTTCATGTTTCCTTAACACTTACTATGTTTGGAAAGGGTGATTTACTATTTTTGGAAAGTGTCAAAATTTGCTTCTCCGAAATCCAACGATGATGTTAAATTAAATATTCAACTCCTTGTACACTCCTTTTGTAAAACACACCTTCTGGACAACTTACTATTTATAGCAATCACCTATTAGATAACTCATTATTTTTTGGTAAGTGTTGATTTTTGAGTGAGAGGACTACACGATGAGTTTCTCATGTATTACTCTCCTGTGTACACTTCCTTTCACCGTGTGTTGCTCCTCTATAGTGACTTACTAAAAATGGTAGGCACCCATATAGGGGACTTACTATTTTTAGTAAATGGTGAATTTCTTTGATTTCTAGACCAAATTATTGCTTTGAACTTGTTTTCCTTCTTGGTGCACACCATTTCTTTCATAACTTCTTCGATGATGAATTACCAAAAATAGTATTGAACCGTGTAGGAAGGCTTACTATTTTTAGAAAGTGGGTCTCTAGTGCTCAAATTGTGATGGGACAAAAAATTTGATATGGTTTTTGCACAACTCCTCCTCAAATCTCAACCTCGCTCATTCGCGGTTTGAGAGATTTTAAATTTTAATTTTTTTTTCTACGGGAAGAGAGGGTTTTTTCACCAAAAAAATTTGGGCTATTAGTGCAAAAACTTATTTTGGATTCTTCAAGGCACCTAAAATACTAGAATATTTCAAAAATGACATCTCAATCTTGAGTGGTTTGTGAGATACGAATGATTCTTTGTCGAATGAATTTCATGGATTTTCGGAAAAACAATCTTTATTTTTACATCATTTTGATGCATTATTTTTTTAAATGTGTTTTTAATGATTTTAGATAACAAAGGATTGCATGGAATCGATCGAATGCAAAAAAATCACTTTTAAATCTAGAGAAAATATAGCAAAGTTTCGATAGCTTTTGGAGGTGTCGGGAAAATTGGCAAAAAATGCACTAAGTGTTGTATTTATAGTGCTTGGGATGCAAAGGGAAGGGATGGGGCACATTTTTTTGTCCCTTTCATCCCTTTTCTAAAGGGATAAATGGGACGTAAAATTCCACCTTGTCCTAGTGATGACACATGGCACGTTTTCACTCGTTGAGTAACTTAAGTGAGGGGGCAAAATTTAAGCACCTAGGGGCTAGTTTGCGGTCACATGGAGAACCAGAAGGAACAATAGGGAAAGTTGCATTTTTTTCCTTTTCAAAGGGATGTAAGGGATGTGGAATTGTACCTTAACCTCAGGCTGCCATGTTTCATACTTGAAAAATGACTAAGTATGAGAGATTGTACCTTGGGAACAACTTGCGAAGGTAATATCTCGAGCTCCTAGATAAATTATGGCATGAAATTTTATATGATTCCACCTAAAAAAACCCCACTGAATCCAATGGTAATGGTACTAAGATACTATTTTGACTGCAACACCTCCAAATGTCTCTTTATTTCTCGGGATCACTTATTGTGCACCTTGGAAGAAAGAACTGCTAGAATAATGTATGAGGTTTCAAGAGGTCCCATTTTTTCCACCATGGAGGACATTGAAAATGATTTCCATTTACACATTTTTAGTATTTCAAATCATCACGGGGCTCCTAGAATCCTTCTTTTAATCTCAATTCCTCATTCATGGTGTGTGCCCTTTTAGGCCTAAAAACCAATTTTCAATGACATGGCTCCTAAACCTCCGATTCTTTCCAAATTTTCCTTGAATCAGTTCCTTGATGTTTTGGAATCTCAAATACACCTCCATGATTAATATTGGTCGTATTTTCCTCTTTTATTATGATGCAGACTAACTTAGAAAGGCCGATGAAATATCCTTCTAAGCATGCTCAAAAAATTCACTTTACAAACAATTGCTCCAACATGCTTGAATGATCATGTTTGTTCTTAATTCACCTATGGGGGCATTTGAAATTCACTTGGGGATCATAACACTTGAAAAGATAGGGTTGGTGTTAGGGATGGACTAATTTGGGGGTGGTTTGGGAAAGTATGTCTTTGGAAATTTTCGACACCGTGGTCCATTTTCATGCTTGATAATTGGAAATTTTCCTATTGCACATTTACATAACAAAAATTAGCTCTAGCTTGGGGACATGTTGTGGATTGATCAAAACAAGGACATAGCATGAATAATCCCATAATTTCAATTTGCTTTGTGGACTAGTTCCTTATCCATTGGGATCTAGAAAGATAGGCTACACACCTTTTTTATTGAACACAAACACACACACACACACACACACACACACACACACACACACACACACACACACACACACGACAAGAAACAAACACAAAACAAAGGGAAACACAAAATAGGAAACAAAACACATAACAATAACAAGCGAACCAACCTAAATCACCTATGTACATGCAGAGGACATCCCACTTCCATTTCCACTCTCATTTCCTAAATCACCTCAAGGGACATCTTGGACTTTCGACATTTGGTGATCCTATGACTACTTTCACCATAGAATAGATAATTGTGCAATGCATTTTGCATCTTGTGTTCATCACCCCCTCCAAGGTATGATCTACTCGAGTCTGATCCTACCCAATCAAGTGGCTTTATCGCCCCCCTCTTATCTTTTAACCATCTTTGTTGACATTTTGATTACCTTATACAGGACTTGGTCCTCGACGCTTACCTTTGGGGTAGCCCTCCCCTTTCACCATAATCGCCTTCACCTGCATCATTTTACCTATAATCTACCCACGCCTATTAAACCTAAACCCACAACATGCGTAAAGAACCTACCAACTCATTCTCATATTCTTCCCTAGCTCATGGGAGAACTACATTGGCATGAGGTCCCTTTTCGTCGGGACTATATAGGCAAGCACTCCGAAGGCATGGTGCCCTTGGAGGTTAGCTCGGCCATCCTCTACCCCAAAAAATAATCAACCATGCCTAACTCACCATTTACCCCACATTTCACTTAGTTCCCCTTTTCTAACAAAATTGGAAATTAAGCCACATACATAACAAGTTGCTTCCCATTTTATACATTTATTACACCTACCATCTCTCTATCATCACTATGCATAGATTATACAACATTTCACATATGACCCATAGTATCATTCATTGCAAACCATAATGAATCATGCCTAAACCAACCTAACTCATCCATGCCTATAACCTGACTCGATCCATGCCTATAACTTGACTCGATCCATGCCTAAACCAACCTAACTCCATCATGCCTAACTCACCTAATTTCCATCCATATCAAAGTAAAAAATCCATATCTCATCTAACACAAGCCATAAACCAATATCTCATAAACATATTAACACATCACAAAATACCATGAATCTCATCATATAAATCAATAAATGTGTATCTCAAAATACATGCCTATCTCATCATGGCCATCATCTCAAAAATGTCGGCACGCAGGCCAATATACAATACAAAATGTCATCGGACGCAGCCGGTATATGCTCACAATATACAAAAAAATCACTTATACATCCTCACTATTTTTTGGAATGCGGGCGTATATGATCAAAAATACAACTATCTTCAACGCAAGCTAGCACATATTTCAAAAATAATCACTAATATACATCAAAAATTGGGTGGCCGCATATCAGACATCTCATCGGATGTCCTCCATCTCCGTGTCACCCGAACCCTCGGCATCTTGTGTCTCTATCGGCACATCACCTCGGCTCTAGACACTTTGTGCACTTGTGGCCTCACCCTAATCGAGCCCTCGAGCTCATTGCCCTCTTGTGCTCTCCACACTATGTGTGCGGGATCTCGTCCTCTCACTGGATGCCTATTATGTCCTGTACTCTTCGTGAGAGAGGAATTTTATCCCAACTTCCATGAGCTGGTCCTAATAGTATCGCACCTCACCTAGGGCATCTCGTAGCCTAGATATAGGCATGGCCTGTGGTGGTCCCATAGGTCTCGGCCCCTATACCTTCCCTGTGCTAGCCTGTGAACTGGAACTAGCTCCCTATGCTTGTGATGGTGCCCCCTACCCCTATACTGTATCTCGGGCCTATAAGGCCCCAATCATGCCTAGCATGGCTAACTAGCCCTATAATCCTGCCACCTAATCCTATAAGGCATCCACCGACCATCTCTATCTCCCTCTCCTCCATCTCCTCTACCCTCTCCCTCTGCCATCTAGGCCTGCAGACTGGCCACCTATACTCGTAGCTCTGCTACCTCTACCTCTGACCCCTCCAGCTATGTCTGTAATATACCTATCTGTGTGATCAACATCACTACCTACCCTGTAGGGCGTCTCTCTGTCTTGTCACAAAGTGCTAAGTCTCGGCTGCCCTGGTCTAGGTGGTATGGCTCGTAGCTGAGCCGCCCACCACTGCTATACCTATTTGTGCATCCGGCATCATCAATCCACCAATCCACTAGCTACTCCTCCTCTCCTGTAGGCACTATAGGTTGTGGTAGAGGGAGAGGCCTCTCCATGTCATCTCTCTGATACTATGGGAAGGGTGGAGGAATATCTGTCAAAGCCCGAATCGCCATTAGACCACTGTCAACCAGGATCATCTCATCCTCCCGGCATGGTGACCTGTATCCACCTCTCTAGCTAGAGCTCAGCTAGCTCCTCATGCATGTGCCTATATGAGGGGAATCCCACATATGGCCTCCAGATAATGTCCACTCCAGACAACCCCTCCAACAACTACCGAAAATGGGCCACATCATATGTCAGCCTATCTGACCTCCGCTCTCCTGCAACCGGCACCCATCTCCTATATCCCAACCACACACATCTCGGTGGGAATGCATCTGCTCAGGGGCATCCCTATAGGTCGAACACAGACTATGTGCTTGTAGGCCTAGTAGTGTAGTATAAATGTACAACACAGGCTAAACCTACGCAGCCGCCCATATGCCCACAACTCTCTGTAAAGCTGCACCAAGAATGTTGGTGCCCAGGTGAAGTGTGTCTCATGCACCATCATATCGTGGAGCACCCCCATCAGTGATTGGGGAAAGCATCCACCCTCTACATCGGGTAGTGCATAGCAGCACACTGCCTCCATCAATAAAACTACTAGCCTCGTCTCATCCAAACAGGCTAGGTACATCTCGCCATAGCTTAAATCGCACTATAGATGCTCGCTCACCGGCCCCTCACCAAATACGGTCCTGATTAGCTCCTCTAAGGCCTCAAAGGAGATAGAGTACACATGGGACCCCAATATGGGTAACCTCATAATCCGAACACATCCTCCAGGTGATAGTCATCTCACCCGTCGAAAGGTGGAATGTGTTGGTCACGGAGTCCCATCTATCGATGAGCATGACCATCAAACTAGGCTACCGAACAACATGTCGGTAGCACCGAATACCACTCAAGCCCACTTGCCTCCACGTGTTGTAGCTCCAACGGGCTTGCTAGGCCGCGTAATGTCACCAATAGTGGCGGAACCCTGTCTCGCATATGTAACTGTGATCGACCCTACATCTAATCCAAAGCACAACATTAATCTACCTTTACCATGACCTTATTCATCACTTATCATTACCCACCACCCTATTTTTACCTTACCCATCTCAACCACCTAACCTACATTTTTGGACCCTTTTGCCTAAAATCTTGACTGGTGTCGAGTTCATCCTAACCAACTCTGGTCACCCTTAAACTAACATTGGTCACCTATTTGGTGACCAATACTAGTTCAACTTGACCGACCACGGTTACCACATAACCGGCATCGGTCACCTGTTAGGTGACCGATCCCAGCCTACCCAACCGATGCTTTAGTCAACACATGAGAAAAATATATGACTTCCTAACCCCCTTTTTTAAAACCCTCCCACCTGTCCCTTTTCCCCACCTACAATGACCTACACTACACCAAAACCCCTACCCACCCCACCTATCCAATTTCCTACCCTCCCCCTCTTTTTGGCCCATTATTTTCCCTCCATACCCGATTTAACTTTTTCCCACCCACAAAATACAAACACCAACAAAACCCAAAAACAAACAACTATTACACCCTCTACTCTATCTAATTAACATTAAAGAGTTAGGTGCTTACCTCATCATGTTGCCGCCATCTCGGTGGCATGTCCGATCCCATGTGCGGTGGTCCGCCCGATCCCTCTCTCCAGCCTCTGCCATCCCCAAATATCTACCCGCAACCTCTAACCAATCAACTCTCTCACCCTGATCTCATGGACCCACTACTCACCAACCCAATCACCGTCAAATCCCACTGCCAGCTCACTTGTCCCATTTCCTCCGGACACTTTTCTCACTTTTCTCTCTTTTTGTCATTTCTTCACTTCGCAAATAACAAATGAATAACAAAAAACATGGATTTTTTTATTTTTATACCAAACCCGACCTAACCGACGTTGGTTCCCCTAGACCGGCATCGGTCTCATGCCCTACCTAACCGTCGTCGGTTTTCCTATACTGATGTTAGTTATCCATGACCGCCATCAGTCACCCTTACCTACACATTGCCCCTACTTTTCCATTTTACCCGCCCTTTACCTTGCTCTTTACCCCATACCTTTACCCAACCCATTACCTTACCTTTCCTGACCTCATCATTTACTACCTCCATTTTTCCTCCTTTGGGGACTCATTATTTTACCCCTGCCTTGGCCTTACCCGTGCTGTGACCTAGATATTTAGACCTAGACCATCGCTAGTGACCTTTGACCTCATGTCTTCGCTTATACCTTGTGGCAGCCAATTACTGTGTTGATTGACCCAATGACCTTACCTAGCCTATTGTCGTGATCGTTTATCCTGACCCTACCTTTGGTGTACGGAACATACCTAAATGTTCCTACACCTAACCTACGTTGTGCTTCCTGACCTTATCCTATACCTTGGATACCAGATTCACTTCAACCTTGTTTGGATAAACCTATCGACCTTAGATGATGTAGAGTTTTCCTGCTCTTCAACCCGGTAGCATGTTGCAGTTTATACGTGTGCGTGCGTTTGATTGTTGCTACCTTTGACCCTGACCCATTACCTAGATTTCCCGAGTAGACCTTTCACTCCTTTTTCCCTGTACCCACTTGCCTTTTCTTCACATTTACCTTTTATCAAACCACTCACCACTTTAGCCTGCTACCTCATCAGTTCCTGGTTTGAGGGGGATCACCTTCACCCTCACATGGGGCAACCACATCTTATTTTTGTTAGCATCGCTTACCAATACAAGCTACACAACAAAAGGGGAAAAATGTAGACACTAAAATTAGGTCACACTCCCTTTTGTCCCTCGACATATAAGCACCCTTTATTACATTTACCTAGCCATGACCCCCTTCACCCCACTAATATTAATTTAATTAATTTAATTAAATTAATGATTTATCCTCACTATATTTATTATTTAAATAATATCTACACATATAGTTCACTTAGACACCTCACCAAGCTAACTCAACCTAAGACCTATTCTTAGCAAGTTCCCATAACTAACTAAGACTTACCCAAACCCTAAAAATCAATGCCTACATTCCCTCTAACCACATTCCCGCATGCTCACAAGAAGTTTCGAGTCTAATCCAGTGGGATAACAACACGAGATCCAAGGAAATCAGGAGGATCTCCTAGTTTAGTAAACCTAGGAAATCCCGCCTTGACCGATGTCGGTTACCCCTAACCGTCACCGATTAAGATGGACCGCCGTCGGTTACCCCTTTTAACCCAAAACAACCTTATTCTCAAGGTTGGAACTTGGAAGTTGGAACTTGGAAGTAAGAAATTTGATGAGCAAGAACACATCTCAAAGAGATAACGCATCTTCAAAGAGCCAATTCCAGTGAAAACTCACATCCAAGGAAGGAGATTGAGCATCTTCTCCTGCACATCCATCCCAACCACAATCTGATCTATCCAAGCAAAGAGGAGTGTGCATGCATCCCATGCAGAAGCTTTTCTTTAGTTGGTGATCACTTGCATCCTTCAAACCCATCATCAGCACCTCCATCCTTCACACGGACCTTCTAGAATGAAATCCAAGTAAGTATAACATCATACTTCTCTGGTTTATTTCATTTCATCATTATTTTATCACCCATTGTTTATCTTGCTCCCTATTGACCTTCTCCAACATTTTCACCTCCATAGACCCATTAAAACCTCACAAAATCCTACTCCAGTCACCCAATACCTCATCCCAACCAACCAAAATCCTTTGTACAATCACAAAGGAGACCAAAACCCTGTTCTGTGACATTTCTAGATCTCACAGTAACTTAGGCACCAGTTATACCTAACCGTCGTCGGTCACCCCTAACCGACACCGGTCTCTATGTTTTCCCACATAGCCTTAAACAGAGACCTACCCACCTAATTTTACCTCACCCTCATTCACCTATGACCTACCCGAGACCTTTATCAGACTTGCAGAGACCCAGAACCAATCATTTGACCTTTGGATTCTATTCTAGCTTAGCCTATTAGATTAGATCTATTTTCTTATTGTGTTTTAAGTGAGATACCTAAATCATTTCAAAATAACAATAGGATTTACTTTGTTTACAACATTAATTTGTTTAAAACAATGGACTGACAGCCATCTAGGAAGTATCATACTTCCCGGATCTAGCTTACACTAGGTAGTTCACTGCCCATATTGTTTAACTTCTTCAGTGGTCTTGTTTTCATTACAGGTAGTTCCTCCTAGCCAAAAGGAAGCTCTCACGATCAACTATGGATTCAGAATTCATACGCGTGTAACAACCCATCAACCGACATTTGAACAGGTATTCCTCCTACACCCATTACCCTATCTGTTTTTCAACACTTCAAAGAAACAATCTAAGAAAAAGGTGAAACACTTACACCTCATTAGACTCTAGAACTATGCCCAAATGGGATAGTTCTAAATGTGACTTACACCACATGACTTTATGATCACCCTAGAATCTCTTGTACATCCTTGAAACATAATTTTTGACTTGTGGGACACCCGAGAAAATCACACCAACTATATCCCTACCTCCAATGGGCACCAACCTCATTGACCAAGCCTATAAAGACTTGAAAACACTCTTGTGAACACCAACCACCATTGAGAAGGCACTACCAATCAACCTTCATGCCCCTGACTAATCCTCACTTCACCACTCACACCTTTTCCATCAATGCCACATGACATCAATGATAACACCAATGCACTAGGGTTCAACAGAGAGGGTAGCGAGAAAATCTACCCTATGAGAGCATCATTAGGAGGTAAAGAAGATCTAAAATAAATGTGATGATCAACCCTCAATTGTGGTAAAGATGTATTCTCATGTGCAAGTGGTAAAAAGTTGTAATATGTTCCATAGAAGTCCCGAGAAGAAAACTAGGTGAGATATATCCACAAGAAGAAAGACATGATGGGATAGACCTAGGAGGAGGATTGTAAGAGCAAGATCTATGAGAGATGAAATGAGAACTAGAAGACCTATGAGGACTACTATTAGGAATATATCCGCTAGATATGAAATGTTCACTAGAAGACCTAAAAGGTACCCTAATAGGGTGATATCCATTAGATGTAACATGTGCACTAGAAGACGTAGGAATGATTCTAGGATGGTGAGAACCATTAGAGGTAAAATATGTAGTAGAAGACCTAGGATGGATCCGAAGAGGGTGAGAACCAAGAGAGATAGCATGTACACTAGAATACCTTGGATGGATCCTAGGAGGGTAAGAGCCACTAGAGATAAATAGTGGAATAGAAGGCCCATATGTATAACTAGGAGTAGGAATAGGAACTATAATAATATGATAAGGAAAAATAGGAAGAGGGGCCTCAAATGGAAAACCTCAAATTGTTTTAACTTTTTGTATGTGAATAAAATTGACACCTTATTGTATAATAGATGGAAACTCCTAAAGAGAATGAAATAAATAATTCTATGAATGCATGTCACCTAAGATACGATTGGAGGCCACTAGAAATGAGACTTGTGTAGTAAACAGAGCAAAAAGTGATGGGTAGAATAATACGTCTAAAGTTGGATTTATAATTACTAGTGATTTTCTTCTTAGTATAACCATGAGAATTATACATCTTGACAAAGATGCAAAGATAATACTTGTTAAGTCTATCAACCAAAATTTTATATATGGGGACCTGATTAATAGATGCATGAATATACATAATATCTAAGATAAGAGTATCATGCATAATAGAGTTATAAAAATTAATAATCGGTGGTGGCATAGGAATATTGAGTCATACATTCCATCCAATGGGTGATCATAAGAAGGTGGAGATGTTATTGCATGATGAGTATTATGCACTTTTGAAGTAGATTTTTAATGTTATGATTAAATAGTGGGTCATGAAGATTTTCAACTTTTAATTACCATGAGTAGGGTTAGGGATTCAATGGGATCATCCCATTCAATTGAATTTTTATCAATAATATATCGTATAACATGTGTCGAATATTAATACATTGATTAGTGAGGTGAACAATGCATCTATGATATTCATAATAAGCATTATCATCGAAACTCTTATTACAATGCTTGATCACATCAATATTAGGAAATGGAGGGAGACGCAAAATTAAACACACGTAATTATTTAAGCATAATGTGTAGAGTATAAGGTAGACATATAAATTAATTTCATGTTAATTGTAATTACAACTTAGTGGGTTAAGATATGATATTAATAGTGTCCTTTGTAGTAGCCTTATTATCAATATCCTTTCCTTTATATGTGGACTCACTTGGAAATTTGGCATTAGATGTATTCAAAGAGTTGGTGATGATGTATGCACCTAGGGAAAGGATGTTATGATGTATATGTATTGATGGAGATGCCGACATGTGGCACACATCCCCTTATCTTATTATATCATTCATTTATGATTTATTATGCTTAGGAGGTCAGCCTCAGTATTGGCCATAGGTTAGAATGGTATATATAGGGGTTAGAAGGTTGTAGTTAATGATCATATTGAGTATTGGAGTGTTATTGTATGGTTTGGAGGTTACCCCCTCGAAGTGGTATTGGAGGTTTCCCCCTCGAAGTGGCAAAGCTATTATATGAGCATATTGTCATCATTTATCTATATTTTTGTGTTCTCTTATATTATTCTGTTGTATATGTTTTGATTTATACAAGTAATATCCTTACAAGTGGTATCGAGCAATGATTTTGGCCAAAATTACGGTAAAACCCTAATTTTTGTTTCGAATATATCTTGAAGAGGGTATATAATTTTTTCCCAATTTTTGTATAATAATTTTAAAACACTCTAAGTCAGAATATATGAAAATTTCAGCTCGATTGGATCTGTTTTACGGATTTTATTGGTGTTTTAGGTTTTTTCATAAATTCACTTTTCAGAAGCAAATTGTGGTATTTTTTAGCAAAATTTATATTTTCGGAAAGCTCTTGAAATTTCAGTTAGGGTTTTTTCTTTGTGTTTTTATCCATCTACTGAAATATTTTCAGAATTCCTAAACCCTAATCATGATCACGGGGATAACAAATTTTTATGGAAATGGTGAGATGGATGCTAAAGAATGGTGGATAAAATTTAAGAATATATATTTCTCATATTTCATGACAAGGAATAGGTTTTCACATTATCTTGGTGGTCCTGCATGGATTTTGTTTTTGAGTTAAAAAATGATAGGAAGGATTGGTCTTGGGAGGAAATGGAACAACTTTTTATGGATAGATGGGACCACAAAGAGGAAGAAGAGTCAAAGGAAGATGATGGGGAAGAATATATTGAAGAATCAAGAGAGAAAGAAGATGAAGAGGAAGGTGAAGAAGATTCAAGGGAATATGATGGTGTAGCATATATTGAAGAATCAAACTCAGAAGAAGTTGAAGAAGACTATGAATAAGAGGAAGAAAAACAAGATATTGATGCAGAAGAAGATATTATAGCTCCCAAGAAGGAAGATACCATATTTCAGTTTCATGGATGCATTCAAAGGAATAAGATAATTGTTTCCATAAACCCTAACAGCAAGTATAACTTCATCAACAAGGATATGGCTCAACATCTACATATTCAAGAAAGTAATATCAAAGAAGCTCAAGTGAATGGTAAGAAAATTCAAGTTTTTGAAGATTTAAAACTTACTATGGAAAAATATACTTTACATTCAGATATTTTTTCCTTATATATGGATGGTTTGGATATTGTTCTTAGGTATCCTTGGTTAGATACATTGGGGACAATTAGTATTAATATAAAAAATAATTTTATGAAGATTTGGTACAAAAAGGTCACTTTACGGGATATCGGGCTTAATTAAAATCAAAGAAAATTCAATATAGACCATGAGGATGATTTAGAATATGGAGAAGAAGGGAATAAGGATGATTCAAAAGAGGAACATGAAGAAAAATAAGGAAATGATGATTCATCTACTCAAGAGAAAAAGAAAATATCAAATGCAAAGGTGGAAGAAGAAAAGAAAGTTCAGAAACAGGTTGATAAGGTTGAGGATACTACAACTGCAACATATGGAAATCCACATCAACATGAGAGAAAAAAATCATGGAGATATCCCAGGGCACATCATATTTCCAACCAATATAGATATATAGGTAATTGGAGGAATAATCACTTTATTTATACAGGGGATCAATGGAGCAACAATTATGAAGCATGGAATCCTTATTATGGTTATCCTTATTATGGTTATACATGGAATCCTTATTATGGTTATGCATTGAATCCTTATGTTGGTTATGCATGGAATCGAAGGATGATAAAATATGGTCACGAATGGAATCAAAGTAGTGCAACGGAATATGGATATTAGTTCAGATATGTATCATCTACCAGGATCACATATGGATGGATGATCGATCATGGCGCAAAGTGTGTAAAAATTTACAACACACTCATTACATGGTTTCTTCTTATGTTTCGGGATGAAACATGTCAAGGAGGGAAGGAATGTTATGCACCTAGGGAAAGGATGTTATGATGTATATGTATTGATGGAGATGCCGACATGTGGCACACATCCCCTTATCTTATTATATCATTCATTTATGATTTATTATGCTTATGAGGTCGGCTTCGTATTGGCCATATGTTAGAATGGTATATATAGGGGTTAGAAGGTTGTAGTTAATGATCATATTGAGTATTGGAGTGTTATTATATGGTTTGGAGGTTACCCCCTCGAAGTGGTATTGGAGGTTGCCCCCTCGAAGTGGCAAAGCTATTATATGAGCATATTGTCATCATTTATCTATATTTTGGTGTTCTCTCATGTTATTATGTTGTATATGTTTTGATTTATACAAGTAATATCCTTACAATGACATAATTTACCTTATTCATATGTAGTAACTTGGCCTCATATTATTTGAGTGTATGACATAAATGGTCAAACAAGGGAACTTTTCTACTATGATTGATTCTTGCAAAGGGAAAACAAGATTTGTGTGAAGATATCTTGAAGGTTGTTACTATACATGATATTATTCATTTTGGTAAGCATGGTTTTGTAGCATTATACATAATCATTGATATACCATTATATCCTTGGCATAATTTATACATTTAAGCATACCATAATTTATCACCAATATTGATGAATAAATGTGCAAGAAATTGATTTACCAAAGTTGTGAAAGATTATACATAACGTGTTGGGAGATCATAGAACCATTTTAAAGTAAAGTCCTTGAGGCTTCTAGGGAACGTCTTTGTAAGTAATATATTGCTATATGCATATTTAATGTAAGAAACAAGGAATGATCAATCATGTTATGTGGGGTCTATCAAATGTTTACATCATTTTTTAGATTAATATATTGCTATGGGAATGCACAAAAATAAGAAGAAAAAAAGAATGCAAGGTTCATTACAAGGGATTATTTTGATTAATTAACTTCCAACATTAACCATACAATATAGAATAACACATTAGTAATTGCAACTAATGATTACAAAATGTGTTAATAATAAACCTAAGAACTTAATTCACCATGTCAATGAGTTAAATTAATAAATTGTAATTTTATATTACTTTTTCTAGGCTCTTAGTTGATTATGTGTTTTTCTATCCCTATATTTATAGCGGATATATTTGAGTAGCATAAGTTAGAGGAAATATGTTATTTCTTCATAAGTACCAATTATAGGTTGATTCAACTATTTTATGTAGAATGAATAGAAGTTATTCAAATCCTATCAACTTTATATATATCTCCTTTGTTGTAATGCTTATTTATGCATTTAATAAAATTGATCAAGCTCTGCCTTGTTTTTGTATTAACATTTGGTATCAAATCGGGAGGTTCTGCTCCTTTGAGAGGTATTAGAATTTTACAAAATATTTGGTGAGTTAGTGAGGTCTAAGAAATTTGTGTGAGCCATAGAAGCCACCAATCTTCCCACATCACCAATCCCTAACTTCACACCTCCTAGATCAACAACAAAAAATGAGAAAAAGGTGTAATAGAAGGAGTAGTAGTAGAAGCATAAAAGGTTATTGATTGCTTACAAAAGTGAGAAAATTATAGTCTCCAAAGAGAAATCATAGGATCGATCCTGGATGCAACTCCATATCAAAAAATTGAGGTGATTTTGTCATTTTTGGTTTTAAAAAATCCATTATAGGTTTAATTGATAAATTTAGCAAATCATTTAGTTATAACTAACTTTGGCACACCACTAAATATAACTGATCTATCTAAATTTGGTTTAACATTTTAAAAATTTAGTTAAAAAAATAGTTTTCTCTATTTAGAGACCGAAGCTTTCAAATCTCCTTACACCACATATTTGTAGGTGGTAATACCTTGTGCCTATTTGTTCATTTTTGGACTGCATGATAAATTGAGAGTTCAAACTTTGGGTTCAAAGCTTGACATGGTACAAAGTTATAATATATAGTATAGATTCGTCATCACAAGAGGCTTAGAAAAAGGAGAGTGGCTATTGGCCTAGCATCCACGGTTAGTTTCTTTTTGTGTTGGATGTAAATGGCTCCATCCTCTCTCCAATTCAAGTAGCAAATATCCAACTCCAATCTCAACCATTCTCCAACTTGGCATGATCCTTGTTTGAATATGGTGAAATAACAAATAGAAAATGTTTCACTTTCCTTGGGTTAAATCATTTGTGTTTTTTAATAAAATGAAAATTTTACTAATGTTGATATCTCCAACACATGCACCCAAATTTTATTTTCTTAGTCTAAACTTTAAAATAAATGGCTTCCATCAATGATTACTATGATATATAATACTACGATAAAATAGTATAAAAATACAAGTGTAAGAAAAAGGTGATATCCTTTACTACCTCATTGGCCTTTGGTCCAAGGCCATTTGCACTATCAAGTGAGGAAATTATAAAATACATATACCTTCTTATTCTCCCAAGTGAGGAAATAATAAAATGAATGTGATAGAGATCATAACTTGGTTTCATAATTTCTTTGTATCTTATATGCCTCCTTCATGTAGTGTTTTTCTCACAAGTGGTCATAGAGGTTGGCCCTCTTCATATGGTGAAGGGTATGGTTAAATGGTTGGTCAGGTTCGTAAGTAAATTTCCCTTTAGTAATCATGGATATCTCTCCTTAAGAGGATGATTATGAAAAATGTGATACTTAGCAATGGTGGGAGCCCATACATTACACTATAAAATCCCTTTAAGTGGATGGTGTGACAAGTTAGATAGTCCTCCACCTCTTCCTCTCTTGACACATTTGTTTACACCATTACTTAACTTCTTTGATAAAAAAATTTAATAACCATTTGTGTACACAAATAATTTTTCAATTTAATAAATTTTGTTCTTCACATGTGCCATTTGTGCATTAGCTTCCCTAGATTGCTATATAGCTAGGGATAATACAAAGAGCAGGAATAACAAAAATGGTTGTGTGCATCCTTCAGCCACATTAAGTTGATAAATAATGGTTTTATGAGATAATTTTGTGTACTATTATTATATCATATATTACACATGTGTTTTCACAACGTTTTAATGTCATTAATTAAGAAAAATGTGGATCTTATGTTATGAAAATGTTTAATGTAATTGTTATTGTAGAAAATGATTATGCAATTAAGTGCACAAAGTAACCCAAGAAAACTAAGCTAGAAAATGTAAAACCCTAATTAAAAAGAGGGTAAAGAAAACCTTAGATGATTCGTAGTGAAATATGGATTGTGCTGAAGTGTTAACCCGATGAACAGAGAGGTAGAAGAGTCACACTTGAGACTTGGGAAAATGTAGATGTGGAGGAATATGTTGGATAGGGGTGCTCGAAAGGGGCGGGGAAACTGCAGCACCACAAACCTATAGTAAGTTTTGTGACTACAAAAATATATAGAAAACCATCTTTGACTAGTCATGAGGTGTTTTTTTTCCTTCACCTTTGATATCTATGAGGTAGCACAATGATTATTGAGGTCACTAGAAACCTTCAATGAAATAATGACCTAAAAACCCCAAAGAGACATCAAATCCTAAAAAATAAAGATGAAAAATGATGGGTTAGACTATCAACAAGTGATCTTACGACTAAGCATTACACTACATCTCAGATCCAATGTAGTTTTGTGTGTGTGTGTGAATCGTGCCATAGGTGGCTCTTGTGCATTTCGTACTTGATAATGCGAGCAAAGTAGATAGATGTAATAGATGTGTGCATGGAATATAATAGACTTCCCTCCTATGAAGTGTATGTAGAATAATGTAGTACTTTTTCCTTGAATGGATGATAGAATTGATGCTTGAATGCTCTTGGATAGCCTTTGGATGTAACCTTAGGTGGAGATATCTAATTCTTAGTGTTTAGTCACTTATTATGATCACATAACTTTATATTTATATGATTCCCTTACATGAATTTCATAACTAACCCCGAAATGGCCAACTACCAAAAATATAATTTTATCGAATGAACAGAAAAGACCCAAAAGATGTGAGTAAAGTACAAATAGGTCGGGGCACTTGACACTAACGTCTTGGCTAGGTGCTTGGTGTCTGACTCAGAGAAACTAAAGGGTTAGAGGTCAAACTGAGCAAGAAGGTGCAAAAGACCAAAAGTGGCAATAGAAAGAAAGTAAAGATGGCCAAAGACATGGGTTAATTAGTACTTTTATTACTTAGGAATCATATGAATAGTATTCTAGAAATAGGACTAGATAATTACCCAAAGTGCATGATTTTGTGTCTACAGGTCATCTTTATATCCTTCACAATCCTCTTTTATAATCTCCCTATGACATCGCTCCATTATCTCATTATGTTTTCTCTTGAACCTATTTTCATCACACTAAAAATTTCTTAATTTCATCCTTTAGCACTCGATTCCATCCCTTATATTTTTACCTACTTCTCTTGACTTTCCCATGATCGCATTTCCCTTTTAGGCATAAATGACCATAGTCGATGGCATATGTTGGGTGAATTTCCTTATCGAATGTATTAACCATAGTCAAGACAATCAATTAGAATAACATATTAACACATTCATTAGGATATTTAAATTGGTTTTTTGAGCATCCTTTTACATCACTTCCAACACACATTTAGTCTACTAGCACCCATTAAACCTACTCTAAAATATTATTAGGTGTTGAAGTTGTTCATATTTTTCTTATGTGGACTCCACACTTAGAGCATTAGGTACTTAGGATCTATAAGCATAGGATTTTCACTTGCCATGGTCTACCAAGACTTTGAAGTCATTGGATCCTTCATTCAATTCTCTTCCTATGTATTCTTCTTCTTTTTTTTGGTCCCCCACATCAACTCTCTCATAAGGTGTTGTTGACCCTAGAAAAATTTAATGTACCAATAGTGCCTTCATGCAGGTAAGTATCTCTAACTTCTATTTTCCTTTAATTTCATTTAATATTTATATGTTTTGGTTTTCATCATGCATATATTAAGATATGGTAGCATATTATTTTCTATTACATTATTTATCTTACAATTCTTACCTTAAAACCTTGCGGAGACCCTCAATATTTATGTGCATCGCTTGGAACCCTATTGTAAATCATTGTGAATATTGCTTAGTATCATTTTTATATATTATCTCATTTTAATCATATTTCCAACCTTGATATCATCATCTTACAATTGATATCTATATAGACGCCACTACTCTATTCTAGTTCTAAGCTTTGGGACCATATGCTTCTTATATAGTGTGGAGTAATGCATTTTAATTCCAAGTCTACATCAAATTATAATCTAAGTTGTACATCTCAAGTTTCATTCCCTTTTTTCATACTTTAGAATACCCCAATATAGAGAGATGACAATCATTTTTGTGGGACCACTCTTTATTGTCATACACTCAAGTAAACCCAATGTAAATGTCAATCACTCTTTTGATTGAGTCTTATTCACGTTTTATAAATCACTCTAAATCCTTCCAAAAAAATCTAGAATGGATCCTCTCTATAAATCTTAATATACCAACGATTCCCAAGCCTAATACGCTTAAATCAAACCTACACCCATAATTATGATTGTAATATGGTTAACACCAATGCTAAAGAAATAGCCTAGAAATAATTTACTACTAGGAGGATAAATTAATTTAATATCAACAATGGAATCCTA
Organism: Taxus wallichiana var. yunnanensis; assembly: GCA_018340775.1. Classification (NCBI taxonomy): domain Eukaryota; kingdom Viridiplantae; phylum Streptophyta; class Pinopsida; order Cupressales; family Taxaceae; genus Taxus; species Taxus wallichiana. Next base: position 948,003,378 of record CM031235.1, read on the forward strand.
GAGCTAGATATCGATAAATAGGAAGAAGAAGAAAGTACTAAATACATTTATACTCCTACCATGCAACAATTCATCTTCACTTACCCCAATTTTGTTGGCCAACCTCTTGAAACCATCATGGCCCATATGGAGGCATACAATATTGTTTGGGGAAAATCTTTCAATACTAATCATTCTCACTCCATAGGTGCTAACATAAATTTGTCTCAAAATATTGATCCTAATTCTAATCCTAATTATAATGATCCCGCTCAACTTATCTTACAACCCATCAACCAAATGAGATTAAAAAAGCTAGTGCCAAAAATAAATTTCTTCAAATGAACACAAATCTTGATCTTATGAACAATAGACCTCAAAAGGCATGCCTAATGATTTCCCTTACCCACCTCTTCTAGTCAATCATAATGGAAATATAAATTCACAATCTCCCATAACCAATAAGGTGCTTCAATATATTTAGAGAGAACCTTTAGATCCATATATAACCACTATGGATATTGTAGGTATCACACCTTTTATCACTTATGATGGGTAAACTAACCCAAGAATTCATATTAAATTCTTTGGAAATTTCTTCAAGGATTGGATCAAAGGCAACTCTTAAATGGCTACCAAGATCTTAACCAAGACCCTTACGAGAAATTATGTATACTTGTACCATTCTCTACCTTCTAAATCTATCATCAAACTTGAGGGATTAGGAAATATTCTACTTGAAGAATTCCATTGTCAAGACTTGATAATAATTTGAACATTGATTAAGAAAAAATAGATTTTATAGATGCCTAATATTAATTACAACGTAGCATAAGAATTAATAAATAATGAAGTACAAAATATGACCCATGTAAATAAGCAATTTAGATTAAAACCCTAAGTGTAAAGAGAGGTTAAAAATCCTTAGTTGATTCACAATCGTTCTTGGATTATGCCGAAGTGTTGATGGCATGAACAGAAATGGAGAAGCATCACAAAGATCCTCATAAAAGTATGCAAGTTGACAATTTGTGCCGGACTAGAGCACTGAGAGGGACAAGGGCTCCTTTGGGCACCCTAGATTTGTTTCTAAGCACCTATGTCTACGGAAATTATCGAGAAAACCTCCTCTACGTGGTCACAAGGTATTCACTATTGTTCACCTTTGGTCATTGTGAGGTCACACAATGATTTTCAAATTCACTGGAAACCTACAATGGAATAATGACCTGCAAAACCCTAAAAGAGATATCAAATCCTAAAAAGAAAGATTAAAAATGAGGGTTTCGACTATCCTCAACTATCACAATGGTGATCTTACGATTGAGTGTTGCACTACATCTCATACCCAATGTAGTTTTATATGTGTGGGTGTGGAATTATTCCCTAGGTGGCTCTTGTGCATGTCACTCTTAATAGCAAGAAAAGTAGCTAAATGTAAAGAATAGATGTGTGCATAAAATAGAATGAACTTCCCTCCTATGAAGTGTGTATGAAGAATTGTGTCCCTTGGATGGTGTTAGATGGATGCAATGGAGCTCTTAGATGCTTAATGGATGCAACCTTAGGTGGTGATAGTTAATGCTTAGTGCTTGGCTCTTTATTATGATCACATAACTTTATATTTATATGATTCCCTTGCTTGAATTTCATAACTAACCCTAAAAATTTTGACTACCAAAAAGATAAGATGCTCAAATGGCTAAAAAGGACCCAAAATATGTGAACAAAGTATACTGAGGTCAGGAGCACCCAGAGGGGACGAGGTGCCTAAGACAGGCATCTTGGTTGGGAGTTGGTGTCTAGGATGATAAATGTCGAGGTATAAAAAAGGAGGATCGAGAAAGTAAGGGTAGAAGACCAAAATTGGCAACAGAAAGCAAATAAAGGTGGCCAAAGACATGGTTAATTATTACTTTTCTTACTTAGGAACCATATGAATGGTAATATACAATCAGTACTAAATAAATACCCAAAGATCATGATTTTTGTCTACATTTTCCCGCACTTTATGTTGTTGAGTGAATGTTAAATAACATATAGTAGATAAGAGATGTGTATCGATAACCATGTAGATTGATGACAAAAGCGTGCCGAGGGACAAGACAAAGTGTGGAGTGATAAAATTTTGAAGTGTGGATGTAAAAGAGGAGAAAGTACAAAAGTGATGATGAAAATGACCCTAGAGTGAAAATGCATGTACAGGATGTTGCAATTATTCCTATTGTCAATGTCAATGTTGATGTTATTGATGTTATGATGTGACCACCGCCTCCCATAAGGGCAGACTGCAAAAGAGAGAAGAATGAACAAGTAGTCAAATATGCATGTATATGATAAAAATATGTAAAAATTTATGTAAGGAAAGTATGTAAAATATGAAAAAGGAACATGTGCACCTAATTCGTGATGAGAAAAAGGGTGTAGAAATGATCATGATGATGTCATAGAAGAATAATTTTTTCAAGCGATCTCATGTCAATTGTGTCGGCCGCAATGTTTTGGGAGATCTAACGCCAAGTCATGGAAGAAGTGTATGAAGAAAATTCTAGTGTTATCCTCTAACCTTTAAATGTTTCCTATAATGTAGAACACCAATGCATATGGTGTGTAAAAATTTGAACAATTTGATCCAACATGAAAGTGAAAAGTGTTGTGTAGTGCATGTATGTCGAATGTTAAGGAATGTGTGCCCTGTAAAATCTACAAAGGTGGAGTTCTATAGATTGCTTTTGAACATCAAAATGTTGTGCAACTATCCCCTGGTCAAAGGAAATGAGATAGGAGAACTAATGTTACAAGTAGAAAATTAGATTCCTACACACACTAGTTAGAAACTTCAACACATGCATTAATGAGAAGAAACAACTCTAAACAAATGACAATACCAAATAAAATTTATAATCACAAAAAGTATCAAGAAATCCCTTAGTAAAATAAATCTAGAAACTCCTTCTTCTTGTATGGATTTCTTAAACAAAAGTGTACATAGTGTGGGAATGGAGGAAACTAGTGAGGGGGAAAATGGAATAAAATGGCTATCTCCTTTGTTCTCTCAAAGTACAATATACTCTTGAGTTTACAAAATCAATCACCAAACCTTTGAAATGGGAATGGCTTTACAATTTATAGAATGAGATATGACTCTTCATCTACCCCCAATGCCTTTTCATATGTCCTCGCACAACTTAAAACTTTTCAACTTCCTAGGAAACTTTTAAGTCCCTTTTTATAACATAAAGGTGACTTATTACATTAGGAACATTAATACATATGAAAAAGTGCAACCCCAATGAAAAATTAGAACATTGAGAAGAGAGAGAAAGTTGGGAGGAGAGAGAGAGAGAGAAGAGAGAGAGAAAAGAAGAGGATGTCATTCCCGATGAAGTCCATTGATCCTCATTGATGGAAAAGCTCAATGCGATGAAACTCGAATCTTCAAACTCATGTGAAAATCCTTCCAATTGGCTCATAGATGATTTGGAATGAGTGTTTAAAAACAATGTTGAATGGTTCTCCGATGACCATAATAACTCCACCCTACACAAGATACTCCTGCAACAACTCGAATCCACAAAGTGAGTGTCAAGACACTTGTTGAATTCCCGAGATGAGTCTCGAATTCCCTATGAGAAATCCCATGGATGATCCAGAATGATGGTGTTGACCTAAATGATCATCCCTCTATGTCCCATTATGCCAAACTTTCCTTTGAGAATGACCTGTTATTTTTAGTAAGTACAGATGGGGCAACTTACTATTTTTAGTAAGTGTCATAGTTAGCTTTTCCCAACCTCAACCGGCTATGGTAGCTTGAATTATTTCTTCTTACTGTGTTCCTCTCACTTTTGGACCAACTGGATATTTATAGTAGGGGCTTGTGGAACCACTTACTATTTTTAGTAAGTGTTAATTACGAGAGCCGAGATGACCTTTTTGATGACTTTTCCTATGATACTCCCTCTATGTTCACTACCTTCTTCATAGCCTCTTCAAATGGTGGCTTACCCAAAGTAACAAACCCCTATGTAGGAAGGCATGCTATTTTTAGTAAGTGCACCGTGGATGTCAGATTGTAACAAAACAAGTTTTGAAAATCTAGGTCTTATTCTGGGATTCCACGCTCCACATTTTGAGTAATTCCTTCATCTGAACAAGTGGGAAAATGATATTTTCATTGACAGGGAAATAATACAAAAAAAAAACATCCATCCATATCCCTAAAAAAAGGGACTTCATGGCATGAAAACTAGTTTACGTGAAACTAGATTTTTCAATGATCATTCCCTCCAATTTTTGTGATTTCACCCACTGAACCCTGAGAAGTGAAGAGGTAGCTCGCTTCCTTTTTCATAGATGTTCTTCATGTGATAGGGAAAAATAATGAAAAAATAGTCCTCCATATCCCTAAAAATAGGGACTTCATGGTGCAAAAACTAGTTCACGTGAAACTAGATTTTTCAATGATCATTCCCTCCAATTTTTGTGTGATTTCACCAACTAGAACCCTGAGAAGTGGAGAGGTAGCTCACTGATTTTTTCCACTACTATGTCATGGTGGCCATTAATGGAGCTTAAAATTTTCAGGTCTGGTTTTTTTCTCTTTTTGATGAAATCAACTCCATTGCGATAGGTTTTTTTTCTTTTGTCTCACTCGGTGAAATTTCTCTTCGATCCGGTTACTGGTTTGATGGGAAATTGAGCTTTGTTCTTCATGGAGCCGGAAGTGAAATTTATTTGCTGTGATAATTCCTTTCTTGTGAATGGGAGGTTTTAAGGTGATTTTTTAATGGCCTTTGAGAGTGAAGAACTCAACAATATATGGTTCTTCATTTCATGCACTAGCTTGCAAGATATGTTTGAATCTTTGTCTCACGACAATGGAGGTTTCTGAAGAATTCCTTCACTCTTCTCTTTCATTCTTCATTCCTCTGGCTCTTTCATCAAATATTTTATTTTAAACCTATGAATATTCATGGATTGGAAGGTTTTTTTCATGGTGAGCTGGTTTGGTTTGAGCAATGGTGGATTGAGGTGTTGTTCTCTGAACTTTTCTTCTAAGCAATGAGAAGAAGAAGCAAGAAAGAAGCGAAACAGGAAGAAAAAAAATTTTTTCAAATTTTTGAGTTTGATTTGGGTGCATTTTCATGTCCCTGATGTCCCTCACCTCAAAGGGATGTGAGGGACATCAAATTCCATGGTGAGAAAGGTGACGACACGTGGCGAGATCCGACGGCAGGGAATGAAGGCTAAAAATCAGCTTTAAAGCACTAAGAGGGGCTAGAAAGTCAAGGTCATATGGGTGACCAAAAGTCCCTATAGGGGTTGGGAAATTTTTTTCCATGTGTGATGTCCCTAACCTTGAGGTTTGACTGAGGGACATAAAATCCCACCAGGATCCTGAGAGAATTTTTCATGTGTCCTCCTAAAATTTGACTAACTCCTCCCAAAATTTGACTAACTCAAACTCGCTCCAAGAGGACAACTTGAAACAATGATAACTTGAGCTCCCGATGGAATTTTTGATGAAATTTTATATTACCTATACTGAAATGATTTTTTAAATCCAATGGTTTGGGTATAATGTATTTATTCTTCCATTTTATCCTTGAAAAATCAGATTTTTGATTTGTACTCCACTTGTGCATGAGAAAAACTACTTTTAAACCTAATGCACCAAAGTGTTGTGAAAAAATAATTTCACCATCTTTTAGGGATTGGAATTCCATTTCCAATGATGTTTTTTTTCTCCTAACTCCATCTCAGAGCTCCGAAATCACCTTCTGGAAGCTCAACAATTGTTTTGGCATATGCACTTCCTAGGCTTGTGAACCCTAATTTTGGTGAAACTACCCCAAACTCTCCAAATCCTTTCCTGAATCTTCCTAAATCACTTCCATGATGTCCCAAGGCCTTTGAATCACCTCCATGTCTAGTTTTTTTTTTCTTTCTACTCCATGGGGTTTCTCCTAGTCCTAGGAAGGCCAATGATAGCCCTTCCCACAACTTCCCGCTTAGCAATTTTTAATGAACTCCTAAAATCACCTAGGGGGTTGATTTGAATTTCCTAAATCACCTAGGGAATGAATTAACACCAATTGGGAGGTTACTGGACTAACTAGGTAGACTCGAGGTGCCTCGAAATGATAAAACATGAAAAATTTGGTATATGGGTATCGTTGTCATGCTTAGAAATTGTCAATTTCCTTGTTGCACATTTGCACAACAAACAACTAGCTCTAGCTTGGGGACATGACATGGAATGAATAGTGAAGAAGACATGACATGAAGAATCTAGAATCTCAACTTTAGACCATATGATCCATTGACCAGTGCCTTATCCATTGGGCCCTACGAGTCATGTACAACTTACAAGAGAGAGAGAGAGAGAGAAGAAGGAAACACACACACACACACAAAAAATAAAAGGAAACACACAAACACCAAGAAAAACAAAAGGAAACACATGACACACATGGAAAGGAAAAGGTAGACAAAAAAAGGAAACACACCTAGAAATCACCTATGGTATAAGGCGGGGACAACCCACTTTCACTGAAGCACTTTTCATTCCTCAAAAGTTACCCTTGAGTGGGAACACCACTGAGTGATGTTGTTCTATGAAAGCCATTGACTGGTTCCAAAAAGTAGCCTCCTCTCCTTAACTATTTATGAAAGTCTAGGTGCTTTCATGACTGTCTGTGTTTTTTTTAGGAGTGAGTCCACATGAGCTTCTTGATGCTCAAGTCTTTTCTTAGAAATTCCATTGCCTTCATGTTCTTTGAAATCAGTTTCATAGTGCCAGTTGCCTTCCATGTTTATCCACATAGTTGATTCTTCATTGAGCATCTCATCGCTACCCCGAAAGCTGATTTTCATTCAAATTTCTTGAATATTTTGAGTTACTTTCTTTCCCGGTCTCTATGCTCATTGACATCTTCTCCATGAGAAACCTTAGATTCATCCTTTATCTCTACTCCACTATGAGGTGTTTGAGTATCTGATGGAGGATTGGAGGAAAACTCATACTTGTCTTGTATGGCCATGGCATGAGTTAAGAGATCAAGAATCATCTCTGGGGTCTTCCACAACTTCTACTACATCCAATAGTTCTTACACAAAGATCTCCTTTGTTACTTCCTATGCAGCTCATCTTTGTATGCCTTCAAGGATCTTTATTTTTTAGCTCAAGGAAACTATCTGGAGGGATTACTTCATCATCTTGGGAATCACTGCATTCTATCACTCCTTTTCAAGAGGAGCTTCAACTTCAAAGGCCTCAAAACTCCTTGCTTCAATTTCTTCATCATGGAAAGAGTCTTCCTCTTCAAATGGGAAAGAAAATACCTCCATTTCATCATTACATCCATCAACCATTGGCTCAGGAGGGGCATCATATTTCTCATCTTTCTTTATTTCAACATGGCCAACCTTCACACTAGTTAAGGATTTCAAATCAGATTCACACTTTTCTTGAAGATTCATGGCTTGCATCAAGAGTTTGAGACTGAGCTCAGGATCTTCTATTTCTTCTATGGCTCTTAGCAATTCTTGTATGATGGTTCTTTCCCACTATTCGAGGGCTCATCACAAGTTGGTCTTTCCTCCATGACATGATGATGGGAGTCTCATCTTCCAAATGGGAATGAGAATATCTCCTCATCACGGATAAGCACATAAGCTGATTTTTTCCATTTGAAATCATCAAGAACCATTTCCTCTTCTTCATGGTTTGCATCATCTAGTAATTCGGGGCTGCCCTCTTATAACTCAAATCTCCTCAATGCTTCTTCAAGGTCCATACCTCTCTCGGGAAGGCATGTCTGGCCCTATCAAGATGGGAATATCCTCTTCCTCCTTGGTTTTCAAAAAAGTGATTCATCCACCTGCTATCTTGATACAAGATGTTGGTTTCTGGGCTTCTAGACTTTCACACCATGTACCTCATCTTCTTCTCTGGAAGAAATTTCTCCATGTCTCCCTTCACTAGTATGGTTGTGGATGACCAATTCATCTAAATTTTCCCCCCCAAGTCTTGAAAAACTTCTACTTAGTAAACATTCCAAATGAAGCTGGAATGTCTGCTACCAAAATCATCATTGAAACTTTCTTGTCTAGAAATCTGGCAAGAGCCACCTGTGCATCTTTGACCTTCCCTACAAGTGGGACCTATTTTGACTCCAAAGAGTAACAAGAGCCACCGGGTGGAGTCATGGTGAGTTTGAGAGCCTTGGTGACCTTTATAGGCATTACATTATCTGGAGGCACCAAATCTATTATGCAATTGTTCAATACATAATCTCCAACAAGAAGAGAGACATAGAAAGGTTCAACCTTATCAGTCTTGGATGCACTCAATGAAAGCATGTTCTATGATGGAGGTGTAGGTGGGTTTGGTAGTATTCCTTTAGAACTAGGAGCTACAGTATTGGGTGTTAAACTACCACTCCTGATGTATTGAATAAATCTCTCAAATTGTTTGGGGTGAGTCCACAAATATTCAGTTTCAGTAATCTACACTTTGGCTTTGTTCACATATTCTATGAAGTCAAAAGGAGAAGATGTGGACAAGTGAGGGTGATGAAGGGACTGATTTTGGATTTAGGATAGGTTTGGAAGCAAGAGTAGATTTTTGGGAATAGAGGGATCTTGAAAGGTACACTAGGAGCTTTCAAAGTACTAGATTTTATAGGAGAAGATTTAGATTTAGAATTAGAAGAGGCATCGAAAGACTTACTTGGAATTGCTGGAGACTTCTTATTTGCTATAGATCAGGCTTCAACAATGTGGACTCCATGGAGGGTGGGAGTGGAGATCCTCGACTGATTATTTTGTTTTTTGCGAGTCACCATAGGAGGATCTTTAGTCTTATTTTTCTTTTTACAATAGTGGAGGAAGAGCCCCTTTCTCAGACTGAGAATGAGTGAATACCACACATGAGAAGCTAGGTGCATCTTCTTCGTCATCTTCATCACCTCCAAAATATTCATAGAATCTGATTTGTGTATCATTCTCAAACTCATCACTTTCTAGGAAATCACCACCTTCACTTTCTTATTCAAGCTCCTCTTCATTTTCCTTACTCCTACAATTTGCATTGATAGGTGGGGCCTCCAAGGAAAGCCTTCGGGTGCTCTTGCAATCTGATTTCCATTGCTTCTTTGAGAAGAAACTCATTCAAATATTTCCTCCTCAATGATGCCATTTCATTTTCCATTTTTTGTAAAAAAGGATCGATTCTTTCATCTCCAGACATTGAGCTTTACCCTTTGAGGGATTCTTGATCTTTCTAGATAGGATGAGATCATCATCAAGTTCAATGGCCAATCTTTGTGCTTCTACAATATCCCTCGTTGAACTCTTCATAGGAAAAATCCTACCTCTAGTGATTGAGCACTAATAAAGAATATCTTGACATTATTTTTAGATGGTGAATCTTCTTCTAGTATCCTATGAAGCAACTAAAATGAGCCATGAAGTCTCTCATAGTTTCACTTTCTCCTTTCTTTATTTGAGCCAATTGAACCAAGAGGTCTTGATAAGTCTTCAATAATTTAAATCTTTCCTCAAACTTCTTTTGATGTCATTCCAACAAGTGATGGATCGGGAAGGTAGGAGGTAGAACCATTCTCACTACTTTTTCTTGAGAGATTCCATGAACAATCTTACAATGACATCTTCATGTTGGACACCAAGAATTCCACATGATGTCATGAAAGTAGCGATGTGTTCTTCAGGATGTTGTGTGCCATCACCTTTAAACTTTGGAAAGTTCTTGCAGGAACCTATTGGTAGATCATGAAGAGGTGGTTCAAGAGCAAGTGGGCTCTATATTTCTTCCCCATGGACAATGGGTTGAGGTCTTTCTACTTCATCTTCCATTTTCATTTTTTTTTTGCTTTTTGCTTCTACAAATTCTTCTTCAAATTCTTCTTCTTCCAGGGACTCAATGCTCAATGGTGGTTGAAAAATGGGAGAATTTGAAGGGGGAGTATCAACAAGAGTTTGGATAGGATTTCCAGTGAACTTCTTGAAGAGACTAGATGGAGAGGAGGCTTGAGAGAAGAAGTATGGATTATCTCTAATTCATTCTTGCTGATTTTGCAAAGCCTCAAATTGGAATCAACAACACCTCTCAACCTATTCAACCTAGTGTATCTTCCTTCAACCAATTTTTTAGAAACTCTTAAAAAAAATAGTGGGAATATGAAAAGACATTCTATGGAATATGAAAGGTCACATGCAGAATTGACAATGTATCTTTCAACAATGGATTTTCATGAACTTTTTTTTTTTTTTTTTCAATATTTGATTTTTTTTTTTTGGGACCTTGTGGTCATATTTTGGGTGCAGATGCTACTAAATCTTCCCCACATGGGCACCAAAAATGTGGTGAAGAAAAATTTTTTCGGAAAAATTTGTGGGTTTCTTTCCAATGCTCTAGGAATCTAAGTCCCTCTACTTAACCAATAATTTTATATATATGCATGCAGTGAAAAAGTGGATTTTCCTGGTGGCCTTTTGACCAGTGGGATCCAACAGGGGCACTCCACTGACCCTACAAAAAGCTAGCAATTTATTTCTAGAGAGGACTTTTCTATAAGTGGGAAAGGGGAGTGAGAAATGAGATAGGAGAACTAATGTTACAGGTAGAAAATCAGATTCCTACACACACTAGTTAGAAACTTCAACACATGCATTTATGAGAAGAAACAACTCTAAAATAAAACAAGACCAAATAGAATTTATGATCACAAAGTATCAAGAAATCCCTTAGTCAAAGAAAGCTAGAAACTCCTTCTTCTTGTATTGATTGCTTAAACAAAAGTTGTACATAGTGTGGGAATGGAGGAAAACTAGTGAGGGGGGAAATGGAAGAAAATGGCTATCTCCTTTGTTCTCTCAAAGTACAATACACTCTTGAGTTTACAAAATCAATCACCAACCCTTTGAAATGGGAATGGATTTACAATTTATAGAATGAGATATGACTCTTCATCTACCCCCCAATGCCTTTTCATATGTCCTCGCACAACTTAAAACTTTTCAACTTCCTAGGAAACTTTTAAGTCCCTTTTTATAACATAAAGGTGACTTATTACATTAGGAACATTAATACATATGAAAAGTGCAACCCCAATGCAAAATTAGAACATTGAGAAGAGAGAGAAAGTTGGGGGAAGAGGAGAGAGAAAGAGTGAGAGAAGAAGAAGAGGAGATGTCATTCCCGATGAAGTCCATTGATCCTCATTGATGGAAATATCAATGTGATGAAACTCTGAATCTTCAAACTCATGTGAAACTCCTTCCAATTGGCTCACAAATGCTTTGGAATGAGTGTTTAAAAACACTTGAATGGTTCTGCTTCGATGACCATAACTTCCACCCTACACAAGATACTCCTACAACTCAACTCCACGAAGTGAGTGTCAGAGACACTATTGAATTCCCTAAGATGAGTCTCAAATTCCCTATGATAAATGCCCATGGATGATCCAAAATGATGGTGTTGACCTGAATGATCATCCCTCTATGTCCCATTGTGCCAAACTTTCCTTTGAGAATGACCTACTATTTTTAGTAAGTACAGATGGGGCAACTTACTATTTTTAGTAAGTGTCATAGTTAGCTTTTCCCAACCTCAACCGGATATGGTAGCTTGAATTATTTCTTCTTACTATGTTCCTCTCACTTTTTGACCAACTAGCTATTTATAGTAGGGGCTTGTGGAACCACTTACTATTTTTAGTAAGTGTTAATTATGAGCCGAGATGACCTTTTTATGAATTTTCCTATGATACTCCCTCTGTGTTCACTACCTTCTTCATAGCCTCTTCAAATGGTGGCTTATCCAAGAAAAAAACCCTATGTAGGAAGGCATGCTATTTTTAGTAAGTGCACCATGGATGTCAAATTGTGACAAAACAAGTTTTGAAAATCTAGGTCTTATTCGGGATTTCCACACTCTGCATTTTGAGTAATTCCTTCATCTGAACAAGTGGGAAAATGATATTTTCATTGGCAGGGGGGAAGAATACTAAAAAAAAACATCCCTCCATATCTAAAAATAGGGACTTCATGGCATGAAAAACTAGTTTACATGAAACTAGATTTTTCAACGATCATTCCCTCCAATTTTCACGTGATTTCACCCACTGGAACCCTGAGAAGTGAAGAGGTAGCTCACTTCCTTTTTCATAGATGTTCTTCATGTGATAGGGCAGAAATCTGATGAAAAATCATTCCTCCATATCCCTAAAAATAGGGACTTCATGGTGCAAAAACTAGTTCACGTGAAACTAGATTTTTCAATGATCATTCCTCCAATTTTTGCGTGATTTCACCAACTAGAACCCGAGAAGTGGAGAGGTAGCTTGCTAATTTTTTTTCCACTACTGTGTCATGGCAGCCATTAATGGAGCTTGAAATTTTCAGGTCTGGTTTTTTTTCCATTTTTCATGAAAAAATCAACTCCATTGCGATAGGTTTTTTCTTCTTGTCTCACTGGTGAAATTTCTCTTCGATCCGGTTTCGGTTTGACGGAAATTGAGAATTTTTCTTCGTGGAGCCGAAAGTGAAATTTATTCACTATGAGAATTCATTTCTACAAATGGGAGGTTTTAAGGTGATTTTTTAATGGCCTTTGAGAGTGAATAACTCAACAACATATGGTTCTTCATTTCGTGCATAATGGCTTGTAAGATATGTTTGAATCTTCATCTCACGACAATGGAGGTTTCAAAGAATTTTCAAGTCTTTCATTCTTCATTCTCTAGATCTTTCAATCAATATTTTATTTGAAACCTGTGCATATTCATGGAGTGGAAGGTTTTTTTTTATGGTGAGGAGCTGGTTTGGTGAGCAATGAATGGTGGATTGAGGTGTTCTCTACAACTTTTCTTCTAGCAAGAAGAAGAGAAGCAACAAGAAGAAAAAAAATTAGAAAAATTTTTCAAATTTTTTGAGTTGAGTTGGGTGAAATTTTCATGTCCCTGACATCCCTCACCTCAAAGGGATGTGAGGGACATCAAATTCCATGGAGAGAAAGGTGACGACACGTGGCAGAGATCCGACGAGAAGGAATGAAGGCTAAAAATTAGCTTAAAGCATTAAGGGGCTAGAAATCCCGGGTCATATGGGTGACCAGAAGTCTCCTTAGGGGGGCTGGGTACATTTTTCCATGTGTGATGTCCCTGACCTTGAGGGACGTGAGGGACACAAAATCCTACCAGGATCCTGGAGCTAACACGTGTCCTCCCAAAATTTGACTAACTCCCGAACTCACTCCAAGAGGGCAACTTGAAACAATGTGATAACTTGAGCTCCCGATGGAATTTTTTGATGAAATTTTATATGATATCTGACTATAAATATGCTTTTTAATCCAATGGTTTGGATATTATGTCTTTATTCTTCCATTTGATCCTTTAAAAATTGGATTTTTCATTTAATGTACTCCACCGTGCATGAGAAAAACTACTTTCAAAATTCATTGTACCAAAGTGTTGTGAAAAAATAATTTCACCATATTTTAGGTCTTGTAATTTCATTTCTGATGATGTTTTTTTTTCTCCTCAACTCCATCCGGAGCTCCCAAGAATCACCTTTGAATCTCAACTATTGTTTTGGCCTATGCACTTCCTAGGCCTATGAACCCTAATTTTGGTGAAACTGCCCCAAACTCTCCAAATATTTCCCTAATATTCCCGAATCACTTCCATGATGTCCCAAGGCATTTTGAATCACCTCTATTTCTTTGTTTGTATTTTTTTCTTTACACTCCATGGGGTTTCTCCAATCCTAGGAAGGCCAGTGATAACCCTTCCCATAACTACCCAGAGATAGCATTTTTCAAGAACTCCTAAAATCACCTAGGGGGTTGATTTGACTTTCCTAAATCACCTAGGGGAATGAATTAACACCAAAAAAAATTAGCTAGGAGACAAGTGTTAGTACAAACAAAGACAAACACGCATGTAGAAAACAAATTGTAAGCTAAACAAATAATGTGTAAGCTAAGATGCAAAAAGACAATGTAGATAGAGAAAAGTGGGTTGCAAACATTAAACACCACTCATGATGTTGCAAGACAATCAAGGCTGATGAAGCCAAATAGTGTGCACACAAGAAAAGGGAAAATCTTACAAACAAGAGAAAATAATGACAAGGAATGTAATAGACAACCATGGAAGAATATAGTCCTACATAACAAATGTTGCACATGAAGCACCCATTAGTGTGTTAGAAAGATAAAAATTATGTTAAAACATGTATAAGACAATAAAGTAATGTGTTAGAAAGAATGAAACAATAGCACCTATAGTGTACAAAAGTGGATTCCCAGAGATGTTTGTGGGATAGGTAATAGGTATTGTGCCAAGCAAACATGTTGCATGTAATAGATCTGTATAATTTGTGATCACAACTAGAAATACAAGTGAATGCGCATGTGTGTATGATAAATTTAATGACATATAAGATATCTATCTAGAATGTGTAATAAAGTAAACATGTGATTAAAATTAAGTAAGAGTAAATGCAACCAAGATATGCAAGATGTTTTAGATGAGACAAAATGGAATGTAGTGTGAATGATAGGATTTGTGTGCCCTCGAGTGGGTGTGTATACATGTAATGAGGTTCATTTGTATGTTCCTCATCAACATTCAAGAATGAACCATAAACAATAGTGTGTCATCGGAAATAGTTTTAATATGTGTACTAAAAAGATGTGATCATCAAAGCACAAAGTGTAGGGTGTAAGCGTGTGAGTGAGTGAGTGTGTGAGTAAACACGTGAGTGTGGTGAGGTCCATTTGATATATAGACCCTCAATAGTCAAGTATGAACCATGGAGCTAGAGTGCATCATAGGGTAATGACCGCAACATGTGAAAGTAGATGTCAAAAAGATATATCATGAATGTGTAAAGTAGATGTTGTGAGAAGGAGATGAATATGCGAGATGTGAAGTGTGTAATGTGATGTGTAGTATGTAGTATGTAATGTGTTGTATGTTTTGTGTGAGGTTCATGTGTATAAGATTCCCTCAACACCAAGTCTTAACCATAGCACGAGAGTGTGTCATCGGGAAATGACAATACTAGAGTGTATCAAGATGTATATGGTGTATGATAAACTCTAGATGTGAAATGATGTGAATATAAGATGTGTGTCAATGCTAGGGGAGAAGATAAGTGTGATGTTCCCCTATAGTGTGTGATGATGAATGATTTATCCAATAAAAGTAAAGGATGAAGATCCTCTTGGATGCTTGTGGTGATGAAGGCATGTGATCATGCTCTAAGAGTAGTGGTATATGAGATATATATTACGTGGGTGAATGAACCTTATATGCATACGAAAAATGAGTATACGGTGAGTACCTTTATGTATCAAAATGTAGAGGTGACAAAGACCTATGTGAAGTAGAACATGAAGGCGATGGAAATCTATATGAAGCACAATGCAGAGGTGATGGAAACCTATGTAAAGCAGGGCCCAGAGGTGATGGACACGTATGTAGAATGAAATGAGGTGGTGAAGTATGCCTAGATGAATAATTTTTCCTAGTGATAGATCTAGACTGATGTGATGGACTAGCAAATTGATGTGACTACGTAGGTCGTGTGCGAACATGTGAGATGGGAATAGATTATGATTTAGTTTGGAGAGGACGTGGGGATGTAGGTGCTCTAGATAATGTAATGGTAACCTCAATAGGAGGTTACAACTATGGCGTAGATGGTGGAACACCATTGATAGAGATGACTTGCATGTTGTGAATGAACTTCTGCATAACTAATTCATCGAGATAATATCCTAAGTTTTACGAAGCCAGAAAGAGAATTTCACACCCTTCTAGTGATGGTTCCATAATAAAAGGCACAAGCATGGTGAGAGGAATTACGTGACTAGGAGCTGGACAACACCATATGAGTTGGGAATTGGATATGAAATTTTTGATAGCGGATAGCCAATAGCAACAAGGAGTGTAATGGAACATGCGTTGATGGGCCAGAATGGATCAACTCGAGTGTTATTGATAAGGATGGAATCAATAAAAGAAATAATGTATAAGTGATCGGAAGAAAATGTAGCGTGATAATAATTGTAGACACCAAAATTGAGTCACACTCCCCTGGTCCCCTTTTAAATAACCAACTTAAACACATTCACCTAACCATGATCCTTATACCCTACATTAACATTAATTTAATTATTTATAATTAAATCAATACCCATCCTCACCCCATTTTTAATTTAATTACTTTAATTTAATAAATGGACACCTCACCTCGTGGTTCATTTTAAGAGATCTCTTGGAAATCAGAGGTGGAAAATACCTGAAAATATCCTCGGAACCGGTTTCACTGAAAGGTGAATTTTTTTGGGGTTTGTGTGCAAATTTTTCTCTAATAGAAAAGTTACTGAGCGCGCGCAAGAGATTTGTTGTTGTGTATTAGCAAGGTTTTTGACATGCAACAAGAAACCTCCTATCGCACGTCGGTGACAACACCCTCACCGACGCACGACAGGAGGTTTGTTGTCACATGTCAACAACCTTGCTGACACACGAAGGCAAATATCCTATTGCATGCCTGTAGCCTCTTCCTCCTATCGTGCGGCCAACAAAATCTCTTTCTCACGCATCAAAAATTCTCATTTTCACACGTAAAAAAACTCTCTCACAGCACGTACATGCCTTTGCCCTCCTATCGCAGTCAAAAAAATCCCCTCGCTATGCGCGTTACAAACTCTCCTTGTCGTGCATCGGGGAACTTTCCCGTCGTGTGTCGAGAATAATACTTGTCACCTAGCTGCAAATTTGATGAATATCTATAAAACTACACTTTATGTACTGGCCTCTGTTGCTTTGCAAGTTTATTATACTTGATAATAGATATGCCCCTAGGTGGTATGAGTGAAGTAGAAGTGTTCTACCTAGCGAATAATCTAGGATTATATAGGGGATATATTTCAAGCGTAAGCGGACCCCTAAAAAAATTAAACTATAATTTTTAGGTGAATAGGTCGCTGACCCACACCAAGAAATTTTGCCTTTTCAAATTTTCCTAAAATGGAATATTCGCCATTTTATGAATATTCGCCACTAAAATTATCCCCGCCTCACCTAGACACCTCACCATAGACCTATTCTTAGCATGTTTCCATAAATTAATAAGACTTGGTCCAACCCTAAAAATCAAGGCCTATTATTCGTCTAACCACCTTCTTACTCATAAAAACATAACGTCCATTCTGATCCATGGATAAAGGAATGAACCTAACCCAAATTATGTGAGATCTACCATTTTTAGTAAAACTAGGGAATCCCACCTTAACCAACATCGATCATCCTAAAACCGACGCCAGTCAACTAGGAACCGTTGTCGGTTACCATTTTTTCACCTTGGTAACCTTGTTTTTGGGTTGGCACATTCTGAGATCAAGGAGACAAGGAGAGAACTACATGCAAGTAGAACCAAATCCTTTTCATACCTACAGAGAATCCATAGCCAACACTAGGATAGATCCAGAAGTATTGCACTCACGGTGACATTCTAGGAAGCATCACTACTGCATCAAGCTCCATCCCACTAACCAATCACCACCACCACATAGCCATTGGACCTGCAACACCAGTAAGTACACTTTTTACCTACATCATCTATTTCCACTTTAGTCTGTTAGGTTCTTCTATTATTGTTATTAGTTTCCACTTGCACCCTCATTCCCCTACCATTTACTTTCCTGTAAACCCAACCATTCCTCCACCCACACCATAAAACCACCCATACCCAACCTCTATATATTTTTGAGTGTTCCTAAGATCCCCATATACCTCGTTATGCCCTCTGTCATCTCTGCCTAACCTCATCTCAAACCCCATTAGCAAATCTTAGTGAATCTTATTATCCCACCTCTATCGACACCGGTTACCCATAACCATCGGCGGTTATACCTAGTTGTGATCGGTCATACCTCGACCGATTTTGGTCTCTGTGTTTTCCAATACTGTGTAAACCAAAGCAACCACCCGCTTACCAAAAACAACCCAAACACCTCACCCAACCCTGCTAAGACCCTGTTTGTGACTTGCAGACCACTTGACCAACCTGCAACCTGACCTAAAGACCTTGACTCGCATAGTTTTAGTATTTAATCGATCGACACGATAGTGATATAAGGTACCTAAATCGAATACGGTGCTAGATTCTTTTATGTACACATTTCGCTTATTTAATATTTGTTTTAGAAAAATAGTGGATTGACAATCTTCTAGGGAGTATCACACTTCCCGGATCTAGCATACGCTTGGCAGTCACCTGTCATAAATTTTTTAACTTTTCTTTGGTGGTCTTGTTTTCTATTTTAGGTAGTTCCTCCTAGCTAAAAAGGAAGCTCTCACAGTTCGCATCGGATCAAGAATTCGAACGTGCATGATGGTGAAAATTGTATGGCCTCAAGACCGTCCTTATCCAAATTTTTCCTCTTGAGCACAATTTCGATGATGACAACCTTCTCGATGAGGACCATGCTCCACCTTCACCCATCACCACACCTCATCATCCTTTAATGATATAGCAACCAGTATCTTCACCCCCACAACCCTTTTATCCACCCCCAAAATTTGAAATCAACATGATCAACATTGCCACCCATGCTCAAGAGAGACAAAGGAAAAGAAAAGGCAACTAGCCCATCAACCAACCCTGTACCCAACATACCATCTAGCACCCACACCCAAAGTCACCATTTGAGGTCCTACATATCCTATTTCCAATGGGATCACACAATGCTAAAACAATTGCACCAATCCTCCCTCAAAATGTCTTTATATGACCTCATCCAAACCTTTGAGTCACATCATCAAGCCCTCATGGAGATCCTTTAATCTATCAAGGTTTTACCAAATGACCCCATGCCCGTAGCCTCCATCATCACCCCTCATCACGTAGCCTCTCTCACTAAGTTTTCTCCTTCCTCTACACCTCCACCTACTCGCCAAGTAGTCGACCTTAGTTTTTAGATGAAGAGATAACTCCCTTCTTGTCCAATGACCTTGATCCTGCTCTTTTCATCTTCATCTTATCAATAATATACGCATATGATGTGTTATGATTGATGGTGGTGCTAGTATTAACATCATCTCCTCCCATATGCATACAACCAAATGCACATACATGCCAATTGCATGCATGGTAACCCCGTTATGTTGTGCTCCTTCAATGATGTCATGACCTCTACCTTGGGTACTATCATTCTCCATGTCCGCATGGGTCCCCGTACTATCCCGAAACTCTTCTATGTCCTAGAAGGGGAGTTTCAAAGTATAATTTTTTTCTTGGCCAACCTTAGATCCACCATGGGTTGCATCCCTTTGACTTTACACCGCTACCTAAAATTTGAACACAAAGGGCATAACTACACCATTTCGGCTGACCCATCACCTTTCAAGACCTGTAACATGTTGTACTAGCCTAATGATGTACTTTTCCTAGTCAAGGCATATGTCATTACCCCTAATTCACCTTCATCTACAAGCCCTCCACCAAGACTGATATCACCTCTCACACATCTAACCCTCGTTATCTCTACCACCGTGGCAGCCTCTATCGTTGGCTCACCTACTTCCCCATTATCTAGCGATTTTTCTATCCCTACTACCCACATATCGACCATTGATCCCTTAGAGGGTGTCTTTCAATGCCTCACTCTGGGGAGTACCACCTATACAACATCGACATGTTCCTCACTCCACAAGAGTATGGAAACCTACGTCAACACCCTAGTTATGACTACCATGTAGGCAAGGTTTTTCCTTATGGTCCTCCCCACCTTCGCACTAATATAACGTATGGGGGACTTGATATTGCCACTTATAAACCCAAACCTCCATCCCAAACACAACCATTTTCATCCGACCTACACTCCCTCACTAATTGTTGCTTTGCTCACACTTTCCTTCACCAGTGCGCATGGAAAGGATTTGGCTTCAATTTTACAAACAGGGCCACCACACTGTCATCTCATGTACCACCCATAAACACAATGATCATAGTGGCATTGGTTTTGATGAACCACCTCCTAATAAATCTCGTGTCGACCTCATTCAGGAAGAAAACCTTCCCCACCTCATTCACCCATGTCACCATCTTCACCCACGGAGTCCATAGATCCTAAATCTATTCCTCCTAACTTTTTTTTTTATAAACACCATTTCTCTAGGACCTCCCGACCTATCAATGATGGCGAGGCTCCCTCTTCTCTCCCATTCCTATATCTTGACATGATCGATGATGATAAACCTTCTATTAATGTCATTCAATGTCATGATGATGAGTCCATCCTCACCTACTTGGGTGCAGAAGATTCTTATATTCACCAATCATTACCTTCTAAGATGTAAACCATGTTAAATGAATCCACCATTGAAATCAACATTAACACTCAGATACGACCCACACATTCTAAAGATAGGCTAATCTTTAGATGTTATTGAACATGAAGCTTTTACTTCTTTCCTTTGGGACCATAACAATGCTTTTTCTTGGTCCTATGCCGATATGCTCGGTATCGACCCAAAAATCATGGTACACAACATCGTAACCATTCTTGATGCCAAACCCATCAAACAAAAGTTACGGAAAATGCATCCTCGTATTTCTCTTCTTGTCAAAGAAGAGCTTCAATGCCTTCTCTCAGTTTCCTTCATCCTACCCATTGACTATCCCCAATGGATTTCTAACATCGTTCCTATCACAAAGGTGACAAGGGGACTCTACATTTACATAGAATTCTGTGACCTCAACCTAGCTTGTCCCAAAGATGACTTTCCCTACTAGGCATTGACCAACTAGTTGATCTCACCACTGGCCATGAAATGCTATCGCTCATGGATGGTTTCTCGGGTTACAATCAAATATTACTAGCTCCAGAAGATCAACACAAGACTTCCTTCATCACCCTTGGGGGAATTTCTACTATCGAGTCATGCCTTTTGGCCTTAAAAATGTTGGCGCTACATACCAACGAGCCATGACTTACATCTTCCATGACATCATGCATCACATATTGGAATATTACGTAGATGATCTTCTTGCCAAATCTAAACATCGAACCAAACACCTACCCATCCTTAAGGTCATCTTTGACCACCTCATCAAGTATTATGTTCATCTTCAACCAAAGAAGTGTGTCTTTGTGGTACTTTCAAGAAAACTCCTGGGTTTCATCATTTCTTTGCGTGGCATAGAATTTGATCCTACTAAAGTCAAGGCTATTCTAGAAATGCCTCCGCCTACTAATCTCCATCAACTTCAAAGCCTACAAGGAAAGTTGTAATCCATTCATCATTTTATCTCGCATCTTTCCAACCATTGTCAACCATTTCATCATCTTCTCAAGAAAGATGTTTCATTCAAATGGGATGATGAATGCCATAAAGCCTTCAAAGCCTTAAAACAATACCTTCTTCAACCACCAATGCTCATTCCTCCTAAAGATGACCAACCCTTTTTCTATATATTTCACCATTGACCATTCTTTAGGTGTCATGCTCACTCATCGCGATGACCAACACTAAGAGCAAGCGGTTTATTACATAATTCATACCCTTTCTAGACTACAAAACTAGATATACCCATGCCAAAAACTCTTCTTAGCCTTAGTTTTCATCACCACCAAACTCCGTCATTACCTACTCAACCACAAAACCTTCATTATTACTAATACTGACCCCTTACACTATATGTATGCCAAACCCTATCAACATCAACGTGCCACACGTTGGCTTATGCTTCTTTCCAACCTCGACCTCAAATTCATTCATCAAAAATTCCATCAAGGGCCAAGCTATCGCTGACCAACTAGCCGACACACCTCTTTCCGAGAATCAACCCTCTAACTTTGATTTCCTAAAGAAATCCATAGCTACCCTCTCCTTAGATGAACCCGCTTACCAAATGACACTCTTCTTCGATGGCTCCAAGTGTCAGCGTGGGGGTGGGGCTGGTGTTATCCTCATTCCTCTTGATGGTGAACCTATGCCTTTGTCTTTCAAACTCGATTTTGATTGTACAAACAATATTGTCAATACAAAGCACTCATATTGGCCTCCAAGTTTTATTATGCCTTAGATGTTAAGTCCATCAATATCTTTGGTGATTCCTAGCTGGTCATAAACCAAGTCAATGGTATATACCAATGTCGTAATGAGATACTTCAAAAGTATAAACATCACATAGATATACTTTTGACCACCTTTGACCATTACGAACTTCAAACCACCCCACATTCTACCAATAAATTTGTGGATACCATGGCCTACTTGGCTTCTCAGATACCTACTTCACCCGCTGACTCTAAAATCTTTGTCACAATACAAAGGTTACAATCACCCTCTTATTTACCTTATGAGGTCTACTCCATCGAAACCATTACACCTGACCCACGTGACCTTTGGTATAAGCAATATGTAGACTATCTTTCCCTTTCCATTCTACCCATTGATCTCACTCGTAATGGACAACGGGCCTTTCTTAAAAGTGTCTCTCATTATGTCATCATGGGTGGTCTTCTTTATAAGCATGCCTTCGACGTTATTCTCTTATGATGCCTTACAAGCTCTAAAATTCCCTACACCATTAAGGAAGTCCACGATGGAATTTGTGGAGGCCACTTTAGTGGTTTAGCTATCATAAAAATGCATTCTTCACCTTGGCTATTATTGGCCAACCTTAAACCATGATTGTTGTGATTATGTCAAACATTGTGTGAAATGCCAAAAACATGTTAATCTTCATCACACACCTAGTCATGCCTTACAGGTCACACGAGACTTTTGCCTTTCTCTCAATGGGGTTTGGATCTTTCGGTGAGATTAATCCCCATTCTTCACAATGCCACCAATGGATCATAACCACTACTAAATATTACACTAAATGGGTAGAGCCATTCCCCTCATTTCTACAAAAGCTAAGAAAAATATGTGAATTCATCAACCATCACATCATTTATCACTTTGGTGTTCCTCACCGCCTCATCACTAATAATGGAAAGCAATTCAAAAAAAAACCCTATGCAAGCTATGTGATGCTTTTGGCATCCAACTTAGTTTCTCATCACCTTATTACCCACAAACCAATGGCCAAGCCGAATCGACCAATAAAACCTTGAACAAAATTCTTATGAAAGTAGTCAATGATACTGGAAAGGATTGGCATACACACATTCCTTTCACCTTGTGGGCTTATCGCACTAGTATTCACACTTCACTACTACCACACCTTTTTCTCTAGTCTATGGTACCAAGGTTGTCTTACCTCTCAAAGTCCAGATTCCATCTCTTCACATCTCACTACAAGACATGCTCAATGACGATGACTTTTTCACCAAGATCATTTGGTGCAACTTGAGTTATTAGATGAACATCATCTCAATGCTCTTGACCATCTCCAAATCTACCAAAAATGTATCAAACGTGCCTATGAAAAATGTGTTCATGAATGAATCTTTTAGGTCGGTGACCTCATCCTCGAAAGAAAATCAACATGTAACCAAAGAAGAGAAAAGTAAGCGGGAAAATTTTCTCCTAATTGGCTTGGACCCTATATCGTTACCCATGCCTATGGATCAGGTGCTTATCATTTGTCTTCACTCAAGGTAAACCTAAACCTAATCCCCTCAATGCCTTACATCTTTGACCATTTTATTGTTGACATCAAGTCCTCTATATCACTTTCTCATTTGATCGCTCATCCCTTGAGCATTGTTCACCTTCCATATTACCCTTTTTTTTGAGGATCCACGACTAAACAAGAATCATGTGATTACCCATCACCTTTCAACCTTGTCTTCAATATGAGTACCACGGCTCTACTCATAGCATGATTCTCATGGATACTTTTTGTCTTCTCCAAGGTGGAATCCCATGGTCATTCATCACTTGAAACCACCTCTTTCATAATTAACCTCTGTGTGTTATGGTCTTGTCTTCTAAACAAGAACCTAATCTTCCTCTATAGTCTTGTCCATGACTTAAACGTCCAAAAAAAAAAGGATACAACTCCTTGAGTCAAACTTCCAAAAAAAGATGACTCCCTCAAAAGGGACATCTCTTCACTCTATTTCCACCACTATAAATAGAATTTCCTTGAAGAAGGACAACTATATAAAGTCATTTCAAAAATACAATAAAAATATCCAGAAGCTTCCCGCATCGATCAACTTCATGAAGACCTCAAGGAGATAATATACTCATCCCATATAGACTTCCCACATTGATCAGTCTATTAAAAATACAAAAAAATAAAAAAATGAAGAAAATGATGAAATTTTCATCATGGACTTGCCTATTTTTTGATCCTAGGTTTCTTGCTAAGAAAAACATGTTGTCATACACTAAGTTACGCTAAACCATCCACTTTCACCTCATTACCTTTTCCTAGTTTTCTCTTTACTCAAGGGACTTGCCGCAAAAGTGACATTTCATGATCATGTGACTTTCTTCACCTTTAGAATAGTCCATTATGCAATGCCTTTAGGGTCTTACGTTCATAAGCCCATCTTGGGTATGGTAGACTCATTAGGGTTCTTATCAATTAAGTGGCTCTTTTTCCACCTCTTACCATTCACCTTCCTCATTACTTATTGATTATCCTATACAAGACCAGATCATCGACACCTATATTTAAAACAACTCAACCATGCCTATGACCTAAACTCAACCATGCCTATGACCTACATTCAATCATGCCTATGACCTACATTCAACCATGCCTAACACCTACCAACCCATTCCTCTACTTCATCATAATCTTCCCTAGCTTATGGGAGAACTACATCGGCTAAGGTCCCTTTTCGCCGAGACTATGTAGGCAACACTTCGAGGGCATGGGGCCCTTAGAGGTTAGCTCTAGCCACTCTTTACCCTAACCAATTCCCCTTTCACTTTCCTATTCACATTCTACCTTAGTTTCCATTTTATATCAATAACTAAATTAAACCAAACAAGCATCAATTAATACACATTTTTACCACATCATCAAATCATTCATTTATCATTTTCACATTTCCATTATAGCACATATTTAGAAATTTACACCATAACATACATATAACATCATCATTTATTTCCCATGTTATTGATAAATTGGGCAATAAATCTAACTTAAAAACAAGACTCCATCATACCTAAACCAACCTGACTCCACCATGCCTAAATCGACCTAACTTAACATGCATTTTTAACATCATCAAATCATTCATTTTCACATTTCCATTATAGCACATATTTGGAAATTTACACCATAACATACATATAACTCATCATTTATTTCCCATGTTACCGATAACTTGGGCATTAAATCTAACTTAAAAACAAGACTCCATCATTCCTAAACCAACCTGACTCAATCATGCCTAAATCGACCTAACTCAATCATGCCTAAACCGACCTAACTCCACCATGCCTAAATCAACCTAACTCAATCATGCCTAAACCAACCTAACTCAATCATGCCTAAACTAACCTAACTCCACCATGCCTAAACCAACTTGACTCCACCATGCCTAAATCAACCTAACTCAATCATGCCTAAATTGACCTGACTCAATCATGCCTATTTGACCTCACTCTATCATGCCTACACGACCTTGACTCAATCATGCCTAATTCACCTAGTTTCCATCACATACACACATAATAATGGAAATTAAAAACAAGTACACCATCCATACTATAAAAATCATCATCTATAAATCAAAAAGTCTATGTATACATACATATGTACACAAATACAAATAAATACAAATATCTCAAATCACTCAAGTACATCCTCACCATCTTCGGCACACAGGTGGTATATCATCCAAAAATCTCAAAAACTCTCATGTACATCCTCACTCTCTTTGGCACACAGCCAATATATCTCAAAATACACAAAAATATGGAGGTACTCACAACAATCAAGCATCTCCCCATCGATATCCTCCATGTTTGTCTCACCTGTCTCCTCCTCCTCCTCCTCTGCTCCTATGTGGCATCCCGCTAGCATCTCACCACCCACCATAGGCCTCGGTCTAACCTCTGCTTAGTATCTCACCTAGAGCTAGCCTTCGTGCACTAGTAGCCTCACCCCGACCTATCCTCTAAACTCACAGCCCCTCGTACTCTCCACACTGTGTGTGTGGACCTAGTCCTCTCACTCGAGGCCTGTTGTGCTCTATACTCTACATAGGAGGGGACATCTATCCCTAAAGCCATCAAGTGATCCTAATAATATTGTGCCTCTCCTAAGGCATCCCTAAACCTAGCCATAGGTATTGTCTGTGTGGTGTCATCATCCTCGACCCTCATACCACTATACTACCGAGGGACCCTGTCCCACCCCTATCTATAAAATGGGACCCTCTCCCTGAGCTCTGTGTGGTGCCCACCTGCATGTACCTGTCCTATATGCCACTGGACTGTGTGGGATGCAACATGTTCTCTAAAATGTGGCAACCTATGCCTCGTAATGTGACCTCCTCCTCCCCTTCCTGTCTGCACTATCCCCAACTGTGTGACCAGAGTCACCACATGCCCCTAAGGCATCTCTCTGAACTATGATGGTGGCCAAATCTGGCTGCCCCTGGCCTCGGTGGTACTACTCATAGCTATGCTTCCCACCACTATCTATACATGTCTTGAACTCTCGAATCATCAATCTATCGATCTACCACTTGCTCTCCTCCTATCCTATGTAGCACTGCACGTGGGCTAGGTAGAGGCATAGGCCTCTCCACATGTCATCCCTCCTATACTGTGGAAATGGTGGTGGTATATCCTAGGGAAATCCCAACTGTCACCTAACCCTGTCAATGGGGATCATCTCATGCTCACCAGCATGATGTCCCTCTATCCATCTCACCAGCTATAATCCATCCAACTCCATGGCCATCTACCTATATGAAGGGAAGCCAACATATGGCCTCCAAATGATGTCCATGCCGAAAAACCCTCTAGTAAATGCCTGTAATAGGCTACATCATGTGTAGCCCTGATATCTCAACACTCTCCAATCACATCTACCCATCACCTATAGCCCACCCACACAAAACCTCGGCTCAAATGCATCAAGTCGGGCATGCCCACTGATGCACACACACAATGTGCTCATATACCCAATAGTGTAGTAGGAAGGTGCAACATAGGTTGAACCACCACAATCACCCATAGGCCCACAACTCTCTATACACACCAAGAAGGCTAGTGCCCATGCAAATCTAGGTCTTGTCCTCCATCATATCATGTAAAACCCCATCAATGATCATGGGAATCTCCCACCCTCTACATCTAGTAGTGCAAAACAACACACTACCTCCATCATCAAACTACTAGCCTCATCTCCTCCGGATGGGCTCAGGTACATATCTCCATAACTCATGTTGGCGCTATGGAACCTCAACTCCACCAACCCCTCCCCAAACACTATCAACATCATCTCCTCAGATGCCTCTAAAGAAATCGAATACACCTGCATCCCTACTATCGGTAGCCATAAGATCCTATACACATCCTCCAAGGTGATGGTCATCTCACTTATCGGTAAGTGGAATGTGTTGGTCACCGAATCCCATCTGTCGATGAGGGTGACCATCAAACTCGGCTCCCAGACTACGTGCCAATAGCATGTCTAACCCCAATCAGGCCTACCTTGGCCACATGTTGCCACTCCTCCGTGTCACACTCCCACATACTGCTACTAATAGGGGAGGTACCCTATCACACATCCATAACTGGTCCCTCACCTACATCCAACAAACCATCCCATTATTAAACCTTGACCATACCCACATTCACCCTTGATACCTCACTTATAACTATTACCCTACCTATTTTCATTTAATGATACCTTCCTATCTCACTCAACCACCCTTACTCATCTCTTGGCCCATTTTTCTCAATGCCGACCGACATCGGTTCATCTTAGCCGAACCAATCTCCCAAAACCAGCATCAGGTCACCCCATCCATGACCATGATGTCGGCTAACACCCACCGACGTCGACCAACACTTACCTGACCGACGTGGGTCACCATCACATGGCAAAATCCATGAAAACCTACCCTATTTCTCTCCAAATTCCCATTTCTCCCTAACTACCCACCCATTCCTACCCAAATCCCCCTCAACCCCTCCCCCACCCTCATTCACCTAACTACACCTTCCTACATTCCTATTTCACCCATTTTCTTCCCAAATTCAAAATTTATTTCCCCCAAACACCATTTTACCCTAACCCAGATTTCTATAAACAAATCTACCTAACAAATGAGGAATGGGATCAAATCTTACCTCATCATGCATGCCATCTCTGGGGGCATGTCTCGGCCCTACATGCGGTGGTCCACCCAACCTCTCCCACCCTCTGCCATGCCAAAATCTACCTCAAATCTCTCCACCAATCAAATTAGTCCACCCAATCTCATGGACCCATCTACCTAACTCCTCTCACCACCCAAATCTCTCCACCTCATCCGAGTACAATGCCCTATCCTTTCCTCTCGAAAAGCACCAAAAATTCAAACGGCTCTGTCATTTTCTCCAATGGTACAATACAACAATGATTCCATAAAATATGAATTTTTTTTTATAAACCCACCCCGACTGACCGACGACGTCGATCCTCGTTGTGCCTACCAACCGACATCGGTCACCCTCTAACCGATCGGTCCACCCTATTACCTATTTAGTCTTGCTACCTTGCACTTTTTTTCCTACCACCATTCATGCTCACATCATTTTTTATCATCCTGGACACCCATTGAACCATACCTACAAACCCAACCTACCCTTACCTTGCCTTTTTGTGTCTTAGGGTTGTTATTTTCCCTATACCTTGGCATTACCTATGTTGTTACCTATATACCTTGACCTGAACCACTTTTTGTGACCTTTGACCCTCCATGCTCACTGTACCTTATGACATGGTTACTTGTATTATTCAAGATACCACCTTACCTTGGCCTTACCTGTGTCGTTACCTCTATACCTTGACCTGACCCACTTTTTGTGACCTTTGACCCTCTGTGCTCACTATACCTTGCGACATGGTTACCCGTGTTGTTTACCAACCTTACCTTGCCTATTTTCGCTTCTATTTATTATGATATGACCTTTGGTGTACCTACATACCTAAACGCTCTACACCTGACCTCTATTGTGTTTCACACCATATCCTATACCTTGGATACCAATCACTTCAACCCTGTTTGGATAGACCTATCGACCTTAGATGACGTAGAGTTTGAAAGCTTCTCAACCTAGTACCTTACCATAGTTTCCAATGTGTGTATGTTCAACTGCCACTACCTTCGACCTTGGCCCATTTACCTGTTTACCCAATTTGACCTTTTACCTTTACCCAATGTGCCCAATGATCTTCATTTTCCCACCTCCTCATTTTATCAAACCACTCACCACTTCCGTCTCTCACCTCATCGGTTCCTAGTTTGAGGGGGTTACCTTCACCCACACTTGGGGCAACACCACCTTCACTTACACTCAACACAACCATTTCCTATTTTTGTCAGCATCGCTTACCAATACAAGCCACTGTGACAAAAAGGGGAAAAATGTAGACACCAAAATTGGGTCACACTCCCCTTAGTCCCCTTTCAAATAACCAACTTAAACACATTCACCTAACCATGACCCTTATACCCTACATTAACATTAATTTAATTATTTATAATTAAATTAATACCCATCCTCACTCCATTATTAATTTAATTACTTTAATTAAATGAATGGAAACCTCACCTAGACACCTCACCATAGACCTATTCATAACATGTTTCCATAAATGAATAAGACTTGTTCCAACCCTAAAAATCAAGGCCTATTATTCCTCTAACCACCTTCCCACTCATAAAAACATAACGTCCATTCTAATCCACGGATAAAGGAACGAACTCCGACCCCAAATGATGCGAGATCTGCCATTTTTAGTAAACCTAGGGAATCCCACCTTAACCGATGCTCGGTCATCCCAAAACCGATGTTGGTCAACCAGAACCATCATCGGTTACCATTTATTCACCTTGGAAACCTTGTTTTTGGGTTAGCACATTCTGAGATCAAGGAGATGAGGAGAGAACTACATGCAAGCAAAACCAGAGCCTTTTCATACCTATAAACATCCATAGCTAGCACTAGGATAGATCTAGAGTATTGCACTCATGGTGACATTCAGGAAGCATCACTACTACACCAAGCTCCATCCCACCAACCAATCATCACCACCACATAGCCATTGGACCTGCAACACACAATAGTAAGTACACTTTTTACCTACATCATCTATTTCCACTTTAATCTATTAGGTTCTTCTATTGTTGTTATTAGTTTCCACTTGCACCCTCATTCCCCTACCATTTACTTTCTTGTAAACCCAACCATTCCTCCACCCATACCATAAAACCCCATACCCAACCTCTATATATTTTTGAGTGTTCCTAAGATCCCCATATACCTCATTATGCCCTCTGTCATCTCTTCCTAACCTCACTCAAACCCCATTAGAAAATCTTAGTGAATCTTATTAGCCCACCTCTACTGACATGCCAGTTACCCATAACCGTCATGGTTCTTCCTAACCAGTCATGATCGGTCATACCTTGACCGATGTTGGTCTCTATGTTTTCCAATACTATGTAAACCAACAACCACCCGCTTATCAAAAACAACCCAAACACCTCACCCAACCTCTGTTAAGACCACTTTGTCTGTGACCTCATGACCACCACGACCAACCTTGAACTTGACCTGAAAGACCTTGACCTGCATAGTTTTAGTATTTAATTGGATCGACGTTGATAGTGATCTAAGGTACCCAAATTAGAATACTAGCACTAGATTCATTTATGTATGCATTTCAATTATTTCATATTTGTTTTATAAAAATAATGGATTAACAACCTTCTAGGGAGTATCACACTTCCTAGATCTAGCATACACTTGGCATTCCACTGTCATATATTGTTTAACTCTTCTTTGGTGGTCTTTTTTCTATTTTAGGTAGTTCCTCCTAGCCAAAAGGAAGCTCTCATAGTTAGCATCGATCGAGAAGTTAGAATGCGTGCATCAACCTCTAAACCAACACAACAGGTATTCCTCCTTGGCCCTTACCCTTATCTATTTCATCCCAGAGGCCCTAGGATCTGGAAGCTCAAGTTTTTATCATCAATAAGATCTTGTATGATAGTGAAAATTTTGAAAAAACTATTTGTAGAATGTATGACACATTGATGATAGTTGCATTGAAATTTATCATTGCAATTTCGACCTTTAGGATGAGATGGATCCAGGTTGAGTGGAGGAGGAAGTGTAATAAGATTGCTCGAATAAGTTGTTGTGATATAAGATGCGAGCAATAGTCAACTTTGTATATGTACACTTAGGAGGTTTCCATTGAAGTTCTTTGGTGTTAGAGACACCGTTGACAATGACCTTAGCTTCAGTAGGTTTTGCGGTTGGTTTAAAATTTTATTTACTTTGAAAGCGTGTAGAGGATGAAGCTTGCTCCTGATACTCAAGCTTTCCTACAGATAAGATTTTAGTTTCGTGTAGCTTGAGAGTATGACAAAGTTGATCAAATGATGGAGATGTTTCAAATAGAAAACTTTCCTAAAGAGGTGGCAATAAAATCTGAATAAATAAATCTTGAAGCTTAGAGTCCACAAGCACATTATACATCTTAGCTAGGTTATTTTTGTATCGTAAGACATAGTCCACTAGATGTTCATTAGATCCTTGTTTAAGTTGTGTAAGTTGCACATATGAGATATTAGAGCCGATGTTGATAGAAAATTGAGTAATAAAAGCATCGGCTAGATGCATTAAATATATTACCAAATGAATGGGTAGGTCATAGAACTAATGCATTGCATAATCATGGAGACTACGAGGAAACAAACACTTAGCCTAGAAGAATGTGATCATTTGAAAAATCTAGATAGGCCACATGGAATGCTCTTATGGGTCACCATGCCCATTGAAAATGGGAAGCTTAAGGTGAAAAAAATTAGGGAGGAAGCAAGTAAGCGAGATGGCGAGTGTGAATGGATTCTGCAGTCATTAAGTGGAATCTAAAGATGGAGATACACGAGAAGTATCTTGTTGTAATTGATGAATTTATGCTTTAAGGTCCTAATAAAGTAATTCTAATTCCTACGGATGCTCAACGATATGATCATTCAGTTCTTTAAGGTGGCTTCATTAAATTGGCCATAAGATTGAGCCATAGTGGTAAGAGGATAAGATCCCTAAGGAGAAGGCAAATTTGAAGCTTGGGTTCACCAAAATGATTAAGAAAAATAGAATTTATAGATGCCTAATACTAATTGCAATGTAGTAATAAATTAATAAAAAATGAGGCATGTACAGAATTTGACCCACATAAATAAGCAATTTTGATTAAGATCCTAAGTACAAAGAGAGGGTAAAAATCCTTAGTTGATTCACAATCATTCCCGAAATGTGCCAAAGTGTTTACCGGGTGAACAAAAAGGGAGAAGTGTCACACAAAGCCTCGAAAAGTGTGTGAGCTGACAATTTTCCTAAACTCGGACACTGGTGAGGGATGGGGCACATGTGGTCACCCTAGGCCTATTTCGGGTGTCTATGTCTGTGGAAATGCTAAAAAAAATCCTATGAGTGGTCGAAAGGTATTTTCTCTTGTTCTAATTTGGTCACTATGAGTTTGCACAATGATCGCCACACTCATTGGAAATATACAATGGAATAATGACCTACAAAACCCTCAAAGAGAAATCAAATCCTAAAAATGAAAGATATAGAATGAGGGGTCTTATTTTCCTCGGTTGTCACAATGGTGATCTTACAATGATCACCGCACTACATCTCAAACCTAATGTAGTTCTATGTGTGTGGGTGTGGAATTATTCCCTAGGTGGATCTTGTGCATGTCACACTGATAGTGATCAAATTAGCTAGATGTAAATAAATCTAATAGATGCGAGAATAATTAGCTCTTGTGTCCCTTGGATGGTGCTAGATAGATGCAATGGATCTCTTAGATGCTTGATGGATGCAACCTTAGGTGGTGATAGTTAATGCTTAGTGCTTGGTCCTTTATTATGATCACATAGCTTTATATTTATATGATTCCCTTACTTGAATTTCGTAATTAACCCCAAAAATGCCGACTACCAAAAAGATAATATGCTCAAATGGATAGAAAGGACCCAAAATATGTGAACAAAGTATACTAAGGTTAGGGGCACCTAGAGGGGATGAGGATGTCTAGAGTTGGCATCCTAGCTGGCCGCTAGTGTCCGTAATGAAAAATGTCGAGGTATAAAAAGGAAGACTGAGAAAGTAAGGGTGCAAGACCAAAAGTGGAAACAGAAAGAAAAGAAAGGTGGCCAAAGACATGGGTTAATTAGTACTTTTATTACTTAGGAATCATATGAATAGTAGTATGCAATCGGGACTAAATAGTTACCCAAAGTGCGTGATTTTGTGTCTACAAATATCTTCATCAATTGTAAATAAGGTAATAATGTGAATTTCCAATCCTTCATAAAATGATGGAAAACTCTCTACACTAAAACTAAACATTATTATACCGATGATACACTTCATAACATCTTCCTCGCCTCCTTATAACATTTCCTTTAATACAAGGT
Source organism: Taxus wallichiana var. yunnanensis (assembly GCA_018340775.1). NCBI lineage: Eukaryota > Viridiplantae > Streptophyta > Pinopsida > Cupressales > Taxaceae > Taxus > Taxus wallichiana. Next base: position 948,037,054 of record CM031235.1, read on the forward strand.
TATCTTCTTTATCATACCACTTTGGAAGAATCCATCGAGCAAGACAAGAGGCAAGATTATCTCATGCACATGTTTGATAAACCTCAACCAAAGAAATCTCCAAATTAACATTAATATCAATCGTAAAATAATATTCACATATTAATGAAACCTTATAATCGTGATTTTATGGATGATAGAAAATAATTCCTTCCAAAGAACCATTCACAACATCGATTAAAACCCTCCTTGATCTAATGGAGGTAATTATCCTTCCACTTCCTAGGAAAACAACCATGAACCCTTTTAATGGAAGAATTACATAAATGTTTTATTGGGATATGTGTTTCACCTCCGATACTTCTTGTCCTCCCGCTTCATGATTCAATGATAAAATATTTAGTCGATGGCATGTCAATAGGGGCCATTCACACAAAATATTTAAAACACCTCACACTTTCACCTACATATTATTATTGGGTGTTAAATTTAACCATGAAACCATGATAAAAATATTAAAGGACATTGTGGGGATCGTGGTTGTTTTGAAAGGCCCGATTATCACAATTCCATGAATTAGGCTAATGAGCATCTCAAATTCTATATTTATCCCTTTCCCAATCACCCTAAGGATGATCCTTCTCTTCACCTAACAATGAGAAATTATAGGATGTGTCTTCTTACAAAGCTATAAAAACCACCTATAATCTTACAATTGAGCTCCCCAAGACTATGGTTAACATGAATTGCATGAAGGTATTTACATACCCTATCAATACCTCATGCTTCACTCCTCTCTTCCAAATCTATCAAACTATTCCAACTTATCCTTCAAGTCAAAATTTTGAAAACCACTTGATCATCAAAAACCCCTTAGAATTTTCCTCAAATAGACACCATTGATCATCCTCATCATTCATGGCCAATGTCATCTACTCATGTTTTTTTATAAAATCCATCATTCACCCTTAATAAATAGTGATAATGTCATGTGTCATCATTTATGTTACTAATGCCATCATGCTTCCTCTCCACTAACAAGTTTTATGTCATATATTTTTTATTCTATCTCTCATAACTATATCAACCCTGTGAATTTAACAGGGTTGATATCATATATTTGGAAGGAAAATATAAAAATCCTATTCCAATATGAGGTTTCAGTCTCTTCAAATCAGATTTTGACAAAAATCCCCAAATCCCAAGTAGCATTTCACCAACCATCTTGGGATATTAGGACCTAATCAAGGAATGCTTGAATCTCCCAAGTCAAATACCCTTCCTAAAACTAATAAAAAATTATCAAGTAAACATTGTAATCATCTCATGAAGGTGATATTCAAAATGAATATACCATCTCCACAAGGTTTGGGAAAAGTCTCCCAAATACATGGATAAGATGATAGCATACTTCAGAAATGTAAATCATTTATAGTAGTATGCCCATTCAAAATGAATATACCCATTCTTATTTAGATATATGCACAAGCCAATGACCTACCCATACATCTCATATCCATATATCTATCATTATACCTAAGTCCCAAATCTAGTTTTACCCCTATAAAATATATTTATTGCTGTAAGTAGTTAGATATCCCTCCTAAACCACTTAAAGCTATTTTAGCCTAGTAAGGCCAAAACCTCCACAACCTCCTAACCTCCTCAACATACTCCTACTCATCTTAAATTCATCCTTAACCTAAAACTCACCATTTTGGAAGTAGTTTCAACCACTTTCAAGTGATTTTCTCCACTTTTCCCGATCACCGGAGATTCTATATAAACTCATCAACTACACTCAATCGGGATCCCTAGACAATATAACGAAGATCTATAAATTTTGAGATTAAGACGACGTCAATAGTTAAATTTGGACATCCTTTGTACTCACATCAAGCTTTTGGGAAACTCACACCATTGTAAGGTCCTCCTACATCATTCACCATTTGTATTTCACATCATAAGTAAGGTATTGTTTCATCTCTACATTTCATTTTTCTACGAGATCCTCCTTTAAAAAAATTCAATCATTGAAACGAAAATTTCACATTTATTTAAATCTTATCAATTTTATAGCAATCACTAGTGATTTCATTAAATTGTCGCTGATCCTCTCGAGTCATCCATGATTTCCTTGAATCACCTATGATTCTTACCTTCAAAGATTTTTATTATTTACTACATATTTTTAATCATTGTCAAGATCTATTTTCTTCTAATCTACGGATTCAAAGTGTCTTTTATCTCGTAGATGATTGTTATAGGTGAAGCACACCCAATCAATAGCATTTATAACCTTTTGATTATCTCCTAACCCTTTGTTTGGGATCAATACGACATTGCACAAGAGTTGACCTCTATGTCATCATCCTAACACCGAATCTGGATTACATTAAGGTTCAGGTTGGAGATTATCCAAGAAAAACAAGATGATTTCGGGGTAAGATTAGATCAAGTACTTCAAGGAACTTCATCTTGCCCACGGACCTTTCTGGGCCATCTACTATGTAGAACACAATCTTCCTATCCCTATGGAAGATTGATTTATTCTATCATTTCATTATCTAAATATCATAATTCTAGTCACATTGTATACTTCATTATTTATCACTTGATTGTTTAAAATGAGTTGACACTCGTCAAAGGAATCCCTTTGGTTCCTGGTATTGTCCTTTGTTAAGCAACTCGTCATCATATTATCTAATATCTATCTTATTTAGTTATCTATTTGTGTTCGTGTTCTCTCATTCATTGGAAGAAGGAGTCTCTTGTGCCCATTTGTATCCATACATCTTGACATTCATTGACGTAGGTATCATTAAACCATATTATCCTTTGAGTTTTGGTAATTTGTTCCATGTAATAAAGTGAATCAAAATCTACCATAAACACTTTTAGATTGACAAGTTGACTTGATCATTTTGTAAGAACCACCAAGAGGGATTTAATGTGTATTTTCTATTTTTATAATTTGATCCAATAACTTCCATTTTTCCCTCCTCCTCTCTCTATGAATGTAAAATGTTGAGGCATATGAAGGAGGATATTTTTTTGGACAAAGCCGAAGCCCTGGAATTGTAAAGAGAAGAAATATTTTTTGTTTTCCATCTTTTGCTATAAGGAATAAAAACGCTTTACAAACCGGGTGTCAGTATGAATCTCTTTATTTAAAGTAGTGTTCTCAATGCATTATATTATTATTTAAATTCTAGTTCATTGTTCACAATATCTCCATTAAGTTTAATGTTGTTTTCTCGCGTTAGTATCTTCAAATTTGTGTTTGCAAAAGAAAAAGCACGTTTCCACTTTTCTTTCTTTCTACTCCTCCTTTCTACTTTCACTTCTAAAACGTCCCCATTTTCAATCTATCTTTATTTCCGTGAGAATATAACCGGTGGGATGAGATCCCACCCCAATGTTAGAATAGCGTAAATATTGTAAATATTCCTTAGTGTTTCTATAATAGTAATAAACATGGTGCCTCCCTTTTATTTGAGGAGGTACTTTGTCCTACATGATGTGGTTTAACCTCATATTTTATCTCCGACAAGTATTAAGTATGTCTAGTGTTTATTTTCTACATTTTTTTCATTTGAGATTGTTATTTGCAATAGTTTTGATCTTGGTTTGGTTTGGTTCTAGTTTGTCCGGGTATACTTGCAACGTATTTTTAGGAGGTGTCTTTTTCCTTTTTTGTCCATTATTAAATATTTTTTTAGATTTCCCAATGTGGTGCCTCATTCGAGGATTAAATTTTCACTTTTTTACCGTACGATGCTCTAAAATGGTCCTTTGTGTCCTACTAGGTTGCATTTTTATTTATTGGCTTAGCATTTGGCGTTTCATATCCGACATATCTTTGCTTAGTATCATCTCTCCTTCAATGCCTTTGCACTTCAAGAACTTCCACGTGGTCCTCTCTAACCTACCAAATATCCTGTAAAAGTTTCTTTTTGGTCTTTTTTGTAGTTAATGGTTGTGCTCAATTTGAATGGAAAAGAATTTTAAAAAAAAATTCCAACCCTAGAATAACTCACACACTTCTTTTTTCGTGGACCTTACCTACTCAAAAGGTGAATAATACCTTATATTTTTCAAATTAAAACTTTATTGTCCATAAAAATTGGGACAACAAGTTGATTTAGAGAAAATTTCTTTATAAAGGAATTAAGTGTTAATGAATCTTTTATCTTCATCTATCGAAGACGAAGTGTGAGTCCTGGGTTGGTAGGAGACAAATTCCCCATCAAAAATTAACCACTCTCTTCTAAATTTTGTGTCGATTCAAATGAGTGGTTGGAAGGCTAGGTTCATCCTCATTTAGTGCATTTTTTAATGTTTGAGTGCAATTTTATTTAAAATAGGCCTTATTCATGAGAAATATTTTTGTAATAACTTTTGATCGATAGCTTGGAATTGAGCATCCTCTTTTGAAAAAGTTCATATTTTTTAATTTCCCACACATTGGTCCTATTTATTTTGTAAAATGCACTACTTTATAAAGTTCCAACATTTGGGGGATGTTGTACTCGCATGCGCGAGCACATTTTCGGTTGATTTCGACGTCCTAATGTTCTTAGGTGTTGCATTATTGCATTTATCGTGGAATCAAAAATGAGATTCTTTTCTCCAAAGTGTGTGTATTTCAGAGGATATAGTAAATTTTGTGGGTTTTACCCCATATTCAAGAAAGAGCATATGGTCAAAATAATTAATTCAACATAAATTCATAATGTAAACATTACAAATATATAGGAGATCTATTTTAAGTCCTATAACCACTCCAAAACTACTAACAATAATCTAGGAAGGTTTTCTAACAACCTAATTTGTCTCACCTAAAAATCTATGTGAGTTGTTCCCACAACTCACTCACATAACAACCCACAACATTATTTCTCACATAAATACAAATATACTAACTATCCTAATATTATTGCTTACCATATGGTAGCACTAACACAATTATTCCTAACATTCCCCCCTTAGTGCTAACATGGGGAGAGGAACATCACCCATCCTTGGAGTTGTTTCATAGGTGCCCCCCTCAAGATATATAACGCTTGGATGTCGGTTACAACCGAAAATGCATCCAAATACAATTTCATCCTCATTATGATTTTTCAAAACTAAATCATATCTGTTCCCCATTTTAAAAAAATTATTTTCCCTTTCTTTTAAAACTTTATCCACTTTTCAACAAATATAACCCCTTTCACCTCCCAAAGTTCCTTATAAATTATTCCATACAAATCAATCCATCAATAATTGCATTTGAAAGATAATATCCCTACCCAATTTTAGAGTTAAGTGTTTGTGTGAGATGGAAGAGATTCAACATTTCAAGTGATTCCAAAAGTAATGTGGAATTCATTCCATCAAGTCCTAGAATTAAGCCATTGGGGAGATCTTCGAATTCCTATTGCTATTTTGGAGAGATTGCCAAGGAAATCACCAAAAATATGTGAACGAATAGGATTTCTCTGAATCGTTGAACCAGGTTTCTCGTGAGCTAAGCCGCATGGGAGTCGAGTTGGTTGAACTTGTTAATTGGTCTTCACGCAAATGAATGCATAGAGCTCAAATTGATGTCAGTGCCTTATAGAAGCAACCGATCTATGAGGCTGAATAAGATCCTTTCATGCTTTCTCTACGTAGATCTGAGTTATGGATCTGGTCAATGCCAAGATCAATGATGCCGCCAAGAGAAGTTAGTTCTAAATAATAACCAGACCGTGTCATGTTGTTAATCTACCAAACGAGCTAAGGATTGAAGATTGGTCCATATAATACTGCCAAATAAATGGAAAAACCCGATGTATTTAAAATCTTATTATATATAATCTTAGTGCTCTTGAAACAAATCCGAGTTGGGACTTAGAATGGATGCACCAAAAAGACTGAGCAACCAGATCTATGTAAATTTCAAGCCGAGTTGTGAAGGAACTCACCTGATCTGCAAATTAGCTTGTTGATATGGATGTTAATGCAGGAAATGTCTTATTTTTTCATATATAGATATGCATGAAAACCTAAAACCTGTATAATGTTCATTATGTGATTTTAAAAATCTACTAAAAACTGAAAAAAAAAAAAAAAAAAAAGATTTATCTATTTTATTTTATTTTTGAGGTATGAAAACTATGAATGTGATGGATTGAAAATTGTGGATAGAGTGAACACAATGGAAAGAGAAAGACGACGCAAATGAATGATTCTGCCAAACGGGTTCACACGAGGTCCACTTTGCTACACCACTGATAGAGTGTAAGAAGGGTGAACGAACCAACAATGGGGTTTACATGAGGTCCACTCTACATATCTAGTGCTTGAACGTTTTGGATCTACAACAGATGGATGAACACGGACAAAGGTAACAGGTTCGCTGCGAGGTCCGTGGTATCCGCTCGCCCATTCTCTAAGTCTACTTGACAAACAAAGGCATGGGTGGAGTGAAAAAACCAAAGAGGACCCTTTGAAACCAAATCGACACCAAATGTGGGTTATAATCCATATTTGAGGAGTGTATGCTCAACATAATTAATTCAACATAAATTCATAATGTAAACATTACAAATATATAGGAGATATATTTTAACTCCTATAACCACTCCAAAAACTACTAAAACTAATCTAGGAAGGTTGGTCTAACAACCTAATTTGTCTCACCTAAAAATCTACGTGAGTTGTTCCCACAACTCACTCACATAACAACCCACAACATTATTTCTCACATAAATACAAATATACTAACTATCCTAATATTATTGCTTACCATATGGTAGCACTAACACAATTATTCCTAACAAATTTTGTGGAAGAAAATAGATCACTTAAAAGAAAAAAATCTTCTGCATTCTCTCATTCACGACAAAGATGACCTCTTATACTCTCTACAACAAACACTTACTCACTTACAATGTCATCCTAGTCCTATTCCTAGTCCTATTCCACTTATTGTTGTCATTCCTACACCAACCGACCTTGTTTTTCATTTTATGTGCTTGTTCCTACTTGATGCTCCTAAACATGTTGTGGTTGTTCTTGCATGTTCTTCTTCCACACCTATGCCTATTACACTAACACACACTATGTATCTCACTTCATCTCTTTCTACTAACATCCTAGCTCTTTTGAGAAGCATACCACTGCATTTGGTTCTCGCATGATCTATTTTATGGAATTTTCTAGCAGAGGTATTGGCATACTTTGACATGGTATTGCTTCCCTATTCATCTTGTTAAGTGTCATTCCCACCATGGAATTGATTTTTGAGCAAGTAATTCATTGGGATCATATGATGATAGAGATTTTGTTTTTATTCACTCAACTCTTTCCGAGGATCGTGAGCTACACATGAGTTTTACCACACCTTCACTCACTTCTGAGAAACCTAAGATTTCAACTATCATACATGATCAACCTCACACACATTTTGATGTTTCCTTGCATGCTCTAGTTGTGAACTTTACACTAGATCATATGCATGCATATTTTTTTGCCATTCGTATTAATTTGGGATGGATGTATGATCACTTATGGCAGCAATGTAAGAATTCATTGAGATGACTCTACAGGCATGGCTCCTCCACCATTCAACTTCTTGCTCCACTTTCTTCTCCTCCTACATTATAATGCTCCTTGTTTTGAGCTATTTTCTTTAATAGGTGTAGATTGTATCTCCTTTCTAAGAGATTTGGGATATGTTTTTTTAACATTTTAGGCATGTTGATAGTCTCTTTTATGGAGCTATTCTAGTGAATCCCAATGTTATATTATCATTATTCGAGTAGTGGTGTCGCCACTCATATAGATTTTGTAGCATCACTCCACCCATTTAGTAATATGAGAGGGTGTGGTGTTGATCCTACTTCTTTGAGTATTTTGTATTTTCCTTTGTTATTGGTTTGTGGCACACCTTTTTCTAGTAATAGATCGAACTATGTTTGGTGATTTCTTACACTTTCGACATCACCTCTGATAGTCTCCTTCAGCTTTTTTGAGCTTGTTCTACTTTTGAAGGGTAGCTATTCGTGGGAATTACATTGTCGAGACTCCATTAAAAATCTTCTACTATGGATTTATTTCGTTGTATTGTAATTTTATTTGATTTTGAGTTTTGTGATCGAGCAAAGGATCTAGACCATAGTAAATAGCACTCAAGATTCGTCTTTCAACAAAGTACGACTTTTTTTTGAGCCGAGCTTCTTGGGATGCCTTACAGCAAGTTTTTTCTCTCTACTTTTTTTACCTTGCATGGCGATTATTTTCATCCATGGTAACTCCTTTTTCCCAGTTATTGTATGTGGGTACCTCATCAAGCCTTGTTATTGGGACCCACCTTCTTTTATGTCCACCTAAGCTATGCTCGTGGGGGTTTTACTTTGTAGGTTATTAGTTATCATTTTATTTTATTTTTAGGATAATTATTGCACTTGTGTTATCTCTACACTTTTTTAGTTTTCTTAGGTGTACCGGTTGTGTTGTGTTAAATCACCAATTGTGTTGAGTTAGCTTCTAGTTGTGTGGAGGCATCTCTACTACCACTATCGCTTAGTGAGATTTATTCATCACTGATCTAAGTAGTAGTTTCACTTTCCTCATCCTATATATGTACATCTAATTATTGAGATAATATATGGAGAAAAATATTAGGATGAAACCATTTCTTGTTATATTGTAATTATCTCATTATTCTCCATTACTTGCAGTTTTGTTTGTGTATCCCTAGTCTTGCCTTTGTGAAATTCATGTCTCACATTTCTCACAGGTGCACTCTTCAATTCAATGGATGCCTCAAATTAGAAAATTTCAACATGAGTTTTATGCTTGGTTTTTATCACATCACTTGACCCTTCAATTAAGGTACCAAATGTGGCACCAAAGAAACCTTCATCTAGTCAAACACACAACATAAATAATTTGAAATATTAAAAGAAGACTTTGTTATACACCACCCTCATGTTACTTAAACTTCAAAGAGCCATTTGTGATAAATGTCAATGCATCTAATCATGCACTCAAAATAATCTTCACTCAACATGGTCGACTAGTTTCTTACCATCATGATACCTTCATTATACTAGTAAGGAAAGAACGAATAGATAATTGCAATATTTTACGTAATTTTTGAACATGTAGGAATTTTACACATTACATTAGGAAGGATATTATGAGCCACATATATCACATGCCACTTTAGTTCTTACATTACTAGAATAATTTGCAGCAAGAGTGATATCATGAATGGTCTTCTTATTTTTAGTAGTTTTATTTCAACATCAACATAAGAATAAAAGTGTCAATCCAAAGAGTTAATTGTTTGATATGACCTTAATATCAATCTCTCATTATTCTCAATGCATGTGAACATGAATTTAACACTTATAATTGTATTAATCTTATTCAAAATTTACAAAAATCTATCATAACTTGCTCAAAGGTAAGTCAACCTCAAATTTATACTTACAAGATGGAATCCTATATCATCCTATTCACTTATTTATTATATGTGAATCTCTCTCGAATCATTTCAAGACACTTGTGGATTTGAAAAGACCCTTTTAGTGCTACAAAATCATTTGTTTTGGCCACATCCCAGTTATTTTTTTCTAAATACATTTATTCTTATACCATATGCATAATTGTCAAACATTCAACAAGAATAAAGGTTTGTATACACCTTTGTCATTTCCGATGAGATCACACAAAGCTATTTCTATGGATTACATTTTAGTCTACCTTATTACCAAGAATGGTAATGATTTTGTTTATGTCATAGTTGATAGATTATCAAATATGGAAATTCTCACACCTTATAAGGGGCATATCTCAACTCTATAGATAGCTCAATTATGCTTTGAACAGCTTTTAATCTACTTTAGATTTCCAAAATCTATATCTCGATAAAGACACAAGGTTATAGTGTAATTTATAAATAGTAATTTGGTGTATGATGGACATAAAGTTTAATTTTATCACATTTCATTCTCAAATTGATCAAAAACAAATGTGGTAAGTAAGTTGATCATATATCTTATAAGAATATACAATGCAAAGAATAATGCACATGGGATGAAATCCTTTTAGTCAAAAATCTATAGTAGATCTTTATAAAAATCTACCACATATAACCCTTTCTAGGTATGTTTGGGTTTCCAACCTTTAACAACCATCAATGTAGTTTATCCTAAATCATCATCAATAATAACAAATACCCTATCTTAAAGGATGTTGAAAAAAATTAAATTAATTGATCACATTTAACAATTGCAAACCATTATGTAGTAGGTTAAAACTAAGTACATGCAACACTATGAAAAACATTACACGCTATATATAACTTTTAGGTCAAGCGATCGAATATGGGGTTACCTACAAAAGGGAAGATTGGTAGTAAATTATGATAAACTTCTTCCTCTTTTTTATGGGATACACACCATCACCAATAAATTAGGAAATAAAAATTTCAAGCTTAATCTTCCTTCTTACCTTGGGTTACATTCATTCTTTAGTGTAAAATTATTACGTTACTACTTACCACCTTTTTTGGCTTAAAATTTTGCAAAGATTCTTCAACAATAAAAATTAATCCTAACTACGACACACCAACATGAATGGATCGATTCATTTGCATTGGGGTTAAATGAGAAAGGACAAAAGAAATGCCTCTTGCATATAATTAAATCCTCGCAAGTACCTTCCCCAGGAAAAAGGTGTATAGACGTGTAATTTTCCAATAACTTCCTACATCTTTGTTTGTAGAATCGACACAATGGAGACCATTTCTCTTGAGAAAGGGCGACTAAACCAGAGGATTTGAGATCTCAAAAATTCACGAAGCCTATTTTTAATCTACGAGGTGCTTTGAATTATCTAGTGGATTTGAAATCATATAGTGCACATATATGCATATGGAAAATTTCTATCTCCTTCTCTATGATATCATATAGCTCTTATAGTTTCAATATAATACTATACACCTTTAATAATGTCAACATAAGATGATTAGTCATGAAGTGATTGTTACCAACCATTATAGCTACATAAAAATGCTAACCTCCTCAGTATATTAATAATTTTATTCTTTGTAGATAGGGATATGCATACATAATATGGAGTATGTAGACATCACACGTCCAACCTCTCGATATTATAGAAACAAAATCGTACTCATAATTTTGTAATTACAATTGTAGATTGGGTATCAATTTCATTTTTGGCTCTTATCCGTGTTTTAGAGCACTATAATATATCTTCAATTTCTATCATTCATTATACATTTAAGCACAATAATACATCTAGACTCGTGTCATAGTGTTGTCCATCGAGTCTCCTTGGGCCCCATGAAGGGATTTATAGGGTAGAATTTGTAAGTTTCATATATTTGGGTTTTTAGTTCCAAGTTAACATTTAGGGTTTTGGTTTTCAAGTTTTAATTTTTGGGTTTTGGTTTTCAAGTTTTACTTTTTGGGTTTTGGTTTTCATGGTTTAGGGTTTCGAGTTTTAGTTTTCGTGGTTTAAACATTATAGTCATATTTTATATCAATCTATTTTTCTAATTTTCAATATTTTTTGGATTAGGGGTTTTTCGTGTTTCAAGTTTCAAGGTTTACATGGTTTTCGGTTTGTGGCTTTTAAGTTTCAAGTTTCAAGGTTTTTATGTTTTAGGGGTTTTTTAGGTTTATGGATTTCGAGTTTCATTTTGAGGTTTTGGGTTTTGATCTACATTCTATATCAATTTAATTTCTATTTTTAGGGTTTCCTAAGTATGGGATTTTTATGTTCAATTTTTTCAAGTTTTGAATTTTAGGTTTTTCCAAAATATTGGTTTCAAGTTTCAAAGGTTTCAAGGTTTTCATATTCAAATATTTTAAGATTAAAGTTTTGTATTTTTGGGTTTTGGGTATCATGTTTTTTGTTTTGGGTTATAGTATTTTTATGTTCAAGGTTTTTGGGTTTCTTCATGCTTCGAATAGGATAATTATGTTTTATATTAATCTACTTTTCGTGTTTTTGGGTTTCAAGCTTTGAGGATTGTGATCTTTAAATTATGATGTGTATTTCACTTTAGTTTACGGTTCTAATAAGGGATTTTCAAGATTTGAGATTCAACAAGGTAGTGATGTATTTTATATCAAATTACATTTCATGTTCTCAAGGTTTTCAAATTTTGAGTTTTGATATTCTCGTGTTTATGTGTTCAAGTTTTGAATAAGATATTTTAATGAAAATTTACTTTTTGTGCAAATCTAGTGTTTTAAAGTAATTTGAGCTTTAGGTTTTGAGTTTCAACTCAATTTTTGAGTCTCAATTCTTTTAATTGTTTATTTCAAATTTCTTTATTTTTGAATAATAATTCTACGATTCTTATTAATTTCATTCGTGGCTCTTCTCCTTATTTCAGAGCACTCTAATATATCTTTGACTTCTATCATTCATTATACATTTAAAGCACAATAATACATCTAGACTCTTGTGATAGTGTTGTTCGTCAAGTATCTCTTGGGACCCCGATCAAGGGCTTTCTAGGTTGTGAGTTTTAAGTTTCATATTTTTGGGTTTTTAGTTCCAAGTTAACATTTAGGGTTGTGTTTCCGTGTTTTGCTTTTAGGGTTTTGAGTTTCATGGTTTAGGGTTTTTAGGTTTCAAGTTTTATTTTTCGGGTTTAAACATTATAGCCATATTTTATATCAATCTATTTTCCTTATTTTTAAGATTTTTAGGTTCAACATTTTTTTGGATTAGGGGTTTTTCGTGGTTCAAATTTCAAGGTTTACATAGTTTTTGGTTTGTGGCTTTTAAATGTCAAGGTTTTTATGTTTTTTTTTAGGTTTAGGGATTTTGAGTTGCATTTTGAGGTTTCGGGTTTTGATGTATATTCTATATCAATCTAATTTTTAATTTTTGAAGGTTTCTAAGCATGGGATTTTTATGTTCATATTTTTCAAGTTTTGAATTTTAGGCTTTCCAAGTTATTGGTTTCAAGTTTCAAAGGTTTCAAGGTTTACTAGGTTGCTCAAATATTTCAAGATTCAATTTTGTATTTTTTTGGATTAGGGATTTTTCGTGTTTCAACTTTCAAGGTTTACATGGTTTTCTAGTTTGTGACTTTTAAGTTTCAAGTTTCAAGGTTTTTTTATGTTTTAGGGTTTTTAGGTTTATGGATTTCAAGTTACATTTTGAGGTTTTGGGTTTTGATCAACATTCTATATCAATTTAATTTCTATTTTTAGGGTTTCTAAGTATGGGATTTTTATGTTCAATTTTTTCAAGTTTTGAATTTTAGGTTTTTCCAAAATATTGGTTTCAAGTTTCAAAGGTTTCGTGTTTTTCATATTCAAATATTTTAAGATTAAAGTTTTGTATTTTTTTGGGTTTTGGGTATCATGTTTTTTGTTTTGGGTTATAGTATTTTTATGTTCAAGGTTTTGGGTTTCTTCATGCTTCAAATAGGATAATTATGTTTTATATTAATCTACTTTTCGTGTTTTTGGGTTTCAAGCTTTGAGGATTGTGATCTTTAAATTATGATGTGTATTTCACTTTAGTTTACGGTTCTAATAAGGGATTTTCAAGATTTGAGATTCAACAGGTAGTGATGTATTTTATATCAAATTACATTTCATGTTCTCAAGGTTTTCAAAATTTGAGTTTCGATATTCTCGTGTTTATGTGTTCAAGTTTTGAATAAGATATTTTAATGAAAATTTACTTTTGTGTAAATCTAGTGTTTTAAAGTACTTTTGAGCTTTAGGTTTTGAGTTTCAACTCAATTTTGAGTCTTTCTTTTAATTGTTTATTTCAAATTTCTTTATTTTTGAATAATAATTCTACATTCTTTATCAATTTCATTCGTGGCTCTTCTCCTCTTGTTTCGAGCACTCTAATATATCTTCAACTTCTATCATTCATTATACATTTAGCACAATAATACATCTAGACTCTTGTGATAGTGTTGTTCGTGGGTATCTCTTGGGACCCCGATCAAGGGCTTTCTAGGTTGTGAGTTTTAAGTTTCATATTTTTTTAGGTTTTTAGTTCCAAGTTAACATTTAGGGTTTAGGTTTCCAAGTTTTGCTTTTAGGGTTTCGAGTTTCATGGTTTAGGGTTTTGGGTTTCAAGTTTTATTTTTCGTGGTTTAAACATTATAGCCATATTTTATATCAATCTATTTTCCTTATTTTTAAGATTTTTAGTTCAACATTTTTTTGGATTAGGGGTTTTTCGTGGTTCAAATTTCAAGGTTTACATAGTTTTTGGTTTGTGGCTTTTAAATTTCAAGGTTTTTTATGTTTTGGGGTTTTTAGGTTTAGGGATTTTGAGTTGCATTTTGAGGTTTCGGGTTTTGATGTATATTCTATATCAATCTAATTTTTAATTTTTGAAGGTTTCCTAAGCATGGGATTTTTATGTTCATATTTTTCAAGTTTTGAATTTTAGGCTTTCCAAGTTATTGGTTTCAAGTTTTAAAGGTTTCAAGGTTTACTAGTTCAAATATTTCAAGATTCAAGTTTGTATTTTTGGGTTTCGGTATTGAGTTATGTGCTTTGGGTTACGATATTTTCAAGTTTAGGGTTTTGGGTTTCAACATTTTTAGGATTCATGTTTCGAATAGGATAATTATGTTTTTTCTATCAATCTACTTTTCTTATTTTTTGGTTTCTAGATTTGAAGATTGCGATCTTCAAACTATGATGTGTATTTCACTTTGGTTTATGGCTTTGATAAATGCTTTTCAAGATTTGAAATTCAACACTAGTAGTGATGCATTTTATATCAAACTAAATTTCATGTTCTCAAGGTTTTCGAATTTTAAGTTTTGAGATTCTCGTGTTTACGTGTTCAAATTTTGAATTAAATAAACACATTTAATAATAAATTACTTTTTATGTAAATCTAATGTTTTCAAATAATTCAAGCTTTAGGTTTTGAATATCAACTCAAATTTTGAGTCTCAATTCGTTTAAATTTTATTTCTTTCATATTTCTTTTTTAAATAACTTATAACAAGTAGAACACCTCTTTATATTTCCAAACACACAAACTTCAACTTCAATGTATCTCTACACCGTAAAGAACAATTACTTGTTTATCTTATTTTGGGAATAGAATTCAATAAGAAAAAAAAACTCACTTCTTTCCCTATCGATGGACGTAGTGCTTATATAGATTGGTAATATCACTACTTTGACTTGTACCATAAATAACAATATAATACATAGAAAAAGGCAATTACTGCATCTATATCTTGAAACATATGCATTCTAGAAATAAGCCCAAGTGCTTTTCCCCTTATAATCCATCATAATTTTTGGGATATAAGTTTGACTAGGAGTTCCCAAGAATGATTGTTGTATTAAACATTCCAAAGTGCTCCGCATGTTATTTAGCATCTAAGTTGTCAAGCATGGAAGAGGGAACAATACTCTCTTTACTTAAAAAGGGTGACCACGTGCCTACCACACATTCGTGGAGAAAAGATTGGTATATGCATATAGGTTGACTCGATGTCAATTTATAGCCTCAAGGATTATGAAATTCCCAAACAATTAATACATCGAAACCACCAATTACCTCCAAATCACCATAATCCCATGAAAAACTTTTTAAAATAGTTGTGCCACTTAAAACATGGCCATGTGTTAAAAGACTAAATCGGGACCATTTGTGGAATGATTTTTTCCTCTTGTTTGCTATGTTCTTTTAGACACCTAAAAGCATGTTACTAGTTTGTGTATGGGTGCTTGGTGTAAATTAGGTGTGATTTGGATGTTTTGGTGATTCGAAGATTTAGTTTTAAATTTTTTGGTGTTTTTTTTTTTTTTTTTTTTTTTCCCTTCACCTTTTAGTTGATGGAATTTTTAGAGTTCATGTGTATGTCAATTTTGTTCAAGTTTGAGTTTAAATTATTTATAAATAAATAAGTGATTATGTTTATTTGATTATCAAGTACATAAGAATATCTATTAATTATTAGTTAATATTTTATTAGGAATAATCTTGACGTTTTGTGTTGGAGTTTTTTTGTTATATATTTTATGTTTATTGATATCTTTGTATATTTTAAGAGTTTGATAATTAGGAGAGTAATTCAAAGTGAGATGTTATCCGATGGACAATACACTAATAATGGTGCTTAATGTGTTTTACCAATAAATTCACAATGAAATACTTGTAGAAATAAAATAACTTAATTACAATTTTGAATTAAAAAAATCTATAAGAAAAATGTATGCCTTGAGTTCTATTTCTTTATTCAAAACAAATTACTTTATGTGTGTACAATGGAGAAGTTGAACAATTGATAAACATAGAACATGAAGGGTTCTAAATGGGAACCAAAAGGTCATCCTACATGGAGATGACATGTATCCACCTTAGGGATGGAGTTGAATGGAAAAAAGTGAAAAATCCTATTATTATTATTGTTATTAGCAGCAGTAGTAGTAGTAGTACTCCTTAACAGGATCATATCTCCTAGCCCATTGACCCAATTTGTAAATCGAGGATGTATGAAGGAAAGATGGTGAGATGAACTAGAGAAAAATCCATACAACCAAGTGTGTCACTTATGTCATATAGTGTGAAGCCTAAAATGCTCTGAGAACCTAAAAATGTAAAATACAAAAAGTTGTCAAAATTTGCTAAAAATAGATTTTCAAAACTTTTTGAAAATAGCTTTTAGAAATCTTGTTCCTAATCAAAGGGGTCGGTTCTAGCTAGTAGCTATCACTTGTTGTATGAACGCACAAAATAAATGCTTATCTATTTTAGATTTGTAAAATATGCCTACTTCATAAAGACATACTTAAAAGCGACTCAAAATTCCTTGTGACAACATCTACAAAAATAAAGATCTTATATATGTTAGATTGAGCAATTAATTATACATTGTTAGAGGTAGACATGTTTTATGCTTACAATTCTTCCTTTTTTAAAGTTTATGTTTTTTTGGAAGTCATCTCGGTGAAATGGGAAAGAAGTGTGAGTTGACGTCAATTGTACTTGATTAAACCCAAATGCATTTACATCACCCTAATTAGTTATTAATATAATTTAGTTACACCATATGTGTGTAATTATGATGTAAAATAGATATGAATGCACCTATGACTATCATCGTGTGTGCGTAAGCAGAGAGAGAGAGAGAGAGAGAGAGAGAGAGAGAGAGAGAGAGAGAGAGAGAGAGAGAGAGAGAGCCATAATACATTCGACACTTTGATTATAATCTTATTTTGATCTCGCCAAAGCTCACCTCGATAATGAGAGTTAACTTCATGGCAATGTCTATAATCAAGTAGAGTGATTGGGTCGCCTCATTGGCGTGTTCGATGACAAACTAGTCATTTGATTGATCTAATCAATTAATGACCAATTATTTCATTGGTAACTTAATTTAAGAACACAAGAAGTTGGGGAAGAAAGGGAGAGGAGAGTGAGATGAAGAGGCTTATGATTTGATCAATCTATGCAACATACACTTTCATGTTTGACTTAACTTCCATATATCATCCTTATTTAAATTGTTAAGGTGTTTTCTTATTTCTACAATCTCCATAATTTATTCATATCTCGAAATAATTCTACACAACCATAATGTGTGTGTGTGTGTGTGTGTGTGTGTGTGTGTGTGTGTGTGTGAGCTTGTTGACTCTAGTATGTCATATATCCACACAATGATTCCTCAATACAAAGTTTATTAAAATGTCATAAAATTAAGCAACCGACTTTCCTTAGCTTAGAGTCAAAATAATTAGTTACTATCTAAAATACAATCAAAGACTATCTCGACAAACTATTTACTTAACTAGAATAGTTATTTAACTATGTTAGTTTATGAGATTTTTTTAAAATGTTCTTGGCTTTGTAACATTTTCCTTGGTTTAAGCTACATGATAATTAAGTTAATGAGGTTCAATCTTTCTTCATAAAACAATGGGTTTCCTCAAAGATGAGTGTTGGAGTGTCACTCAAAATCTTAAATTTAAAAAAATCTACACAATTAATTTTAGAAGGTGTGTGTAAAGCCCAAAACACTAAGAGTAAATTAGAAATCAAGGATTTGATCCAACCTAAGTGAGTATTTATCATTACGACATGTTATGTTGTCCTCATTTGTTGTATTAACCTTTGACTCCCACCCATGTGGCTATCACTCACTATATCTTGCTATGATATCCTCATTTGTCACATTAGCGTTTAACCGCCACCTATGATATTTACCCATAGTGCGAAGCTATGATGTCATCTTTTGTCACATTGACCTTTGATTACCATCCATACCACCACCATTTAAGATCTCGTGCTCTCCACCCATAGTGTGAATGTCCTCGTTTGTCACATTATTCTTTCTCCATGATCCATGTTGTTACCACTCACGATCCCCTACCATCTATTCATAACATCGAGATAAATCTTAGCAGCGACATTACTCTATATAATTATGTGAGTCTTCTTCTACAAAAAAAAATTCATATGTGAATTTTTTTTTCGAAAACATTAGTTTAATATATATTAATTTACTTTAATCCAATGTAAAAGATAAATGAAAGGAGACAACCCACATTACATCTTTTTAGGTACACCCTATTTTTTTATTTTCTATAGTGTATAATTATTATCTTACACTACTTTACACGTCTATCATTATTATTGTTTACAAACAAAATGACATGACTACACAAATTAAGGATTTTATTCCACTATACTACTTTGATACTTTCATTGTCATAGACTTTAGTCATGAATAGAAAACAATGTACAGTTTGTAAGGAATTTTGGGTGCATCGTCAAACTACAATGTTTTCCTTAATAATTTTGACGCAAACCTTCCCCAACTTTTACTTAGGAAAGCGTCACATGCGCATCAATGTTATGCCATGGCATGCCATGTCCAATGCCCATGCGGTCGTACGTCATGCATGGTGCACAAGATTCCATCCGCCAGGCCACGTGTAGGTGGAATTAAGAGATGACCTGCAGGCAACGGTCACATCAGACGCACGCAGCCGAATTAACGTCAGTGTCACATGTGCTATTCGTGCACAGGTCTGTCTTTTAACGGAAATACCGCCGCCCAACACACACATGAACGTACAAAATCCAAAATCCGCCCGCCCTGCAAAGCAGTAATGATTTCGTTTTTGCTTTTGACGGCCTCCCTCTCGATTCGAACGCAGGACCTCTCTTTTCTTTTTACCCAACTGCCAGCTTTAGGTGCATATTTTAAAATTAAATATAATACGGGGAAATAAGTACGAGGAAAGTTGATATAAATTTAGTTTAAAAGATTTGTCGTTTTGTGATTAAGTAAACGACATTTGTGTATATATTCATAGGAAAAATTATTAAGGTATTTAAAAATTATATATATATATATATAACTGGTCCACACACCATCAATCTTTCATGAGAGGGTTGTGTGTTATATGATGATGCTGCATTTTTAATGGTTCTCTTTAGGAATGTTTTTACCTATTTTTATTTTGTTAGAAATATAAAAATTGCAGATATATTTTATTTTAAAAATTAAATGGAGTCTAAAACCATCAAATCTTATATTAAATTAAATAATTTGTTACTAGCAATTTGTATGTGGGAAGTGCAATGGGTATAATGAAAGAGATGGTATAAGCAAATGTTACTACTATGTACGGGAGGATGACATCCAAAGACATGAATACATGTTCAAGAAAAGGAGAAGAAAGTTTGAAATGTATGAAAACCATGGAGATGTTTTATTTACAATGAAGGAAATTGTGGAAGAGAAGCGATTCTGGCTTCTTTAGCTTTCCTTTTATTTACATGAGGGCCTTGAGACATTTTGCAGAATCGGTCAAAAGAGAAAGGAGGGGAGATGCGCAGGTCTTGAAGCGACGGGACCTTGGAGATAGCAGTGAAAGTAAGCTCTTGTCTTTTTGTCCCGCCAATATCAATTGTTGCCTTGTGCAAAGTAAGCCTTGTGATTTGTGGATTATTAAAGCCCGAATGCATTTTAAGCAATAGTTGCTGTGGGACCCTCTTGAAATTAGAGGCACTAGAACATGCAATGCATTATTTGTATCCCAACAAGGGCCAATGTACCTGTCAAATTTGACCACAACAAACAATGGTTGTTCATGTGGGGAGGTGGAGTTGTTGTAGACGATGTCGATAATTGTGCCAATTGCACCATATATAAGGCCAACCTCGACCCACAAATTAAATGTAAGCATAACTTTTTGTTGTTTACAGAGAAGTATTTTATATTGGAGTTGATCATCAATAGGTTCTTCTTAATTGTTATGCCCGGTCCTTTGCGCAATTGATCGAAGCTCATGAAAGGTTCAATGGTTTCAACATTTGAAGGTTATGTTGATCGACAAGCTCGTTTTTTGCAAATAAATGGGTGACCGATTGGAAAACATGAAGCTCTTGTTATAAAAGATGTGTATCAATTCGCGACATAAGGCTTTTCCAATCTTCAATGCGAGGATTCGCATCTCGAGTGTGTAGGAGTAGTTCACATAATTGAGCTTATGTTTGGCTTGAACCTGTTGGCGAAATATTGTCTCTAATGTGATAGAAGTGGGAAAGCTCCTTCCAAAGTTTGGCGCAAAAGGAGTAACTCGCATATAAAGGAATGTCTTTTACATGAGGTAATTGGCCAAGGTCGCCAACGAGAATGATAGATCTATTACCAAACAAGGATGTTTTGAAATGAGGAAAAGCTTCACGGAGACGGTAGTCCAATGTAGCAAGCAATTTGGGGCCAATGAAGCTCATCTCATCAATGAGTATATATTGAACATGTTGCAAGGACTCTGAAAGTTTGACAATGATTGACCTGTCGTCAAGTGCAAATTCATAACACCCCCAAATCGACCTTCGATCTCTTTGTAGACAAATGGCCAATTCTCAGTGTGAATACACAACATTGAGTTTTCCCAAAGTGTGGGACCTTTGTAATTGGGGAAAACTCTCCGATTGAGGCTGGTTCCTACTCCTCTGTTTAAGTGTATGCATGCAATTTTTGCAGAGGTTTTGATTCAAAATTCCTACTCTAAAACTACCAAGGAGACAGAGTTGAGAGAAAACATGGAAATGGGAAACAAAACTAAGCAAAAACAAAACAGTGATACACCAAAGGAGTGTTGAACTTCTTGTTTTGCAAAATAGACACAGATCATGGAGATGCAACATCAAAACATGCATAGATTGCTAAAATATAATGAAAGATCAGAAGACAATAATAAACGCATGAGAGGATTGGAAAATCATTCACAGAACATGCATTATCATTCCCAAGTTTGATACAATGCATTACACTAGCAGAGAGGCAAAAACGTGCTATAGTCTTCATGGGAGGTCTGAAACTCCTTCAAATCCGCCTACTAAGGAGAAAAGAAGAGCTTGCAAGAGCAAGAACGTCCAACAAAACAAAGGATCAAATCCTTTCCATTTATAACTAAAGCAAAGAGAGAGAAAGCAGAAGAGGGAGAAAATTAGATCGTTTAACTCAACCATCCACCATTAATCCCTTTCAAATCAGCCTACAAACCATGTCCAAATCAATTCCTTTGTTTTTGTTTTGCGTGTTGGAAGAAAAATGATGAATTTTAGCAAAACACAGCTCTCAAAGTGATCTGATCTTGGTTTAATGGTGTGAGAAGACATTTTAGGGTTTTTCCCATCAAATCGAGTTGATTCTTCATCCTTGGCGTGTGGGAGAAGGCAACCATGGCAGATTGAGCAAAAACGACTCATTCAAGCAAACCGGGTTTGCATTAAAGGCATGAAAGACGTTTTTGGCTTTTTCTTCCTCAAACCTAAAAAAATGATGTTTTTATGCCTCCAATGCATAGAGGAGATCAAGATCTTTCCAATGAGTCCGATTTTGCCCAAATCTGATCTCTGGATCGAAAGATATGCCCATCTGAAGATTTAGGGCAAAATCAGGGCATAAATTTGGGCACAAATTTCAAGGCATGAATTAGGTCAAAAATGGCGGTGAATCAGATTTGAAAACGGGTCCACAGCCCAAATTTTACTTTTGCACTTTTAGAAAAATTTCCCAAAAATCTTCGCGCCCCTCAGTCCGCATGACACGTGTCGAATTCTGATTGGCTGGGGGGTCGAAGCCAACATTTAACCCTTTCGGGGCAAAAGTGCAAACTTTTCCAAGGTCTCCGACGCCCGCCGATGCGCTGATGACGTGTCATAAAAATGACATGTGTCGGCCTCTGATTGGCGCGGAGGTGTGCTTCGTTTTCTTCCTTCACGGGCCCGCGGCCTCAACTTCGCCTTTTGCCCCTTTTTTTAAATTGGGAAAATTTCCCAAAAATATCCGTGCCCCGCTCTCCCGATGACACGTGTCAAATTCTTATTGGTGCAGAGGTGCAGCCCAAATTTTCCTCTTCTCCTTCGCGGGCATGGGCCGATTTTTGACTTTGAGTTTTTAGCCAAAAAGGCTAAGTGTCGCAAATTCCTCCCTGCCCCATGAGTCTGTTTCCTTCCTTCATCAGCCTGTGGGCCAAAATTTTCCTTTGTGCCTTTTTTTCCGCAACAAGGGCTAAGTGCCCAAATTTTCTCCCTGTCTCTGCGAGGCGCCATTTCCTTTGGAAAATTTTCCAACTCCACTCCACTGCCCGAGACTCCCTGGCAAATTTTCCTCCTTACCTCCACGGGCCCGCCTAGGGAAAATTTCCCCTCCAAACTCCGTCAAGCCATAACTCAAAAAATACAAGGAGTTAGGACTTCTTTACCTTTCTGGAAAGGTGAAAAATTCTCTATCTAATGAAATCATACCTAGAAAATTTTTAGTCCCTGAAGCGTGCCAAAAATTCATTTAAGTACCAGCAAAGGAAAAGGAGGAGGAGTTAGCCAAAAATAAGCATGGGCTTATTTTGGATAACATGACCATCTAGTGCTTTTATTTATTTGATGGGTATGCACAAAGAAGCATGTATTGTCGATGCGAAATGTTGAAGGTTGTGATACCAATTGGTGCTAGTAATAGAAGGGGTGATTTTGTTTCCTTATTTTTGGGTAAGAGTGTTGACCTTATCGCATTAATGAGGTATGATTTTTCTATTCCTACAAAGACCTTGAATTATCAATTTCAATGGATGTAGCTAGTCTCTAAGTATGAAATGGTGTTGAACGTATCAAAAGCAAGTTGTTGTCCTAGCAAGAAAGGGGAGAAAGTAGTTTCGTGGAGAAATGATTAATAATGTTATTCCTTGTTTCCTTGTTGGCATCAATGAAAGAAGCACCAATCTCCTATAAAGTGAGAGGAATTGTATTTCTTTCCCAATAATGGTGAATGTCAAATTCTCGGTGGCCCAACATATCTAGACTATTTAGGTCCATGCAATTTTGGGATGGAGCAGCGACAATGGCTCCCATTCATCTAAATGATCATGCATGTTTGTATTTTCTTCTTCATTAGATGGTTCCTCGTTTGAAAGTTCATCAACATCTAAGGGAGTTTTATTGACATGCTAAGGCCGGTAATTATTTTGAAGAAGCTCCTGTTAGAAATGATTTGATTGGCGGTGGTTCCTATGTCGGTTGAAAAGTTGTGAAATGAGTTATATAGAAGGATTTCAATCTAACGAGAAAGATTGGAAATATGTTGAAGTACGAGGAGGCACATGACATTTTTTGGCGAGACCCTAACAATTGCCGAATTGAATGTATCTTCCATTTGTCCCCATTATGTAGCTTATTGTAAGACCATGTTCTAAAGCAAGATCAATAAGTGACAAGGTTTCCATTGTCGCAGCTCATTGTTTGTAGATGTTAAGGATAAGAGAAGATTCATGAACATCGGCTATGATTCGTGACTCGCCTTAATACTTTCTAACAACATTCAAGGAAACAAAAGATCAACTGCAAAGAACAAGATGCAATTTTTGCAACATGTGGCAAGTCTCATATGCACTTATATCATGTTCAACAACACTCTCGGTAAGCATTTTCCGAAGGTAATATAAGACAATTGATCTAGTGTGACCTGTATGAAATCCTTGAGAGTATTTAACGGTAGGATTCACAACGTTCCACTTTGGAAACATATTTTACTACATATTTTAAAACGACATGCTTGGAGTACATGATGACAATCAACATTGGCTCTCCATATGGATAGTATGGCCTGGTTGTGGGTGTTTAGTCTATCATCATTTCTAGAATGAAGGTACTTACCTTTCCCATCTTCTTCAATGAATAGCGAAGAGTCTGGATGCATCTCCCAAGGGGCACCGTAACGAGATTGGGAGCCCGTGCTTTCCTTTCTCAAACATGTTTTTTCTGAACATTTGGTGTGGAGTTGAACTCGATTAAAGAGTTCTTCAAGATCAAAGAGAGGATTGACAATGAGTATTTATATTGTGTCTAGTAGGTAAGGATCATCTTTTATTGGGTGGTGTACATGTTGTGTTCGTTGGTGCATGCCTCAAGGGTTCCATGCGGAAATGTATCTATCAAAGTAATTTCTTATTTCCTTTACATAATTTGGGTCATTCAAGTCCAATTTCTCTACATTTGGTGCATTTGGAAGCCATAAAAAACCATGCATGTGTGCAAAACCTCTATGTTTCTATTTATATCTCAGAAAGGAAAAGAGGCATATTATAAGACATGAAGTTGCAGGAGAATATCATTAAAGTAAAGGAAAAATTTTACATGTACCAATATTCATGCACCCCAAGATGTTTTTGAGGACCTCTTCACAAAATATTGTGAATATTTAGTGCAGTAGGTGGAGACATGGTGAGGGTTAGAAACAATGTTTTGGTTTCTCCATCATTGAGCACCTCGAGCATTCAAGAAGAGAGTTCCATCCATAATATTTTGGAGGTTTGGCCATTTTTGTCTACTACACTCGGAGTAAAGAACACAGTTAGGGTTTCCAATTGCTCGATCATATCGTAGGGCTCACCTCTACCGCTTGACCAAAAGAGTGTTCTACGAAGATTGGTTCCAAAGCACATTAAACTATCTAGAAGGCCATACTTTCGGAAGTCTTAAAGCCTTTGAAGAACATCTCCTATAGTTTTTGGGAGTTTATTCGTGAAATATTGTTTCATGAATATTGATGTTGTAGCATGGTTCCTATGGTGCATTATGAGGTTTATCAAAAAGTGTCCAATCGTGGATGTGATCCAAAATTTCCATCATGGTAGCATATCAAATACAAAACGCATGCATGAAGTTGCACTTATTTCATGTGAAGTTCTTTAAACATGGCTTTTCCTATTCGAACAAAGTTGGGAATGCCATTTAGAATATTCCTTTTGTGTTATACTCATTTATAGGAGAAAGACCAAGTTATGGCCAAGGAAATGTGATTAGAGAATCTTGGATGAATGTTAGCAAAAACATTGAATTTCCTCATGTTCGAAGGTGCATGTATTTGGAATGGATGGGACAAAAGAAGTTGTGATATTAGGCACATTAGATGAGGCATATGATTTTGGATATGGGGGATGTGAATCATCTCCATGTAATTCTTGAATATCTAGTGTAACATTGTTAAGCGAAGGAAATATTTTTCGACTCAAAAGGAAAACCGTCAAGAGCATCATTATTAAGCAACATGTCTTTGTAGTATGCATCATGTGCTATTTTAAATTTCAGATCATTCCGGACACATGATCTGTTAACATTTTAGTGTGAGAAAATAGCTAAGTACTAGCCATGTGCAAAATTTGGAAGTTATATGCGAGATGCATGCATGTAGGAAGAAGAAAGAAAAAATAGAGAAATGCGTGGAGGTGTGCACCATACAATGAAACAGGAGTTACCGTGCATGGCTTACACGCCCACATGCAACACAAAAAGGACTTAGCCAATTTTGGGACAAGGGCTAAAAAAAAACAAAATAAAGATGAATTTGTAGACAAGCAAGGTCTATTATTAAGACAAAACACATGTAGATAAAGATAAAGGCAACACATGGTGACTTCCTAATTATAGGAATTAAATCATGATTAAAGCAAGATATTTATATCTTGATCTATTGTAAAGTAGAGTTAGAAAAGCATGCATGTTATTATTAGAGCACACCTATTATTAGGAAAGGTGTCTGTAGGCGGTGAAGGGAAAGTCCCCACCGTGTGTGTGTGTGTGTGTGTGTGTGTGTGTGCGCGCGTGCGTGTGCGTGTGTGTGTGCGTGTGCGTGTGCGTGTGCGTGTGCGTGTGCGTGTGCGTGTGCGTGTGCGTGCGTGTGTGTGTGCGTGTGTGTGTGATGTGTGTGATGTGTCCTTGTTGAATCTAGTATTACTAGTGCTAAGTAATTTTGAGTGTTGAAGTTCAAAGTCTTTTTGATGTAAGTTGATGTTATAGTATGTATGTGAGCATGCATGGTTCAAATACTTTGGTTATAAGAAGTAAGAATGTAATCAACTTCTATGTTATGTAATGAATTATAGTTGTAATGGATAATTATTTATGGATTGCTAAAGTGTCTATGTCTGAACATGGATTGATGGGCATTCAAATCTTATTAGTCATTTTTTATGAATGATTTCCTTATTATATGTGATGATGTATCTTCTTATATAAATGGTTATGATTATGAATATGCATGTTAACATCTTGATAAGAAAATAAAGGAGGGACTGGTGGCTATGCGCGCTTCAAGTGAGCTTCCGACTTTTCGGGATGAAGTTATAACACACATATCTAGATATTGGGTAAACAATAAGACTACATTTTGGTTCCAATGACGGACCTCTTTTCCAAATGTTCATCAAGATGTTTTATGCACATAGCATTCCAACCTGTCTTTGGGGAATATTAAGATATGGATACATGATGTTCGTGACACGTTTTCTCATAGATATAGTATTGGACTTGATTTTAGTGTGTGCAACCGAGTGGAAGAAAACCTCTATGATTGTTTGTATGAGATATTCTTCGCTTACTTTCCCAAGATTTGTACCGGTGGTTGTGAACCTACGCATAGAACAAAGGTGTTTGACTAGGAAGAAAGCAAGTGTGGAGACAAGAGGATTACCAAGCACTTTCTCGATTTGGATGAGCCGTGGAAATGCATTGTAGACCGTTGGTGGGAAGGTGTGTTACATAGTTATAACTTAGAGTATGCAATCTCTACTTACTTATGCCTTAAAGAACCAAAGATATGGTTTTTATGTGAGCCAATAGGATCATATTTGTGTGCGACACATTTAGCTATAAGTATTTTGATGATTGAACTTGGAATGGAGAAATTCCCGATGGCAAGATAAAGCTCCACCACACACAGGGGGTAGGAGACATGTTCAAGAAGCTTGGCGGTGGCCCAAACGAGAGAGAGAGAGAGAGAGAGAGAGAGAAGAGATAACTTGGGTATAACAATACGCGACAGAGAGAGAGGTTGAGGAGGCACCGAGTTTGAGAAGAATGGTGACTAGCATAAGTGATGAGAACCCTACAAAAGGTGAGGTACCACATGATCATGTCCTCTCCACATTGGGAAAGCGTAGTAAAAGGACCCCATTGGCATCTGAGGAGAGATTGAGAACTGTTGGCACACATCTAATCCCGCCTGGACCCATAGCCCTTGCACGAGGTACTCAAAATCTTGAAGTACTTGTAGAAAATCATCACAAAGAAGGTGAGTAAGAAGGTAATCAGGTATAACCACGTTGGGTAGAAGATACATGCAGGCATATATTAGTATCATCTCAAGAGGCATAACAAATTAAGGATGTGCATATGGTTGCTTGATAGGCACCCGTATTTTGGACAAAAGTTGTTTGGAACCAATTTGGTAGGTGCATCGCCAGTCGAGCAAAGATGGCGGGCTACCAAATGGAAGTAGAACTCTTGGAAGCGTTATAGGCTAGAAAATTGGTGTGAAGTTTAGCACGACCACAGGGATGCAAGGTAGTTCTTCAACAGCCCTCGATCACGGTGGGAGGCTCGGAGGTTCAGTCACCACCATGCGGAGGTAATCAAGGTGGAGGATCGGGTTCGGGATATGGCCCTATTCCAGAAAAGGGCCACAACAACATTTACAAAAACCTCAACATCCAAATCCGCAAAACACCTTAGATCTTGTTTGATATTTCTCTTTATTTTTGTGAGTATAGGGGTGTGGAAAATTCAATTGAACATGTGCATAAGTGTGAGTTATTATGGAGAGCTAAGGGAATAACAACTCCTGATAGGAAGGAAAGTCAATTTTGTACCACACTCCAAGGGTGTGCACATAGTTGGTACTAGAAATCTGATCCACGTAAGACTCAGCTTGATTGTGATGCACTGTGCACTTCCTTTTTAGCTAAATTTCATATTCTTGAGTTCAAGTAGCAAAGCATTAACACATCAAGGAAATCAAGCATGGTCTATCCGACAATGTTTGGGAATATGATGTGCATTTTAAAACCTCGTTGTCCAAGCTATCTTGTGATATCCATCAAATCCAAAGATGCACAAAGTGATTCATAGGTAGCTTGTTAACACCATTCAAAAGAGCGCTTTCACAAAGACATTCATTGATCCGCGTGAAGCCTTGAAGCAACAATGCGCGTTGAAGCGGTTATAAGTGTTGACATAGGAGTGAGCCCTTTTCTTGAAGCGCGAATAGTAGCAATGGCTACACAGTTGGAGAATTTGTATGCCAATTCAAATCATGAGACACATAGTGGACTATGGTGCACAAATTGCGAGGTTGAAGGACATGTGAAGGATAGCTTCCCACGTAGGAGTGTGCGCGCATTGTTGACATCTTGTGAGATTTTCCACAAGAACCATGATGTCCGTAATTGTCCACATTTATAACGTGCAATGCAAAATAATTTATCTATGTATTGCAAGATTGTTGATGCACATACCCATGACACTAGTGACAAATTGGCCGTTTGATCAATCATATTCATAAGGCATGTGAGACCAAGTTGTCTTTAGACCATTATTGTATGTATCCCTCAAGAACAAGAAGGACAAAGGCCGTGAGGCACACAATAATGGTAATGGAGGCTTCAGAGGTGGATACACAAGTAAAGGCCGAGGTGGTAGAGGAAGGTTCATGCGTGACACATGTTATACTTGTGAATCACCATACCACTATCACCGCAAGTGTCTTAAAAACTAGGTATGCACGTATTGTGGAAAGGTACACAAGGTTGAGGATTGTCTAGACCTTTATGCCCATATGTGTAAGAACAACAAGAAGGATAAAGGCACAACTATGATTAAGGTGAAGCGTGCAAAGAATTAACAAATGAGCACCTAAGAAGATGGTTGAGCCAAAACTTCAACATGTGTTAGTCACTATTCGTGCAAAAGTGGCAAGTGCATGTGAGCATATTAAGGTAAAACCCCTTATAAGGTTAGAAGAGGTTATACATGTTAAATATTTAAACACTTCTCAAGTAGAAAGAAGTGTATAAAAAGATATGGGTGTTGTCGAGAGAGATACAAGGGGAGATCCAACACCTTAAATAACAAGTGCACGAGAGGTAATGCACGAAGAATATTGAGCTAATGTAGAAGGATATTAATGATCTTAAGGAAGTGTGTAGAATGTTAAGGTAAGATAAGGTTATCCCCTTATTAGAAGAGTGGTTGTGTTAAAAGGTACCGCACGCAGCTATTGATCGAGATTGTTTGATCCTTCATGCAAATTTTCCACCTCATGACCATGAATATGGTAAGGAGATAACACTAAATGTAGTGATAAATGGTGGGTTGGTGAGTAACATTCTTATTGACACATGCATGGAAGTTAATGTCCTAAGATTGGATGTTTAGAACCAAATGGGAGGCCACGATTCTGACCATCCTCGAATGTGTTGTATATGTAAAATAAAACAAGGGCCATACCTATTGGAGTACTAAAGGATGCCTATATCACTATTCAAGGTGCCAAATTTACAGGTGATTTTGAGGTACTAGAACTTACAGAGGCAATAACTTCCCGACGCTTTTGGATGACCTTGGTGCTATGATAATGGTTATTTACGCTAAAATAAAATATATATCGGTTTTGAGAACAAGGACGAGTGAGTTGTGATTCCTCCGGATGATACAAATTTTGCACCTTATACAGAGCCCGTAAACGAGGACCTCAACAGAATCTATGCACATACGGTGCGCGACCCCAAGAACATGGAGTCAAAAAAGGAAGGCGTACTTCATTGGGAAGATGTGCAATCTATTAGTGACACTACCAATGTGGATTTTGATAATTGATCCCATGACACATGAAATGGTGGGTCACGAAGTACGGGGATGAGTTACCCTGATGATTAGGCCACACATGATTAGGTGTTTGGGAAAGATCAATTTACCAAAGTACATTGGAGAAGAGAAACCTTACTCTTTCTTGCGCGCGATGGAATATCAATGGCATACTCAAGGTTATAGATGGAATATGATTGTCTATATTTTTCATAGAATAACAAGGTGCTAATCGGCCACACATAGAGATAGTTTATTGGGTTGGTGCAAGATCGGGGTAGCCATTTTGACAATGTTTACAAGGAATACCCTCCACTCTTTAGTACATGAATATGATGGGAAAACCCTTGCTTTGGTACATATTCACAATTGTGAGATACATTGGGGAAAAGGACAAGATGCACCGCCACCATATCTTTGGGTACAAAAATTGTATTCTACTTTGTGCGATGCACACAAGCTTGGTATGTGTTTCACCATTTTCTTTAAGTTTTGATGAAACAGAGATAAGGGTGTGGGCCAAGGAGGAATACCTATTGTGATGGTCGGTTTGAAGGTTGTTGCACGCGTTCTGACTTCTTGATCCAATGTTGACTGTGAGAGCTTCCTTTTGGCTAGGAGGAACTACCTGAAATACACAACAAGACCACAAAAAGAGGATTAAATAATATATGTCAATGGGCTACCTAGCGTGTGCTAGATCCAAGAAGTGTGATACTTCCTCTAGTGGCAGTCAACCCATTATTTAATACAATTTAATGTAAGAAATAATGTAAGTAAATAGAATCCTATTGTAGTTGATATGATTTAGGTATCTCATCCAAATACAATAAACAAATCTAACATAACATGCTAGGCTATGATCAAATATGGAAATAAGGTAAACAACTAAGGTGTTGGAATAGGTCAGGGTCAGATTCTGGGTCACTTGAATCACTTAAAAAGGGTTATTGGGATATGGTATTAGCAAGACTGCCAAATATAGAGATTGATGTCAGTCTGGTATGACCGACGATGGTTTAGTAAGAACCGACGACGGTTACTGCGGGTTGGTAATAACTCAATAGTTCATGGTTTTGGGGATTTTTCTGAGACTGGATCGAGATGGTGAGGAGTTGGTTTAGGTTTGGGGAGATGTTGGGAATATTTAGAGGTACTCAGGGGTAGACAGAGGTGATTAAAAGGGGTAGGAGCGATGGGAATGGTCGGGTTCACAAGAAGGCAATAGTGGTAGGGTGAAAATATAGTTGATGGTTGATAAACAAAGGTGAAGAACTTTATAAACTGAATGGAAATGAAGTGGTGCAGGTTAGAGACACACTTACTACTGTGCAGGTTCAATGGCTGGGTGGTGGTGATGGTTGATCGATGAAATGATGATCAACGTCGTGGTAGTGCTTCCCGAGTGCTCCTGTGAATGCAAAAACCTTCCTGATCAATGGTTGTGTTGGTTATGGCTTCTTGGATGTGCGAAAGAGCTCTAGTTCTTGCTTGCATGCAGATCTCCTTTGCTCCAAAACTTGAGAATGTGTCTAACCTCTCAAACAAGGTTACCAAAATGGTTATATGGTAACCAATGATGGTTTAGGGTTACCAATGATCGGGTTTTAGGTTGACTGGCATCGGTTAAGGCAAGATATCCTAGGTTGCCTAAAATAGCAGATCTTGGCTATCCTCTCCTAGCTTTTTCTCGTTTGTGTCGTCTAAATGGAATGTTGCACTTAGATACACGGGAAAGTGGTTAGAGGGAGAATAGGCATGTGCTTTTAGGGTTGTACTAAGTCCTAGTTCATTAAGGTAAGTAGGGCTAAGTCTTAGTTAGTTATGGAAGCATGCTATGAATAGGTCTATGGTGAGGTGGTGGGGTGAGGTGGAAATTGGTTTTAATTGAGGTAATTAAATAATGAATGAAGTGAGGATGAGTATTAATTTAATTGTAAATAATTAAATTAATATTAATGTGGGGTATAAGGGTCATGGTTAGGTGAATGTGTTTAAGTTGGTTATTTGAAAGGGGACCAAGGGGAGTGTGACCCAATTTTGGTGTCTACATTTTTCCCCTTTTTGTTGCGTAGCTTGTATTGGTAAGTGACACTGACAAAACAAGAAGTGATTGCCCCATGTGTGGGTGAAGGTGATCCCCCTCAAACCGGGCACTGATGAGGTGTAAGACGGAATCGATGAGTGGTTTGATAAAGGTATAGGTGGGGAAAGGTTTGAGTATTGAGGAAAAAGGTGACGGTCAACTCGTAATGGGTAGTAGGTCGTGGTCAAAATCGGGTCATGGGTAATGGCAATCAAACACACACATGTATAGATTGCAACATGGTACCAAGTTGAAGAGTTTGCAAACTCTACATTGTCCAAGGTCGATAGGTTTATCCAAATAAGGGTGAAGTGATTCAGGTATCCAAGGTATATGATATGGTCGAGAAACACAACGTAGGTCAGGTGTAGGAACGTTTAGGTATGCTCCAATACACCAAAGGTTTGGTCGAGATAAACGGCACGACAATAGGAAAGGTATGGTTGTTAGGCTAAAACAACATAGGTAACAACATCGCAAGGTATAGCGAGTACATAAGGTCAATGGTCACACCAAGTAGGTCAAGTTTAGGCAAACAGGTCATGGCACGAGTAAGGCCAAGGTATAGGTAAAATAACAACTCCTAAGACACAAAGAAAGGAAATGTAGGGGTAGGTTGGGTTTGTAGGTATGTTTTAATGGGTGGCCGGAATGATAAAAAGTGGGTGAGCACGAGTGGCGACAGGTGAAAAGGGAGCAAGGTAAGGGCAACTAGTTTGAAGTGTGACCGACGCTCGGTTACATGTTGACCGACGACGGTTGACTAGGGCACCAATATGACCGACGTCGTCAGAGCGGATTGGGATTAAAAAGGAAAATTCTACTTTTTGTGGAATCATTTGTCATTTGCCAATAGTAGAAAATGACAGAGGAGCAGTGGAAAAGTGGAAAGTGATGGAGCGAGACAGAGAGTTGAGTTGGCTAGCCTCGAGCGAGTGATCGATCATTTGATAGGTAGGTCCACGAGATCGGTGTGAGTGATTCGGTTGGTTAGAGGTGAAGAGGGAATTTGGTGATGGCATAGGCAGGAGAGGGGTCGGTGAGATGCTTGCGGGACGACAGACATGAGGTAGAGAGGAGGAAAGAAAAATATTTTAAACATTTGGTAACAAAGCATCCTTAGAATTAAAAACATTTGAAACAAACAATACCTTTCAACACATTTATAATTCTAACAATATCAACAAGATATCGTATAGCATATTCTTTAATATCTTCAATATTATCATTCCTCGTTTGCTCATCCAATTCAACTTTGTGATCATAATCATCATCACAATCATACATTTTGAGAAAACCAACATCATTCAAAAAAGACAACGATCAACATGTAGTGGAAGACAAGTCTAAGAGGCATGACAAACAAAATCTTAAAATTACAAAATTAACAAAACCATTTCTAGGGAGCCAAAATTGTTAGAAGCACAATGGACTAGGGAAGGGGGTGTGAATCGAGTCCTTTAAAACACTCATTCCATTACATTCATCATTTATTATCATAGATGATTCATTCCATTAGGCATTAAACAAGTTAAGCATTGCACATTCAACCATACACAAGCACTCAACACAAGGAGACAAGATATATGTGGGAAACCCTCAAGGGGAAGAAAACCCACTGAACCTCTAGCTTATATTACTCAAAACAAAGGACTCCTATGAATATTACACATCATAAGATATTTCTTTAGTGAGGCACCAACCCCACAAGGAGCACCAACCCCTAGTTTAGTAGGGCACTAACCCTACAAGGAGCACCAACCCCTAGTTTA
Source organism: Taxus wallichiana var. yunnanensis (assembly GCA_018340775.1). Lineage (NCBI taxonomy): Eukaryota > Viridiplantae > Streptophyta > Pinopsida > Cupressales > Taxaceae > Taxus > Taxus wallichiana. The sequence continues at coordinate 948,071,068 of CM031235.1, forward strand.
ATATGACACAATTCCTACAAAGAGGCACCAACCCCTAAAGATGATTCAAGACCTTTCACCATCAAAATGTGTTTGTCACCAATGAAATGTTGCACTAACCGAAGATGACACAATGAATCTCACTCTTTTCTATCTCTCTCAAAAACGCTCTCTAGCCTTCCTTGCTCACATGCTTCTTCTTCAAGTTGATTTGAACACTTGCCCTAGCTCGCCATCATCCGATCTCTTTCGAACATTATCGCATCATTCATGCCTTCTCATGATGGTCACTAAGACCTCTTACTGCCTCAAATACTCTATTTTAGGTCGCACTTTTTCCTCTCCTTTCACTAGCTCAAATGAGCTCTTCTAATTTGCTTGTATACCCTTCTCTTGGTCATAAAACATGTAGGTCAGCCTTCATAAAGTAAAATCACATAAAACAATATTAGAACATCCTAGAAAAACCATTTATAAGACCAAGTAGGTCGCCATTATCACTAAGACCCTTCTAGACCTCCATTGGGACACAACATGCCCTAAAACGCCAAAATGAGTAACTCACCAACCAAGGAGTGAACAAGAGAAAACCCAACTTCATCGAGGCATGCCACACACTTAGACATGTTGTCTAAGCCCTCAACAATCTCCAGCAATCATGAAAACAACTCGAAACAATCATCACACCATGAAAACCTCATGAGAGCATGCACAACCAAGCACCCTCAAATTAATCTTCAATAATCAAGCCATAAGTTGCTCATAACTCAACAAAAACTTAAGTATGATATACCATTGGAAAACTCTTTATGTCGGGATCATCACAAAATTTAAACCAAGTCATGAAACTACTTGTAGCACCTCCAAAACTTCTTTGTTCCCAAACTGCTCCAAACTACCCCAAAACTACCTAAAACTCAGTCCTCATAAATAGGGCACACTTTGCATCTTAGGGCCTCAACCATGATCTAAAATCATCATAGACATGTAGTACAACTCCCATGCTTCCATAAATGGTAAATTAGTCAATAGGTCAAATGGGAAACTTTTGCACAAACTAAAATTTTCCAGAAACTTGCATTTTTGAGTGGGGCCCACATATTGTCACAAGCTCTAAAATACATCAATGGAAAGTTGGAAGAGTCCTCTACAACCTCCAATCATCACATTTGCAAAACCAATCCATTATGGGTTTGTACAACCATTTTCTCCCAAGTCGCTATAGAGCTAGGGTTTTATGAGGGTTAAAAAGTTATTTGGCTTCTTAACGATTGTTCATAAAACTTTGATGATCAAACAACTTTGTTCCACTTGGAAAATCTTCATAACTGACCTACTCAACTACCCCCAGGAGCTTGGGTCCCCATGCAAAGCACACACTCCCCAACGAGCATCTAAAAGTCAAAATTTAGCTCTAAAACTCACCTTTGGAAACCCTAGGTTTTGGCAAAAACTCAATATCTTGCAAAATCTTCATCACCTAGACTTGAAACTTGACACACAACGACTACAACAACCTCCTTCATCTATCTCAATGCTCATTCATGTCTCAGTATACACCTCGAAACTCTCCAAACACCATGACTTGCCCATGTCTACATGCCTTGTCTTCACTGTCCTTACTTCAAAGGACCTTGAACTTGCATTATACATCCGAAGTGTGACATGTTACACCATCTCGCATATGATATGCAACCTCAAAACACATTCCAAATGCTCACATAAGCCTATTCTTCTTCATTTCATATGCAACCATCTCCTTCGCTTGCACTAGGTCAAGGAAAAGACCTAGAATGGCTTGTTTCACCACATGACTCTCATGAATCCGACCTTGACAACATCTTACGACTCATTAACACATTTGACTTGTCATTCTAGGCATGTTAGACCTCGTAGGAACCTTATGCAACCTTTAGAGCTCATATTTCAACACCTAAATGCTTAACCGCATACATTCCTAGTCATCATGCTACTTCACCACACTACCAATCAACCTTCACCATATTGGATGGATGACACCTCATACAAACTCCTATGCCACCTAGACACCCTTTGACATCAATGTGACTTGACATCAATGACAACAACATAGACACAATGTCCAACAAAAATTGTAGTGCTACAGAGGTCACAGACCCAAAACCATAAGAGTACAAAAATTCGTTGTGAGTTGCCAAAAACTCTTGTCCCTCCAAATCCTAATCCAACCTCAAGGTTTATAAAATGCATAAAAAAATGTATTTTTGAGCCTTTCTTAATCCAAAGAAAGTTGAGCTTACTTGTTATCCATCATGTCCCTAAATGACAAAACAAGTTAACAATCAACATACAAGTACAATGTAATTCAACACGCATTCCAATGTAATGCAAATGTTCCAACCCTTGTCTTTACAATGGATATAAACATTAAGTTGAAGCTATATGTTTCTCTCGCTGTTTGAATCCTACTTTTGGCACAATGATGATTCGGAAATAAAAATATTCCTTTCTTTACAACTTCATTGTGATTTGCTCTCTCGAGTGGAGTGCAAATATTTCAATTCTTATCTTTACAATGGATGCAAATAACTTATCAATGTTATATGCTTCTCTACGTTTATGAATTGTGCTTTGGGCGCGGGGATGATTTAGATATAATAAATATTCCTTGCTTTACAACTCCACCGTGATTCACTCTCTCATGTTTCCAAAGCACCTTAGTGCATCTTTGTGCTTGTAGACTTCTTGAATTCAAATTAAAATCTTATCGGCACTCATGTTGATATAACAAGCAAGAAAAGGTGACAAAAAGGGCCAAAAACTTCAAGAAACCCAAAACAAGGGTCAAAGGGTCCACAAAACAAAAGTGAGCAAAATTGTACTTCCACAGCTTTGGTCAATTAGAGTCATACTTCTACGATTCTATCATAAAATAGAAACATGCAATATAGAGGAACAAAGAAAATACAATGAAAAAAGAAACCCCAAAGAATGGAGTATTAGAATAATTAAGCTTATACAAGCTAATTATTTTAATACCTTCCCTTAATGATTGAACTTGAAAAAACTTCAAGCTTATCTTGAAATTTTACAAATTTATCTTCACATAAAGTTTTTGTCATTATATCCGTTGATTGCTCATGTGTAGGGCAATAACGAAGACATATGTCTTCATTAGAAACCAACTATCGAATGTAGTGATGGTGAACTTCTATGTGCTTTGTCCTGGCATGAAATACTAGATTCTTAACCATCTTTAGTACACTTTAGTTGTCGCAGAAGATAGGTGTAGGTGTTGACGATTCAAGTTGAAGATCCTCCAATACTGACTGAATCCACATCAACTCTCGACCTGCACTAACAATCGCTTTGTACTCGGCCTCAGTAAAAGACGATGCAATTGTACTCTAAAGCTTACTCTACCATTAAAATACACCTGAACCAGGAGTGAAAACACACTTGTTGTAGACTTTCTAGAATCAATTTATCCTACCCAATTTGAATCGAGTGTACCATGCCACTCAAAATCATCAATTTGTTTATATAGAATGTCAAAGTCAAGAGTTCATTTAGCATATCTAAGAACTCGTTTTGCAACTTGCCAATGTTCTTCATGTGGTTGACTCATGAAGTGAGAAAGATAACTTATTGCAAAACACAAATATGTTCTAGTAGTAAGATAAATCAAACTTCCTACTAATTGCCGATACATTGTTTCATTGACCAATGGTGAATTAGTGTTAGTTGAGAGTTTTGTCCCAACTTCCATAGGTGTAGTTGTTGGATTACAATCATACATTCTAAATTTTTCTAACAAGGATTTGACATATTTTGTTTGGGATACAAAAATTGTATAACCAAAATTGTAGCATTGCCAAAACTCTACACCTAGACAATATTGAAGCAGTCTTAGATTAGTCATTTCAAACACAAAACAAATGTCGGTTTTCCCTGTTTAATCAAGTCATTACTACTTCCAATGATGGCAAGATCATCAACATAGACAACTAGAACCACTATGTCATCACCAACCAATTTAACATAGAGAGTAGATTCTGCATCACATCTTTTAAAACCATACTCTAAGATATTTATCAATTTTGAAATACCAAGCTCGAGGAGCCTGCTTAAGTCCATACAAGGACTTCACTAACTCTGCAAACCAGATGTTCTTTCCCAAGAATCTGGAATCCTTATGGTTGTACCATGTACACCTCTTCCTCTAAGTCCCCATTCAGAAAAGCACTTTTCACATCCATCTGAAATACCTGCCAACCAAACTGAGCAACAATAGATATAACCATTCTGAATGTTACCATTTTAGTTGTAGGAGCAAATGTTTCTTCATAATCTACCCCCTCTTCTTGTGCATAACCCTTTGCAACAAGACGAGCTTTATACTTATCTAAGGAACCATTTAACTTACATTTCACTTTGTAAATCCATTTGCAACCAATGGATTTCTTACCTGGAGGTAACTCTGACAACACCCAAGTTCCATTTTTCATTAGGGCATCATACTCCACCTTCATGGCAAATTCCCATTCAAGATTTCCTTTAGCATTTGCATAAGTAGTTGGCTCAAAATTTTGTGAAACAACTGAATTGAGAGCAAAGTTTACCCGAGCTCAAGATTTTGTATTGCTTGTTTCCCAAATTTGGTGGATCTACCTTCCAATGATTTTGGAAGCTCATCTTGCTGAACATACCACTTTGGCCTTTTATGTTGACTAGCTAGATCATTGTTTGTTTCACTAGGTCCTGCTATGGAGCTAGACTTCTCTAGTGTTTGCCTTTTTAAGTCATGTTCCATTTTAGTACCAGAACTTGATTCACAATCATCATTAGGAATCCAAAGATTACTAGTATCAGTAGGTGTACCATCTTTTGAGAAATACGGGATTTTCTCATCTATTGTCACATCTCTACTTATAACAACCTTATTTGTAGAGATATTTAGTAATCTATATGCTTTGGATTTCTCACTATAGCCCACAAACATATACTTCCTACTTTTAGTATCTAAACCACTCTTTTTTACTGTAGGAATTAATGCTAAAGCAATACAACCAAAAATACGGAAATCACTTACATCAGGCTTTCTACTTGACCATGCTTCTTCAGAGTGATATCTTGCATAACTTTACATGGACTTCTATTCAAGATGTACACTCCAAAGATTTACACTTATGTCCAATATCGAAAAGGTACAATTCTACTTTGCACCATACATTGTGCCATCTCCATAATAGTCATGTTCCTCATTTCCACTATTTTTTTGTTGTGGAGTGTAAGGAGTGGTATATTGTCGATGTATACCTTCCTTTGTGCAATAGTCATTGAATTGCTTGGAGACAAATTCTCCACCATTGTCTGACCTAAAGGCCTTAAACAATCTAATTATTCTAATATGGAGAAGATCACAAAGCCACTCGCGGAAGAATAACAAGTTGACAAAAGTCTCAAAAGGCAATTATACAATTGAAAATATTAAAAGTTGCATAAACAACAAAGAAGTCAAAAGTTGCATAAACAACAAAGAAGTCGAAAGTCGCATAGAATACAAGGAACATAAGCCAAAAAAGCCTAACTTTGACCAAGAATCAATAAAGACATAAATACACCGACGTCGTAGCAATTAATCGGCCCCATAGCAAATTTAGGTGTCTACAATATAATCCTCTTAACTATATAGCATCTTCATATGAAACTATTAATAAATCACACAAATTCCACAAAAATGCAGGGGACATATGATGCTTTTGTTTTAAGTTTTTAACGCCTTGTATGGAGGTGTGGATGTTAGGATATTATATTGTTTACATTGGTTAATGTTTTAATGTAATATATATTATCATGGAGATAATATATATGGGTGAATAAATAAAATGTAATATTATTAAATATGAGAAAACATATCTCATATTAATAATATAGGTTTTATATATTAGTTGTGAGTTTGTTGTATAAACAACTCACGTTGGTATTTTTAGGATTAGTTGAGTGTGTTGAGATAACTAAGGGATGTTAGAGAGATATTAGGAGATGGGGTTGAGATTATGTAGGGATTGAAGATCATGTTTGACTCCACCATTGTAGGGGTTAATTGATCTATATATGTAACTCATCAATCATGAATAAGATGTCCCGAATGAAATACAATATCTTTGGTTTTATTATTTTACTGTGCAATGTTTTATTTTTTTATTGATTAAATCATGCACATTTTCTAGATTTGGTATCAGAGCAGTGTTATAATCTTGTGGATGTGCATTTGTGGCTTTGGATTCAATAATTCCCGTGTAAAGATCAGGTCATAAGTTCGTTTTTACGATCCGGGTCTCTACGATTTTTAATGGGTTTCAAGATTCATATTGGAGTAGACTACTATTAAAATTTCAACCGAACCCACATCACGGTTTAGGAGAAAATGTGAAAGAGATTCTGACGTCCGAATTAATTTCTAGAATTTGAGACCACAATTTAGATGAATGTTGCATAATCCTTGCATAGTGATATTTTACATTAGCTTCGTTTCTCACAAAGAATGGAGCATTACTCGGAGTATTTAATTGCAGATTTGATATCGCATGAAAATAGCGTAAAGTTTCTCGATGGAGGCCGGAGGCAACGGAGGAAGGAGGTTGATCAGCGACCTCTCGTTAGGCACCATCAATGACGCCGGATACTGATTTGGTGACCAATTTATTTCAGTTGTGTGTTTTATAATAAGAACAGAAGGAAATTCTTGTTCAATTGTGATTTCCTTTTATAAACCTCCTTGATGTAATGTTGTAATAGAAAGAAGAAAACATAAGTACAAAGTCAGCATCATGATACTTGAAGGGGATGAACAGAGGTTCATGAACAGGGGTTCTTACCTTGGACTGAGGTCCATATGTGTACCAAGATCATGAGTAAACAGAGGTGTGCAAGCTGCAGAGAGTAACTATTCTTTTCTACTTTGTTCGCATTAGGGGAGTGTAAGGAAATAATAATGTAAACAATAGGGGAGTGAATGTTAGGAATATTATATTGTTTACATTGGTTAATGTTTTTAATGTAATATATATTATCATGGAGATAATATATATGGGTGAATAAATAAAATGTAATATTATTAAATATGAGAAAATAAATCTCATATTAATAATATAGGTTTTATATATTAGTTGTGAGTTTGTTGTGTAAACAACTCACATTGATATTTTTAGATTAGTTGAGTGTGTTGAGATAACTAAGGGATGTTAGAGAGATATTAGGAGATGGGGTTGAGATTATGTAGGGATTGAAGATCATGTTTGACTCCACCATTGTAGGGGTTAATTGATCTATATATGTAACTCATCAATCATGAATAAGTAGTCCCGATGAAATACAATATCTTTGGTTTTATTATTTTAATGTGCAATGTTTTATTTTTTTATTGATTAAATCATGCACATTTTCTAGAGTGGAAAATTTTGCAGAACTATATTTCACAAATTAGTCTACTGAAGACTAACTTGCCAAGTGCAGCACCCATGCAGCCTTGGAGATTTTAGGCCTGCACCAGTATTCATACCTTCTCAAGAGATTTCTTAATTTTATGTGTTGTTTGAAATTGCTTTTCAGAAATAAAATTACATTTTATTCAGGTTTGTAAATTTTGGTGTCTTTCCCTCACAGTTCAAAGTTCAGACTTCAGTCTTCCAAAAATAAAATAGAGACCTTAGATTTTCGTTCAGCTTCTGCCTAGTTTTATTTTCATATCAGTTTGAATAATAATAGTTGTATCAGAGCCCAACTATCAGATTTTGGTTTGACAGTTCAGAAATGTCTTCAGATTTTTGTTTTCAGTTTGGATCATACCATGAACTACATGTGAAATACAGAGGATTAGAATAGTGTTAGTATTTTATAAATATAAAAATTTAATTTAAACTTAAAAATGCAATGGAGTCAGCTGAAAACACTTCAAACAATTGAGAAGCACAACAGTCCTTTCACGGTTTGTATGCACTCTTTTGCCCATTTCCAATTAATCCCCACAAGTTTCCAGTCTTTTAGTCGCGTAAGCTGTAAATCCTGGAAGTCATTTCTGGTTGTTTGGAAATAGTGCTCGTAATTTTGTTTTCAGAGGCATCTGATGTGCTGCAGCTTTGTATGATGGAAAGTCAAAGGAAGATACAGATGTGGTTTTGATAAAAGTTACAGAATTTATCCCTATTTTCAATCCACTGTGTAAAATAGCAAAATTGTGTTCTGTTTCTTTTGAGGTGTTAAAAAAATTTCTAATAACTCTGAATTTCTATATCGTGCTGGGTTTTCATAAAAACAAGGCATTTTTATAGATGTAATTAACCTTATATTTTCCATACTTACTCTAATTTTTTAATGGGCCATTTTCTTCCCATATTTTTGGTCCACTGTAAAAAAGCTCCATACGGAAGTTCCTGCCTTGGTTGACATCAATATTTGCAGCATCCTGTAAATGTTGATAACAGTGAATGACATTGGAGCTGAGCAATATATACATTCTCCAGTTTACTGACCATTGGATAGACGACAATGGGGGCACTGAAAAATTAAATTTTGAATCGTTGTGGCAGTGGTCGAGTAACAATTAAAGGATACATTGCAGCCTGTTCATCTGTGCTGCGACATTTATTTGACTTTGAATACATCAGTTGGAGGACCAACCACCGATCACATTGAATATAGTAGCATATAAACTTTCTGATGTGATTGAGGATGAAATATTTGTGTTGGATGAGTATGTGTATTGTTTGAGTGTTGGAAATTTTGGAAAGTTTTAGGCCGAAGATGTAGTTTCTCAGAACATTAATAAGCCTTCCTCTCCATCTTCTTAGCACAGTAGTCTCAACAGTACTGAACTGCAGTCTTTCTAAAATCTATCAGAGTTTTTCTTGGAACAATTGGCAGAGTTTATCATAGTGTAGCGTAGCTGGCAACACAAATTAGCCTCTACAGTACAGAAACTGAAATATTTCGATCTTCCTTTTGACATCGAATAGAATATAGATTGGAATGTTGATGATTAACCTCTATAGTATAGACACAAATATTTCGATCTTCCTTTTTGACATTCAATAGAATATGGGTGTTGAAGGTGTAATATTATTGTACATAATATTATTAATTAAATCTGAAGTGTAATATGCAGGAGAGTTTTTGTCTTGTAGAGGTGGGTGAACAGTTCCCGTAGGAATATGAAGAGTCTTCTTGGAAGATAAAATCAATAGTCGTCTTTTGATATATATGTTTGTAATCTTTCTTCATTTGAATCAATGTGAATACAATTTTGGTTTGCACCAAATTATTGTTCTCTTGTCATTCCAATATACCTGGCCTGACATTGGTATCAGAGCACAAGCTTTTCCATTATTTTTGTACTCTGTTAATTTCTTATTTGCTGCAAATTAACTTTCCCACTAATAACATCTCCATGCAAGAGTATTTTATTATTCCTCCTCATTCCTAGTCGTACAGCCTACTAAAGTCTATCTCAGACCTGCAAAACTATTTGAGATCATTATTGTAGTGGCATGACCTGCAAAAAGCCAGGCACAATAATTATTGTGGCATTTTCAACTCCTCATGGAAGTGGCATTCCAATGAGTGATATTTTAGTTCATGATCAAAGGTTTTAAACCCTGCAATTTGACATAGCTGCAGTCTTCATACAAACCCATCCTTCTATTGGGGTTGTTATACTGCAGTTTTGTACAAAGCTGCTATAGTGGTGACATCGAAGCTTTGGAATTGTGTATTACTATTCAAACATTGGTCTGACATTAAAGCACTGGACTTCTGCATTGTTTATTCCGCTCACAGGCCTGACAGTAATTGTGTTGGCAGTATATGCGTTGAAGTGTTGGAATGGTGCATAGTTTTACTTTTAACCGACACAGCTCTCACCAAGTGACACTCAAATCTGCCTTGAATTTTTACCTGTTATTGTACTTGTGGAGGCATTCTATTGGCATTGTTATACTGCAGTTTTGTACAGAGCTGCTATAGTAGTGACATCAAAGCGTTGGAATTTTGTATTACTATTCAAACATTGGTCTGACTTAAAGCGCTGGAATTCTGCATTGTTTATTCCGTTCGAGGCCTGACAGTAATTGTGTTGACAGTATATGCGTTAAGTGTTGGAATAGTGCATAGTTTTACTTTTAACCGACACAGCTTTCACCAAGTCACACTCAAACCTGCCTTGAATTTATACCTGTTATTGTACTTGTGGGGGCGTAGAGGTCCTCATCTTCAAAGTAAACTGTTGCCTGGCTGCCTCGCCTGACGGTTTCCTCCAAAGCCACGAAACCCTAATATAAAGATAAGTCTCCTTTGTAAACTATGAAGATTTTATATTTTTCAAGCTTTTAAGTTTTTTTTTTAAGCATGTTTTATATGTGGAGGGTAGGAGAAGGCAAGCAAGTAAATTAATTTTTCAGATATAGTTAATTTTGATATTTATTTGGGGAGAAAAGTTTTTCTTCTGGAAAAATAAAGTGTTTGCTTGGGAGGATATTTCAAAAAGTAAAAATTTCATTCGGGGAAAAATTTATGACTAAATGAAAATGTTAAAAATAAGTCATTATGGAGCATTCAAACTCACAAAATAAAAAACTGTGCAAACCATTCAAAGTAAATTCTTTTTTAAACAAATTTTGAAAACAGAACAAATTGTGCAAATTCAACACACTAGCAGCGTTGCCTTTGTTTCACACTTACGAATAGTATCGTTGCAATTGAACCACTACATCTATAGCTGAATATAGCTACAACAATGGCATTTGTGGCATCATTCCTATAAATCACTGGAGAGCAATAAGGAAAATTTTCACTTTCCCATTCTCTTTGTTACACATTCGCGTCTATCACTAGACGTAAATCCTGAAAGTAAGGAATACCAAGTATATAGGGAAGTTACACCCACATACGAGGTTTTCTTGTTAGGCAGGTGTCATCGATAGAGTGAAACCTTTTGACGTACCATTCTACTCATGTGCTTTAATGCCTCTTTCACATACCGATGAGTATATCGAAAGGACGAGATTCTTCCACGTACTCAACAAGTATATAGGAACGCAGCAGCATATCGAGAGGTTTGGTATATCGGTCTGGTGGTATATAGAAAAGGGAACCTTTTGGAGTGATAAGGAACCAATCCACCTCCCTTTGTTACAAAATGAACTCAATAAAATCAATTGTTGGCACAACGCTAACCAAAAAAGACACCTGGTTAGAATGGTCTCAACAAGTGGAGAACACTCTCATCTTCAATGATTTGTGGTTCAACATTTGCGACAGGAAAGTACAGCTAGCAAAACCAAAAGATGCAAAAGAAATTCAAGCTTGGAAGCAAAAGAATTTGAAAGCATTGGCCTCGATAACGACCTCATATTCAGGGGTGCAATACTCCATGGGAAGCACTTAGCAAATTGAAAGACTTGTATGATTCTCACTCGAGTTGGAGTTCATACAATTGTAGCTGAAGTTGTTCAATCTTGAATTGAAAAATGGTGATGTGATGAGTTTGGCCTCATAAATCCGTGCTATCAAGCATTATGTTGATGCCACTGTGTAAAAATTGACATATACATGACAGCATTCATAAAATCTCTTCTTCCCACCTATTCAACCTACTTGGGAGTCTTTGCAAGCAAGCAATCAGTTGAAGACTCTCACCTTTGATCAATTGGTTAAAATATAGCCTAAAGAGAAAGGGTTGTCACCTAGAAGTGCACCCTGATAGAGAATGGTGTGTACTCTCTCTCCTGTTGACAAAATTGGAACACCTCAAGGTTGTGGGTAACCTAAGACTAAGGTGAACCTCCAGAGTGGGTTGGTTCCCCTGTGAATCACCTAAAACTAATAAAATTGACAAGGAAAAGGGAGAAGGAATGCGGGAAATATAAAATTGAGGTGATACACCAATGATTTGACACACACATGTACTACTGCATACAGAAAATATAGAGATCCACACACATGCACAACTCTAGGCTAATCTGCAAAATTAATTCAAAGGTTTGGGTTAAAGGACAACAATAGAGGGAAGAATTTCCACACCAAAGCAATACAATACCCTGCTAAACACAATGAAAACTCAGAAAACCAGCAATATGAGAAGGCAAAATGGAGTTTTTATTCAAAGATGCAAGTACAAGCTAGGATTACAATAGCAAAACAGTTGGAAGTAGTGTGTATGTGATTTTCTTTTACAAAAATCAGTCTTATTAGACTGCTGCGTCCTATTTTCAGCCTTCTCCTTGTATGCAAAATATTTTATTTATTTAATTCATCATCTTTTTGCCCTGCTGGCAGCATGCATGAGATAAGAATAAATAAATAATAGGCCCTCTTCAGTCTGTTGCGCAAATTTTGTTCATGCTGCTGCAATTTAATTTAATAAATAAATTAACCTTCAGTACCCTGCTGCGTTGAAATCTGGCATAAAAGAGTGATTAAAGACAATATAAACTGCCCTCTATTAACTGATGCGTTGACTGCTTTTACTTTTGACTGTTTTGTCTCTTTGTGCTTTTTGTTCTTTAACTTTTAGCTAAGGCTGCGTTGAATCTTCACATGCAAGAGTGTTAGAAAACAAGTAAATTTTCCCTCCTGGACTGCTGCGTGGGAAATAGACATGCAAGAGTGTTTAGTTAACCACAAATCTGCCCCTTTACCCTTTAATTTTGGCTCCAATCCTACTATTTTTAGCAGCTGCTCTTTCTGCTATTTTTAGAGCTTTTCTTACCTCTCATTAGCAGCCACAGGTTCACTTGTTTAACAGCCACTTAAACCCCTATTTTTAGCATGAAAACTGCCTTCTTTCATCATATTTCTAGCGCCACCTTCCATTATCCATGCATGCTATTTTTAGCACACCTTTTGCTTTTTTAGAGATGCCTTTTGTGCATGCAATTGCACTCTATTGTTGGAAACTCACTATTTTTAGCGAATGCTAAAAATAGCAATTCTTACCATCCACCCAATTTCCATCTAGAACACTTTATTTTTGGCGAATGCTAAAAATAGCAAAAACGCTAAAAATAATTTTTTTGCCAAAAATAGCCAACTTCTTAAAAATAGCCTTGTTCGTTCTTGCATGGAAAAATATGGTGACAAGGGCCTTTGGACAAAAACTAACTCCACGGGATAAAGCATTTGCTATGCCCATCAAAAGGGTAATTCTTCCAAGGTTTCTTCCTCCTATAAGGCCTCGTCTTCCAAAAATGATGGAAATGATAAGGGCAAAGGGAAGAATAAGGGACAAAGAGCCAAAAATAGTAAGAACAACAAGCAACAAAATGAAAAGTAGGATAGTCAAAATATGTTCTGCAAATGTTGTGGAAGAAAAGGAAGTCATGAGGCTCATGAATGCAAGACTTCATGGGAGAAAATTGAAGCCTATTGCAAACAAAAAGAAGAAAATAAAGAAAAGAAGACCAAAGAACTAGACTCGGCCCAATTCACAAGTGAATATGTGCTTTCCAGCTCAAATGAAGCAAATAATGTCTCAGTGAGTATGACATGGTTTGATGCTTGGGTCCTAGATACTGGTGCCACTCAACATATGACTTTTCATATGCTTCATGAGGAAAATTGTGGTTCCGTATACTTGTAGATAGATCAAGTTTGCAACCAAAAAGAAAGGGTACAATTCGACTCAAGTGTTTAGGGATTCCAAATTTTGTTCTTCAAAATGTCATATACCTTCCTCAATTGAAACGAAACTTCTTGTCCTTGGTGCTCATTCGTCAACAAGGGCACTCCATTTTGTTGGACAATGGGGAAGTCACTATCAAAAGGAAAAGTGACAATGTAGTCATATTGACTAGATTTGAGGAAGGCAAATTGATAAAACTTAGGGGTGAGCCATCAATTTCAAGGAATTTTGCTCATCTTGTTGAAAACATAATGTCTATAGTTTGTTGTAGCATGCAAGATTTAGGAATACCAACTACAACTGCAGTTGTGTATATCATAAAAGAATGGTATTGTAGATTTGCCTACCCTACCCACAAAATTTGTAAAATCTGAAGCCCGCATTTTGGGTAAAAACGTATGAGTACCTTTTCAATATTCAAAATGGAAAGCTGACAAAAATTGTAGTTCGTTCACTCGAGTAGTATTCTCCTCCAATTATCTTTGTTGGTGGTCACAAGTACTTCGTGTTTTTTTATCGACCACTACAACAAAATGACTTGCCTATATTTTCTCGATAGAAATCAATGAGGCCTTCAAACATTTGAGAATTTTTGAACAATGGTGAAAAATGCAGCTCAATCCCGCATCGGGACACTCAGACTGGCAATAGTGGTGAGTTCACTTCAAAAGTATTTGAATTCTATCTCAAAGAAGATGGGATCAAACACCATCTCACAATTCCTCACACTCCTCAACAAAATGGAGTAGTTGAGAGGATGAATAGAACCGTGATGAGCATGGTTTATGCAATGTTGTATTTCAAAGGGTGAATCTGCACTTTTGGGCTGAAGCAACTCAAATAGTAGTGTACATCCGCAATAGAACACCATCAACAGCCCTTCACCTTAAGAGTCCATATGAAATGTGGTGTGGTCATCTTCCTTCAATGCAACATCTTAAGGTTTTTGGATCCACTTGTTACACATTGATTCCTAAGGAGAAAAGAATAAGTTGGACCACAGGAGTTGCAAATGCATCCTCTTGGGATACTTCCGAATCCTCCAAGGCATGCAAGTTGTACGATGAGAAAAACAAGAAGTTTCTTGTTGCAAGAGATGTCTTTTGTGAAACTGCAAAGGACAAAGCTAGCATTGATCAGCAATTGAGTCAACTAGAAATTTTGATGTCTTTAAGGAGAGTAATTTGGAAATTCCAAATGGTGAGGGGGACAGGCAATAGGGAATCATTTGATTGTCTTGTCTCCTATAATAGAGAATGAAATTACTCTGAAGGGGAAAATGAACAAGGGCCACAAGAACAAAGGCTAGAAAGTGAAGGAGCTTCAGATCAAGAAAATGAGGCACTAAAACCACAAAAGAAGATGCCTAAATGGGAAACACAAACATTGAAAGATGTTCGCCCCTAATGAAGTTGGGAAAATTGGCACTTGGAGTGCACATGTAGCCGCACAACAATCTAACAAGTTCCTAGAAGAAATTCAAAATAAGATTGAAAAGCTCACCTTGAATGACTCTCTAAAAGAACTCAATGTTGCATTTGATTCAAAACCAACCTCTTTCAAACAAGCTGAAAAGCATGAGTCCTAGAGAAAAGCAATGAAAGATGAGTATGATGCATTAGTAAAAATGGAACTTGGAAATTAGTTGATCCTCTAATAGTTGTAAACCAATTGGTCATAAGTGGGTCTTCTTAATAAATACAAGGCCGATGGCTTGCTTGACAAACATAAAGCAAAGCTTGTCACAAAGGGATATGCCCAAAAGAAAGAGATGGGCTACAATGAAACCTTTGCACCTATAGTGAAATGGACTACCATTCGAACTTTGTTGGCTTTGGCACAAAATGGATGGAAAGTTCATCAAATGGATGTGAAAACTGCATTTCTAAATGGCAATCTCAAAGAAACAGTGTATATGACTCGCCCATAAGGTTTTGCCATGGAAGGCCAAGAGCACAAAGCGTGTAAATTGGGGAAAATGTTGTATAGTTTTAAACAAGCCCCAAGAGCATGGTACGAAAAGCTCACTGAGCACTTCTTGAACATGAATTTCAAGTGGTTTGAGTTTGAAGATGCAACTCTTTTTGTCAAAACAATTGATAAAACAGTTGTATTTCTAGTGGTGTATGTGGATGATCTGCTCATCACAGAAATAATGAGAAATACATTGCAAAAAATCAAAGCAAAGTTGATGAACGGTTTTGAAATAACATATTTGGGTTATCTTCATTACTATTTGGGCATTGAAATAATTCAAAAATTGAAGTATATGATGCAGAGGATGAACACAAATCACACCAACATACCAACCATTAGATTCAAGGACATCAAACTATGCAATTCTTCTTGATCTTCATTATATCAATCCATGCCAAAGGAACCAAATCATGAAAATGCGGATTCTAGGACTATGTTCACTTTGTACACATTCTTCATACACTTCATTAATTGTTACAACCTTCATCAAGAACATTTATTATCGTGCATCAAACCTTCATTTGTTCAATTTTACTTTTGACCTCAAAATAAGACTACTAGCCCTACATTAATGCAAAGCTAATTGTCTAGATCTAGACTACCTAGAAACACCAAGTACCCCCATGTACTAGGCCTGATACGTACGAATCAATAGTGCAGTACGCTTTGGGTACGTTGTGGATATGTAGCCACATGGTCTTTTTAGTGCAAATAAATAAATAAAACTTGAGGGCTTTGACTAGAATTGAACCTTAGAAAGTTCGTGTGAGATTCAATATTGCCAACATAGTTACCAGTTCGAAATCCAATTAAATTCGGAAGGGCAAAAAATCCGAAAATTCGGAGTTCTCGAAAAATTCGAAAAAATACGGAAATATCCGGTTCGGAATATATATATACTTATATTATTATAAATTTATATTATTGTATACTTATATCATTATATATAGACAAATCATACAAAAAGCATCCATCTACCATAATCATCATCATCATAATGATTCTTTCAAAAGATCATGCAAGAAGTTGCTTGGTCCAAAAAGGTACAAAAATGGATTTTATGAAAATAAGAAAAATATTGCCATCAATGCGTAGAGCTCGAGAAAATATACACTTTTAGAGAAGACGACACTTGAAACGGAGCCACTTTGAATGAAAGTTATGGCACATGCAAGTTTTTTTGCTACATCTTCCCTTCAACCCTTTCCAAAAATGGCAAATTTTTTTCCATACTTAAGATTTTTTCACCAAAAAGGAAAAAAAAATTGTGCAAAAAAAAGGCCGAACCAAACCGGATTTATTCGGTTGCTTCAAAAATACGGTTCAACCGGATTTCATACAAATCCGACCGACCACGTAACTATGATTGCCAATAGGCTTTGAAGGGTCAAGAGAGATGAAAAGGACTTCATTTGGTTGACTTACTATTTGGGTGCTTTCTTGTTACTCCTCATGGGTTCTTTATTCTTCATCAATTTGGAAGGCACATGAACAAGTGAAGCACATGGTGATTGGGCAGCCTACACATGGTTTTTTTAGTGCAAAAAAAAATAAAACTTGAGGGCTTTGACTAGAATTGAACCTTAGAAAGTTCGTGTGAGATTCAATATTGCCAATAGGCTCTGAAGGGTCAAGAGAGATGAAAAGGACTTCATTTGGTTGACTTACTATTTGGGTGCTTTCTTGTTACTCCTCATGGGTCCTTTATTCTTCAGTCAATTTGGAAGGCACAGGAACAAGTGAAGCACTTGGTGGTTGGGCAGCCTATCTTCTCTTCCTTTGACACTAGGTGTCAAGCCTACAAATCGATTTTGTTGAATCTGAAATATAATGACAAGATCCTTGCCTTGACAAGAGGCTGCTCTGCCCTCCTTTGGTTTGAGAAAGGAATTAAAATATTTCATGACTTGTACAAATTTGGGAAGTGGATGGAATGGACAGACCTTAAAGCTTTCTATAAGCTTCCTCAATCTCAGTTCAGAATGTATACAATGCTCAGAAATGCTTTCACAGCTCCCTCTACTGGACTAATTATGGAGGATGAGAATGACTTTTGGGATACTATGAGGTGGCTCAAAGGGCCCCTTCTCCAAGAGGCTACCTCCAAACAACTCTATGAAAAGATTGCCTTCTCCCCAAACCTTTCCCTGGGCCTTAACAATAAGTGGAATGTTTGTGAGCCCATTAGTAGATTGCCTTCTAATATTTTATAGGTTGTTGAGACTATAAGCTTGTTGTTTTCTTTAAATTTTTATATATATTTATATTTTTTTATTTTTAAAAATATATTGTACGAAACGTACCCACAGCGTACCGTACCCAAGGTTTTTAAAAAAATCCGTTTCAGCATATCATACCCATACGCTGCATTCCCGTACCTGTACCAAAACAGTCTAGGTCTAGATCCATACACAAGCATTCAAAAGACTATGAAAACATTTTTGAGTACTCTTTATGGACCACCTGCTTCTCACAAAGTTTCAAACCCTGTCTTTGAACCTATCTCCTTCAATGCCCTTAAGACTGTTCTCAATTAGGTCTCTAGTCTTGTAGCCATGTTTTCATGAAAACCTTATTGTTGTGATCAACTCACTAACACCCAAGGGAAACCAATCACATATCCAAATACCCGTTATCAAGTTCTCACTTCCTGTCAAGTTTCAAGATCCAACTCTTAAGACAAGTGCTCTAATCAAATTATTACTGTTTGCAATTAGCCCTCCTTTAGGTTTTGGACTGGGTTTTGAAGGTTTGATTGTCTTCCTCTGGGTTAATACTTCAACCACCACCTTAAACCACTTAGATCAACCTCTTAAAAGTCCTTGACAATGCCCAAACTCTGTATTCACTTCCAAACTCAACATTTTGCTTTATTGTCTCCTTGGCCATCATTGTCCTAACAAGGGTTTTGACTGTCTTTCTTTTCTTTTAGGTCTATAAACTTAAGTTCTCTCCTTCTAAGCATGTCCTCATCTTTCTTATCACTAATTCACCTGTCTCCTCCTTTGATCAGGTCTCCACGGATGATAGAAGACTCCTTTTGAATATACTCCTCAAAGCTTGCTTGTGACTGTCAAGAAAACAGGGTATGAGGACTGTGTTTCCAAGTTTACTTATGAATCTTTCTTTCCACCCTTTTTCTTACCTCTAACAAGTCTCCATGCACCATACCAACGAACCTAAACAGGCATAAAGGACTAGTGTTAGGTAATATGTCATTTTCCTTTTAAACCCTCCAAACTAGGTTATACCCTTGCACAGTCGGATTGTATTCTTTACGTTTTTCCTATACTCATTCTTTTTCTCTGTAACTTTGTGACAACCTTGTTTATACCTCACACCACCTTCATGAAAAATTTCAAGTCTTTCCACCAAACAATTTGCAAATTATACTTGTTTTTCTCCTAAATATCTCTGCAAAGTGGATCCTGCTCATATAGCCTTGTAGCTTGTCTTTAACTTGTGCGGATGTTCTCTGGTTCGTGAGGGCACGTTTTCTGGTTTTTCGTGAATCGTAGCTCGTGAATCTATTCACAAGGGCACATTTCTCTTTTCCGCAGCTCGTGTAGGGTTCATGTGGGCACGCTTTGTGGCTCCATACCCTATATCGTGGCTCAAAATCTCTCAAAATCGTGACTGAGTGGCTCGTGATTTCCTTGCTTGATTCGTGAATACCTTTTTGGTTCGTTTCGTGGTTTTGCTGCTTGATCCGTGGCTTTCCTACTAGTATTCGTGGCCCTTTCCCGCTGCTCGAATCGTGGCCTTTCTGATTCGTCATGGCCTCTCTGATCGTGGCTTGAAAGAGGAGCTCGCTCTTGCTGAATCGTGGGTGCCTTCATGACTGTTTAACTGTTCGTGAGGGCACGGGAAGGCATGCGGTTTGGGTTCCTCGTGGCTTTGCCTTTGCTCGTTGGCCCAAGCTCGGGTACTTCGTGGCTCTCTCTGTCACAATTTTCAAAGATTTTCAGAGATTTGTGGGTGCTTTTGCCCTTGCTCGCTGCCCCAGATTTGTTTCTGCCTCGGTTTGTAATAGGTTTGCTCCCTGCGACCTTCCCAAACCAGCATTGATCTCTCTATGCACAAGGTAACTCAATTAGGGGATTTGGAGACTCTACCGACACTCCTCTAATCGTATCACCTCTCCAGGCAGTATACCCATCCATGATGTCTCCCTCCACCCCCCAGCGCAGGTGTCCAGCCTTGGGTCGAACGAACAGGGTCAACAGGAAGGCAACCTTCCCAACATTATTGCAGAACTGCTCAGCAGATTAGAGACTCTGGAATCCTCCAACAGAACCCTTTGGACTGAGGTTTTTGAATTAACTTCTCGGGTTGAAAAGGTTGAAGCTGACAATATTTCTTTGCGAAGACAGCTCGCGGAATCCAATGCATACACAAAACCTACTGTTGTTAATGATCAATTACGGTTGAGATATCAGATTTAAAACACAAGCAAGAGGAAATCAGAACTCAGCAGGAAAATCTTCAAAAACAAACAGATACTTGGGCCCAAGTGGTGAAGGGTAAGGATAAAAATCCTCCTTTAACAGCAGTAGAAGAGGTGGTTCAGGCCAAATTGGTGGAAGAAAGAGTCAGGCGTGCCAGGAGCTGAATCTTAAAGTTAGAGGATTGCCCACTCCTCCTCCCTCTTCTGATCCCTTGGCCATTGCTTCGAGTTCCTCACAGGAAACTTGGGGCTGCCTGAGGTGCAGTTAGATAGAGCTTGGTTCGGACTAGACTCTACTCTTTTTCTCCGCTTCAAATCAGCTGAGGACCAGCTTAAGGCTCTCAGAGCCAAACAGAAGCTATTTTCTCTACCCAATAAGGTCTTCCTTGATGAAGATCTTACTAGAGAGCAAGTTGCCGAACTCAAAAATCTCGGGAAATTGTCATGGCAGCCAGAAAAGCAGGGAAATGGGCAAAGTGACTTGTTAACCTCGGGCTAGTGATTCGATTCCTTCCCTCCCCCGGGCCGGCTCCGGATCCAGTTCTAGTTCCAGATGACGATTCCAGCGGGAGAGGGCTCGGAAGAAGGGCATCTCCATCGCATGTTGGAATGGAAATGGGTCCTTCTGGTCTTCTCCTGGCCTCTTGCATGATGCTTTAGGATTCTCTCGACCTCCTCTTTGTCACGGAGACACATGCGAGCCCGGTTCGCCCTCTCCCGGATATCAGTGGTTACTACTGGCTTTTTGCCTGCTAGACAAGAGACTCGGAGTTTTGGAGGTGTTAGAGGGTCTGGTGGGGTGGCTTGTTTGGTCAGGGACACTCTTCGGAGCAGGATTTCTATTGTTGTTGAGGATGAGTTTGCCCGTTTTCTATGGATTTAGATCAAACGTAATTCCTCCCACCTCAAGGACATCTTCATTGCAGTCTGCTATTTCCCTCCAGCTTCCTCCTCATTTGCTATTCATAACGGCCCAGACGGAGACCCCTTCTTTGACCTTTATGTTGGTATCTCCCAGTACTCGGGTTGGAGAGGTCATCATTTTGGGGGACTTCAATGCACGTACCAGAAATCTTCAGGTTCCGAGGCACACAGACCGACGATGCGCTTTGCACTTCTGAGGTGGATCCAGAGTTGGTTGGCTTCCAGCGAGATTCAGAGGACACGACGGGGCCCCTGACATCATATGGTCGGCATCTTCTCCAGCTTGGGAATCTCATGACCTACTGATTCTGAATGGCATTCCTCATTTTCCTGACTCCCGGTACTTTACCTGCAGACCTTTTTGTGGTGGGGCCAATGTGGTTGATTACGTCATGGCTACTCCCGACTTGATTCCCTACATCCACCACTTATGTGTCTCCCCCATCCCTCTTGCTGATCATGCGACCCTCTCCTTTTCCCTTCAGTTACCCCCCATGACTTCACCCCCTCCCCTGGTCCCTCACGTACTATTTGGAAATTTGACAAAGGGGACCCCGACACTTTCTCCTTTCACCTTCGTCTGCTTCTCCCCCATTCCCCATTTTACCTCTCTTACCTCGGACCAGATGTTTAATACCCTCTCCTATGCTATCCGTGAGGCGGCCACGAGCTCCTTTCCCCACGTCACCCTTTCCACCCTGCATCATGTGGTACCTGCCCTATGAACAAATGGTATGATGAGGAATGCAAAGCCTTTCATCGGAAGCTCCGTTTTTCCTTTCTGCACGCCCTTCCCTCCTTCCCTTCCCTGAAGTCAGCCTACCGTCGTCTCCTTCGTCATAAGAAACACACCTTTATCTCTCATAGACGCCGGAGCTTCATCTGTCACTTATCCACTCCCCCAAATTTTGCGCACCATTCTTCCCCGTCATTCACCTTTACCCCTGGACTTAGATCCCAACTCCATGTTTACTCACACCTCCACTCTTTATGACATCCTTGGCCAACCTCGGATCCAGGTTGTTTCCCCTCCCTCCTATTGCCATATTTTCACCCACACCAACGTGAGGAATGCCATTCTAGCTATGAGTTGCAACAAAGCAGGGGATGAGGAAGGGTTCCAAGCGGAACTTTTCAAACAGGGGCGGAAGACGCTCCTTAGTTACCTTGTGGACCTCTTCAATCAGGTGGTTTGTATAGGTTTCCCAGAATCTTGGTCCCACCACATTATCCACCCCATCCACAAGTCGGGCCTACTTCCGACCCCAACAATTACAAGACTATCATGGTGGGCCACACGTTCTCCAAGCTCTATGCCACAATTCTTCATTTGCAGCTTTCTGAGTTCCTCGATCAGTACCATTGCAGAGCTAGGGGACAGGCGGGTTTCCGACCGACCTACCAAACCATTGATCACATCCTCACTCTTCGGGCTATTATCGAGGAGGCTCGTCACCGCTCCTCCAGAGTTTTCTGTTGTTTTGTGGATTTTCGAAAGCCTTTGATTCGGTACCACGGGAAGCACTTTTCCATGCAGGCTCGAGATATAGGTATTTTTGAGACTCTTCTTACAACCATTATGCGCTTATATGAGGAGGTCCTGGCCGTCTTCGCACTTCTGCAGCTTGTCCGACTTCATCAGGAGTACTATTGGAGTCAAACAGGGCTGCCCCCTCTCTCCTACCCTATTTGGTATCTACATCGATGAGCTTGAGGATTTTCTCGGGATCACATCCAGAGGGAGATGGTTGTCTTTTGCACCATGTTCTGATCTACATCCTCCTCTTTGCAGATGACGTAGTTCTCCTTGCTTCCTCTGCAGAGGACTCCAGAGGCATGGATGCCTTAGCCCTCTTTTGTGATCACAGCAATGACAGTGAACCTTGGGAAAACCAAAGTTATGGTTTTCAATTGTCTGAAGACTTCGGACTTCCACTTCTTTTTCGGGAGAGGAGATTGAGATCACTTGCTCTTATACATACTTGGGGATTTTGTTCTCTAGACCACGTTTTAGCCTTCGTCCTGCTCTCCAACCCCGGTTAATAAGGGGTATGGTTCTTTGGCGATTCTTGAGAGACAGTGCTTCCGCCATCACTTTCAAGACATCCTTTCCAAGATGTCTCTCTCTGACTCCCTAGTTAGGCCCACGGTTCATACGGTTTCGGAAATTTGGGGTCCCTCCCTTTTGGACTCGATTGGGCTACTATTGAGCGTGTCCAGATCCTCATGCTCAGGCGTATCATCAGGTGCAAAGAGACCATTCCTCATAACATTATTCTTGCTGAGTTTGGGGCTCGCCCTTTTAGATTGGAGACTATCTTCAGCCTTGTGTTGATGTTGCACCACATCCGAGGTTTATTTGGTTCTTCCGTAGACAGGAACAAGTACATCTACCTTGCCTATTGCTCCTCTAAAGCTATTGCCTTCTCAGATCATAGTGGTCGATCTCGTTGTTGGTATGCCGCCTTTTCACGCCTTCTTGGATCCATTGGCATCCAGATGGACCGCCTCCCACCTTTCAGCTACTCCCTGGATGCCCCTGCCCATCTCCTCCCGAACCAATAGACCTTCACAAATATCGAGATGATCTCAAACAGCTTCATTCACACACTTGGACCAACCCTCTGGGGGTTACATCCAAAGATGTCCTTCTACGTTGCACACTTTCTTGAGATCCACGACGGGCTCATCATCAGACCCATGTACATCTCTCTGGCACTAGGTTACAGTCCTTCGTATCTCTCTTGGTCAATTCAGGTGGGCTCACATCGACTTCGTGTGGAGACTGACCATCAGTTAGACCACTCAGAGCGGACTTGCCTGCTTTGCTCTCTCCAGGAGGTTGAAACTGAAGAACACTTCATTTTCCGGTGTCCTGTTTACTACGAGATTAGGGGGAGATTCCATTGCATGTTCCGTGAGCGTCCTTCCTTCAACTTTCTTCAGATACTATGATCAGAGATGTCTTGCTCTTTATCTGCAGGAGGCCCTCAGGCTTCAAGACAGCTCCTTCACCCTCCTCCCAGATGGATGGATACTAGACAGATCACCTCATTCTTCTCGGTGCTCTCCCCAGAGAGGGGCACCAAGCGGCATCTTGACACGAGTATGGACCCCCAGTTCAGATCTGTCAGGACTCGGAACTCCATTTCCTTCACCAGAGGCTCCCTACGGCAGCGCGTCTCAGGGGCCCCCACTTAGACAGATCCACCAAGCTTACGCAGAGGCATCGTCTCTCTCCCAAACATCGGCTTTCCAAACATTCTACAGTTTCAATTACTTTGGACATCGGCGCATCGCGAGTTACTTCCAGCCGGCCTTGAATGTTAGGTGATGTTGTTGGGGTGTTGCTCCTTCTTCCACTCCCCCACACCATCATCCTCTTCTTCTTCTTTTTTCTGTTTCTCAACACTTGTTGCTTCCTTCTCTTCTTCTCCTTTCTCTCTTTGTGTTTCGGGCGACCCGTTTGGGTCCTCTTGTTGGGTCCTTTGGCTTTGTACTCTGCAGTCCCATTGACCTACTTTTGTGGTCATTTGTTGGACATTAATAAAATTATCTTATCTTATCTCTTAGGCCGAGAGAGACTATTTTAGGTTTCTTTTTGTTTGTTCAACTCTTAGGATTCCTCAAACTCCCTAACACCTCTGCAGACCTTCACTCACCATCACCAAGGTCTTCCAAACACATTTGACCACTGCAATAACTTTTATACCCTCTAATATCTTAATTTACTACCAAGGACTCATGTGTGCATGATCTCTCTAGGGTTTATGGCTTATTCCAAATGTATAATTTATACAAACTCAAGGACCTTCCTATCACCTAATATGTTGTATAAAATCACAATTAATACCTCTAATGATTCATTCACTGTTTACTTCTTTTTTCAAATCACAAGAACTTCGCGACTTACCTTCTCCAATGACCTATTATAGCCTTCTTTAGAGCTTTCATACTTCATCTCATAATTTTCCTTGTCTTTGATGCCCTGTACCTTCTCCTTAACCTCGTTTAATCGGACATAACAATAAACATATATAGTTTCTTCTAGGAATGTGAAAACATACCATACACTTTCTAATCTTCTCAAATCAGAATTGACCTTATCTTAGAAATCATACAACCAATCTCGAATATCATTAATCCTAGCAATACCAAGGCATATACAACAAGAGGAACATAAGCACCGCTGTTTTCTATCATATGTTATTCATATTTACCAAACTCCAAACACATTTTACAAGAAACTCCCCTTTCATTTATGAAAGATTTGTCATACAATGTTCTCATGATCTCCTACAAATCAATCTAAGCCCTAATGGCTCTCTCTCTACAAAATTATCCTTCCTCTTCAAAAATCCTCTGCTATCTTTTTTCATTTGAATCCTCTATCAAGATTTGGTAGAAAAGGTAAGTTCAACTTTACTCAAGTCTCCTAACTATGGTAAAGACTAAGTTTAACATGATAAGCCCTAATGAGATAGGTGTTAACACTTCATTTCCACCTCATAGGGTCTATTACAACCTCTTACACCATTTATTCTTCCTATCCTATCACCTAGACCACTAAACAACTCATAGGAAATTCAAATATTCAAAATGGTGATTTTGGAGGGAAACTCCAAAATCACATTATTACAAGCCTAGAGGGACCCATATGGACTAGGATCCACCCCAAAACACCTAATAAGACTCCTAAACCTAACACACTAATGAAAACCAAAAATTTGATATGTACAATGAAATGATGCTCCTGCATCAAGATATCTTTATCACTCAACTAAAATATATTGGTGAAATTTTGAGCAAGTTCAGAATGACAAATCGCAAGCCTCCCGGTGCACCCGTGGGGTAAAATCTGAAATTGATATCAAAAGATACCACAGATTCAGTTGGTGACACTAAATACATACAACTCATTGGAAGTCTGATATATGTGACCACAACTAGACCAAATATTTCTTTTGTTCTTTCTAGATTCATGCAACAACCCAGAAAGTCACTAGATAGCAACAAAAAGAGTTCTTCGATATCTAAAAGGAACACAGAATTTTGGGCTCAAATACTCTAGGGCAGGAGACTTCAAACTGGTTGGATATTCAAATTTTGACTATGTTGGTGATTTTGAAGATGGGAAATCCACTTCAAGTTTTCTAATGAATTTGGGAACAATGCTCGGTTGAAGCTAAGTAGTCGATACGGTACCTTGAGGGCACCTGCATCGGTACGAAACGCATCTCGGTATGGGTACAGCCCGAAACGCCAAGATTTGGCCAGGCAAATCGAGAATACGGTCGGAGTACGTCTACATGTACATCTGCAAACGTACCCAGTCATACCTGGACCTGCCTAGTCGTATCCTAGTTGTATCTTGGCCCAAAACTGTGTTTTTTTTTAAATGATTTTTTTCTAGTTTAAATTTAATATATCGTTACAGCAGAAATTATAGTTTTCGCAGCACCATTATTCTACAAAAGGTACCAAATACAAGCCATCATAAACATGGATAAAAATAGCATGTACGAGATTAATCATAAATGTAATAAACACATCAACTAGATATGGTAGGGACAAATGAAATTATGAATTTATGAGTAGTTTGTTGTGGTTATTTAGCGTGTTTTGTTTTTCATATGCATAATATGTGGTTAATTCCTATTTAGCAATCCGCATATCGGATACTTTGTACCCGTACCCGTAACCAAAACGTATCGGCTACTTAGGTTGGAAGTCAAAGAAGCAATCCATGTCAACAATTTCTTCAACAAAAGTAGAATACATGGCAGCTTCAGAGGCAACTAGAGAAATTTTGTGGCTCAAAAGGATTCTTTCTAGATGCTGCCCGAAAACGCCAAGTACCCCCCTTGACCAGGCTTGATACGCACTGCACGTGTATTAGGTACATCATTGAGTGCATACTTGCGAGGCCCCCGAGTACGTCCTAGTCATGGAAATCCATACCGGGAAGTGCACTCGGGGCTGTGGGTACATACCCACACGGTTTTTCATTTTTAAGTGCAAAAAAATAAATAAAACTTGAGGGCTTTGGCTAGAATTGAACCTTGGAAAGTTCGTGTGTCGATTCAATATTGCCAATAGGCTCAAGGGTCAAGAGATGAAAAGGACTTCATTTGGTTGACTTACTATTTGGGGGCTTTCTTATTGCTTCTCACGGGTCCTTTATTCTTTAGTCAATTTGGAAGGCATGGGAGCAAGTTAAGCACTTGGTGGTTGGGCAGCCTATCTTCTCTTCCTTTGACACTAGGTGCCAAGCCTCCAAATCAATTTTATCGAATCTGAAATATAATGACAAGATCCTCGCCTTGACAAGAGGTTGTTCTACCCTCCTTTGGTTTGAGAAAGGAATTAAAATATTTCGTGACTCGTACAAATTTGGGAAGTGGATGAAATGGACAGACCTTTAAGCTTTCTATAAGCTTCCTCAATCTCGATTCGTAATGTAGACAATGCTCAAAAATGGTTTCACACTCCCTCTACTAGACTAATTATGGAGGATGAGAATGACTTTGGGATACTTTGAAGTCGCTCAAAGGGCCCCCTCTGCTGGCATGTGCGTCCGGCGCTCCTGTGAGTTCCGCGACATGGGTTAACCCCTCTCGTGGATCCTATCTCTAGTGATTGTAGTAGAGATTAAAGTCTCGGGTTTTGGTCTAACAAAGCAATCGTGGTCCAACAATTGGTATCGAGCCAAGTCCCTTGAACAGTTTAACAGCAAGGAGATCCTTAAAGCACAAGATGGCTAAGCAATTGAGAAAAGAGTGTCTAGAATTGAAATCATTGTCAAAGTTCTTGAGGAGCAGATATGTACTTTAAAGAGTGATATGGTCAAAGAAGCCAAGAAGTATGAAGAAGAAATCATCAGCATGGATAGTGTAAATTATAAGATCATCAAGGAGATGGAATCTCATATTAAAGGTATGACAGCTAGAATCAAGATCAAAGAAGAAGAATGTACCAAGCTCAAGACAAAGGTAGAAGCCCTAAAGGCTAAAGAGGAAGATTGCATCAGGTATGAAGCAGAAATAGAGTCCTTGAAGGCTGAGTTTGTTCAAGCATCCAGCAAATTGAAGACATATGAGAAGTTTGGCAAGAGTACTCAAGCCCTAGATGGCATTTTGAGCAATCAGAAGTCTACAGATGACTATGCAGGTCTTGAAGATCAAAAGGAGGATGCTAGTGTGAGCAAGAAGGTCAACATCAAGAAGACAAACTCAATAAGACAGCCTAATGCTATGAGGTATGCAAGTTCATTTCATGGTCATTATTTTGCATGTAATTTGGTTGGTCATAGAGCAAGAGATTGTAGAAGAAGGTCCTTCGAGAATGAGTATGCATGGGACTATGGAAGGAATCATCAATCAAGAGCTAGACTACATAGAGACGGGTATGGATACGGGTACGGTTTCGGTATGCTGAAACGGCAAATTTTTAAAAATCTCGGTACGGTACGCTTTTGGGTACGTTATATTATATATATAATTATAAATTTAAAGAAACATTTGCATACTTATTGAAATTTAATACTCATACAACTTAAAATCATTCATAGAACATGAAAACAAATTTCCAATACTTTGAGAATTGAGACTTGAGTTTGTATTGATTCATAATGTTCAAAACATAATAGTTAATAACATAGACTGTATTATAGATTTGATAATTCATTATTAATGCCTTAAGCTTGAGTTAGACGTATCATTGGACATTAAAAAAACATTTAAAGTCATGAAATATTTTAATTCCTTTCTCAAACCAAAGGAGGGCAGAACAGCCTCTTGTCAAGGCAAGGATCTTGTCATTATATTTCTGATTCAACGAAATCGATTTGTAGGCTTGGCACCTAATGTCAAATGAAGAGAAGATAGGTTGCCCAACCACCAAGTGCTTCACTTGTTCCCATGCCTTCCAAATTGACTGAAGAATAAAGGACCCATGAGGAGCAACAAGAAAGCCCCCAAATAGTAAGTCAACCAAATGAAGTCCTTTTCATCTCTCTCGACCCTTCAGAGCCTATTGACAATATTGAATCTCACACGAACTTTCCAAAGTTCAATTCCAATCAAAGCCCTCATGTTTTATTTATTTTTTTGCACTTTAAAAAAAAGAAAAAAACTGTGGGTACTCTTTGGGTACTCTCTGGGTACTCTTTTTATTTATTTTTTTGCACTTTAAAAAAAGAAAAACTGTGGGTACTCTGTGGTACGCACTACATAGGCCCCAGGTACGCCTCGGTACAGATTTTCGCACCCTGGATGTACCCAGGGCCTGTGGGTACGTACCCACAGCGTACCCAAGGCGTACCCCATACCCAAAACGTACCCAGCCTGGTACGAGGGGGTCTAGGGCATTTCCGTGCAGTCTAGACCAAGAGGTATTAAAGATATTGTTTGTTATAACTGTCATAAGAAAGGTCATGTTGCAAAGTTTTGTCACCATGTGTCATCAAGGAAGAGTAAGAGAGTTGAAGCTCCTAAAGTCAAGGTGTGGAAGTCAAAGTCAGTCAAAGTGTTTGATCCTGCTGGTGAAGTCAAAGAGAAACAAAGTACAGTCAAGAATATCAAGAAATTTGATCATGCAAATGAGGTTAAGAGGGATGAACCTAAGACAGTCAAGCATAGCATGAGATCTAATCCTGGGGATGAGGTAAAAGAGGAAGCAAAATCAGTCCATGAAGATAAGATGAAGGGGAAGGAGACAGTCAAGTCAGATTCTGAACTGTATACAAGCCAAGGACTATTTGCCAAGATAGAGCATGAATCAAAGGATGAAGAGTTTCATGAGTGCCAAGAATATTTGTTATCAGCTCAAGAAGTGGAGAAGAAGGATGACACAGTCATCAAGCCAGCTGTGCCAATCAAGAAAAAGGATAATGTTGATATCAAGCAAGAGGTGCCAGTCAAGAAGCCCAAGTGGATTCTTAAAAAGGACAACCAAACTCAAGATTGCAAAGAGATGGACATCTGGGAATCTCCTAAGTTCATGTTGTTCTAAGTGCCCTAAGAAGTATGGGGTGTCTCTATTAGGCTTCATAGAGGCATTCTTCATCCATGAGAAGCAATGAAGGTATGTTGCAGGAGTCTTGAATCATGCTGCAAGATAATATGCTTTGAAACAGCTGTGAGGTTTGCAGGACATTGAAGTCATAAGACCAGTATGAAGAACTATTCCTTGAGGTATTAGTGAGAAGAGTTGAGTGTTTTATGCTCTATACAGTCTCAGCTTGCTTGACAGTGGTCTATTTGTGTGAAGCATGTTAGTTCAGTTCTTGTTGAAGATAGGTTGAAGCATCATAAAGGTCAGATAGACAGTTTGAAGGACATAGATGTGCTTTCTAGGTCAGATTCAGAATGTTGTAGGTTTGTATCTTTAAGGAGCTAGGAAGAAGGGTATCAAAACCATGTTGAAGATCTTGGTGCAGCTGTGCAAGAAGGATAAGTGAAGATGTGTTGCTGGATTGCAGACCTGATACAGTTGAGAAAAGGACAAGGACAGTAGAGTTGTGCATCAAGAAGGCTTATGGAGACTCTAGATAGTTGTGGAGGACAAATGACGGTATGTATATTTTGTATGATAACTTGATCAGACCATTCCAATGCATGAAGTTGTGTTGCTATGTTTCAAGAAGGTATGAAGCTTGGCAGGTAGAGACAGATTGTTTGAGAAGTTTGGTGAGCATGCTTGAGCTTAAGACTGTGTCTTGAGGTCTGTATTGATTCATTGAAGCATTGTCATGAAGAGTTGAGGGTTCTTTATCCTTCAAGAAGACTCAGCAGGTAGTTATATGTGCATGGTTTAGAGAGATCGCAGGTAAAAGAGGTCAAATGTGGGCAGAGGTTAGTGTTTAGAGACCTACTATAGGTTTGGGTTAATCTTAAAGTCAAGTGATCGGTCTGTAAGACCAATATGCTTTGAGTTATAGAAGCCTATAATGTTTTGAGTGATATGAAGGCCAAAATGGTATCAGAGCAACAGGTCTCGAGTTCAAAACTCACCCGGGTAACGCTGGGGGCACGATTGTTGGCATGTGCATCCAGCACTCCCCGTGAGTTTCGCGACATGGGTTAACCCCCTCTCGTGGATAGTAACTCTGGCAATTGTAACAGAGATTGAAGCCTGCAGGTTTTGGTCTAACAGCAATCGTGGTCCAACACCCTCTCCAAGAGGCTACCTCCAAACAACTCTACGAAAAGATTACCTTCTCCCTAAAACCTTTCCTGGGCCTTAACAATAAGTAAAATGTTTGTGAGCCCATTAGTATATGGACTCGTAGATTTTATCTTTTGTGGTCTTCTTGTATTCAGTCAAAGAAATCTTACTTTAGATGGCTTCTAATTCATATTAAGCATGTTGTGGGCTTCTAATATTTTATAGGTTGCTGAGACTATAAGCTTGTTGTTTTCTTTAAATTTATATATATATTTATATTTTTACTTTTTAAAAATATATTGTATGAACGTACCCACAGCGTACCATACCCGTACCCATGTCCATACTGCGTGCCTGCATCAAATAGTCTAGGATTCTTACAGATTTGTAAAGAGCAGGTTTTCAACACCACTCATGGCTAACAACATATCTGTAATTCACATGACAAAGAATCCAGTCTTTCACGATTTAATAAAACAATCAACTAGGAGTGTTAATTTATATAAATATTCAACTATTGTGGTCTCCAGTTCTTAATAGGTGATGTAAGGTGGCTGACTTGTAATTGATATTCATGAAAGCCGTACTTAATAATTCTTTTTTGACAAGACACCTTGTGAATTGTTTCTTATAGTGACTTTTTCCGATTACAGAGTAACAATTTTTTTCTCCCTTGGAGACCATTTTCCAGATGGGTGAGATTGGGATTCCTTTCCCATTGAACAATGAAGATTCTCAGAGATAGGAAAGTGTTAGTACAAAATCAGGGAGAAAAAATGTCAATGCGAATTGGATTTTACTCATAGAACAAAAATGCTGCTACTAAGTAGATAACCCAAAATTTGAAAAAAAAAAAAACTTAATATGTTGAGATTTTTAAGTTTTAAAAAATTACCTCTTGAAGGATGCTGCAGTTCTTTGCAGCAGCCAACACCAACTGCCTGGAGCCACTCGAAATTTTCTTCATAGGTTGCCAACCACTAAAATGAAAAAGAAAAAACCTGCTCCTACAATGCTTTTGCTGCTAATGCTCTTGAAAAGGGTCATTTACAGTTCTCCAACACTGCAGATGGAAGCGAAAAATCTGAATCAAAATGAACAGAACTATCAATCCCAAATTCTGATGTGCAAATGTGGAAAACTGCTAAACACCAGGGAAACATAGGGATGTGACCTAGGACAAGGAGAAACATATCAGCAATTTCTGGCATCTGGGGGTGGGGCAGAGACTTGTAGAAATGAGCTTAGTCTGACTCCCAGATGCCAGGCCTAAGTCCTCTCCATTCCCACGCCTCCTGGGGCATCCTCAAGACATTCCGTGTTTGAGGACAAAAAGAATTGACCCACAGCCATCTCTGATATGGCTTGAGGGATGTTTAGGCATCCCACAACCATCCTTGGGACTCTTGGCATCCCCGTTGGTATCCAACTCATTCAGATGAAAAATAAATATAAAATTTACCTTCACATTTTAAAAAATAAAAGAAAAAAAAGTCAATGGTATACAAGGGCCTCCCATACTTCTGCTCCCCCCCCAAGCCATAAAAGCCCTCATTCTTTTCATTTGAGTTTGAGAAGCTTAAGAAAAATAATGTAACCCGAAAACCACAGGCAAGGGACAAAGATCAACAGCCAAAAATTCATACTCTTTGACTGGTCTCAAATTTTATAGATTTTTAAGTTTTCATTGCAATGTTATCACCAATAACTAGCAGTGATGACGAAACCAAAATACCAACAGCCAAATGAGAGAAACGGGAGAGATATTGGGATGGGTCAACATGAAAATTCAGCTGGAAGTGCAAACAAAACCCCTTTGAATGTCCCTCAAAAGTTAAGAAGATTTATGGCCTGTTCAGAATACCAATCATCATACCATTGTCATTATCACATCATATAATATTTTGACCTCTGATTGGGAGAAACCTGTTTGTTGTATTTGAAATAGCAATAAGGCTGCGTGAGGATGCCCAAGCCTGTAAAGGCTCTTTTAAATTGATATTTAATCATTAATGACCATGGTTGAATCAGAATCAGGCGTTCATGTGAATAATTTCTTAAATTTTATGTTTCATTAAATGGATGTTGGATGCCTTTGTAATGCTTAATTTATTTCAGATTTCAGAATTATTAATGATGCATAATTGTGAAGGAAAATCTAAAATTTTGAGGTTTTCTTAATGATAACTTTTCTCTTGCCATCACCTGCCATCTGCTAAAAACTTTGCTTGTTATTCCCTAATGCCATAAAAAATCACTCCCCCTGTTTCCCACCACCTTTTTTTACGATACTTTTCTCATTATCACCTGCCATCTGCTAAAAAATTGGCTTGTCATCCATTAATGTCACAAAAATCGCTCCACCTATTTCTCGCCACCCTGGTCCCAGAAAGCCTGTGTAACATAATTAAAAACTCTGAGAATCTAAACTCTTCAATGCTGCCCAATACAGTGAGGACGAGTGAAGTAGACATGAAGACTTCTGATGCTAATAGGGGCTTTGGTGGGTGTTTCTTCTGATGTTAAATTAAGAGACCTGGATCCCACATCTCTTTGAGGTTTCTATTTTTAATAGGGGACAGGGACAGTTGTTTTGGGTGGGTCGGAACTTACCCGACAATGAATTTTGCTACCTTAGGACCGTTATAGTTACGGCCGCCGTTCACCGGGGCTTCGGTCGCTAGCTTACCTGTCATCAGGTCACCAACTTCCTTAACCTTCCGGCACTGGGCAGGCGTCAGCCTCCATACATGGTCTTACAACTTTGCAGACATTTTACTTTTTTTTTCCCCGAGCAATCAGGATGTCGAGAACATCTCCCAAAATCAGGAGGTATCTCCAGCAATGTTGAGGGACATCTTTCCTAGAGAAATTAGGAGATGCTTGGGACATCGCAAATGTTTTGGGGTATCTGCAGCCATCCCCATCCCCCTACTAGGGACCCATATTAGGGGCTGGAAGGCTTGTCTCTCAATTTCTATGCTTTATACCAACCTCCAACGGAGGTGATGTGCAGCATCATTTACTAGATATATTCGTGCAAAACACATATCAACTACATTGTCTTCCTAAACAAATTATTTGTGTTTAAATGTTTAAGCTTTTCACGATGATTAACAGTTTAATCATGTGCTTCTAGTGTCACCAACACAGTGATGCCACAAGCACAAAATTGGGAAACATCTCTCCTAGAGACATCAGGAGAAACCTGGGATGTTGCAAATGTTTTGGGGTATATACTTCAATCCCCATCCCCTACTAGAGACGTGTTTCAAGAATCGGAAGGATTGTCTCTCAATTTCTATGCTATATACCAACCACCAAAAAAAGCAATGTGCATCATTTATTAGATGTCTTCAGGAAAAACACATCAATTGCATCAACTTTCTAAACAAACGTATTTGTGTTTAAATGTTTGAGGCTTCCGATGATTAAAGTTTTTATTGTGCACTTATGGGGTGGGGTCACTGATACGGTGATCCCGCAAGCAAGCACACAATTGAAAATTAAATGTGGTTGTGATAGGAAATTCATCAAGTTTTTTTGGCAAGAACTTATCTGGCCTCGCAGGCACATCATTCAAATGAACATAGCCTACCCCCACAAAGAGAGAGCCAGTTGGAGGTTATGAACTACTTCAAAATATACTTGAGGCTTTGTTCAAGAAACAAGTAGAGTAAATGGGTAAGATTTGGCTTCATCTAGAAAATATTTGGCATGACACTTAACACGATTCCTCAAAAAGCACATCTCCTTTCAAGGCTCGCAAGAAACCCCCTCTCTAAAAAGTCTAATTATTTAGATATCTAGAGTGCCAGTAGCTCATAACAAAATCAAGGAAATGCAAGATATTATCAACATTCTCAAGGAAAACTTATTTATGCCCATAAACTGAATGAAGCAACACGCATATTATGGGTATGATGAAAGAAGCAACGGATTTGGTAATGGTATTCATTCGATTTCAACAATATATACAAACTATAAAAGCAATAGAAAACTAGAAACTCCAACCAAATTTTTATGATCTTATTCTCTTCAAGCTAAAGTGGGAGTAGCAGCATATGATTTCAAGCTTCCAAACAAACAAAAACACGTGACTCTTCATGTTTCCAATCTTATTGCACACATAGATTTGCCGCTCACCGAGGGAGGAACACCATAGAATCCGAAAAGCATTGGTCCAATCAACCATCTAGGAAACTAAGCAAATTGAAGGCCCAGTAAACCAACTAAACGAAACAACTGAAGTTGTTTCTTATCAAATGGAAAGGACTTCCTAAAGAAGATGTCAAGTGGGAATCCAAATCCTTTGTCCAAGAGCATCTGGAAATTTAACATTGCAAGGGAAAAGCTACATAGGAGACAAGGAATGTTGTGCTCCATGTACAACCTCATGTCGGCCAGCTTGTTTGAGTGAACATTGACTACATTCCCTATGTTTGTTGTGTGAGTAAAAGCCACTAGGGTTAGTAAAATTCAATGTTCACATTTCCCCATGTTGGTTATGAGTGAAATCCACTAGGGTTACTCATAATTAATGTATTTAAAGGGATGAGTAAATATCCCAAAAGTAATTAACATATTTGAAGGGACAGTAAATATCACAAGGTGATCAATCAAGTGAGAGTAAAAATTATAAAGTGTGAATATTTGGGTACTATATACCCTATCCTTATATTGCCTTTGTTCATTATCAAATTAAATTATTATGGATGCATATCTATCTTGAAATGGTTGTATAATTTTGCATGGTATCCTAGCAGGTTGAGCCCTACATTATGTCATGAAGAAGTTCATAAGTATGAAAACCTCATCTTTGAGTTGCTCGAATCTTCTCTTCATGTCATTGAGCGTATGAAGACTCAATCAAAAATCTGTTTTGAGAGGTAGCCTTTTTTGGAGGACAATTCTAAGGAACACTTGCTGTTGGAATTCGATGCGAGATCATGGAAATTTTTACCTCAAAAGTTGTTCTATAAAACCCTCTTATCTTGAACCAAATACAGAATTGTTGAATTCTGTCTGCTCAAGTGGATCCTAAAAGGAGGTCTCAATTCTGTCATTTACGCACCCAAAGTTGCCGTGAAAGTTTGGTTGAGTTTTTCCTAATAAGAAAACATTTTCATATTTTGACACCACAAAACAAGTGGTGCGTCTTGGCCGGTTGTTCAAGTGACCATTGGTGGTAGCATACACTACAAAGTTTAAATATTTTGGCAATTAGCTTTGTTCTTATGTAGAACTCTAGACAGCTTTGGATACGGAGTGCGGGTATGCACGGGTACAAGACGCCCGATATGGCAAATTTTTAAAAATCTTGGGTACGGTACGCTTTTGGGTACGTTTATATATATATATAAATATATAAATATATAAATATGTATATAAATTATAAATTTAAAGAAGCATTTGCATACTTATTGAAATTTAATTCTCATACATTGCATACTTATTGAAATTTAATTCTCATACATTGCATACTTATTGAAATTTAATACTCATAGAGTTATACAACTTAAAATCATTCATAGAACATGAAAACAAAATTGAAATTTCCAATACTTTGAGAATTGAGACTTGAGTTTGTATTGATTCATAATGACATAATGTTCAAAACATGATAGTAAATAACATAATACATTCAAGTTCTCAACTTCTAGAGCATATCATCTAGATGATCGTCAAAATCATCTTCATGGATGCCACTTGCAGCTCCACTCCCACTAGCTCCACTTTCGAACCCTTGTGAAGGGCTCCTTGGAAGTTCCTCATCAATGCCAAGAAGTGAAACATTGGCCAAACAAGCAGCAGAAGCTTCAAAGTCTGTGTTTTCAGGTTGGAGGTCCCAAAGCTTGTTAGGACCACTAGTATACTCTTGCGTCTTGTGGGTTAAGAGGCGCAAGTTGGAATGAACGTATACTAGATCTTCAGCCTTCTTCGATGCCAACATGGTGCGTTTGGCTGAGTGGATGAAGCCATAAGTACTCCAGTTGCGCTCTGCAGAAGAATTACTAGCCACCTGTCACAAAAAACAAAGTATTAATAATTAATATTATAAATTATTAATTAAAAAAGAATGATATCATTTTGAATTTTAATTCGTAATTGGTAATTAAAATATCAAATAACAAGTTACAAACTTTATACCTGTGAGAGCAATTTGATCGCAACTGGTCGTAAGAACTTGGCATCATGGCCATGACAAGTCCACCACGTGATTGGATCCATGGTGGGTTTGTCACAAATAGCCTCTATCTCTCCCATGCTACCTTGTCCATTTACAAACATCGACATCTCCTGGCGGACTGCAAGTGATGTAGCTGGATCAGGAAACAACCTCCTGAATGTTGCCCTCGTCCCATTTGCAACCTCGTGGTCATCATATGGTCGCTTGTTCTACCAGCTCTCCCAACTATTTCACTGCTGTAATATTTGGGATTTAAAGCATAAGCAAGGAGATGCAATGGGGTGGTCATTTTGTTCCACCTTTTCACGATCACATTTTTAACTTCACTATAAAAATTTCCTCAGGGTCCTGCTCTCTTTGGCTTGTATGATATCATGGATTTTTTCAAGCATGGAGTCAATGCCATCATATATTTCTCCAATGCAAGCATTATCTTTGTCAACAAATCGTATCATACTCAAAATAGGCTCTGTGAAACTCAACAAATATTCAACTTTTCCCCACCAATGCTCATCAAGGATCCATGATTTTATTTTTGGGCTCTCTGTGTTTAGATTGCCTCCAGATGGTCCAAACATTATCAATCACCATCATGCTCAAAGCACGTCTCACCTTCACAAGTCGTCTCAAGACGAGTGTGTGAGAGGCAAACCTAGTCTCAAACCTATTAAAAAGAATGGAAACAATTCAATAACAACACAATTTGAAATTGATTTAAAAATTTAAAATCAAATATTAAATTTAAAATGAATTGTTCCTTTACCTTCAACAGCTCCAACTTTGAAAATCTTCTGAATATGGCTTGAGACATGTGATGGTTGGTGACAAACATCTGAATCTCGTTTGCCTCCGTGTATATTTGCTCAATCCATGCAATTTTCCCAATCTTTTGCATCATTAGATTCAAGGAGTGTATTGCACATGGTGTCCAAAATATGTGCTCATACCTACCCTCTACTATCAATCCTGTTGCCTTGCAATTTTTGGCGTTGTCCGTGATGACTTGACAACGCTCTCGTGACGACTCACTGACTCAATAGCCTCAATGAGAATATTTGCAATGAATTGGGCATCTTTTACTTCCCCCTCACAATCAACAACCTTCAGAAACATTGGCCCTTTAGGGCATACTGCAATAATGTTGATGAGAGGTCTATTTCTGCGTCTTTCCATCCATCTGATATAATAGAGACTCCTGAATCAGTCCAAGAATCTCTAATTGGCTGTAGAGATGTCTGAATGTGTTGCACTTCTTTTGCCAAAAGAGAAGTGCGAACCTTATTATAGCTAGGGCTTGTATACCCCTGTGGTGCCTCATTAATGCCTCTCACCATCTGCTGCCAATAAGGTGATCTCAAGATATTGAATGGCAGTCCACATGCAAATATACACCGAGACACCAATTCATCTCGCAATATCCCTCTTCTCGATGTTAAATGTTTTTCTAATGGGCCTTTTGTTCTCTTGCTTTGATGGCCCCGAGGTATCTCGCATCAAAAGGGTCATCAACTCGAATAGTTTCAAAGACGAGTCTCAATGAAAGGATGAAATGATGGTGTTGATGTTGGTGGTTTTCCCATGGACCTCTGCTTTGTAAAGAAATGGGCTTCTAGAGCGAGCTCTTGCTTTGCTTTCTAATGTTTGCATCCTCTTGCTCTTTTAGGTACATGGCTATGGTTTTCTTTTCCACCTTCCTACATGGTCTAATACCCGTCCCCGATACCCCAGTCAAATGAGCTCTCAAACGGGTATATGAGGATTTAAATGAGGCGGCACAATGGGGACACGTCCAAACACGGACACCACCACCGGCAACAAACTCTGTCACTTCCACATGTCTCCATAAAGGATAATTCGGATCCATTTTCACTGCCATACCACCCGAAACATTTTCCCCCTCTTGCCCCACTGAAGCTGAACTGGATGCCATGATTGTAGGATTAATTCAATAACCTACAATAAGAGATATTTTTTAAAACATTGCTAAATATTAAAATAATTTGTTGACCCATACACGTCATTCTCTGATTCTGATCACCAAGTTCGCCATAAATGGTGCGAGGTGAGAGCATACACAGAGGGTAGACGTTTAAATTTTTAACAAATTCAATTTAAAACTTTAAAATTAAAAAAAAAAAGAACACATAACTAACTAAAAAAATTAAACAGTTAGTCCTACACGTCAATCTCTGATTCTGATCACCAAGTTCGCCATAAATGGTGCGAGGTGAGAGCATACACAGAGGGTAGACGTTTAATTAAATAAAACTTCACTATTAAACTTAAAATATGGAAAAATTAATTAATATATTATATTTTGATAACCGTAAATAAATAAATTATTAAATATTAAAAATAAATTTAAAGCATGATCAATAATCATGAATGATGTGTTTGAAACACATCATTCATGATATTGATCATATTCATATACAAAACATTGCTCAAAAGAATTAAATTTAAAAAAAAAAATGCCCGAATGCATGTAAAATACCTGGAAAAATTCTCTTTGATGTTTGTAAACTTGCTTCTCCTCTCTCTCCTTGCTCGATCACTCTCTCCTCCAAGCTCTTTTTCTCTCCTCCAAGCTCTTTCTTTCTCCTTCAACCTCTC
Source organism: Taxus wallichiana var. yunnanensis (assembly GCA_018340775.1). Taxonomy (NCBI): domain Eukaryota; kingdom Viridiplantae; phylum Streptophyta; class Pinopsida; order Cupressales; family Taxaceae; genus Taxus; species Taxus wallichiana. Next base: position 948,111,022 of record CM031235.1, read on the forward strand.
TTTCTCTCTCTCTCCAAGCTCTCTTTCTCTCTCTCTCCTCCAAGCTCTCTCTCTCCTCCAAGCTCTTTCTTTCTCCTTCAACCTCTCTTTCTCTCTTCAACCTCTCTTTCTCTCTCTCCTTCAAGCTCAAGCAAAATATCAAATATTGAGTGTGAGAAAAAAGTAGAGGTATTGGGTATTTATATAAGTGTTTGGGGGGGTAGTTTAGGGTTAGGTTAGATATAGATACCTTTAAAATAAATAAAAATGCTTTATTTTTAAGTTTTATTGAGTTTCGGTTTTTAAAAAACATTTTTTAAACGCTGGGTATGTACGAAACGTACCCACGAGGACAAGGTATGGTCCGGGTATGGTTACCGCATCGACCGGGACCATGTCCCCGTGGGTACGTTTCGTGCACGCGTACCCACACCGTACCCAATCCCGTATTAGTACAGCACGTTTCCGTGCTCGTATGGGACCCTCTAGGGCGTTTCAGTCCTGCCTCTCAGGTAGAACCGGTAGGGCAATGATTGATACACTCTCCTGTGAAACATCGCAAACTTCAACATTTATTTTTCTTGGTTGAACAAAACTGCGGAGCTTAAGCCTACGTTACTGATTCTTTTCGCACGGAGTAGGCTACGGGTATAATTCGTCCTCGGATGCGATTCGGGAGCAATACAAAAATAGGTACGGCCGTGGCTAAGTCATCGCATTCGAATTCGTGGAGTATAAAATTCGGAAAAAAAACGTCACTAAAAAATTCGAAATAAAATTCATGATTAAATTCAACTAAGAGATTTACTAATTTATTATTATTAACTAATTTAATTTATTAATTTACTGTACTAATAATAAATTACTATACCAATTTATTTACTATTTTGTATTTACTAATATATTATTACTTATTATTATATATTCATAATTATTACTTAATAATTTACTGAATAATATATAGTTACTATTAAACATTTATTATTAAATATTACTAATACTTACTAGTTATTGATATATTTAATCCCATATATTTATATAAGTGACTTTATTACTATACCAATTTATTTACTATTCTTTTATTTTTACTAATGTATTGTTATTTATTATATATTCATAATTATTACATAATAATTTAATGAATAATATACTGCTTCTCGTTAAACATTTTTTATTAAAGAATAAAGTGATTGCTATATTTAATAGCATATATTTATTTAAGTCACATGTAATAAGCTCAACAAGAAAGAAAGAATAAACCATATTTAATTGTGGCTATTTATTTTTAAAGAACGAAAAAATCAAGACTTGAGCATGGAAGACAGATTTCTCGGCTCCAACGCTTTGCCGCAAATCGTGTGATGCTGCCAACAAAGTCTTAAATTTAGCGAGTAAAGCATGGAAGACGGTCTTAAATTTCCGGTTCCATTATTTTTGACTTCAAACTTAAATCTGCGAAAACAACCCTAAATCGCGATACAAAAACACGACATTATTTTTAACGTAAGTCCCTGTATTCTCTCACAGGCTACAACAAGTTGTTTACGTGGGAGTATCGATATAACCCTAAATCGCAAATCAAAAACAGAACTGACGAATTAAATCGCGAATCCCAACGATTTTTTGGTGCATTAAAGATTCGCAAATTACGATTTTTTTGGTTGAAAATCGCCGAATGCGGTGACTTAGGGCTAGGGTACCACAACAAACCTACAGTTGTGCCAGGAATCATCCATGAATCTAGGCATATTCGCAGGCTCGCTGCAATACCCTGGCCGTACCATGGCAAATCCATCCTCAACAACAAACTTTTTTTTCTTTTCTAATTTTAAAAAAAAGTCAACTACGACTTCAAAAAAACAACAAAAATTAAATAGAGTTTAGGGGAAACCCTAAAAGCAACTTTCACACTCATTTTGTCTAAAGCAAGCAAGACCACCACATTCACCTCTCATTGCCTTTTTACCTCCCACCATTGCACATCTGCTCTCTCACCTTCATTTCTTCAAATGCTTAGAGCTGAAGCTTCTTTATTTTGCCAATCCTACACTATTATAAACATGCACCGCTGCCAAGGACTTTTGGGAGCTTGCAACAAAGAAGGTTGTTGATTTATGGTAAGTTTTTATAGTTTCTTTTGTTAAAAACTTCAACACATTTGTAAGGTTTTCAGAACTAGTTTTTACTTCGCTTTTTGTTAATTTTTAACATTCTTTAAACAAATGCCTTAAAGTTTAAAGCAATATCATTTTTTTTTTAACCATGGGCTATAGGGATTTGCTTAGAACCTAGAATGTCTGCCTCTACAAATGGTAGTTCCATGGGCCAAGGGGCAACCTTCAAAACCAATGCTTCCTCGCCTCTTTGGAAGTATGTAACAATTTTAGAACAGGTGCTAGGTGGAGGGTGTTACATTTGGGTTTGTTCGAGTGTAAGGTCAGATATAACAGCTCGTATAGTTGGGTGAAAGCCCATTTGCGTGTGATTCCTAATGTTGGAATCATAGCTTGCCTTGGGCCAAGCATAGGTGGAAAGCCAAGAAAGGGTTTGCCATGTGCAAAGATCATCCAATACATCCAGTGCGAAGAAGAGGATGTCATAGTTGCCCAAAATTGAAGCATCCTTTGACAAAGAAAGGATCTAAATCTACCAGGCTGCCTATTGCGCCATCTCATGTCGTGACCCCATCTCATGTCAAGACCCCATCACACCCATTTATTGTCATTGTACCTCTCCGCAGCCGCATAATAAGAGGATTAACCTGAAAGTCGCAAGAGAACAAAAGGTGCAAGTCCTCTTGGAAGGGCATTCTAGAATAAGGCCAAGGACATAGCAAAATAGAACATAATGTTGTGTTTACACATGCAAGCTGCCATTTAATGTTGTTACATCACCATACAAGCGAGAGATGGTGAAATCTCTCAATGAATCCCCTAAAGGGTTCACCGGCCCATGGTATGAAAAGGTGTGGACCACATTGTTGGCAAACAAAAGAAAACATGTTGAAGATTCATTGCAATCCATCACGAATTAATGGGTCGAAGCAAGAGTGACCATCATTTCGATGGATTGAAAGATATAGCAAATGGGCCATTGATTAATGTGGTCGTAGTGTACCTTAAAGGGGCAATGTTTTTAAGGGTCATTGATTGTAAGAGATGAGTGAAAAGTGCACAATTCATCAGTGGGCATCCTAATAAAGTCCATTGCGGCGATGGGGTCTCAAATGTTGTCCAAATTATATTGACAACACAAAAAAATCGCAAAGGTGTTGGCATGTTCGTTGAGACCAGTATCAAGACATATTTTGAACACCTTGTGTCGTTCATTCCCTCAACCTTATGTTGCAAAAATTGGGCACCAAAATTGATTGGATCAAACAAGTCTATGAGGCGAGCGAAATCCAAATGTTCATAACCAACCATCACATGTCCCAAGGCATCTTCAGGTCTTTCTCAAAGTTGCAACTACTAAAGGAATCTTTTTGAAATTTTTTAATCATTTATGAACCATGTATAATTTTAAATTTTAATTAATTTTTTTATTGTAATCAGAATTTTGATTTTTGAACCTTTTTTTTAATTTGTAAGTTGTTGAGACTCGGTTTGCATTGAGTACCATGGTTATCTACCACTATTAAAGGGTCCGGAGGCAATCGAATATTGAGAGGGCCACAAAGGTGAAAGGTTTGATCTTGGATGAAGGGTGGTGAGAACATGTGGAGTATTGCTCAGTTTACCAAGCCAATATTGAGTATATTGAGATTTGTTAATATGGATAATCCACGTATGGGCGAGGTATATGATGGAATTGACTCAATGGTTGAGAAGATCATATCCTTCATAAATGTCAACGAGCAAGATCCTACAAAGAGGTTCTTCAAGAAAGTGCATGTCAACACGGATCCGACACTAAAATAATCTTTCATCGGAACTCCTCGTGTTATGATTGTTTTAGCAATGCACAATTTTGGTTTGGTGGTATGAATCTAGAAAACACAACAAAAGACACGACACAAGAGTAACACAGAATAAAATATGAAGACTTGACAACATAAACGAAATATAACCAAAAATTATATTATTATCAAAATATTGTTACAATCTCACCCAAGAACTACTCGAGTGTTACCAACTCCACTCGCCTTTCCAACAATATTTCTAGGAGAAACTTCACAAATACGCCTCTTGATAGCTTCTTTGACACACCTACACAATGGTATGGACACTTTATTACTTGCATATACTAACTTTCGCAACTTTCTTATGTGTTAATGATCTGAAAGTCAATTTTAACTAGCAATTGTTCACACAACAAAATTTGCTTTGTATTGAATTTCAATTTTAAAATTGGCAATTATGACCTTTTTATATTTTTAATAAATGATTAAAACCTGCAAGTACTTGTGCAAAAATACATAGAAATGAAGAAAATTCACCAACAATTCGACACAAGGCATGATAACGAAGTTCGGCGCTTGAGGCCTATGTCTCCGGGTCCAGTTGAATGGGACCGATCTATTAAAATCTTGAAAATAATTCTTTACAAAGAATTCTACAAAATTTTGACCTTCTCACAGTCTTCCTCTGTCAAAAATAGCAGGGGTTGCTTTTTACTTCTCCTCAAAATTCCACTCCTAGCTCAAGTTATGAGCATTTGAATATTTTACACAGTCTTTGTCCTTTTACAAATACATAAATGCTCCTTTTATATTGTTTGCCAATGAGATGGCACAACGGTCAAGGCATTAAAGTTTTGCTAAGGAGGTTAGGGGTTCGAATCCCCCTCCTTCTCCTATGTTGCCTCCTTTTGTTTTAATCCCACATCTAATTGCATATAGGGTGGAGGAGGTTTTTAAAAGATAGGGCGGTTTAGATTTTAATTGGCTTTTGAGCCATTTTAGGTGCCTATGCATATGTGGTTGGTTGACCAAAGTTGGCGCATGGATTAATGTTGGCCATGGCATGTAGGATATAGGCCTAAGTTGGCACATTGCATTAATGATGTTTGGTTATATGAGTTGGAAATAATGTTGGAGGGATAAGGCGTAGAAATATAGCAGTTAGCATAAAAATGCGTGGTATTTGGCAAATAATACGTGGTATGAATTAGCTTAAGTATGCAATATAATTTAAATTGCACTAGCTAATTAGTCCCACATGTATCATGGAACTAAAATGGACTAAATATACACAAAAGTTTGTATAATGATAATACGAAAAGGAGGCCAAGACACCCCTCCATAATCGAGTGTGTCAAACCTAGCCGAGGCCCCCGAACAAGAAATAGCGGGCCCACCTCGTCCGTTACCGAGTGTCGAAGACCGGCGTTCCAAAACAACTTTTGCTCCCGTCACCTATATTGTCCACGTGTCGTATTTCAAGTTGTCCACTTGCAAGCGCACGCGCTTGGCCAACATGTGCGCAGATCCCTATTTTTTCCAAAGCTTGCCCTAATATTTCAATGGCCATAACTTTTGCAAACGCAATCTGCTTCCTGTAAACAAGATATCGTCAGAATCGTCTAATTTTTCTCCACGCCATGGAACCGATCGCAATCGATTCTCGAGAAGATCATAGATCGGCGTTTCTCGGTGAGGATCTTCTTAATTAGTTAAATGAGGGGGTAGCCTCTTTATTTATAGCACTTTAGAGATTATCCACCATATCTCTAAGATAGGATAAGAAATCTCTTCTATCCAATCATATTATATATCTTAACTTATCTTTACATGTAGGCTTATCCCTTAGGATAGAATAAACCCTAAGTAGCCGATACATTTTGGATACGAGAGCGGGTACGAGTATCCGATACGCTGAAACGACAAAAACATTTTTGGGCTTGATACGGCATAGAATACACGAAAATACAAAAAATATATAAAAATTAAAAAATATATAAATTTCGGCCTTCTAAATAACCACAACAGACAAGCTAGGATACCGATAAAACTTAGAAACTTAAAAGCTTAAAAGTTAAATTAAAATACTTAAATCGAACACAATGTGAATGTCATGATATATTAAATTCAATCTATTAAAATTTACACCAAATTAGTCATGATCAAAGTTCAAATGACAAACTATCTTTCAATATTCATCATATTCCTCTTCATCAAGAGGATCAACATCAGCTGCATCATCATCATTACGTGGTTCATTAGAACCACATGGACTCGAACCACTACCAAAGCACCCCCTCAGTGCATATAGGTCTCGCAGCGCCTGCGTAACTCTCCTCAACATCTAATGCTCTGTGTTTAAAGTCAGTGATACGACACGGAGCACCTGTGGCACGTGCACCTTTGCCCTTGTGGAAACGCTGTGCACGAATCTAATGCTCTGTCGTTTAAAGCTATGGATACGACACGGAGCGCCCAGGGGCACTTGCCCTGTGGAAACGCCTTCAGTGCAACACGGCCATACCCGAGCATTTCCACGGGGGCAGCGCCACCTACCCTCGGGCGCTCCCGTGTCGTACTCCACTATCGTACCTATATCGGGTACACTTCGCACCCACTCCCGGGGTCAAAGGGTGTCAGTATCGGTATCCTAGGATAAACCTTATCATTTACACATGGGATTCCATCTTTTCTAGACTTTATCTCTAAATACAAATAAAATATTCAAAATATTTATGGCATCACTCATTTGTCATTATTACAAATATAATATTTCTAATTTATGACCATGTAGACCCTACTTACCATGACCTTTGACAATTTAACATTACCGTGACCATTTACGACAAATATTTACTTTTTACCATTGATTGTCACTTTCACAACATCCCCTAATGTACTTTGATTATTACCATAGAATATTTACTAGTTACATTCTACCTTGTGTGCCATAGTTTACCGGAGAGCACCATTAACTTCTAGTGGACACTACTACTAACTACACTTATGAACAATATATATATATATTAATGACATAGAAATCATGGAGGAAAATTTTAGTGTCGAGATGCACTCATTACTCACTAATATGTGGAACAAAATGACCACCCCATTGCATCTTTGTGTTTTTGCCTTGAATCCCAAATACTATAGTGCGGAGATCCTTTATTTTCCTAGGAGGGTCCTACCATACAAGGATATTGAGGTTAGTGAGGGGTATAAAGCAACATTCCCTTAACTCTTTCCCGATCTAGAAGTAGAAGACATAGTTATGGGAGAGTTTGGGTTTTTATGACCTTCAAAGTCACTTCCTTAACATTGCTCATGACAAGTACAAGGACACTCATATGTGGTGGTGCCTCTATGGGCAAGCAACCCCCACCTCCAACCACTTGCAATAAAAATTCTATCACAAGTAAGATTTTAAATTTTTTAACTCTCTACCTTTCTTTTCAATGTTTTGTTTTAACTTTTTACTTTTATGAATTTTAATTGACTTTGTGGCTTGCCAAAATAGGTTGCAAGCTCCTCTTCAATTGAGCAAAACCGGGGTGCATACACCTTTATCCACTTAGTCAAGCACAACAAGCTAGGAACGAAAAGGCGGATGATTTGTAATATGTGCAATCCAACCCACGGCTTCTAACACGTAGACAAGAAGAACACAAGCACGGGCAAGAATGTGTTGAGATGCCAACCCGATACTCCTAACTCAAATGCTTCCATTGCCCACCTTACATTGTTTGGCATGGATCTAGCAAGTTCTTCACACAACCAGCATAACAGAGCTAGCAAGAGTGGTACTGCTACTGCCTGCGATTCTAATGAACCACGTGATGATACCGATGAAGACATTGAAGCGGATTATGAATATAATGAATATGTTGATTTGTCTTGATTTTTGTGTATTCATTGTAACATTTGAATTTTGCACTATGTACTTGTTTTAAGACTAATCTAAGTTCAACCACTGAATATCATGATGTTTGGCATTGAATTATTGGTATGTTTTGTGGTTATTTAACTTATTTTCAAATATTTTGTTTATTGTATGCATAATATGTGGTTAGTTTTGCTTATTTCTTTATATTCTTAGTATTTTATATTTAATTTTTACAGCCATATCCAAAAATGTGTCCGAGGCTAAAAAAGTTGCCACAATGGCATCTCGGATTCTTTGTACCCATACCCAAAATAAATCGGCTACTTAGGGTTAAACAAGTTTATACAGCCAACACCAAATTTAGGAGCAAACCACTCAAGGGAGGTCTCAAGTTCTAACTCTGATAAGACCTACACATTCTCCCTCGATTGAAAAAGAATATATGTGCAACTAAAAACTATTTACTCCAATTTGGTTTCTAAAGAGCAATGATGGTAGAATGGTAAAGGCATTTGTATTGGGAAGGGAGATCTTGCATTCAATCATTGGCATTTTATAATTTTTTAGTTTCAAAGCATTTTGGTATGAGCGGAACAATAAATGCAATTCTATATCAAAGATTGATTTGAGATTTGACCCTTATTGCCTATTTTTGTTTCAAGAGTGTTAAGTTGAACTTACATATAAACAAATCACTAGAGTGTCTATTGAGTGGGTGGGCGAGTTTGTATGAACATTGGGCTAAAAGTTGGATGTTTGGTGTTCGATTACCTACCTTGAGAGTATTAATCAAAATTTTCAAAAAAAAAAAGTGGATGATTTGATTTGTTGGATTTCAAAATGTGACCTAGTTTGTACCTTTATTCCTCTAATCTTTTAAAGTGTGTATGAAAGAAGAAGCAACGTAGTTCTTAGTCTTGAAGAGTGGGGATCCCAAGTTCAAAACCCTCCACATCTATTATATGATTGAAATTGTTGAAGGGCTAGAGGGAGGTCGTATGGGAGCCGAGGAACGAACTTTTTGCCTAAAGTTTTCTTTAGACCTAAAATGGAGCAATTTCACACCCTATTTCAAGCACCATCTTTTCTCCAATCCAATGTCCCATTTTTTTGGCATTGACAATATCTCGTTATCCTCTTTCTCTCAATGAGCTACGTGTTCAAAAAAGTGGCCATTTAATTAATGAATTTTGGATGCCAATCATGAACTAATATCTACACTCAATTAAGCTTACGAGTGAAGATTATGACTTCTGAATATTAGAAATGCAAGATATTTTGCTTGTGGCATATACCAAGGATGATGTGAAGGCACCTCTCAATAAAAATAGAGAAAGCACTTTGACTTAAAGAAGAAGCATACGACGCTTGGGATCTTATTGTCAATAATGTCTTTGATGAGTTATGCCATATGAAGAAATAGAAATCATGTGAGGACGTATGGAAGGCTCTTCAAAAGCTCTCTAATTAGCCAAATGAGATCATACATCTTGAGAGTGATGAGGTTGAGCAGATGATATTGTTTTTAAAGATGTCACTTCACTTCAAATACCATTGGCATGAAAGGACAAGTCTATCAATAAGTTGCAGCAACTCCTTAATCAAGCCCTTGTGAACAAATAATTGAGGAACGGTAAAGTTCACATGTATTATGTGTTAAATATTTTCAAACTTACTTAAATAGAGATCCCAAACTTTTGTTTGAGCATGTTAGAAACATAGAAGCCTTTATGGATCTTGCTTTCATAATCTCGTTGATCAACTTGGGGAGAAAGTACAAATGCTTGATTAATTGTAGGAGTACGTAAAGGGAGGATCTACCTCTTCATCATATGATAGTGTTAGCACTTCGATGGACTTGATGCGAGAGGAACTAATTCTTTTGACAATGATTGTTTCTTCCATTTCTTTGACTGATGGCACTTTCAATGTTGGCGATACCTCCAATTTAAGCAGACTTCTCTTGGAATTGGTAAGTTTGATAAACATATAAAAAGGAATTGGTTCCAAGTTGTTTCAGCAAATGGGATATAAAGGTGGTAAACTTGGTAAGCATGGGCAATGTATTGTCACTTCTATTCAGCCAAGGATTCGACCATAGAGAAAGTCCTTCCTATCCTAAGATCACATTGGTAAATGATGGTCAACGTGGTTATTCTCCCATTGATCGGTAGAAGATAGATCCTAAATCATTAATTGATTCCTCCCAAAGCAAAAAGTATTGGATAGTAAATCATTATTGGATTCTTCTTTTAATCAATAGAAATATGAGCACGCTACATCCATAACCAAGTCATATAGACATTCTCGTTTTGGAAACGAGAAGGCACCCTCCACAACTAAGACATATAGGCATCTTCATTTTGGAGGTGCACTCTTACCCTCAACCGATGCATCGTCAGTTTATTGATAGAGGGCAAGACATCGTCACCTAATGCATCCTCGTTCTAGAGATGGGAGGTACTCTTACCCTTAATCAAGGTATCGAATTCATATCAACAAACACATCCGGATAGTAGTCATCATGTTCATTATTTGGTTGCAGAAAGAAGCATAGATGGAAAAATCTCGAACCAACACCTATCGTGGAGATTTTTGTGGATGGATTGATGATTGGTCATGGCAACATTTAAGCTTGTTTAAGGATATCTTATCACTTTGTCTCCTTGATAAGGCAAGTAATTCATGATTGGAGTAATGGAGTGCATGGTTTTTACTCCAATGTTGGTGGTTTGTTGTAGTTTTCGCTTAAATTCTTGTTGTGTATGACTTGTTGAGCATATGTTGAGCCATTATCATTCTTAGAGCTTATCTTTGGTCATGTTAGGGGGTGTATCTCCTCGATGGAAGCTTTGTTGTGGATTCTTTACTTCTTGTTGGCATGAAATTATGGCAAAGAGAAGCCAACGCCATTCCTAGAGTACGCCTTGTTATGGAGCATATGTCCCTTCGCTGGAGCATTGATTGATCTTGCAAGCTTGTTGGTTGAGCATGGGTCATGCTAGTTGGTATATCATATTAATGACAGTTTTGTTTGTGGGTCCTTTGCTTCTTGTTGGCACGTAATTATGGCAAAGAGACACCAATGGTGGTAGGAACACCATTCTTGGATTGTGCCTTGTTATGAAGCATATGCACCTTGCTTGGAGCATTGATTGATCTTCGGCTCTTGTTGGTTGAGCATCTATTTGGATCATGTTGGACCAACATCTACCGGAAGACATATTGCCGATGAGAAAGTAATGTTAAGGGAAGGATGATATGTAATGACAACTTTCGATCTTAGGCTCCCGAATGAAGTGCAAGGGAGATGATGGTGTGTGATGATATGTGGTGTCACCTTTCTTATTGTGCCCCTTAGTCGTGTATGAAGGGGTATGGTAGTGTGCGATAACATGCATCTTGCACCCGAAGTTAGTATTTGGGTGGATGCTAGTATGAGTAAAATTGACCAATGAATAAACATAGGACACATGTGGCATCCTTGGGAAGTGTGTCAATGTTAGTGGTCCCCATGAATTATCGGCTTGTTGCATCCTTGACGATCGAGAAGTATGTGAAGTTAATGTGTGAACCCTATTCAACATTATGACAAAATGTTAGTAAAAATTGTCTAGGTTCCTATGTCATTCATGTGAGTGAAAGCCACGAGGGTTAGTAAAAGTCAATCTTAACATTACTCCTCTTTGATTATGAGTGAAAGCCAATAGGGATCCTCACAATTGATGTATTTAAAAGGATAAGTAAATATCCCAAAAATTGTCACAAGGCAATCAATTGAAGTGAATACACAATGTATAGAGAGAGTATTTGAATACTCAAGACCTATCCTCACATTATGTGTGTTCATAATTATAAACGAATGAAATTATGGTGTATGGAAATACTATCTTGAAATGGATGCATAATTTTACACAACTGGTGAGAAGAAATGTGTTTAGTTGCCCTACAATGGAGAATACAAGAATAATAAATTTATATATATATATATATATATAATCGAGCTCTAAAATCATCATGTGTTTAATTGCATTAATCATCTCTTATCTTTGAAAAAATATCATTTGGGAAGTGGTGTCCTCTGCAGCTCTGTTATTACTTGTGCCAGGTAATAAAAGTGCTTCACACCTTTCAGTAGTCAATATCAATTCCAATGTGTTTTGGCTTGATATAAGGGAAATTGTGTTTGTTAATAGTACAACACCCATAGGTAGTTACCAAAAGAGTTCCCATATGCATTTGCGCAAGTAGTGGTTTAGGCAATCCTCACATGCAATACAAAAATCGCAACAGCATGAACAGCATGAATAAAGGATATTGTGTATATATATCTTGACATCAAGCAAAAGTGCAATGGTCACAAAGCAACAAAATCATAAATTGGAGATGAACGTAAACACTAAAAGTTTAGAGTCTGCAATATTACAAATACTAGCAACAAATTCTCCTAATCTTTTATGAGGATTTAAGAAAGTATTAAAGGGTTTATGTTGCACCGAGTACTGCAAATGGGAACTTAGAAACAAAAACAAACTAAAATGACTAGGGTGCAATTCATACATGCATACAAAGGAAGTAAGTATCTTTGCTTGTATACATAGAAAATAATGATGAAGAAGCCGGGCCCAAACTTAATGAATGAATAGTCGTCTTTTTTCCATAATTTGTGATTTTTGCATGCCATTTTCTTGGCATGCCAGTATGTACTCCCTTCTATATCAATTTTGAAAAGATATTTTATCTGCCAAGTTTCATCAAGTGTAGAGTTTATTTTTAACTACTTGTTGAGCTTGAGTCATGCGATTTCAATTTCATATAAGTAAAACTAGAACTACGCCTACCATAAAACAAAAAACTATCAGAGATGAATGCTATAGCTAGACTCAGCCTAGACCAAACAGCCCCAAGTGATTGACAACCCTAGAACTCATTTGAATCATTCGTGTTGTGAATTCCAGAACAAAAGGAATGTCACCATAACCACCAACCAGTAAATGAAAGCTTCAAATAATTAAACAAAAACCATTAAAATGTTACTGTAAAAATGTAGAACAATGACATTGTGATTGAGTTTATTGTAAAGCAAACAGCAGCTGCAGAACGGCAATCTCATCATTTTCTAACTCTCAAGTGAAATTCGTTTGGCAGGCCATGGTCTAGCAGTAAGGCAGATCAATTGCCATGATGATGATAATCTCGGGTCAAGCCCCAAGTTGGAACAGACAACCCCAAGTGATTGACAACCCTGGAACTCATTTGAAGCATTCACGTAGGGAATTGTTTTTCCACTAGAAAAAAATCATGTCACATTTTTAAAGGTTTGTTTTCCCTGCATGAACCATACTAACCATTTTTTACCTTTCATTTCCTGAATAGAATACGGTTTTCCTGGTAAAGTTCCCTATTCAACATTGTCACTCGGATCTAAATTAGGAATGCCACAATAACCACCAACCAACAAATGCAAACTCCAAATAATTAAACAAAAATAATAGAAACGTCAATGTAAAAAAGTCAAGCAATGGCATTGCGATTGGTTTACTGCAAAGCAAACAGCAACTCCAGAACGGAAATCTCATCATTTTCTATAAATTAAATCTCCAGCGGGCCATGGTATAGTGGCAAGGCAGAACAACTGCCATGATGGTGATCTCAGTTCAAGTTACCCGGACAAGGCAGGGCGCAAGTCCCGTATGAATTTTGACAGTGAACTTTCATTATTGAATCGAGTGCAGCAGAATTTCCAGAATAGGTCATGGACTCCAATCAACACCACTTCCAAAGGTTAAAATAGGAAAATCAGATCATACCACCGTCAATCTAGAACCGAGTCCTAGTCAAAGTCTTACCCAAACAATTGATACCCATTATAAAACTGAAAAAGTTAAATACCCTACCTTAAACTCTAGCTGGAACCTGGTTTGCTTGTTTTCTTAGTAGCAGTACTATCAGCAACAGCATCAGTGACAAGTGAAATGGGTCTCTGCTCAATGACCTCATCTACCAGCCCAAATTCTTTGGCCTCCTCAGGGACATGAACATGTCCCTCTCCATGCACTGCTCAATTTTCTCAATCTTCTGACTTGAGTGTTTAGCATAGATCTTGTTAAGCCTCTCCCTGGTCTTCAAAATCTCCTTGGCATGAATATCAATATCAGAGGCCTGGCCAGACGCCCCTCCAGAAGGCTGGTGGATCATGATCCTTGCATTGGGCAGGGCCCTTCTCTGTCCATGCGACCCTGCAGCCAAAAGCAGAGACCCCATGGAGGCCGCCTGCCCTATGCAGAGGGTGCTCACAGGGCTCTTTATGTACTGCATTGTGTCATAAATTGCAAGGCCGGCAGTGACCACCCCACCTGGGGAATTAATATACATGTTGATGGGCTTCTGGGGATTCTCGGACTCCAGGAAAAGGAGTTGTGCTACCACCACAGAGGCTGTATCGTCTGCTATGGGGCCATTAATGCAGACTATCCTTTCCTTGAGAAGCCTGGAGAAGATGTCATAGGCTCTTTCTCCTCTTGATGTGTGTTCTATCACCATGGGTACTAGGCCATAGGACCTTCTGGGATTCAGCTGCTCTGTTTGAATTGATATCGTGCTTCTCAGGGCTGAAAAAATTGTCGAAAAACAAAGGAGGCCTCCTCCAGGCCTCATTTGTGCCTCTTTTCCTCCCGATGGAAGCACGATTAAGAACAATAATTACTCGTTGCACATCCTGCACGTTCAAAAATACATATATAATCATTTCCAAGCCTAGAACCCAAGTGAAATCATGGAAGGGAATTTTGTAGGATAAGTATGTACAAGAATAATAAACTAGCAACCGGTGGAGGAGGAATGTGCAATAGGGGATGTCGAAAGGAATAAGGAGGGGAATTTATATTGACGTAGGGGACGAGCCATAGGAGTGAGAGTCACAAACATTAAACATCTTAGATTGTTCTAATCGCGCTCTACTTTATCATCTCGACTTCATTCACATTGTTCATGCGAGTTCTCTTTGCAGATAAAGAAGAGAAAATAAAAAGTGAGAAAATCTTATAAACTCTAGGTTAGAAACCCGACTACACTTTTTGCTTATTATAGCACTATGTAGCCCAGCAATGTTTTTAAGCTTGATCAATTATGAAAAAATAGGTTATGCTTAGAAATGGATATGATGATGCCCCTACAAGAGGACTCGATTTAAGATAAAATATGCGACAGAGTTCTCAAAAAGAGAAGAGGTCAATGTTACGAGAGAAGAACGAGAACGGGATGTAATGAAATGGATCGGCGGTGGTACATAAACAGAGAAACATCGGAATTGATTGTGAATGCTAGGTGTGAAGGATGTGTTGAAGGACGTAATGAGAAAGAGAAAAGGGAATGGATAGGAGTCATGGGTGATTATGAGAAGAGCAAGAAAGGACGAAGGTGAAGGTGACAAGGGCATAGTAAGTAATGGACGGAGATGGAGGAGAGAAAGGGGAGGAAGAAGACAACAAAGAAGGATTATAGAGGAAGAAGGAAATGATGAAGGACAAACAAGGAGAAGACAAGAAAATGATAGAGCAGAGGGTGAAATTATGAAAAAGGGAGAGAGTTATTTAAAATGAAAGGCGTGAAGGAGGGTGAAGCAGATGAAGGGAGAGAGGTAATGGAAAACGAAAGAGATGTGTTGGCGAAAATTTGTCAAGTGGAAAAACTTGTAGATTTCTTGCCAACGCTCTGAATCTAAGTCCCTCTACTTAACTGGGTGTAGCTATCGTATATGCAATGCGCGAGAAAATGTGGATTTTTGCGGTAGCCTTACGGTCAAGGATCCAATAGGGGCACTCCACTAACCCTGCGTGCAAAGCTAGCAATCTCTTGCTAGGGAAGACTTTGTCTGAAGTGGGAAAGGGAGTGAGAATATGAGGTAGGAGAACTAATGTTGCAGGTAGAAAATCATATTCTTGCACACACTAGTTAGAAACTTCATCACATGCATTCATGAGAAGAAACAACTCTGCAAATAACAACAAGACCAAATAGAATTTATTGATCACAAAGTATCAAGAAACCCCTTAGTCAAAGAAATCTAGAAACTCCTTCTTGTATTGATTGCTTAAACAAAAGTTGTACATAGTGGGAATGGAAGAAATTTGAGAGTGGAGGAAAGTGGAAGAAAATGGCTATCTCCTTTGCTTTCTCTAAGTACAATGCACTCTTGAGTTTACAAGATCAATTGCCAACCCTTTGAAATGGGAATGGCTTTACAATTTATAGAATGAGAGGTGACTTATCGTCTACCCCCCAATGGCTTTTCATATGTCCTTGTGCAACTTAAAACTTTTCAACTTCCTAGGAGAATATTAAGTCCCTTTTTATAACATAAAGGTGACTTATTACATTAGGAACATTAGGACATATGAAAAAGTGCAACCCCAACGTGAAATTAGAATATTGGAAAGTGAGAGAAAGTTGGGGAAGAGGAGAGAGAAAGAGAGAGAGAAAAAGAAGAGGAGATGTCGTTCCCGATGAAGTTCGTTGATCCTTGTTGATGGAAAGCTCCAAATGTAGTGAAATTCTGAATCTTCGAACTCCTTACACACTGAGAAACTCCTTCAAATTAGCTCACGAACACTCACCAAGTTGAATGAACTAAGATGGATCTCGAATGCTCTGTGAAAATTCCTAGGATGATCCCAACAATGATGTCCCCCTGAATGATTATCCTTATACGTCCCATTGTGCCAAAACTGCTATTTGAGTGTAACTTACAATTTTTAGTAAGTGTGAATTACGAGTCGAGATGACTTTGCCTGCGATACTCCCTCTATGTTTACCGCCTTATTCGTAGCCTCTTCAAATGGTGGCTTATCTAAAGTAATAGACCCCTATGTAGGAAGACATGTTATTTTTAGTAAGTGCGTCGCGAAATGTCGATTCAGACAAAACAAGTCTTGAAATTCTGGGTTTTATTCTGGGTTCCACGCTTCGCGTTTGAGTAACTCCTTCATCTGAACAAGTGGGAGAATGATATTTTCATGGCATGGGCAAAATATTGACAAAAACACATCCCTCCATATCCCTTAAAAATAGGGGTTTCATGGCGCAAAAACTAGTTCATGGGAAACTAGATTTTTCGACGATCATTTCCTCCAATTTTCTAAGCGATTTCACCCACCTAACCACGAGAAGAAGAGAGGTAGCTCACTCGATGATTTTTTCCATTACTATGTCATGGCGGCCATTAATGGAGCTCAAAAATTACAGGTTTCCTTTTCTTCTCCATTTGCAATAAAAATTATATTTTTTATGGGTTTTTTCTTCTGGTGCTTCACGTGCAATTTTGCTTCAATTCGACAACCAGTTTGACGGGAAATCCCACTTCTTTCTTCTTCGAGCCGGAAAGGAGATTTCTTCATTATGAATGCTCTATTGCATGAGAGGAGAGTTTTAAAGTATGTTTTTATGGTCTTGGATAGAGGAACAAACAACAAAAAATGGTTCGTTGATTCATGCACTGGTTTGCAAAATTTTTGTGAATCTCACTTTTTTTGGCTATGGAGATTTTCTATTGTTCTCTTCATTGTTCTTCATTTCTCCTTCTTCGTTTTCTCAAGCTTCCTTCTGAGACCTATATGATTTAATGGAATGAAGGAGAATATTGTTGTGATAGGTATGGTTCAAGGTTCAAAAATGGTGGAGTGATGGCAGGGAGGTTGCAGAGGAAGAATGGAGGTATAGTTGTGCACGGGAGTGGAAGCAGTTAGAAGCAGGGAAGCAAGTAAATATTTGAATTTTTAAAATCATGCTTTGAGAGGGGTTGGGTGCATTTTCTTTTCCCTGACATCCCTCACCTCAAAGGGACATGAGGGACATCAATTTCCATGGTAAGCAAGGAGCTGACACATGGCATTGATCCGACAGGGAGTGAGTGCTCAAAAATCAGCTTTAAAGCATTGAGGGTTGGAAGCAAGTCACATGGGTGACCAAAACTCTCTCTGGAGGGTGGGCACATTTTTCAAGGTCTAATGTCCTTGACCTGTGAGGGACGTGAGGGAGATCAAATTCCACGGTGGTCCCGGGTGACACGTGGCGTTGATTCGACTGCTAGGAATTTGAGCTCCAAATTACACCCGGGGATGAACTAACAATGTTGATGGTTGTATGGGGCTCCAGAGGTCACATGGGGGTTGGGATCATTTTTAAAGGTCTGATATACCCGATCCTCGGGGACGTCAGGGACATAAAATCCCGCCAAGCTTATGGAGCTAACACGTGTCCTCCAAAAATTTGGCTAAGTCTTACACTTGCTCCGAGAGGACAACTTGGGACAATGATAACTTGAGCTCATAATGGACGTTATATGATTATTACCGAAATTGACAATTCACAAAAAGACAAATGATTTTTAAAAATGTGGATTTTTCTTTTTTATAACATCCTCGACCTAACCGACGCCTTGCTTTTACCTTCACCGCAGCGGTCACCCTCTCTCTTCCACATTGCCCACACTTTCACCCTATTACCTTGCACGTCACTCTTTTTTCCCTCACCCAATGCTTACCCTGACCATTCACCTCACCCTCTGGACCTCATCATTTACTACCTAACCTTGTCCTCATTTGGGGACTCGTTATTTTACCCATACCTCGGCACCACTCGTATCGTGACCGGAAACTTGGACTGGACCATCGTTAGTGACCTTTGACCCCATGTGTTTGCTATACCTTGCAACATTGTTACCTATGATTGTTGACCTAATGACCTTACCTTGCCTCTTGTCATGACCGTTTATCCTAACCCATCCTCGATGTACCTAACATACCTAAATGTTCCTACACCTAACATGTGTCATGTTTCCTGACCATATCCTATACCTTGATATTGGAATCACCTCAACCATGTTTGGATACACCTATCGACCTTAGAAAATGTAGAGTTTTCTGCTCTTCAACTGTACTTGTGTTGCGGTTTATACGTGTGTGTGTGTTTTTAATTATTTAAATTAAATTAATTCATTATCCTCACAATATTTATTATTTAAATACCCTAATTGGGATAATGCCCACATATCCACCTCACCTAGACACCTCATCTAGCCACCTCACCCTAAGACCTATTCTTAGTAAGTTGCCATAACTAACTAAGACCTACCCAAACCCTAAAAATCAATGCCTACATTCCCTCTAACCACATTCCCACCCATTAGAAGGAAGCTTCCATGCTAATCCATGGGGTAAAATGAAATGAGATCCCAAAAATCAAGGGGATCTACCTAGTTTAGTAAACCTAGGAAATCCCACCCTAACCGATGCCGGTTACCCTTAACCACCACCGGTTAAGCCGAACCACCATCGGTTACCATTTAATCCCAAAAACAACCTTATTTTGAGGTTGGCACATTTATGAGAGAGATAATCACATCTTTTGAGAACAAGTGACAAAACCAGAGCTGCATGCAAGCAGAACCAACATTAGTATACACATCAGAGCATCCATAGCCAGTACCTAAAGCAATCACACAACCATCTACCTTCACGGGAGCATCCGGGAAGCACCAACACTACATCAAGTTCATTCCATTTGATCACCCACCATTACCAACTAGGCATCAAGCTCATACAAATAGTAAGTTTTGTTAACCAACACTTATCCATTTATCATTTGGTAGATCCTTTTACATCATTACTAGTTTTTCTCTCATTTCCATTCCCCCCCATCATTTACCTCCATGCAAAACTTGACCATATTTTTATCCACACCCTTACATTGCCCATACCTAGACCTTAATCATTCCTGCATACCTCAGATCCATACAAATCTTGCCATTTCCCTTCCATCTTCATCTAACCTCAGATCTATCACCCAACCAAGTTTTATTGAGTTTCCTGTACCCTGACCATACCAATGCCGGTTACCCACAACCATCACCAGTTAGCCTAAACCGATACTGGTCATACTAGAGCAACGTCGGTCTCTTGTGTCTTTTACTAGAAACCAAGAACAGAGCTCCTAAACTTCCACCAAATACCCAAAACCACCCAGAATCTCACCCTGACCAATATTAGTACCTTGACCAAGACATTGACCTTCAGATTCAATCATAGCTTAGCCTGTTGTGAAAATTTGCTTATTGTAGATGAATGAGATACCTAAATCATTTTAACTATAGTAGGATTTCCTTTATTTCTCACATTAATTTTCTTTAAATAGTGGATTGACAACCTTCTAGGAAGTATCACACTTCCCGGATCTAGCATACGCTAGGTAGTCCACTGCATATATTGTTTAACTTTTATTTGGTGGTATTGTTTTCCATTCTCAGGTAGTTCCTCCAAGCAAAAAGGAAGCTCTCACGATCA
Source organism: Taxus wallichiana var. yunnanensis (assembly GCA_018340775.1). NCBI lineage: Eukaryota > Viridiplantae > Streptophyta > Pinopsida > Cupressales > Taxaceae > Taxus > Taxus wallichiana. The sequence goes on from CM031235.1 coordinate 948,131,123, forward strand.
GTTGTGGATTCAAAAGTCATACACGCACAAACAACCTACAACCAACATTTTAACAAGTATTCCTCCTAACCCATTACCCTTATTTGTTTCATCAACATTCAAAGAAACACTCTAGAATCAGGTGAAACATTTTGGCACACCTGTGGGACCCATTCGGGGTTCTTTGCATTCTTTCATTTCTAGGTGAAAATGTTGTATGTTTGTTTCTTTTCTAAAAAGTTCTTACATTAAACTTTCTCCCTGGAATCTTCTTCTCTTCTATTGTCTAAAAGCAATCATATTTTGGTGCTTAAAATGAACATTTCTTCCCTTTCATTAGTATCGCATTAGTGAAAGAGCATCCCTTCTCCTGTTCATCTATTTGTGGCATCAATTCTACATTTTGATTTGGGTTTAAAAATCATTGCATTTCATTCTACTTTTCTACATTAGCTCACATTAATTGAGGGCAACCTATATGTTGGAAGTCATTCCCAACTGATGGTTGACAAAAACAATCATAGAAAAGCACTTTATTTCTTTTTCTCTCTCTGAGTCTTACCCAAACATCACAAATTCAAAATATATACACATTCTTAAACAACATCTCACCTGGAAGAAGTTGTAGGTGATCACATGATCACGGCACAGTGGGCACCCCACTGGTTATCTCTATCTAGTACCCCATCGAGAGATGGCCCACCCCCCCCACCATAACATACCTAAACCTCTCCTTGTAGATCTCCTTCTTCGTAGGAAGCCATCCTCACCAAAAAAATCTATTCTATAGTTCATGAGTCAGTCCTTAAAATAGCATAAGCTAAACAAACATAATAGAAAAGGCACTCTTAGGATCATATTTTTCTTAGTGTTTCTACTTGCTTGGCTTGTGTTTTGAGGTGAGAGGTCACACTCTTCATTTTTCTTATTTCTCCTTACACTCCTCATCACAGTTGGTGTATTCCAGCTTCATCTGAGTGTGCTTGGACCATATTCTCATCATTCTCAGGATTCTGGGTTTGATTCCACATTAATTTTAACTCACAACCACATTTTTCTTCATCACTATTTCAATTTCACAGTAACCGGTGTCGGTCCAGTGACCATCATCGGTTACCCTCTGACCATCATCGGTTTTACCCAACCGATGTCGGTTCACTGTTCTTTTTGTTAACCAACCCAAAAAGGACACCTATTCCCCTTCGTTAGTTGTTTAGAGTCTCTGTCACTCTTATCATATCCATTGACCTAGTAAGTCTCATCAACATTTTGCATACCTAGAAAATTTGGCCTTATACCTTGTTTTTGATCAACTGTCCACTTTCCACGTGACCGTGGTTGGTTACCTATGACCGGCGTCGTTTAACCTAACCTAACATCGATAGTTAGCTTGTGTCATTTTCCAGCTGACATTTTAACCCCAATTCACCTACCACCACCTATTTATCCTATCTATGTTGTATTTCTATGTCATTTACAAAAAGTAGTCTTACCACATTAGTACTTGTTCACATGGTACTGACGCATGACAAGCAAGCAAGTGCCCTCATATTCCATGCCAATTGTCAACCACTCCCACCTAGCCCTTCACCACCTTCCATTTTATCACCAGCCATGGAACCTATCCAACCTATCTCTATCACTACTCAGAGACGAGGAGTTCACATGACTCCTTGACCAAAATCCTGTCACCTTGCAGTTTTACCTTTCCCACTCATCCACTCGAGATGCCTCGGGTCAGTTGATATACGACATGCCCATATCTATCCCCCCGACTCTCATTCCCACTCCTGCATCAGCCCCATCTAGGCTCCGCGTTACCCACATCTACCTTACCCCCAATCATTTCATAGCTAGGCCCTATACCCACTATGACTACACATCTCTGCTACATCCATGTTGCACCCACCACATCCACTATACCTTCACCAACCACCTAGAACACAACCTCATCCACACCTATTGTCTCACATATACCCATAGCTACACAACCACCCCCGGTGTCGGTGACCCCTACCCCTTTTCAAAATGTCATCCTTTCTATTCCATAATCTTTAGCCCCCATTTCCACTAGGGTCACCACGACCCTTCCACCTCCATATACGTACTATCAATAACCTCTTGTTTCATCTATTATTCACTCTGGGTACATACCCCTATTTCACTACCTTCTTCTCAATCTACCTATATGGCAACACCATATACTTTGGAATGCCACCCCATTATATGCCCAACACCAACCCTCTTACGCTACAGGAGTCACCCATCCATCACAACCTACCAACGACCTAATTAAGTTAATGATGGACAAGATGTAGACATTGGAGGCATCGGTTTCTTTCTCTCGCAACACTCTCACCTACGATGAGATTTGTAATGAGCCTATACATCCATCCATTCCTATCCATCCATATCCCATGCATTGGGAAATGCCTAAATTCAACCATTTCAATAGCAAAGAAGACCCACAACAACATTTGTGGTCTTTCAAACATGGGTGTTATCTGATCACCCATGATGATGCTTTGCTCTTGAGGACCTTTCCCATGTCTCTGATTGGACCCACATTAGATTGGTATAGTGGGTTGCCTAGACACTCTATATTCTCATTTAATCAGGTAGCCCAAGCCTTCTTGGATCACTTCTCCATTAATATCATTAAGAAGGTTACCATGACTGACCTCTACTCTACGCATCATTATGATGATGAATCCATCATAGATTTTGTTGCTCTCATTGGCGTAGCCTGATCAATCAACTCACATTCCAACTACCAAAAACCAAACTCATCAAAATCTTCACATGGGCTTGTGCTAGGCATATCTCACCACCCTACAGGTCAAACCTTCCGAACCTTCGATGAAGCAAGCATTCACCATGGCACGAAAGCTAGAGATTCGGGCTATTGAAGAGAAGAAAATCCAATTACGCAATAAGAACTCGGCATTCAAGTCAATGATACCTCTTCTTCTTCAAAACCATAGAACAATTATTCAAAGGCCAAGGGGACCACTAACGCAGTGGTACTCAAAGCCAGCCCAGCTCATCCATCAAATCAAGGCTAGCCCCTCATCTAATCTCTCACCCATTCAGACTTTTCAATTCAGAGGGAACAATGGAAATATACCCCAATTGGGAACCTTATTCTTCTGTCTTGAGAAGCTCATCAAAGTTGGGGCCATCACCCTTCCTCCCATGAAACCACACACTAGTTTTGACCCTGCTCACCCCACACCCACATGTGGTATAAAGAGCACGACTTCTTGCAACTACCATCGAGTAAAGGGTCATAGTGATGGCAATTGCATCACCTTCAAAAACATTGTCCAAGAAATGCTCGAGAAAGGTGAGCTAACCTTGGATAATCCTAATGCACACCAATCAGAACCTACATATCTTCAAGAAACCCTTTCCTAATCATGCCCCTTCTTCTGATCAAACTGGAGAGACTTCAACTCATGATAGCCATACCCACGAGGTCCATGCTATTTTCAGCGATACACCTGATGCTGCCCAATTACCTCATATTCCTTCCATAGAGGAAATTCTAGCCCAAAGTCCTCCTTCTACATTGGAACCCACCTCACCTATTCCTCCACCCATAGAGGAACACCTTTCACCTCCTTCATCACCCATGGAGGAGCCTTCCATTAATATCAAGACTATTTCACCTTTGGCTTCTCCACCTAGAGAGCCATCACCCACAAGTACCTCTCCAGCCATGAAGAGTACCCACCATCTCCTCCACCCACCTCCCACACCTCTCCACCCACAAAGAGCACCCATCATCCTCCACCCATAGAGGAGCACCCATCATCTCCTCCACCTATCAAAGACCCAGTAGAGATACCTTTTCCTCTAGGTGATCATTCTCCATCAGCTACCCAAGATCCTGTACTTACTTTCGGCTCTCTTACCCATGGAAGCCAAAGCTAGAAAATTCCCCATCTCTAAGAAAATTTCATGGGAATTTCCATTAGGTCCTCATCAACCTCACCTACAGACATGTCCATTCTCATGCTTAGCCGATCGCTTAGATTATGTGGATAGAGCCTTACTTTGGGGGCATCTTCTGCTTCCTGTCTCAACGCAAATGCAGATGTAACTTGCTGACACTTCCACTATCTACCCAAAGATATTTCAGCCAATTGAACCAAACACAACCTCCTCTATCACAACTTCTTCCACGACACCCATCATAGCTCAACACACACCCTTACCCATAACCCAACATACACCTAAATCCAAACCCACACCTACATCATCTTCCTCGACTAAACCTATTACTACCTTAGGGGTCACCCCAACCACCAACCTTATTCATCCACCTATCAAACTAGATTTAGCTACATCCTCCAAAGTCAATACCAAACCTACTCCGACACCCAAACAGAAGAGCCAACTCCATAAATCTCATACTCCAACCTCACCGATCACACCTTCTTCACCTTCACCCTCTTTCGTCTGTCTTAGGACCTCATCCTTCTAACACGGGTAAGAAACCTCCACCCACCGGTAAACTAAAAACACAACAGCCCATTCCACCATTACAAACCTCAAACATACCCAAGTGCCCACCACAACTTCTGCCCACATCTGCAACATCTTTACCACCCATACCTCTAATACCATCGATCACCCCTTCACTACCCACGACACTTCAGTCTCTTTCCCTCACACCTCTAGACACGACCTACACCATCTACCTTCACAACACCTCCATTATCCCCATGGGTAACTGCCCCTCTTCCACCATCCACCTTTCCCTCTAGATCTCATGTGCCCATATCACCTTTACCCAAGAAGGTACAACCTAAGGACAAAAATCTTGCTACCCTCCAATAAGGTAGTCAAAACAACCATACACTCTCCTACCAGTTCATCTACCATACCCCTACCCAAACAAACATGACCAACACCTAAGATCACACCAACACCTAAAACCATAGCTCGACCTACTCCCCCTCATGCAAAGACCATTCCTCTACAATCCTCCGTGCCTACACCCAAACCCACCTTCACTTCCCATTGTGATCCACTAGCAGGGTCCTACGCCAAAATTTTAACCAACCTCCTTGAAACTTTTGTCATCACATTACCACCCCTCAGACCTTATGACCCTCTCAAGCCCAAACCAAAGGGGTTTGATGACACCAAAATTTGTGCCTACCATCGTGTGCCAGGACACGATGTAGAGAACTATAAGGCTTTGAAAAACATTCTTATCCAGTTGTGTCCTCCCAAGAAAAAACTTTGATGATGATGACCTTCTTGATGAGGACCCCATTTCACCAACACCCATTCCCACAACTCTTCCCTCACTTCCTACTCAACGACCCAGACCTTTACCCCCACTCTCTAGAACCACCTCCGAGATTTGAAATTAACATGGTTTGCATCAATGACCTCACCAAACCTCCACCCAAATGTCGATGTGCCCAGCTCATCTCACAAGGCTCCTTCCCACCATTGGGATTTTTCCCTTCATGTCACCATACCTTTCATGGCTCACCTACCTCACCTACCTCCCCACCTCAGATCAACATGATCCACGTTGCCCATGCTCAGAAGGACAAAGGCAAGGAAAAGGCAACTGACTCACCAACCAATCCTATACCCAACATATCATCTACACCCACACCTAAAATCACTATCCACGGCCCCACATATCCTATTTCTAATGGGGTCACACACCACGTGATGCTCAAACAACTACACCAATCCCCCTCAAAATGTCCTTATATGACCTCATCCAAACCTCGAAATCCCATCATCAAGCTCTCATGGAGGTCCTGCAATCTATTGAGGTTTTACCCAATGACCCTACACCCGTAGCCTCCATTATCACACCCCATCATGTAGCCTCTCTCACCAAATTTCCACCTTTATCCACACCTCAACCTACTCACCAAGTAGCCTCCCTTAGCTTCTCAAAGGAAGAGATCACACCACACCAAATAGATGATCCAGACCCAACTCTCTCTTCATCTCTATCCACATCGATGATATATGTGTATGACATGTCATGATTGATGGGGGCTAGCATTAATATCATTTCATCCCATGCATTCACTCAAATGCGCATACCCGATAATTACATGCATAAACATCCTGTCATGTTGTGTTCATTCAATGATGCTATCACCTCTACACTAGGCACTGTCATCCTCCACATTTCGCGTGGGCCCCCGCACTATTCCAGAGTTATTTTACATCTTGGAGGGGGAATTCCAATATAACCTATTGCTTGGCAGACCCTAGATTCATGTCATGGGTTGTGTCCTTCCACTTTGCATCATTGTGTAAAGTTTGAGCATGAAGGACACACCTATACTATTCTAGCTGATCCATCACCTTTTAAAACATGTAACATGCTTTACCGACCCAATGACGTGCTTATACCCATTAAGGCATCTACCTCCATGACCACTACCACTTCACCTACACCTCCACTTACTAGCAAGATAACCACTACCTCAACCACACATGCCTCCTCCATTCCTACCACTTGCCACAACCTCCACGGCCAAACCATCAGCCTCCCAATCCATTAGCTCCACCTCCATGTTGACCTCTGACACATCATCTATTCCAGCTACCCACATACCAACCACCGATCCCTTGGAAGGCATTTTTCAATGCCTCACTCTGGGGGAGTATCACCTATATAGTGTCAACACATTCCTTACTCCACAAGAGTATGGAAGTCTTCACCAACACCCTCATTATGATCACCGTATAGGAGAGCACCTCCTTTATGGTCCTCCCCACCTTCGTACCAGTCTCACCTATGGGGACTTGATACTACAACTTACACACCAGAACCACCATCACAAACCCACCCATTTTCCATTGAACTTCTCAGTCACTCACCAATCACCATTTTTCACCCACACCTTCCTACACCAATGTGCATGGAAGGGTTTTGGTTTTGGATTTTATGAGCAAAGGTCACCATACTATTATTCCATGTACTACCCACAAACATAATGACCATAGTGGTATCGGCTTTGTTGAACCACCTACCAAGAAGGCTCACATTGAACTCATCGAGGACATCAACCCTTCTCCACCTTCTTCACCACCATCACCACCTTCACCGACGAGTCGATGGACCCAAAATCCATTCCTCCTAACTTTTTTTTTTTTTCATAAACACCATCTCCTTGGGGCCTCTGACTTATCAACGTGAGGGCGAGGCTCCTCCTCTCTTCCCTTCCTGTATCTTGAAATGATCGATGATGATACACCTTCGATCAACATCGTTCAATGTCAGGATGATGAATCTATACTCACCTACCTTGGTGCAGAAGACTCATATATTCATCGGTCATTACCATCTAAGATGCAAACCATGTTGAATGAATCGACTATCAAATCAACATTCATACTCAGGATGACCCACACATCTTAAAGATCGGCCAATCTTTAGATGTTGTTGAACAGAAGCCATCACTTCTTTTCTCAAAAATCATAACCATGCTTTTTCTTGGTCTTACATAGACATGCCTGATATTGACCCCACCATAGTGGTCCACAATATCATAACCATTCCCGATGTCAAGCCCATCAAACAAAAGCTGAGGAAAATGCACCCTCGCATTTCCCTTCTCGTCAAAGAAGAACTTCAACACCTTCTTTCTGTTTCCTTCATCTTACCCATTGATTATCCTCATTGGATTTCTAACATTGTCCCTATCACTAAGGCGATAGGGGGACTCCATTTGCATGGATTTCCATGACCTCAATCTAGCTTTCCCAAAAGATGACTTTCCTCTACTTGGTATTGACCAGCTTGGTTGACCTTACCACTGGTCACGAGATGCTATCACTCATGGATGGCTTCTCGGGTTATAACCAAATCTTACTTGCCCCAAAGAGATCAACACAAAACCATTCATCACCCCTTGGGGGACCTTCTACTATCGAGTCATGCCTTTTGGCCTTAAAAACACTTGGTGCCACATATCAATGGGCTATGACTTATATCTTCCATGACATCATGCATCATATATTGGAAGATTACATGGATGATCTCTTGCCAAATCTAAATGCCACTCCGAGCACCTCACCATCCTAAAAACCATCTTTGACCACCTCATTAAATATTACATTCACCTTCACCCAAGAAGTGTGTCTTCACGGTCCTCTCAGGAAAACTCTTGGGATTTATCATTTCCTACATGTGTATAGAAGTTGACCCTACTAAAGTCAAGGCCATTCTGGAAATGCCTCCACCCACTAACCTTAGGAACTCCATAGCCTACTGCAAGGTAAGTTGCAGTCTATTCACCATTTCATTTCACAATTGTTTGATCGGTGTCAACCATTTCATCATCTTCTCAAGAAGGATGTCTCCTTTAAATGGATGATGATTGCCACAAAAGCTTTTGAGGCCTTAAAACAATACCTTCTTCAACCCCCATACTCATTCCACCTAAAGATGATCAACCTTTCTACCTATACATCTCAGCTACCGATCACTCTTTGGGGGCCATGCTCGCTCATCGTGATGAACAACACAGGAGCAGGTGGTTTATTACATAAGCCATACTCTTTTGGACTACAAACCCAATACACCCATCCCAAAAAACTTTTCTTAGCCTTAGTTTTCATTTCGCCACAAAAAAACTCCGCCATTACCTACTCAACCACAAAACCTATGTTGTGACCAACACCGACCCCTTACACTTCATGTATGCCAAACCTTATCAAAATCAGCATGCCACACACTGGCTTATGCTTTTGGCTGACCTCGACCTCAATTCATCCATCAAAAGTCCATTAAGGGCCAAGCTATCACCGACCAATTGGCCGACACACCTATTTCTGGGGATCAACCCTCTAATTTTGACTTTCCAGATGAGTCAATTGCTACCCTTTCCTTGGATGAACCCACTTACCAAATGACACTCTTCTTCGATGGTTCCAAGTGTCAGCGTGGGGGTGGGGCAGGAGTTATCCTCATTCCCCTTGATGGTGAACCCATGCCTTTGTCTTTCAAACTCAATTTTGATTGTACCAACAATATTGCCAATACGAAGCACTCGTACTAGGTCTCCAAGCTTTGCCTACGCCCTAGATGTCAAATCAATCAACATCTTTGGTGATTCTCAATTGGTCATAAACCAAGTCAATGGTATATACCAATGTCGTAATGAGATACTTCAAAAGTATAAACATCATGTAGACATACTTTTGACCACCTTTGACCATTACGCCCTTCAAACCATCCCACGTTCAACCAACAAATTTACCGATACCATGGCCTGCTTGGCTTCTCAAATACCCACTTCACCTTTATCGATTCTAAAATATTTGTCACCATACAATGACTCCAATCACCCTCTTATTTACCTCATGACATTTACTCCATCGAACCATCACCCCGACCCAAGTGACCTTTGGTATAAACAATACTCTCATCTATCTTTCTCTCTCCATCTTACCTCCTGATCTCACCCGTAATGGACAACGCACCTTCCTTAAAAAGGTCTCTCATTACGTCATCATGGGGGCCTCCTCTATAAGCACAATTTGATGGTATTCTCTTATGATGCCTCACGAGTTCTGAAATTCCTTATACCATTAAGGAAGTTCATGATGGCATATGTGGAGGTCACTTTAGTGGCCTTGTTGTTGCTAAGCGTATTCTTTTCCTAGGCTATTACTAGGCCGACCCTTAACCATGATTGTTGTGACTACATCAAGCATTGTGTAAAATTCCAACAACATGCCAACCTTCATCATACACCCAATCATGCCTTACAGGTCACCCGTGACCTTTGGCCCTTTTCTCAATGGGGTTTGGATCTTGTCGAGAGATCAATCCCCATTCTTCCCAATGACATCAATGGATCATCACCACTACCGAATACTACACAAAATGGGTTGAAGCCATACCACTCATCTCCACAAAAGCTGAGAAAATATGTGAGTTCATCAATCATCACATCATTTTTCACTTTGGTGTTCCTCATCACCTCATCACTGATAATGGAAAACAATTCAAAAATAAGACCTTGAAAAAACTTTTGATGCCTTCGGCATTCAACTAAGTTTCTCATCACCTTATTACCCACAAACCAATGGCCAAGCCAATCCACTAACAAAACCTTGAACAAAATTCTCATGAAAGTGGTTAATGATACTGGGAAGGACTGGCATACACACATTCCTTTTTCCCTATGGGCATACCGCACTAGTATTCACACTTCCACTTGCCTACACCTTTTCTCTCTGGTCTACGGTATAGAGGTTGTTCTACCTCCTCTCAAAGTCTAGATCCCCTCACTCCACATTTCTCTTCATGACATGCTCAATGATGATGACTTTCATCAGGACCATTTAGCACAACTTGAGTTATTAGATGAATGTCATCTTAATGCTCTTGATCATCTTCAAGTTTACCAAAATGTATCAAACGTGCCTATGATAAACGTGTCCATGAATGAACCTTTCATGTTGGTGATCTCATCCTGAAAGAAAATCAACATGTAACTAAAGTAGAAAAAAGTAAACGGGGAAAATTTTCTCCTAATTGGCTTGGACCATACATCGTGACCCATACTTATGGATCAGGTGCTTATCATTTATCTTCACTCGATGGTAAACCCAAACTTGAGCCCCTTAATGCCTTGCATCTTTGACCATTCTACTATTGAATTTTAGTCCTACCTCACCTTTTTCCTCTTTCCATGCTCATCCCTTGAGCGCTATCCACTTCCTACGTCATCACCAATGATTAAATAAGAGTCATGTGTGTACCATCACTTGTTATCTTCTCTTGAATATGTGTACCATGGTGTTGCACATAGCATGATTCTCATGGATACTTTTCATCTACCTTTAGATGAGATCCCATGGTCATTTTTCACCCTACTTTCTAAACAAGAATCCTATTCTTCACCTTGGTCTTGTCCATGACTTCAAATCCCTCACATGGGATCCAACTCCTTGAGTCAAACTTCCAATAAAAAGATGACTCCCTCAAAAGGACATCTTCCTCTCTGTAATCACTGCTATAAATAGACTTGCTCCCTCGAAGGACAACTATGTAAAGCTCTTTTTAAAAAAAAAAAAGTGAGAGAATCTGAAGCTTCCCACATCGATCAACTTCACGAAGACCTCAAGGAGTTAATTTCCTCATCCCATATAGACTTCCCACATCGATCAGTCTATCTCAAATATCAATCAACAACAAAAAGCCTTTTTTAGTCATGGACTTGCCCATTGTGACCTTGGATCTCTTGCCCAAAGAGCATGCTACCTCATACCATATAAAAATTAACCACCTTTCACCCCTCTCACCATTCGCACTCCCATTTCCTACCACCTCAAGGGACCTCTTGGAAACCATGACATTTGGTGATCATGTGACTACTTTTCACCCTTAGAACAATCAATCATGTAATGTCTTTTAGGGTCTTACATCCATCACCTCCTCCAAGGTATGACCTACTCGGTATGATCCTAACCAATCAGGTGGCTTTCTTGCCCCCTCTTATCTTTTAACCTTCTTTATTACGTATTGATTACCTTATACATGAGACTTGGTCCTCGACGCTTACCTTTGGGGTAATCTTCTTCTTCTACCACAATCAAAATCACCTATACCAATTTTCCCACAACTCACCCATACCTAGTAGACCTAAACTCAAATCATGCCTATGACCTACCATCTCATTCTCATATCTCCTCATATTCTTCCCTAGCTTATGGGAGAACTACATCGGCTTGAGGTCCTTTTTCACTTGGGACTATGTAGGTAGCACTCCGAGGGCATGGGGCCCTTGGAGGTTAGCTCAGCCACTCTCTACCCTAACCAATTCATCTTTCATTTTCCTAAATCACATTCTACCCTACTTCATTTCCTTTTTATATCAAAAATTGGAAATTAAACCAAACAAACGACAAATTGCTTCACATTTTTATCATCATCAAAACATACATTTATTTCGATTACCATTTCTTTACCAACATCATGCAAGTATTATAAAACATCTTAAAATGACCCATATCATCATTCATTGCAAATATTAATGAATTACAAAACCAAATCCAACTCAAAACCATCCATCCATGCCTAAAACCACTTCACCACTGACCAACCTAACTCCACCATGCCTAAAACCAAAACCTAACCATCCATGCCTACACCACTCATGCCTAAAACCAAAACCTAACTTCATCCATGCCTACAACCTAACTCATCCATGCCTATGACCTAACTCCATCCATGCCTACCTAACTGACCTAACTCAACCATGCCTAAACCAAACTCTTGATCCATGCCTACAACTCACTCAACCATGCCTAAAACCTACTCAATCCATGCCTAACCACACCTCAACTCACATCCATGACCACTCAACCACAAAACCTAACTCCATCCATGCCTAACACACCTACCATAAGTCCATCTATGCATAATAATAAAATGTTATCAACACAAACACATAATGCCCATAATCATCATCATCTATATAAATACAATATCCATATACATAACTATCAAATGTCTTTGGCACGTAGGCGGTGTATATAATCTAATCTCTCAAAACTCTCATATACATCCTCACCATCTTTGGCATGCAGGCTGTATATGATCAAAAATATAAAACTCTCGGCATGCAGGCCGGTATATATCAAAATCAAAACTACATCAAAATCAAGAGCCATATATCAGGCATCATCTCGGGGACATCCTCCATATCTATCTCACTATCCCCTCTGCCTCCTCGGCTCCTGTCTGACGACTTGCTAACATCTCCCCACCCATCATGGGTGGTGGTTGGGTCCCTCTGGTACATCAACTAGAACTGGCCTCCATGAACTGGTGGCCTCACCCTGACCATGTCTTGGGGCTCGATGGCCCCTTGTGCTCTCCACGCTATGGGTGCGTGATCTGGTCCTCTCACTAGAGGCCTGTTGTTCCCTGTACTTGTACATATGATATGATAGAAATCTATCCCTACCACCCATCGCTAGTCTTGATAATACCTAGGCCTCATCTCTCACCTCCCATAACCTAGATATGGGTACTATCTGTGGTGGCCCCATCGGCCTCGACCCTGTACCTATCCTACCTGGGACCTTGTCCCCCCCCTGTGAATGGGACCCTACCTGTCCCGTGCCTCTATGGTGGCCCCATCGGCCTCTCTCTGTGCTTGTATCTAGGGCCTCTAAGGCCCCAATCTGTCCCCATGTGCTGTGCCATGCCATGGCTAATCGTAGCCTATAACCTATACCTGTCACTGTGCTATAGGGGGGCCACCTAACCATCATCATCATCTCCATCTCCACCCTACCAGGCCATCTGGGCTGAAGACTAGCCACCATGCATGCAACTGAAACTCGAACACCTCCACCTCTGAAACTAGCTAATTGCCCCTACACCATCCCCAATCTGGGTAATCAGGGTCACCACCTACCCCTTAGGGGGTCTCTCTCACACATGATAGTGGCTAAATCAGGCTTTGCCCCTGACTGGGTGGTACTACTCATAAATGAGCCACCCACCACTACTATATATCTGTCCATCACTCTGACATCATCGATCCACCGGTCTATCACCACTCTACTCCTCCTGCCTTGTAGGCATTTACGGTCATGTGGTAGGTAGGTAATGGCCTCTCCACGTCATCTCTCTCTATATGGGAAGGGTGGAGGTATGTCTTGTAGTAGCCCAAACTTCCATCTAACCCTATCAACTAGGATCATCTCGTGCTCCCCACACGGCACCCCCCTCTATCCATCTCATCTCAATAGCTGAAGGCCATCTAGCTCATCATGCATCCACATGTATGAGGGATAACCCACATACGGTCTCCATATGATGTCCACTCCAGAATAATCCCTCCAATAGACATCTATAATATGCTACATCATGTGTAGCCCTATCTATCGATGCTCTCCAATCATGGGCACCCATCACCTGTACCCCACCCAAACCAATCTCGGTGGAAATGCATCTTCTCAGGGCATACCCACTTGGCCACACACAAACTATGTGCTCATAGGCCCAACAGTGTAGTAAAAAGGTGCAACATAAGCTAAACCTACGTAGACGCCCATATGCCCACAACTCTCTATATAACTACACTAGGAATGTTGGCACCCAGAAAAGTAGGTCCGATCCATCACCATGTCATGTAAAACCCCCATCAGGGAGTGGGAAATCTCCCACCCTCTGCATCTCTGTGAAACAACACACTGCCTCCATCAATAAAACAACTAGCCTCGTCTCCTCTGGATGGGCTAGGTACATCCCCCATAACTCAAGTTGGCACTATGGAATGTCATGTCTTCACCAGTCCCTCCCCAAACACTATCAACATCAACTCCTTCGAGGCCTCGGAGGAGATCAGTACACTGCATCCCCAGTATCGGTAACCACAGGATCCTAAACACGTCCTCCAGGGTGACTGTCATCTCACCCATCGGTAGGTGGAACGTGTTGGTCATTGAATCCCATCTATCGATGAGAGAGTGACCATCATCACTCAGCTTCTCCAGGACTACATGCGATAGCACTCCCCAATCAGGCCCACCTCCTCCACGTGCCACCACTCCTCAACTGTCACCACACTCGCACTCTCAAAAGTAGGGGTGGCACCTATGTCTCTCATCCATAGCTGATCTCTCCCCTACATCCAATACAAACATCAAATTAATCTACCTTCATCATACCCACACTCACCCTCGACACCTCACCTATACCCACTATCTCACCTCTTTCTTTCTTCCCAACCTACCTTCCTATCACATTTCTATCTCCCCCCACCCTCACCCACTATCATTTCCCCATACCCATTTTTACCCCCACCTACACTAGGTTTTTCACCAACACATCCTATTCTACCCTTCCCTATCTCACCCACTCGACCTAGGGCCCTTTCGGCCCCTTTTTCTCCAAAACCCAACCGGTTTTGGTTATCTCTAACCGACCCTAGGTCACCCCTAAACTGACATCGGTCACTTATTTTGTGACCGATACCGGTTTGACCCTACCAACACCGGCTAACCCCGACCCGACAATGCCACATCACTTCGTCATGGTGAAAACCACAACCCCCAAACCCTCCCTCTCAAAAAACTCCCTCTCCTGACTCTTCTACCCACCCATTCTCACCTACACTTCCCCTCAACCCCATCCCACCCCCTATTCACCCACTTACCTCTCTCCCCACTCCTATTCTACCCAATTCACCCTCCCACATTTCAAATTTCATTTCCCCCAAACCCAATTTTTCACCACCCGACCTCTCACCTACTCTATCTCACAAAAACACAAAAAGGGTTTGACACTTACCTCATCATGTTGTTGTCATCATGTGGTGGCACATCTAGCCACTGCACACCGGTGGCCCACCCGATCCCTCTCCGGCCTCTGCCATCACCAATCTGTCACCTCCCCTCCAACCAATAAAATCAACCAATCTAATCTCGTGGACCCACCTCTCCACTACCAATCACCCACTATGTGGCTCACCAACTCAGTCCCCAGTCTCTCTCTCTCTCACTTTCCACCTTTTCTCTTTTTCTTGTCATTTTCCCAATTTGCAAAAAGACAAATGATTTGAAAAAATGTGGATTTTTCTTTTTTATAACATCCCTACCTAACCAACGCTGGTTTTACCTTCACCGCATTGTCACATGCCCTACCTTACCATGGTCGGTTACCCTATACCAGCATCGATTTACCCTTGACCGGCATCGATCACCCTCTCTTCCACATTGCCCACACTTTCACCCTATTACCCTACCCATCACTCTTTTTCCCTCACCCAACACTTACCCTGACCATTCACCTCACCCTCTTGACCTCATCATTTACTACCTAACCTCGTCCTCATTTGGGGACTCATTATTTTACCCATACCTCGGCCCTACTCATGTCGTGACCTAGATACTTGGACCTGGACCATCGCTAGTGACCTTTGACCCCATGTGTTTGCTATACCTTGTGACACTTTATTACCTATGATTGTTGACCTAATGACCTTACCTTGCCTCTTGCCATGACCATTTATCCTGACCCAACCCTCGGTGTACCGAACATACCTAAACGTTCCTGCACCTAACCTATGTCATGTTTCCTGACCATATCCTATACCTTGGATACTAGAATCACCTCAACCTTGTTTGGATAAACCTATCGACCTTAGACAATGTAGAGTTTTCTGCTCTCTTCAACCTGGTACCATGTTGTAGTTTATACGTGTGTGTGCATTTGACTATTACTACCTTTGACCCTAACCCATTACCTGGATTACCCAGTGGACCTTTTTCCCTTTTTTACCCCCATTGCACACCTTCCTCTTCATCACATTCACCTTTTATCAAACCACTCACCGATTCTGTCTTCTACCTCATCAGTTCCTAGTTTGAGGGGATCACCTTCACCCACACATGGGGCAACCACATCTTATTTTTGTCAGCGTCACTTACCAATACAAGCTACACAAAAAAAGGGGCAAAATGTAGACACCAAAATTAGGTCACACTCCCCTTGGTCCCTCGATAAATAAATACCTTGAACACATCCACCTAACCATGGCCCCTTTCATCCCACTATAATATTAATTTAATTATTTAAATTAAATTAATTCATTATCCTCACAATATTTATTATTTAAATATCCTAATTGGGATAATGCCCACATATCCACCTCACCTAGACACCTCATCTAGCCACCTCACCCTAAGACCTATTCTTAGTAAGTTGCCATAACTAACTAAGACCTACCCAAACCCTAAAAATCAATGCCTACATTCCCTCTAACCACATTCCCACCCATTAGAAGGAAGCTTCCATGCTAATCCATGGGGTAAAACGAAACAAGATCCCAAAAATCAAGGGGATCTACCTAGTTTAGTAAACCTAGGAAATCCCACCCTAACCGATGCCGGTTACCCTTAACCACCACCGGTTAAGCCGAACCACCATTCGGTTACCATTTAATCCCAAAACAACCTTATTTCAGGTTGGCACATTTCTAAGAGATAATCACATCTTTTGAGAACAAGTGACGAAACCAGAGTTGCATGCAAGTAGAACCAACATTAGTATACACATCAGAGCATCCATAGCCAATACTTGAAGCAATCACACAACCATCTGCCTTCATGGGAGCATCGGGAAGCACCAACACTACATCAAGTTCATTCCATTTGATCACCCACCATTACCAACTAGGCATCAAGCTCATATAAAAATAAGTTTTGTTAACCAACACTTATCCATTTATCATTTGGTAGATCCTTTTACATCTGTTACTAGTTTCTGCTCTCATTTCCATCCCCCATCATTTACCTCCATGCAAAACTTGACCATATTTTTATCCACACCCTTACATTTCCCATACCTAGACCTTAATCATTCTATGTGCATACCTCAGATCCATACGAATCTTGCCATTTCCCTTCCATCTTCATCTAACCTCAGATCTATCACCCAGCCAAGTTTTATTGAGTTTCTGTACCCGACCATACCGACTGCCGGTTACCCACAACCATCACTTGGTTAGCCTAAACCGATACTGGTCATACCAGACTAACATGTCGGTCTCTGTGTGTCTTTTACCAAAAACCAAGAACAGAGCTCCTAAACTTCCACCAAATACCCAAAACCACCCAAAATCTCACCCTGACTAGTATCAGTACCCTGACCAAGACATTGACCTTCAGATTCAATCATAGCTTAGCCTATTGTGAATGAATTTTCTTATTGTAGAGCGAATGAGATACCTAAATCATTTTAACTACAGTAGGATTTCCTTTATTTCTCACATTAATTTTCTTTAAATAGTGGATTGACAGTTGTCTAGGAAGTATCACACTTCCCGGATCTAGCATACATGCTAGGTAGTCCACTACATATATTGTTTAACTTTTATTTGGTGGTATTGTTTTCCATTCCAGGTAGTTCCTCCAAGAAAAAGGAAGCTCTCATGATCAGCTGTGGATTCAGAAGTCATACGTGTGCAACAACCTATAACCAACATTTTAACAGGTATTCCTCCTAACCCATTACCAGATACGCTCTAGAATCGGTGAAATAGATAAGACTTGAAAACATTGATACTGAGGGTATCATTGTCGTGTGCTTGAAATTGTCAATTTCCTAATGCACATTGCACGACAACAAGATGATAGAGTAGAGAATATTGAAGGAACCATATCATGGTGAGGAAATCCAAGGCAAATAATATGGAACTAACCACATGGAAATGCATGTGGATGGTGGGATGATAAAATAGATGGGACAACACTGAAGAGTCAGGTTATCACTGGGAAGTAAGAGGGAAACACGAAGTAAAAAGGGGATGAAGATGATACATAGGAAGTGGAATAAGACGAGGAGCAGAAAGGAGGAGAGGACAATGGAGAAAATTATGCGAGAAAAGAAGGAATCGAGAATGAAGATATTCGGTAAAGAGTGAGCAGTATCAGGAACGTAAAGAGAAGCTAGAGGGGAGGAATGACATAGATTGGAAAAGATGCGGAGATGCTTGAGATGAGGATAGGTTGATGACGAAGAAAATAAAGAGAGGGTGTATGATGAAGACAATAAATAAATTGGAAAGGAAAAATGGAAGATGGAGAGGTGGCGAAGAAAAAGAGGGAATGGATAGGAGAGGCAATGCCATGAGGAGATGTTAGGAGAAATCCACCGATAATGATCGGTAGGGAAGGATGGGACAAAAGGTGAGAAGAGGGAGAAAGTAAATGAGGAATGGAAGAGGGAATGCCAATGAAAGGACGTTAGGAGAATTCCCCAATAATGATCAAAGGGCATAAAGGAATGAAGGAATGAAGATAGAATGGAGGAGGTCAAAGAGAAGGAACAAGGCCATGCAGAATGGGGATGAGTGATTTTTAGGAGAATTCCACCAATAATTATTAGCGTGGAAACAAAATATGATGATGAAAGAATGTTAGGTGAGTATTAACAATGATGGTGGGTAATCATGGGAATAGATATGTGGGAGAACTCTAGAAGATGGAGTGGAAAGAGTAAAGAAAGGAGGGATAACGAATTGTGCGAGGATGAAGGCGAGGAGAGGATGTTATGGATGAGGATGAATGAGGTAAAGATGAAGAAACAAGACATGAAATGAATGGGGAAGCAACAGTTAAGTAAGATTACCAAGTGAGGGATGATGGAGATGAAAAGGGGGCAAGTAGGAAGTGGTGTTTGTGAGAATGGAAGAGGAGGTGAGAGGATGTGATGATGGGGAATGAAGAGAAAATGTGGATGGTGGGAATGTGGAGCAATGGGGAAAGGCAAGATGATAAATAATCCTTAAGAGGGATTCTTAAGTAAGATCACCAGGCCACAAGAGGAGTTAAGTAAGATCACCAAACCGATGATGATATATGGAAGGAGAAAGACAACATTGTATTGGGTACAGTGTGTGGAATGGTTGGTTGGAGAAGATGATTACGACGAGAGATGGGAGACAAAAGATGAGGGAAATATGATGGGATGTGGAAGGGTCAGATGGAAAACTAATCTTAAGAGAAAATCTTAAGTAATATTGTCATGCGATGGGGATAGTTAAGTAGGATCGCCAAGCCAAGAAGAAGAAGAATGATGAAAAGACTGAGTGGTGTATACCAAAATGGAACAAGAGATGAAAGGAGGTGATAACAAGGTGATAATAAGGAAACAAAGGAGTGTGACATGAGTAGATGGAGGAACATATATAGTGTAGATGGAGAGTGTAAGGGAAATCCTTAATTGGGATGCCCACGTGGTGAGCGTGATGATGTAAGAGTGTCAAGTGAAAAAGGTGGAGCGGAAAGACATTTGTGGTGGTGATTGTCATCCGATGAAAGAGGAGATGGTGGAGAAGCTTCTACAACATGGGAGGATCCAAGGAAGAAGATATACCTTAACTAAGATTCTTTGGTTGTATGGATGATTAAGTAAGATTTTCAAGCTAAAAGCGGAAGAGTGAAAGGGAAACTCAGGAGGAAAGGCAAGTAAGATATCCGGTGTGGTGAAAGGGGATAAAAAGGTGAGAAGGATGATGTGGGGATAAGTGGTGATGAGTGGAAATGAGGAGTGAAGATCAATGGATCAAAGACATTGTTGAACATGTTGGGGGATAAGAAGTTGCAGGATAATGAACTCGCCTTGAGAAGGATCCTCAAGTAGGATTCATAAACTACAATGAGATCAAGTAGAATTCACAAACTAAAAAGTGTATTTGCGAGGGCATTCATGGATATTATGGATAGATATAGAATTCATGGTGTGAAATTTGATGTGATTTTAATAAAATATTTCCTTGATGAGATAAATGACACATAGTCGTAGAAAGGGGCATACATGGAAACCATGCTTTGAACCATATTAGAGGTAAACAGATAGGGGTCCACTCAAGGCATTACACTTGCACCCAATAATAGAGGTGTTAACACATAACCAATGATAGTTAGTTATACCCAAAATACCATGAGGGAGATATGAATGAAATATTCTCATAAACCTAATGTCACATGATAAGGGGGTTTGAGATGTAACTTGTATGTGGGAAGAGGGTTCTCCAAAGATGGTGTTCCTTATGTCTATGCCCCAGCTCTGGGAAAGGGAAAGAACAATAGAAGAAAAATTTGATCAATGCGGGAAGCTTTCTGAAAATGTTGATAAAAGGAAGGTTGATCAATGCGGGAAACCTTCTGAATGCCATAATAAAAGAGTAGCCATCCTTTGAGGGTATGGTCTACTTTATACATAATATGGATGGCAAGAATAATATATATGATACCCATCCTGCGAGGGATCGGTCTATTTCTTGTGATTTTTTTACTTTGATTTGCATGCTTTTATTTTTATTTTCCTCTTTTCTCTTTTTTTTTTTTGCATGAACAACTGTCCTTCAAGGGATCAATCTGCTTCTTTGATAACTTTTTTTTGATTTTTTGCATACATGAATTTTAGCTTTTTTCTTTGATGGGGAGAGTTGGGGATAGCTAAGTAGATCACTTAGGAGGGGATAATGAATGTACAAGAGACACCCCTGGACCCTTTACATGACTACAATAGGAGAATGAGAGGGTGATGGATGTAATGATCATGGAGTTCTCACCAAATGGGAGAACTTATCCATAATGAATATGCTATGAGTAGAGTTGTGGTACTCATATTTAAGGTCATATCAAAGGAAGTGATGGTAGACCACATAATTCATATCATTACCATGATAGATGGAAGGGGCTAATGGTGGAGGAATGATCTAAAGATATGACTAAGTGCTCATTGGTAGATATGCTAACAATAGACTAGTCTCCAAGTGCAATGCATTAAGAGGTTTTGTCTCTGGTTTACCACCAAGGGAGGGAAGACAAGTAAAGTTGTGATAGGATGAGATGATAGCTTGCAAAGGATTAGATGTGATAAAAGCGGGAAATAAAACTATGTCCTTAAGGAAGCAAAAATATGACCACGACGGTGGATTTTGATGAAAATAAATGATGCCCCAAGAGAGACACAAATATGGAAGGAAAAAAATGGCCACAAATGTGGACTTGATGAAACAGATGGTTCCCCAAAAGAGGCAAAAATATGGCCACAATGGTGGACTTTGATAAGAAAATAAGAAAAAAATGGTCCTCAATGGAAGGAAGACAAACATGGCCTCAAAGGAGGACTTTGATGAAAATAAATGGTCCTCAAATGGAAGGACAAATATGGCCTCAAATGAGGACTTAAGGTGAATGAAAATATTTCCCTAGAAAAAGTTGATTAGATTGGATGAATTTGGATTTAAATGAAAATGATGTCAAGGAGTGAAATCCCCATGTTAATGAAGTTTGAACATTAATTTAGATTAGATGATTTATATGATAAAAATAAAACAATGTCAAGAGGAAGGTTGAACCCCATGAAGTTGTTTAGATAGTTAATGATATGCTCAAGGGAGGGAAGGAATCCCCTAATTAGGATGAGTTAAATGATGTTTAAAGATTTAGATGAGATTGTTTTGGATTTGGATGGGATAAATGGTTAGAGACCACAAGTGTGCTTGGAAAGATAAGCATTATTGATGAATAATGAAGGACCTTCCTTAGGAGGAATGTCATGTGTATGGAGATATGTTAAGGGATGATTTGGATGGAGGAATCGTGGGAAACCCGATGGATGGGATACAAATTGGATTAGATTTAGATGGAGAAGGATGTTCCCCCTAAATGAGGAAATTGTCCTTCTCAATAAGGTTGTGGATGATTTTCTGAAAGGCCTTACAATGTGAAATGTCATGGCCCAGTACGATGATAAGTGCAAATGCAATTGGGATTGAACCATGATGGATTTGGACTATAGGGATTAAAATATTTAATGGGAGGAAGCATGATGATAGCAATATTTGAATTAAATTTCAAAGGATATTTATGTGGAACCCATCAAGTGTCATGCTTAGGGGTTTTGATAATTCATTTTTTGGCTTGGAGTTAGTGGAAGAAGTGGACATAGATTGGATGAGTGAATTAGATGTCTTAAAAGACAAATTAATTTTTAGAGGAGAGTTAGATTGTTTGGATTGAGATTTAGGTGAGGATGTACATTGGATGGGTAGATTATATGTCTTGGATGACAAATCAAATTTGATTGAAGGATAGGATTGTTTGGATTGGGATTTATCATTGAGATGTCGTAGATGAAGGGACTGACCTAAAATAGATGTTGTAACATTGGATTTTTGAAAAGAGGGAAGACCTAACTTTTTACGAGGATGCATAGGAGATTTTTGGGGATGTTTTCCATGAGCCTTAGATTTGATCGAGAAGATTTACCTTGGCAGGTATGATAATAATCTCAACTGGAGGATCTAAAGGTGGTGGTGTGGATATTGATGGAGAAAGCGTCCTAAAACAAGAAGAGGATATTAATGGAGAAATAGGTGTTTGTATGATGTGATTAATGAGATCTATGTGAGATGTGGATTGTTTAGGTTTTGGCATGGAAAGAGTTGATTTTGTAGAGGGAGAATGTAAACCATCTTTATTTGACTTAGGTGGAGGTGTTTGTTCAATAGATGTTTCAAAGGGTATCTTTGATAGGGTTGTAGATCGAGAGATTTGGTCATTGTGATAGAAGGATTAGGTAAAGAGTATTGGGATAGAAATGGGATGTGGCCATGGGAAAGGATATAGGTAAAGATTTCAAGGTAGGGATAGGTGGATTTGTTGATATGATAGATGTAGGGGTAGTTGGGATAGATAGGGATGTAGGCATATTTGGGATATTTGGAGATGTGAGTGATGTGGTGATGGGCATGTTTGATGTAGATGTGGTTAAGGGGTTGAATATGACATGTTGGGGCATGAGAGATGTGGATGAAGTGATATGTATACTCGAAGCCAATGTGGATGTGGTTAAGGTAGTTGGTGTGGTTGGTATGGAAGAAAGTGCGGAAGGAGGAACTGGGATTAACTCTAAGGATGGTATAATGGGTAAGGTGGAATGAATGTAGGTAAGGTAGTCAAATCTACTGAAGGGGATGTGGTAACCGATGGAGTAGACATGATAGGTAATGAAGTAGGTATAGGATTAATTTTGTTGGAAGAAGTAGTTGAGAATGGTAGATTCATAAATGTTTTAAATGGGGTTGATGTTGTAGGTGGGGTTGTAAAGGTACATGTAGTAGAAATGAGTTTAGTTGGGATGGTTGTAGAGATGAGTGATGTAGGTGTAGTAATAGGTGTGTTTGATGCAATATGGGTGAAGGCATAGATGTGAGAGATGTAGGGATAGGTGTGGATATCAATGGGGCTAAAATAGGTGCTAAGGATGAATCTGATGTGATAGATTGGGGCATGATCAAAGTGGATAAAGTAGATGGTATAGTCAAATTTGATGTAGATGTGGTAAGGGTAGAAGAAGGTGTAGGTTCAGGACAAGTAGTAAAAGTTGATATAGGTGTGATAGTTGTGGATGTGACGACAGGTTCCGAATAAGGAGTGGGATAATGTCTAAGGTAGGAACATGTGGAGTTGGTGATAAGATGAGATCTTGATTGAATGGTGTCAATCACGTAAGCATTTGATAATTGAGATGTAAAAGGGGTGGCTTGATTTATTGGTGGTTGATTAGGAAAATTTTGTGTAATTTTGTTGAGAGGTTGGCTAGATGAAGTGGTGGAGCTATCGATTTGGATATCCCCTTGATTTATGAGTTGTTGGACATGATCTTTGAAAGAATGACATTTCTCAATGTCATGACCTTTGACTTGATGATATTTACAATAGTGGGCTTCATGATACCAAATAGGCTTGGCTTGTGAATTGTCCATGGGTCGTATGGGAGGAAGTTGGATGGAGTTTACGACCATCAACTTGTCAAATATGGAACTATAGATTCTCCCAAGGGGGTATAGTTGATTGTTGATTGAGGGGCTCGTTGTTGAGGCCATGTGTTGGATGTAGATGTGGATGAGGGATTAATAACCATGGCATTGGCCGCTACCCTTTAAATGTGTCATTATGTGTGGATGGTTTAGTAGATTTGATTTTAGGTTTGGTTGATCTTAGTTTAAGATGACCTTGTTCAATGGCACATGGTTTCGAGTTTGTGAGCCATTGTGAAAACTTCATCAAAGGTTCAAATGATTGGATTTGCAAAGTAGATGATATATGTTTTCACACATGATCGTGAGAAGAGTTCAATGAGTTTAGTTTGTGGAAGAGAGAAAGGATAGTTGGTTTATAATGCCATGCCATCGTGTGACAAAGTCGGCGATGGACTCATCATCAAACTATCGGATGGTGTATAGGTCAGTGATAGTAGTTTTACATGCAATGTTAATTGAAAAGTGTTCTAAGAATAATTGTGCAAGTTGGGAAAAGAGAATATGGAATATTGTGGGATATGGTTGTACCAGTCCAACGCAGGACCAGACAAGGACATGGGGAAAGTGTGAAGTAGTAGATCGTGATCATGCACAATAAGACAACATGCATGTTTAAATGCGTGGAGATGTTGTTGGGGATCTTCCTTGTTGTTGAACTTAGTAAACTTGGGAAGTTTCCAATGAGGAGGGTAGGGTTTGATTGGAACCGATAGATGAATCGGTTCATTACAAATTTGTTCGTAGGATAATGTATCTTTGGGTGCCAAGGTAGTAAGCTTCTAAACTAGCAACCTATTCATTAAAGTGAATAGGATCATTTAACATGATGTTAGGTTGAGATTGGATTGGTTGTGTGGTTTGAAATGTAGCTTGATAGGTGATGATAATCGTTGTGAATGTGTGGGTGTTTGGGGAATCATTTGATAAAGGTTGATAAACTTGATGGGGATGTTTGTGGAATCATTAGGGATTAATTTGTGGAATTGGGTGTTTGGGAAATTGTGATAAGGTGGTTGATTAATTTGTAGATGTGTAGATGTTTGAGAAGCCATTTGATAAGGCAGTTTGCTTAACTTGTGGATGAGGTATTTGTGGATTCTGTTGATAAGGATTAATATATGTCATTGGTTGAGATGGGATATGTTGTTGCAATGATTGGTGTTGAGAAATAGGGATGTGATGTGATCGTTGAGACTGGGTAGGTTGTGTGGTAAGTGATATGTGGGGATATGAGTGTTACGAGATTGAGATGATTGGAGCATATGATGGGTAGGAACGTAGGTATTAAGAGGTTGAGATTGTTTGATGGGCATACTAGTAGCGATGAAATAGAATTGACAAAAAGGGATGTGGGTGGAATGTGATCCACCAATTGAGGAGATTGAGAGAATTGAGAGATTGTGGGGGATTTATGAAATACGAAATCATATATGGGGTTAGGAGGTGGTCCAAGAGTTTCTAAAGGAGCGGGAGATGGTGGTGTGGTTGGTTTAGGAAGATTAGATTGGGAAGAGATATGGGGATTGGTGTCAAGGTGGGGACAATCTTGGATGACATGGTTCTCATGAGGTGAGACCATGGAGACTGGAGGTTGGGTAACCAAAGGCGTGGTTTCAAGTTTAGAATCTTGTTGGGAGAGATCATTAGGAGAAGTAATTTTATTGGGTGGAGGACATTGTTGTTTTGTTTTGATTTGAGAGAGAGTGACAATAGGTGTGAAATAGAGAAACATTTGTTTATGTAATTTGTTGACAAAAAAATCAAGCAACATATTTTTATCATCATGTTTAATTTAGAGGATGTGAAAAAAAGTGGATAACAAAGGTGCCTAGAGAATGATAGTCTAGGGATAGTTTCAGGTAGTTTTGGCTTGGGAAATGTCTGAAATGGTTCTTTTTGGGTGTTCAAGTCCCAATCAGTTAACCAGGTGAGAGGAGTGTTACGATGTGTGATTTTGTTTCGTGAGTCTAGGTTGTGTGTGATAAGTGAAATGCAAAAGGTTAATCCCCTATTTAAACTATTTGATCAGGAAGGATGCACGGGGTTTGTTTTAAATCAAAACAAAATGTGAACTTTCAATGAGAACACATGCAAAAAAGGGGAAATTGTGATGCCAAAGGAGCAAATAGGGATAAAAAGAGGAATACCTAGATATCACTCGTTCCTTTTTATCTGGTTGTATGGTGTTTAGAGGTACTAATCACTAACCTGGAACATCCAGTGACCTTAAAATTACACCATTTACAATCTCGAGATGAGGTCGGTGAAAGGAGATTGGTGGCGTGTTTATGTTTATGTTTCAACAAGCGATCTTTAACGACGTAATTTAGTGGTCATAGTATCGTAGATATTACCTACAAATGAACATAAGATAATTAATTATTATGATAAATATACTTTAAAAAAACAAGAACAATCTAATATTTACAATAGAAAGTCTTACGAAGAACATTAAAAATTAGTAAGCTAAAATAAAACCTAGTTGTTCAAAAGCAATGATGTGAAATAAGCTATGAAAGTTATACAAATATAACTTAATAATCACAACAATACAAATGGAATAATACTAACAATATAAATATTGAAAATATTAATGATAATACCAAGTATAAATAGTACTAATAATACAAATATAACGAATATTAAAGTTAACCACATGGTATATAACTAAACATTGTTAATAATACAAATATAGACAATTTTAAAGTAATTAAAGGCTATATAAATAAACAATGTTAATAATACAAGAGAGGAATAAACAATGAAATATAAGCTAAGTGATAAATGATTCGTGAGGCCGAGCTACGTGGATTTCACGTGGGGAGGTTATATGTGGTTGGAAAAAGCATGCATGGAGTGGGGCAGAGGCCACATACGAAAGGTGTTATGATCCTTATGGATTTCACTAACACCTCGTTTTGGTGTGATGTTAGATAATACATTTGGATTAAGTGAATGAGCGAATATTAACACATTAGTTAATACATTGAGAGGATAAATGATTACAAATTAGGGCATTGGGGGTCTTTAGGTCAGAAAAAAAAACGTGAATCGGCATGGATGTCAATTGAAAGTAATGGAAACATCTAATCAAATCTTGCTTTAGAAAAAAGTGAATGCGTGGAGGTCGAATCGTGGTCAAACAGGTAGATGACTCATGGTTGGTCATACTACACATGGTCATGGCTCTTCACATGCATGATGAAACACTGAGAATCACAAAAAATTAAATCAGGAATATATAATTGGCTATGCTATCACATTGTTTATAAATGTGATCGAAAGATTTAGAAGCCAATCGCTATATAGAGAAGACTGTACAATAACGACTCAAAAGGCCTTGCATGGATTTGAAATTGAGTTGGGAGTTTGCATGGATAGTCACGACTCACAAAGCCGTGTGAATTTGAAACTGAGCTGGAAATAGTTGGAAGCAAATTGGGGTCATGTGAATCTATTTAAATGTGTTCTAAAGAAGTGTAAGCCAATCGCAATAGAGATTTACACTCATTACGACCCACAAAGTCTACATGAATTTGAAACTAAGCTGAAATAATTGGAAGCATCATGCATCAGAATCTTGTGAGTCTGTGTGGATATTCACTTCGATTTATAAGACAATCACTTATACAAAGCCTCGTGGATTTAAAATTGAAACTGACAACAATTGGATGTGTAAGCATCGAGATTTTATGAATTTGAGTAGCATTGTTCTTTCTATTTCCTTCACCATTCATATTGTGCTAAGTCCCAACTAAAGGGTGGGAAGAGTTGTTGGGAGAGCAAGTCAGGGAACATGTCTCAAGAGAAGAGGGAGAGGATCCACGTGGTTGGAGAGGGCATGCGTGGATTGGTTGGCCGAAACAAGGTGAGGGTTGGTTGAGTTGCATGGTTTAGGGAGCTTGGGATTGTCTATGTGGAGGTGGCTGAGCAGATGGTGTGTGAGAGGATTGACGTGGAGAGGTAGTTGGATGAGATCAGATGGAATTGAGTTGGTGGAAGAGAGATGGATGACCCAGGTGGAGATTGTGGAAGCAAGAACTTGCAGAAGAAAGGGAGATGGGGGCACCGAGTGGCCTGGGATAATATTGTGAGGATGGGTCGGGTGAGGAGGAGTCGAGTCGAGGGAGGAGGCACAGGGCGAAGAGAGGCAATGGCCAAAGAGGAGAGGAGAGGAGAGGATGTAGCTCGGGTAGGGAGGGAGAGTGTTGGATTAGATAGGTGGGGAGTTGTTGGAGGTGAGGTAGAGAGCTTAGTGATAACTAGGGGAATGTGTAATTAGGATAATAATTTTTTTATTTTTTAATTTAATTTAATTTAATTTTATATGTATAATATATATATATTTTAATTTGAAATTTTAATTAATATTATTTATTTAATAATAAAAACAAACATGATATGAAATATAAACAACCAAATAATAAATTTTTGAACACAACAAAAAAAACTACATACCTCGAAGATGACCAAAACTAGAATAATTATAAACAATAAAATGATGAGAATATTATTACCGCGAGAAGAATACGAGAACCAACACCTGTACAAGATGAGCAAAGGAACCAAAAAAATGACCAAAACTTGAGTCTCTTCCCACTGGCATGCCATAATGTTGTACGAGAAAACTTCATTCTCACGTGGGTGAATGTGCAATCTTGGAAGCCACCAACAACCTCGAATTATGGAGGGCTTAAGGTGCCTCGATGTGGATGTAGATCTGTAGGCGCCAAGAAGATGGATGTGATAATGTCTACAAAACTAAAACAAATGTGATTAGATAAAATATGCGGGGTTTCCTGACAATGTCGGTTCCAAGAAGTCTTGGAGGATGTTAACTTCCTTGGAGGATGTCAACCCCGTGTCCAAAAACATGGAAATAAATGATGAATAGTAGATAGCATGCAAAAAGCAAAAAAATGCAAAATGCCAAGTAAATGGAATGACTAGGGCACTTAGGCCAAATGCTCCAAGAAATGGATTTGGAGATGAATGGGCATCAAGATGGCAAGATGATGAATGAAAATGTAAAAGCTTCCCAAGAATGTCATTTTCTAAACACTCCTCACCTCTAATTTCTAACAATGGCAAAGATTTTCCTTAACCTCAAACTTTAAAACTTATTTGAATTTTTCTTATTATTGATTGTCTAAAAACCTTGTTGAAAGAGGGGAAGGCATGCATATATATAATCTGGGGAGGGGGTTAACTAAGGGATGTTAGATAACCTTAGTTTACAAAAGTAACCTTGATTAAAAGACATGATTTAAGTGACTAATGGATTTGATTTGATGGATTTGATGGATGCTTTGGCTCATGATTTAAAAATAAAAAGGATGTGATATTGAGTGGGGAGCATGATGGAAAAGGTTAGGTGTAATAGTGCATCCCATGTGGATTATTTTTCACTATTATATTTTTGAGTGGGATGTTGGATTGTGAATGTTTTTGGGGTATATAATTTTGGGGTATTGATTTTTAGGTGAGATAATATATTTGAGACAATAGATTTGATTTGATTGAGTGGGGTCCATGTGGGTTCATGATTTGGAGGATTAGGTGTAATAGTGGATGTGATGGGGATGAGTGGGGTGCATGATGTGGATGATTTTGGAGCATTTTCTTAGTATGTGAGGTGATGTTATTTAGGTTAATAATATTAATTATGAAAGGGGCTTACATGGAATCCATTAACACATAATGATGAATGATCCAAGATCTGGTACATCTTTATCCCTTTAAGATGATTAATGATTAAAGGGGATTAATTAATTACTTAAAGGTAATTGTGTTTTTGATGGGAATGGGATTTAGTTTAGGGGAAAAGGGAATCAAGAGGGTAAGTGTAACGAAGGAGAGTGAATCCGGGGTGAAGGAGAGGAGCTACTCCAAAAATCGGTGTCTACACTAGGGCTAGGTAGAGTTTTTGGCATGAGTGTATCTAGTCTCATAGTCTAGAAGAGTACGACTTATATAATAAACTACCTGCTCCCTATGTTGCTCGTCGCAATGAGTGAGCATGGCCCCCAATGAATGGTCTGTGGTAGAAATGTAGAGGTAAAAGGGAATGTCATCTTTCGGTGGGATGAGCACAGGTGGTTGGAGGAGGTATCCCTTTAATGCTTCAAAATATTTGTGGCATTCATCATCCCATTTGAAGGAGACATCCTTTTTGAGAAGATGATGAAATGGATGATAGCGGTCGGAAAGCTAAGAAATAAAGTGACAAATAGATTGCAACTTGCCTTGCAAACTACGAAGTTGATGAAGGTTAGTAGGTGGAGGAATCTCGAGAATAGCCTTGATTTTAATGGGATCAACTTCAATGTCACACAAAGAAATGATAAAATCAATGAGATTTCCTGAGAGAAACAGTGAAGACACACCTCTTAGGTTAAAGGCGAACATAATATTTGATGAGATAGTCAAAGACAACCTTAAGGACTACAAGGTGTTCGACCCGATGTTTGGATTTGGCAAGAAGATTGTTGACATAATCTTCCAATATGTTATGCATGATGTCATGAAAGATATAAGTCATAGCCCATTGATAGGTAGCACCAACATTTTAAAGGCCAAAGGGCACGACACGATAGTAGAAGGTCCCCCAAGGAGCGATGAAGTCAATATTATGTTGATATTCTAGTGTGAGTAATATTTGGTTATAACTCGAGAAACCGTCATGAGTGATAACATCTCATGGTGACGGTGAGATCAATTAGTTGGTTAATACTAGGTGGAGGAAAGTCATCTTTGGGGCAAGTCAAGTTAAGGTCATGGAAATGTTAAGTTTGGAGACTTTAGGAGCATTCTGAGCTGAGCATTCTTGAATCATTTTTGTGTTACGTTGTTTGTGCGATTGTTGTTGTTGTTTTGTTAACATGTTGTTAACATTGGTTGTTAATTATCGGGACTATTTTTCGGGACTATTTTTCCAGCCATGGGAAGTTGAAAGATCGTGACTTTCAAACTTCTAGGGTCAGCTTTAGGACTTCTTAAAGGATTGTAATCCTATAAATAGAGGTGTTAGGGTATCTTGAAGATATCTTGAGTGTTCAAGAGGTCTTGAGTCTTAATGATCAAGAGGTGATCAAGAGTGATCAAGGTTATGCAATTGGGTGTCAATTGTGGTTTAGATGTGGTTTAGCATCTTTGGAATTCTGTTGTGAGTTCATAACTGAGAGAAGACTGTGAGAGTTGTTTTACTCTTGTTGATAATAAAATCTGAGCAAGTTCTTGGTGGACGTAGCCCACATTGGGTGAACCACGTTAAATCTTGTCTTGTCTTCTTTTGTGCATTATTTATTTATGTTGTTATATTTCTGCAAGTATAATTCTACTATATAGTTTCCTACTGCTTTGTGGTTTGAGGAATTGTTTCCACATATTTGTTCTCTAATTCCTAACAATTGGTATCAGAGCTTTGGTGGTTTTTTTGCTGAAGTTGTAAATCACGGGAAAGTTTAGCTTGAGTGGGAGCTATGGCAAGATGAGGGAAGATCGAGGGTTGAGAAGTTCAATGGGCAAACTTTGGTTTGTGGAAGATGCAAATGGAGGATTACTTATATCAGAAGGACCTCCATGTTCCTTTGGCTGGAAAAGCAAAAAAAAACCTACAGCCATGTCGGATGAGGATTGGGAGTTGCTTTGGATAGAAAGGCACTCGGGGCAATTCGTTTATGCCTTGCATCTTCGGTTGCTTTCAACATATCACAGGAGAAGACCACGGAAGGTCTCATGAGTGCGTTGGGGAAGTTATATGAAAAACCCTCTGCCTCTAATAAAATATTTTTGATGAAAAATTTATTTAATATGAAGATGTCTGAGAATGGTTATGTTGCTGATCATTTGAATGAATTTAATATGGTTGTGAGTATGTTAAACTCGGTAAAAATTGACTTTGATGATGAGGTCAGGGCTTTGTTGATTTTGTGCTCCTTACCAGATAGTTGGACAACTTGGTTATGGTTGTAAGTAATTCAGTCTCTAATAACTCAAAGCTGAAGTTTGAGGATGTAATAGGTGTGATCCTAAGTGAGGAAATGTGAAGGAAGAGCACTAGAGATTCTTCTACTTCTGGAAATGCTTTGATGGTGGAGAGCAAGAGGAGACAAAAGAATAGAGGGAAAGGTAACCATGGGAAGTCGAATGATCATGGAAGGTCAAAGTCCAAGAGTAAGTTAGAATGTTGGCACTGTGGGAAGGTTGGTCATGCTAAGAAAGATTGTTGGGCTCTTCGGGATAAGAAGAACAAGAAGGAAAAACTAAAGAGGTAAATTTGGCAGCAGGTGATGTTTGTCAAGATGCCTTAATTCTTTCTTTAGATAATATTGTTGAATCTTGGGTGTTAGATTCGGGGCTTCTTTCCATGCCACCCCACATAGACATTACTTTACTGATTTTGTTCAAGGTGATTTTGGACATGTATATCTTGGTGATGATGAACCATGCAACATAGTAGGGAAAGGTTGTGTTCGGGTGAAAATGTAGAATGGGAACACATGGCTACTTAAGGACGTCAGGCATGTGCCTAAGTTGAGGTGGAACTTGATATCAGCGACAGGACAATTGGGTAGTGATGGTTGTACGGTTAGTTTTACAGTGGATTCTTGGAAGGTTACCAAGGGAGCTCTTGTGGTTGCAAGAGGTAAGAAAAATGGTACTTTGTATTTAACCAGTGGTGCTGATTATTGCAATTTAGTTGCTTTGCAGATGGAGATGCAACTTTGTGGCACCAGAGACTTGGTCATATGAGTCATAAGGGCATGTAGATTATAAAGGATAGGTTTCCCAGATTAAAGGAGTTAGATTTGGACTTCTGAGAGGACTGTGTTTATGGGAAACAGAAGCGGGTGAGATTCCTCAAGGTTGGACCTACCAGGAAGGAGGGTAAGTTGGAGTTAGTGCATACAGATGTATGGGGGCTAGCTAAGGTAAACTCTATTGGTGGTTCATGTTATTATGTCACTTTCATTGATGATGCAACTAGAAAAGTTTGGGTATATTGCATTAGAAAGAAATCTGATGTGTTTGAAACTTTCAAAAGATGGAAAGCCTTGGTTGAGAATGAAACAGGTCTCAAGTTGAAATGTCTCAGGTCGGATAATGGAGGGGAATATTGCAGCAATGAATTTCTTGATTATTGTTTGGTAAATGGGATCCATGAGGCAAAAAGAGTTCCAAATACTCCACAGGAAAATGGAGTGTCAGAGAGAATGAATAGGACAATCATGGAGCGTGCTAGGTGCATGAGGTTACATGCGGGGCTGCCACTCATGTTTTGGGTGGAAGCGGTAAGCACAACTATTTATCTGATTAACAGAGGACCCTCTATGGCCTTGGATGGAGGTATACCTGAGGAGGCTTGGTCTAGTAAGAAAATTGATTACTCATTTCTTAGAGTATTTGGATGTGAGGTATTTGTTCACATTGATAAAGATGATAGGACCAAGTTAGAGGCTAAGTCTGAGAAATGCACCTTTGTTGGATATGGTGAAGATGATTTTGGTTTCCGTGTTTGGAGTCTTAAAGACAAGAAAATATTTTGTCTAGAGATATTGTCTTTAATGAAAAAATCATGTATAAAGATCAATTGCAGGAATAGAAAGAGGAATCAAAGAAAGAATACACAGTGTTAGAGGACATTGCGGACAACAAGGTGTCCAGGGGCGGTTCAGGTACAACATGTTCCAGCACAGCCAGTTCAGGTACCTACTCATCAGGAACCCCAAACTCCTGAGGTGAGAAGGTCTTCTAGGGTAAGAAGGGAACCTAAATGATTTACTCCATCTTTGAATTATTTATTGCTCACTGATAGTGGAGAGCCAGAGTGCTTTGAGGAAGTAGTGCAGGTGGATGCCAGGAAGAAGTGGGAGTAGGCCATGGATGAAGAGCATAGATCTCTTATGGAAAACTAGACTTGGGATCTGGTGGAGCTACCCGAGGGCAAGAGAGCATTGTAGAACAAGTGGGTGTATAGAATCAAAGAGGAAGATGGAGGTAGGAAATGATACAAGGCCTGGTTGGTGGTCAAAGGATTTTACGAAGAAAGGTATAGACTTTGATGAAATTTTTCTCTGGTTGTTAAAATGACTTCTATTAGGATTGTTCTTGGTTTAGTTGTAGTAGAAGACCTGCACTTAGAATAGTTGGATGTGAAGACTGCATTCCTTCATGGTGAGTTGGAGGAGGAATTGTACATGCAGCAGCCACATGGGTTATGAGGTCAAAGGAAGGAGAGGTTAGTGTGCAAATTGAAGAAGAGCTTGTATGGCCTAAAACAAGCTCCACGGTAGTGGTACATGAAGTTTGACAGTTTTATGCAGGAGCAGGGTTACTCCAGGTGTCACTCAGACCATTGCGTACATCAAGAAGTTTCTTGATGGTAGTTATATTATTTTGTGCCTATATGTAGATGATATGCTTGTTGCAGGGAAGAACATGCAGGAAATAAAGGTACTCAAGAAGCAGCTAGGTGACTCCTTTGCTATGAAGGATTTGGGGGCAAAAAAACAAATCCTTGGTATGAGAATAACTCGGAACAGGAAGGAGAGGAAGCTGGTATTATCTCAAGAAGAGTACATAAAGAAGGTCTTGGAGAGGTTTAGTATGCAGGATGCTAAACCGGTTGGTACTCCTTTGGCAGGTCACTTTAAATTATCAAAGGAGCAGAGTCCCAAGACTGAGGAGGATAGAATCCAGATGTCCAGGGTACCATACTCATCAGCAGTTGGTAGCTTGATGTATGCTATGGTATGCACTAGGCCTGACATTTCCCATGCAGTGGGAGTAGTGAGCAGGTTTATGAGTGATCCAGTAGAGACACCGGCAAGTAGTAAAGTGGATCCTTCGGTATTTGAGAGGGACCATGGGAGCAACATTGTGTTTTGGTGGATCAGACACTACATTACGTGGATATGTAGATTCGAGACATGGCAGGAGATTTGGACAGCAGGAGGAGCACGACAGGTTATGTATTTACGGTTGGTGATACAACGGTGAGTTGGATTTCATGGTTATAAAAGGTTGTGGCTTTGTCAACCACAGAGGTTGAGTATGTTGCTGCCACAAAGGCAAGCAAGGAGATGATTTGGCTACAGATAGTTGCTTGATGAGTTGGGTCATAAGCAGGAAGTTGGGAGACTACACAGTGATAGTCAGAGTGTTATTCATTTGGTGAAGAACTCCGCTTTCCACTCTAGGATGAAGCACATTCAACTGAGATATCATTTCATCAGGACAACTTTGGAAGAAGATAAGTTGAAGTTGGAAAAGATTCATACCAGTCAGAATCCTATGGATATGATGACCAAGGTGGTCACAAGGGAGAAGTTGAAGTTGTGTTCAACTTTGATTGGCCTTCATGGTTGATAATGAAGGGTTAAGAACTTTTCTCAGTGGAAATAGTCTCCAAGTGGGAGATTGTTGGGGTGTGGAGCCTATTTTTGGTCTTCTTGAATCAGTGTTGAAGTGTTGGAGCTCGAATGGTTAAGTTTGGAGACTTTAGGATTCAGCATTACTTTTTGTTGTGACGTTGTTGTGTGTTGTTTGTGTTGCTTTTGTTTTTAACATGTTGTTAACATTGTTGTTAATTGGTTTAACATCGGGACTATTTTTCCAGCCATGGGAAGTTGAAAGATCATGACTTTCAAACTTCTAGGGTCAACTTTAGGACTTCTTAAAAGGATTGTAATCCTATAAATAGAGGTGTTAGGGTATCTTGAAGATATCTTGAGTGTTCAAGAGGTCTTGAGTCTTAATGATCAAGAGGTGATCAAGAGTGATCAAGGTTATGCAATTGGGTGTCAATTGTGGTTTAGATGTGGTTTAACATCTTTGGAATTTTGTTGTGAGTTCATAACTAAGAGAAGACTGTGAGAGTTGTTTTACTCTTGTTGATAATAAAATTTGAGCAAGTTCTTGGTGGATGTAGCCCACATTGGGTGAACCACGTTAAATCTTGTCTTGTCTTCTTTTGTGCATTATTTATTTATGTTGTTATATTTCTGCAAGTATAATTCTACTATATAGTCTTGTGGTTTGAGGAATTGTTTCCACGGGTTTTGAATGATTGGTTTATGGTTTAGAAGAATAAGAAGATTCATTTGATTTGAATGGAGCGCTCTTGTTATGTAATTATATCTCTTTTCTTCGATAGCATAGATTTCTAACCGAGCCATGGTGAACGCCTCATTAAACATCCGAAATGTTTAGACTTGAAGAGTTGGAGAGATGTGCCTAGTACAAGCCCTAGTGAATAACTATATTAGCTTGGTTTATGGAATTTAAAAGGTGAGTTGATTGGTAAGACTCCTCCAACATGTAAACAAATCTGCAATAGATTCATCTTCATATTGGCGCATTGAATACAAATCAGTCATGGTGACCTTCTTAGTGATGTTGATGGAGAAATGATCGAGAAAGGCATAGGCTAATTGATTGAATGAAAAGATAGAGTGCCTAGGTAAAGCACTATACCATTCTAAGGCAGGTCTTGTCAAGGACATTGGGAAAGTTTGAAGAAGCAAGGCGTCATCATGGGTAATCGATATATGTGCGTGTTTAAAAGATCACAAATGTTGTTGCAGATCCTCCTTGCTATTAAATCAGTTAAACTTTGACATCTCCCAATGTGGGGGATAAGAATGAATGGGTATGGATGGATGAATAGGCTCATTACAAATTTCGTCATAAGTCAAAGCATTAAGGAGCCGAAAAAGATGCTTCTAGGGTCTACATCTTGTCCATCATCATCTTGATCAAATCATGTGGTTGAATTAGATTGAGGCACACCTCTTGTGGTATAAGGAGGTGGATACGATGAGTAGGATGTAGAAGGTATGCCAGTATATGGAGGTTTCGAGTAAGCAAACTGATAAGGGGGATATAAGTAGCGGTAGATGATGATGGCATATACCCTAAATGGGAAGTGTAGGTGATGGGTGGTGGTTGAGATAAGGTATAAGTGGGGGACATGTGTAAAGATCCTCTTCGTGATAGGCAAAAAGTAAAAGGTATAAACATGACCAAACTTTGAAAAGGGGTCGACGTAATTGGAGGTTGCGAGGTAATAACGAATGATGATGTGGGAATCCCTACACTAAGAGTCGTAAATGATGGTGAGGTGGACATCAAAGGTGCGATAGATGTTGTAGGTGTGATAAATATCAAAGATGTAGGGGTGATCTGAGAAATGATGGGCGGTAAGGTGGAAGTAGGTAACGCTACACTAGTGGTGGTTGATACGGAAGTGGGGGTGAGAGCGGGAGGAATGGAGACAAGCATCTGTATAAGGGTTATCCTGATGAGTCGCGGGTGGAATAATGGGTGAGGTAATATTGTAAGGATGCGAGATTGTGATCAAGGAGTTTTGTGAATTCCTCATCACTTGTGGCTATAACAATAGAAGAAACAAGGTCCATGGGTGAAGAAATAGATGGTGGTGAAGGAATAGGAGGTAGTGGTTGATGACTAACATGGAACATAAGGGAATTGAATTGTTCGTGAGTCAAAACCATGTGAATAATGAAAGAACAGGTAGTTTACACTCTGAAGATGGTGTAAAAACACAAGAAAATAAGACATAAGAAATATGAAATGAAAATTGGTCATTGTTTTGTGAAAAAATCAAAACACGAGGGACCGACATTAGTAGGGTAACCGATCTTGATAGGATGGGAGTAATCGATCTTGGCTTAAGAATAAATGACAGATTTAGAAATATGGAGATGAAGAGTGTAAATTGGATGAACCTAAACTCTATTGATGGTAACAGAGACTCAGAAATGTGTAAAATGATAGAAACATATCACAAAAATGAATGGATATGAATTGAATACTATTTTGGGAAAATAACCAAAACAACAAATGTGAACCAAAGCTTGATTAGTGAACCGATGTCGGTTGTTGGACCGATGTTGGTTCTTGTCGAATCTGTGAAGCGGAGGAAATTTTGAAATTTAGAGTGATTTAAGTCAAATAAAAGCCAACCCAGAAGCTGAGTATGGAAAAATGATGTCCTATCACACTTAGAAAAATCTGGAATACACCAACTATGATTGTGGAGTGTGAAAGAAAAGAAAAAGAGAAGAATCGTTCTTACAACTCAAAACGTAAATCAGGTAAAAACTAGCAAACACGCAAATCCTAGGTACCAGATTTTTATGTTATGTGGCTTATGCCTTTTAAACTGATTGTAAGTAGAATAGAGTTGTTGGTCAACAAAGGTGCCCTATAAGTAATCTATGGCTGGTATTAGGTGTGTTTTGGTTAAAGTGTCCCCAATATATACTTCATAGTACGCGAGTCCGACTCTAATATGATGACCCGACCAGAAACACTAGTTGGATCCATCGTCAATCGGGTTTTAACCTTTGGTGAAAACTATCGGGAAGGAAGATGTTTAAGAAATGAGTAAATTGTTAAAGTGATTTGGATAGGGGTGTGTGTGCACAAAGTGTGAACTACGCTTAATTCCTGCCAATCGTCAACTGGTCATGACTTCTAGTATATATATTGCAAATACATTTAGGTGATCTAATGTAACACTCACAAAGATGAAATGCATAGATTTCTAAAACCCAAATTGACAATGAAATTTGATGTAAGCAAACTGGGAAAAGTAAAGCGAGAATGCTTTTTCACTAAAATGCAAGTGCAAAAGAAAGGAAGAAGAATTATTTTTAAACACCAAATGATGAATTTCCTTTAGACAAATAGAAGAAGAGAATATTTACTAGAGAGAAATTTAATGTGAAATTTTCAAAAAGAAAGAAACACTCAAATATTCCTTAGAATGAACAATGCAAAAAACCCACAAAATGGGTCACATCGGGCTTGCCAAAATGTTTCACCTCAAAGTATGTGATAAAACAAATAATAGGTAAGGGCGAGGAGGTGTACCTGTTAATAGTCGGGAGAAGGTTGTGCACGTTGTAGAATTTGATCAGACTGAATGTGAGAGATTCCTTTTGGCTAGGAGGAACTACCTGTAAAGCACAACAAGACCACAAGAGAGAGTCAAATAGTATATGACAGTGGACTGCCTAGCGAAGTTCTAGATACGAGAAGTGTGACACTTCTTAGATGGCTATCAATCCATTGATTTTATCAAATTAATGAAAATAAATGTGAGAAATAGAGGTCCTATTGCTAATACTTTGATTTAGGTGTCTCAAAAAGTTATCAACATACTAGATTAAGCAAAGCATTGAAGTACAAATTAATCTAACATTAGGCAAGGTATGGTTCTTGTTGGGAAATGTCACTGAGGTGTTAGGCAAGGTCAGGTGAAGTTTGGTTACGTTTTGGGTTGTTTGGTGAAATTTATAAGCTTGTTGTTCTAGGAAAAATTAATAGTCACAGAGACCGGTATCGGTTAAGCAACCAATGTCGATATTAGAAAATGACCGACGTCGGTTGGGTGACCAGTGTCGGTAGGGGTAATATGGTCAAAATATTAAAATTAGGTGTTTTGGATATCTTTGTGGTTGTCTGAGAGAGTTGAGGGGTTCGAGAAGGATGGTATGATTTATACGAATACTCAAAGGGGTGATAAAGGTGCTAGGATGGGTGAAATGGTTTAGGTTGGTAGAATATATGGTAGACAGGTGACGTGTGATATTTGGGATAGAGGAGAGTCAGATAATAGAAATGAATAAAAGTCTTAAGATCAAAAACCATAATTAACAAATAAGAGTGAGTTACTTATTTGAGAACCTGTAGATCTAAAGGTGGTGGTGGTTGATGAACGTTTGGAGATGAAACAAGGTTGTGTCCAGTCCTCACAACGAATCCTATGTGCTCTATTGTGGGTGATCCAAGGCTGTGGAGGAAGAGATTGGTTGCTAGTGAAAACTTGATGTGCTTTGGTTTGTCATCCGGTATCTTGAATGCTTAAGAGTTAGAATGTCAAGGGTTGAGTGAATGAGTCAATTGAAGAACCTATGCAAAGAGTTGGAAAATATTATTTAAGGTAGTTGACGATAGTTAGGGAACCGAAACGACCGAGGGATAACCAAGAATTAGTTAGGGAGAAATGGTCAATTTTGCTAAAATTATCCTGATTTCTCCCAGATTTTGGCGTGATTGAAGTTTTAGGTCCAAGTCAAAAGTGGGAGATAACGCTAAATTTAGTGGGAGAGTGGTTAGAGAGATAATAGGTCATAATGATTAGGGTTAGAACAAGTCCTAGTTGGTTAGGATAAGTAGGGACTTGGTCTAAGTTCATTAATAGGCTAGGAATAGGTCTTGGGATGAGGTGGAGGGATGATGTGGCTAGGTGAGGTGGAAATTAACTTAATTAAGGTGATTAAATTAATTGTGAGGTGAGGTGGGGATTAATTTAATTATGGGTAATTAAATTAATTAAAATGTGTGCAAATGGGCATGGTGATGGGATAATATTGAATTAATTAATCGAAGGGATTGTGACCCAATTTTGGTGTCTACACTTGTTCATATCTCCTTCCAACATTTTTTCCTTCTAGATGTTTAGACAAGTGTAATTCCCTATGACTATGGGAAATTTGATTGGGGATGTTAGATGCTTTTAGGAAATAAACCGACGACGTGCGATAAAGCAACCGTATCGACCAATTCCATTAATGCCCATTTTTCATTTACACACTTGGGTAGCACATAAGGTTTCCCATCAAAACCACTAACCTTGATATATGAATAAGTCCTGAATTGGATGAAGTAACACCCATATTGAGTAATGACTCTCTTGGCATCAAGGGAAAATCTTTCAATCTCCCAGTCAGGGTGGTATAAACAAATTATAGGTGCAAAAGAAGTGATTGGCAATATTTATGTAGTGCATATCATAACTTTCCATCTTTAGCTAATAGAAGATGTCATACACCTTAGAACTATTAAGATTCCCTTCCATTAGCAATTCTGGAAAATATCTATGAAAAGAAATATTATAAATGAGGTAAGAAGTCATGAAAAATTCTGCCATTCTAGGATTTTCTCCTCTCGCAATCTGGGCAACTCCCATCATTTGTTCATGAATATGGTTACTTATGATCTTTGCCCAGGGGAGAGGCTTTTTGTTTGTAAGTATCACCTGAATGAATTGAAACATCCATTCCTAAAAGAAGGCGAAGTAGATTCCATACCCATTACTCGGTTCAACAATGTAATCACATCTCGACTTCCTCAATAAATTCATCCCTATTCAACTTCTTTTTCATTCTGAAGGGCATAGTTCACATTATTCAACCAATGGTCATTCATAGCTTTCGTCCATTTCTTTGAATGTGAGTTCCAGTACTCATGTGCTGAGTCCTTAGTAATAGCCCCCTCTTCACTTATGGGAGGAAAACCCAACATTTTGTCAAACACCTGCTCCTAGAAAGATAAAACCAAATCTCCCTTCCGTCCCAAACTTCTCTAGTTGTAGGATTGTAATTTTGAGCACATACCCATACAAGTTCCGGCATGGCGTAGCGGGAGGAAAACAACAACGAGGTCAATGCAATCATGTTAGCTATTTGGGTCATGACATTACTTCTTTCAGGGGATTGTAGCCTCTGCTTAAAATCTTCTAAGTCACAAGATGCAATATCAGAATTTGTAATTCTATCTAGAGGGGAACTAAGGCTAGAACTTGTTTTCGAAGCAACACATGGATCTTCATGATTTTGGTTTAGTTCTATCACCTCTTTTCACAAAAAACCTAGATCTCCTAAACCAACTTTCAAAATATCACAGAAGATATGGGAACTAATGAACTCACCTTTTAACAAATTTTTGGTCGCTGCTCGGAACTTGACAGAAGAGTTTTGCAACCAAATTCTAAGCATTGGGGTTAATGCTTGTTTAACTATCCTTCAATACTACTTGAAAATATTTTTAGAACATCAAAATTTGGGGGTACTAGTAGAGTTATTTATAACAAGTTACCTTATTAATGGCTCACATATTCATGCATTAATGTCAAGATTGTGTTCATGGGGAAATTTCATAATTCTCATCTTTTTCATCTTTTCAACCGTTGCAATCTTTTCATGTCCTATCATCCATGTATTTACCTTACATGAGTCTTTTACATTAATGGGCCTTACTCCCATACAAATAGTGCATTAATGAACCCCTTTTCTTAGCTTTTAATAGGCTTCGGAAGAATTTTGTAAAATTATCTCGCACACCGTCATTGTAACATGCAAAATGCATTTCTTTCTCCATTCCCATGTATGCCATATGCTTGGTTCATGCTCCCAAGTCATTGAGCCTCGGGTTTGTTTTTACCAATTACACACCCAAAAAATCATAAGAATCTGTTCACCTTTCACCCGGCTTCCCAACCTTCCCCTTCACAGATTGCTTTCCTCTTACTTATTTTTCGAAGGGTGCGAAATCAAACTTGACTTGGTCAACCACCTGTTGACTTTGGTTACTCGAGTTGACACATGTCCCCTTTGGGCTTCAAATTACAACTTTAGTTTTCAATTTCTTTGGGTGTAAAGTGCAAAGGTGAATAAAGGCCTGTCTCCCCACTCTAATAATATCTTTATACATGTTTCCTTTCGGGAACAAGGATGTGTCCGCATTTTACATTATGCTCATGTGAGTATTCCTAGAGTATTCCATCGGGCCTCGGGAATTATTTTGAACCTTGCATATTTACATTACTTCTACAAACATTCAAATTAGGTCTGATATCATGAAGCAAACCAAAACATGCCACGTGCCTTCGGGCGTCGGGAAACAAAATGCAGTTTGCACAAGGATTAACAAAGGATGACACACAAGGAGAATTTTGCAAGGATTGATACGACTGTTTAAAAATTTTTACACAAATGTATTTTTGTAAACATGGCATGAAAATTTCTTGGAGGCACATTTAAAACTAAAGGGGTGAGCTTAAAATGAGCACCAACAAAGTTCATCTCCTAAAAATCAATCAAGGGCTAGCTATCACCGATCAACTCACCGCAACCCCTATTCTTGATAATCAACTTCCCTACGAGCAATTTCTTGACAAATCCATCAACATAATCGATCATGAGTATTCTCCCCTTAAAATGACATTTTTCTTTGACAGTTCTAAGTATCGGCAAGGGGAGGTGCCGACATCATCATTATTCCTCCTTGGGGGACTCCTATCCCCATCGCCTACAAGATCAACTTCAAATGTACTAATAACATGGTGAGTATGAGGCCCTTATCTTGGGCCTCCAAACCGCTATCATGCTAGGCATCCAAATCCTTGACATCTATGGTGATTCCTAACTTATCATCAATCAAATCAAGGGAGTTTATCAATGTAAAAATGAAGTCCTTCAAAAATACAAGGACATCGTCAATTTTCTCCTCGAAGCCTTCGATCAATACACTATCCAAACTATTCCTTGTTCATCCAACCACTTCATAGACACCATGGCATCCCTTGCATCACTCATCCCTTTGACAATGGAAGAATCCAAACTCTTCGTTGTTGTCCATTGCATTGATCAACCATCCCATACCAATGAGCTTCCTTCTATCAATCTCATCAAAACCAACCAATCTAATCTCTGGTATACCTAGTTCTTCAATTATCTCTCTCAATCTAAAATTCCCTCCTATCCAAAAATGGTAGGAGGTCATTCCTTCAATGTGTCAACCGCTATGTTATCCTTGGCGCATCCTATATAAATGTGGGTTTGACAATATTTTATTACCATGCCTTAAAACCCATGAAGTTATCCGAACTATACAAGAAGTCCATGATGACATCTGTGGTGGACACTTTAGCAGTTTGGCCATCACCAAGCACGTTCTTCGGATGGGATACTATTGGCCCACCCTCAACCAATATTGTTGTGAATATGTTAAGAAGTGCATCAAGTTCCAACAACATTCTAACCTTACCCACATCCCTAGCAAGATTTTACAACTCGGCTCAAGACCTATGGCCTTTCTCACAATGGGGACTCGACCTCATTGGTCTCATTAATCCATGTTCTTCTCAACATCATCATTCCATCCTCACCGCTACCGAATATTTCACTAAATGGGTGGAAGTCATTCCACTTGCATCAACCAAAGCTAACAAAATCGTCAACTTTTTCTATCAACCGTAGACACTAAATCACGCACTTTGGGTATTATTTAGTCCCAGTTTCATACTACTATTCATATGGTTTTTGAGTGAAGAAAGTACTAATTAACCACCATTTTTTGGCCATTTTACTTTACTTTCTATTGTCACTTCCGACCTCCCACACACATACATGCCCATTTTGTTTTTTTTTTTGTTTTGCATAATTTTAGCCTTGACTGGGCAC
The DNA here is from genome assembly GCA_018340775.1 of Taxus wallichiana var. yunnanensis. Taxonomy (NCBI): domain Eukaryota; kingdom Viridiplantae; phylum Streptophyta; class Pinopsida; order Cupressales; family Taxaceae; genus Taxus; species Taxus wallichiana. Next base: position 948,175,740 of record CM031235.1, read on the forward strand.
CTGGGCCAATACCAAGTGTGCCCATGGGTGCCCTAGTCCCGATCGGGGCACGCTAATACTTTTTCCACTTTATCTCCATCTTTTGGGAACTTTCTAGCCATTTGAGAATTCTATATTTTTGGTGGTCGACCTCTTTGGGTTTAATTTCAAATTAAACTAAGAGAACCATATAAATACAAAGTTATGAGACCATAATGAGGGACCAAGCACTAGCACTACTACCATCACCTAAGGTTGCAGTCCATTTAAGGCATCTAGAGCTCATTTAACTTGGATATCATGAAAGTGTTTTAAAATAAAATGGATCATCAATACAAAAGTACAGAGGAATGAAGTAGTGGAAATGAGTAGAAAGGCATTCTCCAGAACTATAGATAACAAAATAATTCCTTATGCATGCCAAAATAAAATTATTTGGAATAAAACCATTTGCATTTGAATCAATAAGATGCTATTGCAAAGACACAAAGTTCCATAAATAACATCCACAAGAATACAAAGCTTCTTGACATAATATAGACAAATGATTCAAAAGTATTCAATGATAGTGATAAAAGAACAAGACCAGATAGACATAGGAGGGAAAAACTCTTGTATTGATTGCTTTTTTTCTTTACACTTTCAAAAATAAGCCAAGTTCCAGCCCTTGAAAAAATGGCGGAGAGAGACCATTATATAATTTTACAAATCAGTTACACTTGGTAACTACTTCTTTTAACTAAAATGTTTAGTTAAAGGGATGCTTAACACAAAACCCCAACTAATTTACAATAAGCCCAAATTTAGAAAAAGAAGAAAGAGAGAAGCCAGGAGGGGAAGACAAGTGCTCATGATTGGGAAGGGCCCACTGACTTGAGGATCCATTGTCTAAACCTTTTCAATGCCTCTGCTATGTCTCTACCACGTGGAACCGATGTGTTGGCAGTAGCTTGGGTCCAAGATCCCAGACATTTCTCCATCTCCTTGTCGAACTCGGTGTGCGTATGGTATTCCTTATTTGCTTCTTCAATGGTAGATTGGAGAGAGCAGATTTCCTTTATCTTCTCTTTGGTGATGGAATCCTCTTTAAACAAATTTTCTTTGACAAAAGCTCTAAATTGAGCTTTAATTTCTATAGGAGAAAGGTACACCTGAGGTCTCATCATGGAGGTGGCAGTGAATATCCTTAAAAGTAGATATCACCAAAGTCTTGAAAGCCTCTCCCTTCTACCAGCTATTCCTTAATTCTCCCAAAGCCTCCTCCAACACTTTGATTTTCCATTCTACGTTGAATACCCATGACTTTGACAAATTATCCTTCACATCATCAAAGACCTTACTTGCCATCAAAATATTTTCATCAGTCTGCCCCATCAGGCGAAGGTCTACTATGCAGCTGCTCCAAAGTTTGAGCTCTTTATCCATATTTCCAATTGTGGAGGAGAGCTTCTGTTGCAGATTATTTACCTTCTCATTGAGCTTGAAGGCTTCACCAATGAAATTCAACCCTACAACAAGCATGTCATCCACCATGGCCTCCATAGCCCTCCCATAGATGGAGTACCTGTGTATATCCTTGATGCTCTGGACTTCATCTTGGCTGAGGATCATAGGTGGTGGAAGGGCAGTCAGTGGGGTAGGGTCTAGAACTTTATCTTTAGATAGCAGTGACTTGATGAAACTAGAAAGCACTTGAGCCTACTCCTCCAACTTTCTATAGTTTGCTTTTGCCTTTTTCTACCCTCCCAATGACCCTGGTGACTATTTCTTGAAGGTTGTGTATTTCACCTTCAGGAGTAGACTCTCCCATTGAGATCCTTGAGAGTTCCAAATCGGAGGCTTGCAAATCCTGCTCTGGCTTGTCAACTTTGGGCTTGGCTATCTCAAGGAATTGTTGACCTTGGGCATCAGTCACTATCCTTGAAGTGGTTCTAGCTTTCTTGGTAGGAGCAGAAGGAGTAGTACCCAACAAGGCTGCCACAACATCAAAATTGGGCCCTGAGATCCGAGAAGAAGACTTCCTCTTCCTACTATCAACAAAGGTTGTACCCATGCAAAAGTGGAGGAAGAAGAAGAAGGGAGGAGCAAGAGAACCAAGAGTGAGAGAACTCATGGCACATAGAGTGTTTACCATTGTTGCCTCCAATAGGGATGTGAGTGGAGTAGATGAGGCTTCTTGGATAGAAGAATCCACGGTGCTTGGAGGCTCGGTGCTATGAATTTCTTGCTCCTTATCCATTGTGGTTTCAGAAGCACCTGTAGGAATTGGTATTTCACTATCTTCACTCTCACTGAGAACAATGATGTTCTCTGGCCCAGAAGGTAGTTCTGAATGCTTTGGCAGAGGATCTTCTTCAATGGGCTCCTTTTTGACTTCCTTCACCTTCTTTTGATAGACCTGAGTGGAGGAGGAAGGAGTGGAGGATTCAGGGCCTTTACTTGATGAGGCAGGAGGAGTCTGTACAGGTACCTCTAAACTGGGTGTTTGTGCCTCCTTCCTTGGTGTCGAGGTGTCTTTGGAAGAGGATTCTCCTGCATTCTTCCTCAGCTCACGAACCTTTCTATCAACCCAGACTTTGGTCCTTACTAGGACAGGGGTGAGGATTTCAGCCAAATCATCTTTCTCCCTCTTAAACCAGTCCAGATCCTCTAAGGGAGTGTGTTTGATCATAGTTTCATATTCATATGACAACAGGTTTGTGTTGTCATCCTGAAGTCCTTCAGGAATTTGATACAAGTTAAGCTCTTGAATTAACTGAAGAGGAAACCTACCATAATGCCTCCTTCTGGCCTCAAAATCATCTATGCAGTCAGCCCAATAATCTTCAGTGTCTGCCCTATGATGGTAGTTGATTCGATGTTCAACTCAATGAATTTCTTCAAGTCAAATAGGTTCTAGGCCTGAAGAAGTGGATAATGATGGGAGCTAGGGCTCTCTCTATGTTACGGCATCCAGTGGTTTTGCATGTATAGTTCCCCAAAGATATGGGGAAGTGTAACCCAGTGATCTTCTTATCCCTGCAGGTTCTGTGTAATTTGTCCAATTGCTGCATACTTCAATCAGGGCCATCTTATCATTACAAAATATGGGGAGCTTAAGAGGAGTGCTCTCATAACCTGCTAGCCTGATGTAAGAGAACCTTCTGAAATTGAATGAAGTAGGCTCCATACTTTGCTATCAGGCTCATGGCTTCATCTGAAAACCTCCTTGCAGTGTCACTCTCTAGAAGCCTTACAATGTACATGGTGAAGGCATCATTCACCCTCCTGAAATTGTGATTGCTAGTGTCCAGGGTGAACTGAGGGCAGTAAGCATATATAGGATCACCCTTCTGAGCATCAATGTATGTAAAGCCAAACCACTATCTGGATGTTGCTAGGGTATACATCAGGTAGGAAGTCATGTAGAACTTTTTAGTTTGTTGTACATGGGACAAGCTGCTCTGTCAAATTCATGCAGATGATCTCTACCCAGTTGATGTTCTAGGTACCTTCACACACTATGTTGATAAGTGGGCACATCCAGAAGTGGAACTCGTTAGTAGAGGGCAAGCCCATGACCCGAGCTAACAGGATTATGAAGTCTGATAGCTCCTCATTGAAATCAGACCTAAACAGAGCTTTGGATAGTCGGGATGCCCCTTTCTTAGGGTTCTTCAGCCATGACTTCACTACTCTTGCTTTGTATTTCTCATTGTCTTGATCAAAAAGAGCCTGTGCTTGATTTTGGGAGATTACCACAGAATTGTCCATCTCTGGGATTCTTAGGGTAGTGGCAATGGTGGTGGCATCAAGCTTGGCGATGAGCTCCCCATGCACATTTGGTTAATTCACTCGTATCGGGGTTGAAGTGAGCCCCATAGGTGAGTACCATGTGTCGGCACATTGCATTGCACCGAGATTGGGAAACTAGCAGAAAATGCTAGGCCACTATCATTAATCATTTGTGCCATAGGAGAGGGGTTCGGGTCTATCAACCTGGTCCAAAAATCACCAAAGTCTAGGTGACGAACTTCACTTGTCCCCGATATCGGGAATGACAGAGGACTCGAGTGGAGAAACCTACTCCTGGCCTTGAAATTTAATCTTCATGTTGATAGTACTTAGAAAAACAAATTCACAACTTGAATCCATGATGAAATTATAGGGGGAATGGGGACGAGCAGAGAGATTTCAATTGCAAGGGTATGAGCAAATGGTAATGAGAAAGCAGTGTGCAAAAATGCGTAGAGGGGTAGTCTATTAAATAGCCATTTAGGAGAGAGAAGGTTATAAATGTGCATTAAATTCATATCCACCAACTCAAAAAGCAAGCATCGGGAAGAGCGGGAAAAATTAGCCTGGATGGCCTTTGGTACATTTGGGACACGGATGTGAAAGCGCGATTCGGCTGATGCGGGTGATGCGGGGACAGAATGCACAAATGCTTTAGGGACATGAGGGACAAAAGTGTGAAAGTGCATGATGCGGCCGACATGGGTGATCGGGAATAGGAGCCCCAAGTGAACTTGGGATAGTTGGAACAAAAAAAAGTTTCCGGGGCCAGAAGTTAACAGATTTTGGAGAAAGCGGCCGATCGGTGAATAGAGAGCCCTAGTGAACTTGGGACACATGGGACAAAAATGTCGACAGACCCGAAAATCACACAAATGACTCAAAAAATGTAGAATTTTTCTAACTTCTCGACTTTTCCTTTACCAGAACATCAAAAAAAGGTGTCAAACTCAAAATTTTCAATTTTGACTTTCAAAAGAGGGAAATTTTGAGAGGACAACAATTGGCTCCTTCTAGGGATGACTTGGCTGGATTCAAAGAATGAGACAAGGCAAGAACTCTCAGAAAACTTAGGGGAAGCAGACCAATGCCTTATCCATTGGGCCACGAGTCAAAAGCAAACCAATACAAAAAAAACACCCCAAACAAAGAAAGAAAAAACACCAAAAGCAAGGAAGGAAAACACACACAAGCAAGAAAGAAAGGAAACACACCCTATACATAATATACAAAGGACTTCCTATTCACCTAGGACTTAAACAATTTCAGTACTTGCCCACTATAAGGAAGTGGGAGAGAAGAACCATCCATGTAATCAAGGTAGAAAGAATTCTCACCAGCAAAGTGCCTGATCTTGAAAGGTCCGAGCCAAAGAGAATCAAACTTGCCATGGCTGCCATGAGGTTCATGTCTTTTATCCCACATAAAATGATATCTCCAACTTTGAAATCCCTGGACCTAGCCTTCTTGTCAAACAAGGCTTTTACCTTCTGTTGGTGAGCAGATATTCTATCAACAACCTTCAATCTATCTTCATTCAATTTATAAAGGTACATGATCCTCTTATCCAAAGAATCATTAAAGCTGGTGTCTTCAATAGCCTTCATTAAATGCAAGGTTGGTAGCTCCACTATTACTGGAAATTGAGCTTCCACTCCATATACCACCTAAAAAGGGGACATCCCAATAGCTCTTTTAGGTGTAATCATGTCTTCCCAAAGAGCATCATAGAGCTTCTTGTGCCAATTCCTCTGAGATTCATTAACCAATTTCCTTATTATGGCCACCATATTTTTGTTTGTTGATTCAGCTTGCCCATTCCCCTGAGGATAATAGTCTGAAGAGTGAGCCAGGGAGATGCCATATCCATAACAAAAATCCATCATCTCAGTTGAAGAAAAATTTGAAGCATTATCCGTCACAATCTTGTTTGGCACACCAAACCTTACCAAGATGTTTTCTTTGATAAAATTACATACTACTTCAGAAGTAGTACTCTTTACTGGAATGGCTTCTACCCACTTAGTAAAATAATCATGGCGGTAGTCAATACGTGGGTATGTCCAACACTTGAAGAGGGATTAAGTGTTCCAATGAAATCTAAACCCCATTGTTGAAAAGGCTCTTCAATCATGACTGGCTTAAGAGGCAAGGCAGCCAACTTGGGTCTACCCACAAAGGTCTGACAAGCTTCACATTTATCAATCCACTTTGATGCATCTTTGAACAAGGTAGGCCAATAATATCCTACACAAAGAATCTTGTGAGTAGTAATAGTAGATGAGTAATGGCCTCCACATGCTTGATCATGGAAAGCTGAAAGAAGCTTCCTCTGTTGCTCTTTATCCACACATTTTAGAAATCTTCCATCCATCCCACGCTTGAACAAAGCATTCTCCCACAATACATATTGGGCTGATCTTAACTTAATAGCTCTCTTCTCCTTGGCAGTCAAATGAGAGGGACACTCCCCATAGGTGAGAAAATGTGTGATATCAGCATACCATTCATCAATTGAGCTGAGAAATAGAATGATAGGAATATCAACTTCATCCTTAGGTAACTCATGTCCAGCTCCCTCAGCGATGAGTTCACACAAGCCTTTTCCATGGACTAGTTTGGTTGGTCTGATGTCAATATCATATTCTTGAACCTTTTCCACCCAGTTCCCTCTCTTGGATCCAAACTCTTGTTGCGTGAGAATAGACTTGATAGTTGTGTCAAGCACAAGTACTGTGGAGTGAGAGTTAAGAATATAAAAATGAAACTACTTGACAACTTTAACCACTTTGCAAAAAGCATGTTTCTCCATCATTGTGTATTTCAACTCATGATTTTTAAGAATGTAGCTCATAAATGCAATTGGGAGCTCATGATCATTAGAATCTTTCTGAGTCAAAACAGTAGCTAGGGTGTTATCATGGCATAGCAATAGATAATAAAATCTTTGCTAAAATCTGGACATGCTAGGATAGGAGTTCTAGCAATAGCCTTTTTAATACCTTCAAAGGCTTCTTTCCCTTCAGAAGACCAGCCAAATTTTTTTCCCTTCATCATTTGAGAGATGTTCAAAGTTAGTTCTACAAAATCAGGGATAAATCTTCTCAGAAAGTTGATCTTACCGAAGAAAGAATGCACTCCCTTCTTGCTGGTTGGAAGAGGAATCTGTTGAATGGCTTGAACTCGTTCAGGATCAATTTTTATACCATCTTTAGAGACAACATGCCCTAAAAATTTTCCCTCTGTGACACAAAAGATAGATTTCTTAGGATTCAAAGAGATCCCATGCTCTCTGCACTTCAAGAGAACTATTTCCAGATGCTTGAAAATGATCTGCTCTAGTTTTGGAAAACACAGTTAAGTCATCTAGATATACAACAATACATTTCCCTTTTAAACTTCCAAAGGCCAAGTCCATAGCTCTTTGGAAAGTGGCACCGGCATTAATGAGCCCAAAAGGCATCCTCTTGTAGGAAAAAGTACCCCAAGGAGTAGTGAAAGCCATCTTGTGTTGATCTGCGGTATTGACTTCTACTTGATTATACCCTGAGAAGCCATCAAGCATGGACAACATTTCAGATCCCGTAACCACTTGCAAGACTTGATCCATCATGGGCAAAGGATAGTTGTCCTTCAAAGAAGCTTGATTCAGATTTCTAAAGTCAACACAGATATGAATCTCACCATTTTTCTTCCTGACAGGCACAATGTTGGCAATCCATGTTGAATGGTGGATGGGAAAAATGATTTTGGCTTTCAACAACTTTTGTATTTCCTGAAAAATAGTGTCAGCTATCTTAGGATTGTATTGCCTTTGTTTATGCTTGAAAGGTTTAATCCCAGGTTTGAGAGGGATGAAATGTTGCATCTCCTTTGGTTGGAAGGCTTTTAGATCCTCATAGGAATACATGAGAACATCTTTATACTTCCTTAAAAGGTTGATTACTTTCTTCTTTTCTTCTGGTGTACAACATTTTCCAATGTTCACAAGCTTGGGGTCAACAAAACTTCCAATATTAGTTTTTTCATACTCAATAGATTGTTTTGATCTAGTAGAAGCTTTAGACTTCACATACCTGTCATGTTTATCAAACAATTCTTCTAAACTCACCAGTCCTTTTGGAATCTTGTTACCTTTGAGCTTGATACACCCATCTTGATCTATCTCCTCTTTTTACATCCTCTTCATTGGAAGACACACTTTCACGAGGCAAATTGTCACTTCCTTCAAAGTACAACTGTTCAAAATTGTCCCTGAGCTCTAAGAAAGAAAGAAAATGTTGATCATCATTGAAAACCTTTTCCGATTGTTGCGTTATCGGTACACTACACTAGGCCTATGGATCATCTCAATGGTAAACTTATCTTGAGAAAAGTCAGGATGAGGTATCAACAATGATCCTGAGACAGCTAGTGAATCGGCCCTGGTGTTCTTTTCCCTAGGTACTTGCTTCAATGGAGAAGGCATCAAGGAATTCAATAGAATCCCAAACCTGATTCCTGTAATGCTTCAACCTTCTATTCTTTACTTGAAAAAGGTTTCTGACTTGTTTAACAACAAGTTCTACATCTCCACGAGCTAGAAGATTCTTCACACCTTTTTCTTTTGCCACATTAAGCCCAAGAATGAGAGCTTCATACTCTGTTGTATTATTAGTATTTTCAAATTGTAGTTTGAATGAGAAAGGATGAACCTTTCCCTCAGGAGGCACCAATACTACGCCAGCTCCAGAACCAGCCGAGGAACAACTTCCATCAAATTCTAAAATCCAAACCTCATTAGGATCATGAAGTACTCCTTTAGGAAGTTGATTTCCTCTGGAGACATAATCATATAGTTACCATGCCCCATATCTTCATAAAGTATTTGCACTTTGGGATCATCTATTTTTGTACAATATACTCAGATTGCTTCTCGGGCAACAACTTCTTCATTTTCCATTAACTGGTATGAGGGCATGTGACCAATCCATTTGAATTTCTCCTCCCACATCCTTGCAGAAGTTCCTACTTAACAACATACCATATGAAGGTGGAATATCTACTACGAGGATAGTAGCCAAGACCTTTTTCTCAGGTAAAGTAGCAAAAGCTACTTGTGCATCTTTAATTCTTCCAACTAGGGGCACTTCCTTACTCTCCATGGAATAACAAGACCCATAAGTGCATGTGAGAGTTAGGCCCAAAGCATGGGCTACTTTGGTAGGCATTACATTATCTGATGCTCCTGAATCTATGACACAGTTGCTGAGTTTATGGCCTGCTATAAGGAGGGTCACATAAAATGGTTTGATCTTATCATTAGGTGAGGTGACGGCAAGCTACCAGATTGGGTTGAGGTGTGGAGGATGGAGTAGGTAAAAGGCCTTTGGTGGAAGCTTTGGATTGAGAATTAACAAAGTGAACCATTTTGGCAAAAGCTTTGGGATGGGTTTGATAATACTCAGCCTCTGAAATTTGAACCTTTGTCTTTTTTAGGTGATCAATGATATCAAAGACCCAGAGGTGGATGGGCTATCATCACTTGGAACCTTAGGTTTGTCAGATTTAGGAGTTGTGGAAGAAGAAGAAATTTTAGTAGAAGAATTAGGAAAAGTAGAATTGGCAGAACTCACCTTCTGTGTGGACGTAGTGGGGATAGGAGATCCTCTTTTTGCAATCACAGGGATAGTCATGGGATGCTCCTTGGATCTTTTAGTGGGCTGCATCACTTTCTCCCTTTTTTTTCTTCTCTCGAGTCATAACAACATATGATTCACTATTCATATCTGCTACCACTTCATCATAATCATCTTCCTCATCAACACCTTCAGTAGTGAAGAAATTAACTCGAGATCCCTCAAGTTCCTCCATCTCTCCATCATCTCTTCTTCAAGTTCTTCACAATCTTCATTAACCTCCTCATCTTCAGGCTCTTCAACCTCACAGGTTGCATTAACAGGAACCTTGATAGGTGGCCCCTCAAGTGCTAGCCTTGTCTGAGAAGCAGGAAATGATTCCTAGGTTGAAAATTCCTCCTTGGAACATCTACATAGGGGGCATGTTGAGCCAATTGTTTCTTGATGGCAATGAGATCATTGGCAAGCTTTTTGCACTAATGGATCAGTATTAGGCCCGGGAGTGGAAGAGGAAGAAGAAGAAGATCTAGACTTAGAAGGGTCTCTTTTCAACTTTCCAGACATAATCAAATCATCTTCAACACTAACAACAAGAGTTTGATCCTCGGCTAATGTAGCAAGATTGGCTCTTCTTAATGCATAGCTAACTTCAGAAATTGAGCATTCAGGAAGAAACACTTTTGTATTTGATCTACAGGTTGAGTGTCTGGTGGGATTTTGTTAATCAACTTGTTAAACCTAGCCACAAATTCTCTCATGGGTTCTTGTGAGTCCTTTTTTATTTGAGAAATCTAGGCCAACAAAGCATGTACATCCTCTGCAGTTTGAAATGGTTCTCAAACCTTGTTCTCATCATGTTCCAACTGGTAATGGCCCCAGCTGGAAGGTGATAGAACCAATCTGTTGCATTATCTTGTAAAGTCTCTACAAAAAGCCTCACCGAGACATCTTCATGTTCAACTCTGAGAACTCCACATGCAACTATGAAGGCTGCGATATGTTCATCAGGATGTACCTTGCCATCACCTCTGAACTTGGGGAAGTTCTTTCTGTTACCTCTAGGTAACTCATGCAAAGGCTGAGGAAGGGCGAGAGGCCCAACACGATGGCCCCAGGGCAAATGGTGCTGCCATCCTTGGAAAGATGGCTTGAAGGGGAACCGAAACACCAGCGAGAATCAGAGCACGGAGATTAGGGCTGAGTTTCTCTGAAGGAATAGCACCTATAGGGGTTCTATCTTCAATAGGAGGAGTGCTTGTTGAATGAGCTCTTCTATTCCTTCCTGTTGAAGGAAAAGGAAAACCTTGTTGTTCCAAAAGTTGAAACTGAGAATCTTCAATACCAAGGGCCCTCCTTCCGTGAGTAAAACATGAGTCACCAGATCAAAGGATGATCAAGAAATTGTTCATAGAACTGGAATGCATTTTAAGAAAAATGAATCCCCAGCGAGTCACCAAAAACTATTGGTCATCAAAAGGACTTTGTTGAGAGCAATAGTCAGGGGACAAAGAAGTCCCTCCTCTTTAATGGGAGAGGTTCCCTTATTCAAAAGAAAAACCTATTTACATATGTACAATGCATAGTTTTAATGTGGAACTTGGATATCATGAAAGTGTTTTAAAATAAAATGGATCATCAATACAAAAGTACAGAGGAATGAAGAAGTGAAATGAGCAGAAAGGCATTCTCTCGAAACTATAGATAACAAAATAATTCCTTATGCATGCTAGAATAAAATTATTTGGAATAAAACCATTTGCATTTGAATCAATAAGATGCTATTGTAAAGACACAAAGTTCCAGAAATAACATCCACAAGAATACAAAGCTTCTTGACATAATATAGACAAATGATTCAAAAGCATTCAACGAGATAGTGATAAAATAACAGGATCAGATGACATAAGAAAAAAAGTTCTTTTGTATTGATTGCTTTTTTTTTTTTTACACTTTCAAAAAAAAGCCAAGCCAAGTTCCAGCCCCTAAAATGGTGGAGAGAGACCATTATATAATTTTACAAATCAGTTACACTTGGTAACTACTTCTTTTAACTAAAATGTTTAGTTAAAGGGATGCTTAACATAAAACCCCAACTAATTTACAATAAAACCAAATTTAGAAAAAGAAGAAAGAGAGAAGCCAGGAGAGGAAGACAAGTGCTCATGATTGGGAAGGGCCCACTAACTTGAGGATCCATTGTCTAAACCTTTTTAAGCCTCTGCTATGTCTCTGCCATGTGGAACCAATGTGTTGGTAGTAGCCTGGGTCCAAGATCCCAGACATTTCTCCATCTCCTTGTCGAACTCGGTGTGCATGTATGGTATTCCTTATTTGCTTCTTCAATGGCATATTGGAGAGAGAATATTTCCTTTATCTTATCTTTAGTGATGGAATCCTCTTTAAACAATTTTCTTTGACAAAAGCTCTGAATTGAGCTTTAATTTCCTGCAGGGAGAAAGGTACACCTGAGGTCTCATCATGGAGGTGGCAGTGAATATCCTTAAAGTAGATATCACCAAAGTCTTGAAAGCTTCTCCCTTCTGCCAACTATTCCTTAATTCTCCCAAAGCCTCCTCCAGCACTTTGATTTTCCATTCTACATTCTGAATACCCATGACTTTGACAAATTATCTTTCACATCATCAAAGACCTTACTTGCCATCAAAATATTTTCATCAGTCTGCCCCATCGGTGAAAGGTCTACTATGCAGCTGCTCCAAAGTTTGAGCTCTTTATCCATATTTCCAATTGTGGAGGAGAGCTTTTTTGATTATTTACCTTCTCATTGAGCTTGAAGGCTTCACCAATGAAATTCAACCCTACAACAAAGCATGTCATCCACCATGGCCTCCATAGCCCTCCCATAGATGGAGTACCTATGTATATCCTTGATGCTCTGGACTTCATCTTGACTGAGGATCACAGGTGGTGGAAGGGAAGTCAGTGGGGTAGGGTCTAGAACTTTATCTTTAGATAGCAGTGACTTGATGAAACTAGAAAGCACTTGAGCCTGCTCCTCCAGCTGCTCTATAGTCTGTTGCCCTTTTTCTACCCTCCCAATGACCCTGGTGACTATTTCTTGAAGGTTGTGTATTTCACCTTCAGGAGTAGACTCTCCCATTGAGATCCTTGAGAGTTCCAAATCGGAGGCTTGCAAATCCTACTCTGGCTTTGTCAACTTTGGGCTTGGCTATCTCAAGGAATTGCTGACCTTGGGCATCAGTCACTATCCTTGAAGTGGTTGTTCTAGCTTTCTTGGTAGGAGTAGAAGGAGTAGTACCCAACAAGGCCACCCACACATCAAAATTGGGCCTGAGATCCGAGAAGAAGACTTCCTCTTCCTACTATCATCAAAAAAGGTTGCACCCATGCAAAAGTGGAAGAAGAAGAAGAAGGGGAGGAGCAAGAGAACCAAGAGTGAGAGAACTCATGGCACATAGAGTGTTTACTTTTTGGCCTCCTCAATAGGGATGTGAGTGGAGCGGATGATGAGGCTTCTTGGACGAGAAGAATCCACATTGCTTGGAGGCTCGGTGCTTTATGAATTTCCTACTCCTTATCCATTGTGGTTTTGAAGCATCTGCGAGGAATTGGTATTTCACTATCTTCACTCTCACTTTGAGAACAATGATGTTCTCTGCCCAGAAAGGTAGTTCTAAATGCTTTGGCAGAGGATCTTCTTCAATGGGCTCCTTTTGACCTCCTTCACCTTCTTTTGATAGACTTGAGTGGAGGAGGAAGGAGTGGAGGATTCAGGTCCTTTACTTGATGAGGCAGGAGGAGTCTATACAGGTACCTCTGAACTGGGTGTTTGTGCCTCCTTCTTGGTGTCGAGTGTCTTTGGAAGAGGATTCTCCTGCATTCTTCCTCAGCTCACGAACCTTTCTATCAACCCAGAACTTTGGTTCTTACTAGGACAGGGGCTAGGATCTTCAGCCAAATCATCTTTCTCCCTCTTAAACCAGTCCAGATCCTCTAAGGGAGTGTGTTTGATCACAGTTTCATATTCATATGACAACAAAAGGTCTATGTTTTCATCCTAAGTCCTTCAAGAATTTGATACAGTTAAGCTCTTGAATTAACTGAAGAGGAAACTTGCCATAATGCCTCCTTCTGGCCTCAAAATCATCTGTGCAGTCAGCCCAATAATCTTCAATGTCTGCCCTATGATGGTAGTTGATTCTGATGTTCAACTCAATGAATTTCTTCAAGTCAAACATAGGTTCTAGGCTTGAAGAAGTGGACAGTGATGGGAGCTAGGGCTCTCTCTATGTTTTGGGCATCCAGAGTGGTTTTGCATGTATAGTTCCCCAAAGATATGGGGAAGTGTAACCCAGTGATCTTCTTATCCCTGCAGGTTCTGTGTAATTTGTCCAATTGCCTACATACTTCAATCAGGGCCATCTTATCATTACAAAATATGGGGAGCTTAAGAGGAGTGCTCTCATAACTTGCTAGCTTGATGTAAGAGAACCTTCTAAATTGAATGAAGTAGGCTCCGTACTTCATATCCAGGCTCATGGCTTCATCTGAAAACCTCCTTGTAGTGTCACTCTCTAGAAGCCTTACAATGTACATGGTGAAGGCATCATTCACCCTCCTAAAATTGTGATTGCTAGTGTCCAGGGTGAACTAGAGGGCAGTAAGCATATATAGGATCACCCTTTTGAGCATCAATGTATGTAAAGCCAAACCACTTTATCTGATGTTTGCTAGGGTATACATCAGGTAGGAAGTCATGTAGAACTTTTTTGTTTGTTGTACATGGGACAACTTGCTCTGTCAAATTCATGCAGATGATCTCTACCCAGTTGATGTTTTGGGTACCTTCACACACTATGTTGATAAGTGGGCACATCCAAAAGTGGAACTCGTTAGTAGAGGGTAAGCCCATGACCCGAGCTAACAGGATTATGAAGTCTGATAGCTCCTCATTGAAATCAGACCTAAACAGAGCTTTGGATAGTCGGGATGCCCCTTTCTTAGGGTTCTTAAGCCATGACTTCACTACTTTGGCTTTTATTTCTCATTTTCTTGATCAAAAAGAGCATGTGCTTGATTTTGGGAGATTACCACAGAATTGTCCATCTCGGGATTCTTAGGCGTGCGTGGCATGGTGGCGGCATCAAGCTTGCGATGAGCTCCCCATGCACGTTGGTTAATTCACTCATATCGGGGTTGAAGTGAGCCCCAGGTGAGTACCATGTCTGCACATTGCACTGAGATTGGGAAACCAACAGCAAATGCCAGGCCACTATCATTTATCATTTGTGCCATAGGAGAGAGGGGTTCGGGTCATCGACAACTGGTCCAAAATCACCAAAGTCTAGGTGATGAACTTCACTGTCCCTGATATCGGGAATGGAGGACTCGAGTGGAGAAACCTACTCCTGGCCTTGAAATTTAATCTTCATGTTGATAGTACTTAGAAAAAAAATTCACAGCTTGAATCCATGATGAAATTGTAGGGGAAATGGGGACACGAGCAGAGATTTCAATTGCAAGGGTATGAGAAAATGGTAATGAGAAAGTAGTGTGCAAAAATGCGTAGAGGGGTAGTCTATTAAATAGCCATTTAGGAGAGAGAAGGTTATAAATGTGCATTAAATTCATATCCACCAACTCAAAAAGCAAGCATCGGGAAGAGCGGGAAAAATTAGCCCGGATGGCCTTTGGTACATTTGGGACACGTGGGACGTGAAAGCGTGATTGGCCGATGCGGCGATGTGGGTGATGCGGGGATAGAATGCACAAATGCTTTAGGGACATGAGGGACAAAAGTACGTGAAGTGCATGATGCGGCCGACACGGGTGATCGGGAATAGGGAGCCCAAGTGAACTTGGGACAGTTGGAACAAAAAGTTTCGATGGGCCCGCAAGTTAATTTCGGAGAAAGCGGCCGATCGGTGAATAGAGAGCCCTAGTGAACTTGGGACACATGGGACAAAAATGTCCGATAGACCCACAAATCACACAAATGACTCAAAAAATGTAGAATTTTTCTAACTTCTCGACTTTCCTCTCAACTTTGAAATCCTGGACTGGCTTTCTTGTCAAACAAGGCTTTCACCTTCATTGATGAGTAGATATCATATCAACAACGTTCAATCTGTCTTCATTCAATTTATAAAGGTACATGATCCTCTTATCCAAAGAATCATTGAAACTGGTGTCTTTAATAGCCTTCATTAAATGCAGGCTGGTAGTTCCACTTTATTCTTGCAATTGAGCTTCCACTCCATATATCACCTGCGAAGGGGACATCCCAATAGATCTTTTAGGTGTAATACGTCTTCCCCCAAAGAGCATCATAGAGCTTCTTGTGCCAATTCCTTTGAGATTCATTAAACAATTTCATTATTATAGCCACCGAGATTTTTGTTTGTTGATTCATCTTGCCCATTCCCCGAGGATAATAGTCGAAGAGTGAGCCGGGAGATGCCATATCCATAAAAAAATCCATCATCTCGATTGAACAAATTTTTTAAGCATTATCTATCACAATCTTGTTTGGCTCACCAAACCTTACCAAGATGTTTTCTTTGATAAAATTGCATACTACTTCAAAAGTAGTACTCTTTACTGGAATGGCTTCTACCCACTTAGTAAAATAATTTGTGGCAGTCAACACGTGGGTATGTCTGACACTTGAAGAGGGATTAAGTGTTCCAATTAAATCTAAACCCCATTGTTGAAAAGGCTCTTCAATCATGACTAGCTTAAGAGGTAAAGCAACCAACTTGGGTCTACCCAAAAAGGTCTGACAAGCTTCACATTTATCAATCCACTTTGATGCATCTTTGAACAAGGTAGGCCAATAGTATCCTGCACAAAGAATCTTGTGAGCAGTAATAGTAGATGAGTAATGGCCTCCACATGCTTGATCATGGAAATCTAAAAGAAGCTTCCTCTATTGCTCTTTATCCACGCATTTTAGAAATCTTCCATCCATCCCACGCTTGAACAAAGAATTCTCCCACAATACATATTGGGTTGATCTTAACTTAATAGCTCTCTTCTCCTTGGCAGTGAAATGAGAGGGACACTCCCCATAGGTGAGAAAATGTATGATATCAGTATACCATTCATCAATTGAGCTAAGAAATAGAACAATAGGAATATCAACTTCATCCTTAGGTAACTCATGTCCAGCTCCTTCAGCGATGAGTTCACACAAGCCTTTTCCATGGACTAGTTTGGTTGGTCTGATGTCAATATCATATTCTTGAACTTTTTCCACCCAGTTCCCTCTCTTGGATCCAAACTCTTGTTGCATGAGAATAGACTTGATAGTTGTGTCAGGCACAAGTACTGTGGAGTGTGAGTTAAGAATATAAAAATGAAACTGCTTGACAACTTTAACCACTACAAAAGCATGTTTCTCCATCATTGTATATTTCAACTCATGATTTTTAAGAATGTAGCTCATAAATGCAATTGGGATCTCATGATCATTAGAATATTTCTAAGTCAAAACAGCAGCCAAGGTGTTATTTGTGGCATAGCAATAGATAATAAAATCTTTGCTAAAATATGGACATGCTAGGATAGGAGTTCTAGCAATAGCCTTTTTAATACCTTCAAAGGCTTCTTTCCCTTCAGAAGACCAACCAAAAATTTTCTTTCCCTTCATCATTTTAGAGATATTCAAAGTTAGTTCTACAAAATCGGGATAAATCTTCTCGGAAAGTTGATCTTCTCAAGAAAGAATGCACTCCTTCTTCTTTGGTTGGAAGAGGAATTTTTGTATGGCTTGAACTCGTTCAGATTAATTTTTATACCATCTTTAGAGACAACATGCCCTAACAATTTTCCCTCTGTGACACAAAAGACATATTTCTTAGGATTCAAAGAGATCCCATGTTCTCTGCACTTTAAGAGAACTGTTTCCAGGTGCTGAAAATGGTCTACTCTATTTTTGGAAAACACAGTTAAGTCATCTAGATATACAAAATACATTTCCCTTTTAAAATTCCAAAGGCCAAGTCCATAGCTCTTTGGAAAGTGGCACCAAAATTAATGAGCCCAAAAGGCATCCTCTTGTAGGCAAAAGTACCGCAAGGAGTAGTGAAAGCCGTCTTGTGTTGATCCGCATTTGTATTGAATTCTACCTGATTATACCCTGAGAAGCCATCAAGCATGGACAACATTTTAGATCCTGTAACCACTTGCAAGACTTGATCCATCATGGGCAAAGGATAGTTGTCCTTTAAAGAAGCTTGATTCAGATTTATGAAGTTAACACAGATATAAATCTCACCATTCTTCTTCTTGACGAGCACAATGTGTTGGCAATCCATGTTGAATGGTGGATGGGAAAAATGATTTTGGCTTTCAACAACTTTTGTATGTCCTGAAAAATAGTGTCAGCTATCTTAGGATTGTATTGCCTTTGTTTCTACTTGAAAGGTTTAATCCCAGGTTTGAGAGGGATGAAATGATGCATCTCCTTTGGTTAGAATGCTTTTAGATCCTCATAGGAATACGTGAGAACATCTTTATACTTCCTTAAAAGGTTGATTACTTTCTTCTTTTCTTCCGTGTACAACATTTTCCAATGTTCACAAGCTTGGGGTCAACGAACTCCCAATATTATTTTTTTCATACTCAATGCATTGTTTTGATGTAGTAGAAGCTTTAGACTTCACATACATCATGTCAAGTTTATCTAACAATTCTTCTAAGCTCACTAGTCATTTTGTAATCTTGTTACCTTTGAGCTTGATATACCCATCTTGATCTATCTCCTCTTCTTTAAAAACCTCTTCATTGGAAGACACATTATCTCGAGGTAAATTGTCACTTCCTTCAAAGTACAACTATTCAAAATTGTCCCCGAGCTCTAAGAAAGAAAGAAAATGTTGATCATCATTAAAAACCTACCATTTGTTTGCATTATCGGTACACTTGGCCTATGGATCATCTCAATGGTAAAACTATCTTTAGAAAAGTCGGATGAGGTATAAACAACGATCCCGATATAGCTAGTGAATTGGCCTGGTGTTCTTTTCCTGGTGCTGCTTGCTTGATGGAGAAGACGTGAAGGAATTCAATAGAATCCCAAACCTGATTCGTGTAATGCTTCAACCTTATATTCTTTACTTGAAAAATCTTGTTAATCAACTTGTTAAATCTAGCCACAAATTCCCTCATGGGTTCTTGTGAGTCCTTCTTTATTTGGGAAATCTGGGCCAGCAAAGCATGTACATCCTCTGCGGGTTTGAAACGGTTCTCAAACCTAGTTCTCATCGTTTTCCAACCGGTAATGGCCCTAGTTGGAAGGTGATAAAACCAATTTGCTGCATTAACTTGCAAAGTTTCTACAAAAATCCTCACCGAGACATCTTCATGTTCAACTTCGAGAACTCCACATGCAACTATGAAGGCTGCGATATGTTCATCGGATGTACCTTGCCATCCCCTCTCGTACTTGGGAAGTTCTTTCTGTACCTCTAGGTAACTCATGCGAAAGGCCGAGGAAGGGCGAGAGGTCCAAAGCCACGATGGCCCCAGGGAAATGGTGCTGCCATCCTTGGAAAGATAGCTTGAAGGGGAACCAAAACACCAGCGAGAATCAGAGCACGAAGATTAGGGCTGAGTTGCTCTGAAGGAATAGCTCCTATAGGGGTTCTATTTTCAACGGAGGGGTGCTTGTTGAACGAGCTCTTCTATTCCTTCCTATTGAAGGAAAAGGAAAACCTTGTTGTTCCAAAAGTTGAAACTGAGAATCTTCAATACCAAGGGCCCTCCTTCCGCGAGTAAAATGTGGAGTCACCAGATCAAAGGATGATCAAGAAATGTTCATAGAACTAGAATGCGTTTTAAGAAAAACGAATCCCAGTGGAGTCACCAAAAACTGTTGGTCATCAAAAAGGACTTTGTTGAGAGCAACAGTCAGGGGACAAGAAGTCCCTCCTCTTTAATGGGAGAGGTTCCCTTATTCAAAAGAAAAACTTATTTACATATGTACAATGTATAGTTTTAATGTGGAACTTGGATATCATGAAAGTGTTTTAAAATAAAATGGATCATCAATACAAAAGTACAGAGGAATGAAGTAGTGGAAATGAGTAGAAAGGCATTCTCCAGAACTATAGATAAAAAAATAATTCCTTATGCATGCCAGAATGAAATTATTTAGAATAAACCATTTGCATTTGAATCAAATAAGATGCTATTGTAAAGACACAAAGTTCCATAAATAACACTTACAAGAATGCAAAGCTTCTTGACATAATATAGACAAATGATTCAAAAGCATTCAATAGATAGTGATAACAGAACAAGACCAAATAGACATAGGAGGGAAAAACTCTTGTATTGATTGCCTTTTTATCTTTACACTTTCAAAAATAAGCCAAGTTCCAAATTTCCCTCAAAATGTATAATTTTACAAATTAGTTACACTTGTAATTACTTCTTTTAACTAAAATGTTTAGTTAAGGGATGCTTAACGCAAAACCCCAACTAATTTACAATAAACCAAAATTTAGAAAAAGAAGAAAGAGAGAGGCTAGGAGAGGAAGACAAGTGCTCATGACTGGGAAGGGCCCATTGACTTGAGGATTCACTATCTAAAACTTTTTAGAGCCTCTGCTATGTCTCGCCACGTAGAACATATGTGTTGGCGGTAGCTTTGGGTCCAATACCCTAGACATTTCTCCATCTCCTTTTCAAACTCGGTGTGCATATGGTATTCCTTATTTGCTTCTTCATGGCGAGATTGGAGAGAGCATATTTCCTTTATCTTATCTTTAGTAATGGAGTCCTCTTTGAACAATTTTTCTTTGATAAAAGCCCTAAATTAAACTTTAAGTTCCTGCGAGGAGAAGGGTACACCTAAGGTCTCATCATGGAGGTGGCTATGAATATCCTTCAAAGCGAGATATTACCAAAGTCTCAAAAGCTTCTCCCTTCGCCACCTATTCATTAGTTCTCCCAAAGCCTCCTCCAACACTTTGATTTTCCATTCTATGCTTTGAATACCCATGACGTGACAAATTATCCTTCACATCATCAAAGACCATACTTTCCATCAAAATATTTTCATCACCTCGCCCCATCAAAGAAGGTCTACTTTGCAATTTCTAAAGTTTGAGCTCTTTATCCATGTTTCCAATTGCAGAGAGAGCTTCATGTTGCATATTATTTACCTTCCAATTGAGCTTGAAGGCTTCACCAATGAAATTCAACCCTATAACAAGCATGTCATCGACCATGGCCTCCATAGCCCTCCCATAGATGGAGTACATGTGTATATCCTTGATGCTCTAGACTTCATCTTGGCTTAGAATCACAGGTGGTGGAAGGGCAGTCAGTGGGGTAGGGTCTAGAACTTTATCTTTAGATAGCAGTGACTTGATGAAACTAGAAAGGACTTGAGCCTGCTCCTCCAGCTACTCTATAGTCTGCTGCCCTTTTTCTACCCTCCCAATGACCCTGGTGACTGTTTCTTGAAGGTTGTGTATTTCATCTTCAGGAGTAGACTCTCCCATGGAGATCCTTGAGAGTTCTAAATCGGAGGCCTATAAATCCTGCTCTGGCTTGTCAACTTTGGGCTTGGCTATCTCAAGGAATTGCTTACCTTGGGAATCATTTATCCTTGAGGTTGTTATAGCTTTCTTGGCGGGAGCAGAAGGAGTAGTACTCAACAATGCTTTGCCACATCATCAAAATTGGGCCCCGATATCCGAGAAGAAGACTTCCTCTTCCTACTATCAACAAATGGCTATACCCATGCAAAAGTGGAAGAAGAGGAAGAGGGAGTAGAAAGAGAACCAAGAGTGAGAGAACTCATGGCACAGAGAGTGTTTGCTGTTGTGGCCTCCAATAGGGATGTGAGTGGAGTAGACGAGGCATCTTGGATAGAAGAATCCACATTACTTGGAGGCTCGGTGCTATGAATTTCCTGCTCCTTATCCATTGTGGTTTTAGAAGCATCTGCAGGATTTGGCATTTCACTATCTTCACTCTCACTGAGAATAATGATGTTCTCTAGCCCAGAAGGTAGTTTTGAATGCTTTGGCAGAGGGTATTCTTCAACGGGCTCCTTTTTGACCTCTTTTACCTTGTTCTGATAGACCTGAGTAGAGGAGGAAGGAGTTGAGGACTCAGGTCCTTTACTTGTTGAAGCAAGAGGAGTTTGTATGTACCTCAGGGCGGGTGTTTGTGCCTCCTTCCTTGGTGTCAAGGTGTCTTTGGAAGAGGATTCTCCTACGTTATTCCTCAACTCACGAATTTTCCTATTAACCCAAACTTTAGTCCTTATCGGGATAGGGCGAGGATTTTAGCCTAATCATCTTTCTCCCTCTTAAACCAGTCTAGATCCTTTAAGGGAGTGTTTTTTATCATAGTTTCATACTCATATGACAACAGGTCTGTGTTGTCATCCTGAATTCCTTCAAGAATTTGATACAAGTTAAGCTCTTGAACTAACTGAAGAGGAAACCCGCCATAATACCTCCTTCGACGTCAAAATCATCTCACGTGCGATCACCCAATAATCTTCGATGTATCCGCCTATGATGATAGTTGATTCTGATGTTCAACTCAATGAATTTCTTCAAGTTGAAACAAGTTCTAGGCCTGAAGAAATGGACAGTGATGGGAGCAAGGGCCCTCTCTATGTTCTGGGCATCTAGAGCGGTTTTGCATGTATAGTTTCCCAAAGATATGGGAAAGTGCAACTAGTGATCTTCTTATCCTGCCAGGGTTTTATGTAATTTGTCTAATTTCCTGCATACTTCAATCAGGGCCATCTTATCATTACAAAATATGGGGAGCTTAAGAGGAGTGCTCTCATAACCTGCTAGCCTAATGTAAGAGAACCTTCTGAATTGAATGAAGTAGGCTCCGTACTTCGCTATCAGGCTCATGGCTTCATCTGAAAAACCTCCTTGCAGTGTCACTCTCTAGAAGCCTTACAATGTAAATGGTGAAGGCATCATTCACCCTCCTGAAATTGTGATTGCTAGTGTCCAGGGTGAACTGAGGGCAGTAAGCATATATAGGATCTCCCTTTTGAGCATCAATGTATGTAAAGCCAAACCACTGTCTGGATGCTGCTACGGTATACATCATGTAGGAAGTCACGTAGAACTTTTTTGTTTGTTGTACATGGGACAACTACTCTGTCAAATTCATACATATGATCTTTGCCTAGTTGATGTTCTGGGTACCTTCATACACTATGTTGATAAGTGGGCACATTCAAAAGTGGAACTCGTTGGTAGAGGGTAACCCCATGACCCAAGCTAACAGGATTATGAAATCTGATAGCTCCTCATTGAAATCAAACCTAAACAGAGCTTTGGATAGTCGGGATGCCCCTTTCTTAGGGTTCTTAAGCCATGACTTCGCTACTCGGCTTTGTATTTCTCATTGTCTGATCAAAAAGAGCATGTGCTTGATTCTCGGGAGATTACCGTAGATTTTTCCATCTCCCGGGATTCTTAGGGCGTGCTTGCAATGGCGGCGGCATCAAGCTTGGCAATGAGCTCCCCATGCACGTTGGTTAATTCACTCGTATTGGGATGAAGTGAGCCCGGAAGTGGGCAGTACCATGTCTCGCACATTGCACCGAGACTAGGAAATTAACAGCAAATACCAGAGCCGCTATCATTAATCATTTGTGCCACGAAGAGGGTTCGGATCCTGTCAAGCTGGTCAAAAATCACCAAAGTCTAGGTGACAAACTTCACTATCCCCGATATTGGGAATGGCAGATTCAAGTGGAGAAACCTACTTCGGCCTTGGAAATTAATCTTCATGTTGATAGTACTTAGAAAAAAAAATTCACAACTTGAATCATGTGATGAAATTATAGGGGGAATGGGGATGTGAGTACAGATTTTAATTGCAAGGGTATGAACAAATGGCAATGAGAAAGCAAAGTGTGCAAAAATGAATAGAGGGCATCTATTAAATAGCTGTTTAGGAGAGAGAAGGTTATAAATGTGCATTTAATTCATATCCACCAACTCAAAAAGTAAGCATCGAGAAGAGCGGGAAAAATTAGCCCGAATGGCCTTTGGTACATTTGGGACACGTGGGACGTGAAAGTGCGATTCGGCCGATGCGGGTGATGATGCGCGAGTGCAGTGCACAAATGCTTTAGGGACATGAGGGAAAAAATTACATGAAGTACACGATGCGGATGACATGGGAAATCGGGAATGGGAGCCCAAGTGAACTTGGGACAGTTGGAACAAAAAGTTCTGACGGGCCCGCAAGTTAACAGATTTTGGAGAAAGCGGCCGATCGGCGAATAGAGAGCCCTAGTGAACTTGGGACACATGGGACAAAAATGTCCGAAAGACCCGCAAATCACACAAATGACTCAAAAAATGTAGAATTTTTCTAACTTCTCGACTTTCCTCTTTACCAGAACATCAGAAAAAGGTGTCAAACTCAAAATTTCAATTCTTGACTTTCAAAGGAGGGGAGATTTTGAGAGAACAACACACATAAAACTACATCGGGTTTTAGATGTAGTGCAACACTTAGTTAGTAAGTCCACCATTATGGCCGCTAAGGATAGTCTTAACCATTCATATGCATCTTTCTTTTTTAGGGATTTAATGCTCGTCTTGGGGTTTTATAGGTGATTCCTTATTACAGGTATTGCGGTGACATCGACACGGTTTAGTGAAGTTACCATGACAAGAAGAGAACACAGTGAACATCCAACGAAACCTTAGAGGAGGGTTCTAGGTTATTTCCACAGAATAGGGTGCCCATATCTTGGACCAGGATACCCACGAGCGCCCTATCCCTCTCCACACACCCCGCCTAGCCAAAGGGCTCGGATCTATGCTTTCTCGGACTTCGTGTGATCATTTCCTCCTCCTATTTTCTTGCTTCACACTTTGCAATACACCCAACACCTTCGTCGAATCGGATAAGCTCTTCCTAACCCTACTTGCTACTTAGGGTTTTATATTTTTATTTACTTAGTTTCTTAGGTCACTTTCTTTATTTAGTTTAGTTTCCATTTATTGTTGTACTTATTAGATTAACTCATAAATCCATATTCTTAGTTAATCTTTTTGGTGAACCCTTACTCGATTTTTCATGATTTTAGGATCCTCATTTTTGCTTGTCATCCTAGAGTTTAGTCATCATGAGTATCTCAATCAATGACTATTTGCTTACAAATCCTGATCTAAGGCATAAAGTCCAACATCTTCTTGCCACTACTCGCATTCATGTTGATATGCATCCTAACTCGGTCTATCAAACATTTGTTGATGCATTTCTCAAAGACATAACATTCAAGTCTAATCCTCCCGCCAATGTTCACACTTTCGACAATGACCCACCTTTGCATATCATGTGTCGTATTCAAAATGTAGGTGTCAAACACACTTTAATTGATAATGGATCTAAGCTCAACTTGTGTCCCATGTCATTTCTTGAAATCTTGGGTCTTTCCGCTCATGATGTTAGTCCATTTTGTCTTTCACTGCGTGCTTATGATGGCTATATTTATCCATGTGTCACCACATTACATTACCTATCACTGTAGGGCCAAAAATGTCAACATTGTTTTCTTTGTCACCGATTTCCCAATCTCCTAATTTTTTTGCTTGGTAGGCCATGGCTTCATGTCATGCAAGTTGTCACTTCTACTGTACATCATTGTGTCAAATTCCTCCATGAAGGCATTGAGTATACTATTTTTTGTGATCGCAATCCATTCCAATATTGTGACTGAGCTCCTAATACTAGTCTTTCTATTCCACACACTGATACTATAGATGATCCTCAACCTATGGATGAACCACCTCACTTACCACCACTTGAAGGTTCCATTTTTGTGATAGATGCTTTTTCTTCTACGCCACCTATTACTACTACTGCTATGATTCTTTATCAGGGGCTTATCCAGTCTATGGATGTCGCTCTATCACCTACACCTTCCCATGTGCCACCTACATTAACATGCCCACCATTTACTTGCACAATCTTCATGAATGATTCATACTGGGAACATATTCCATTTGATCCTACTTGCGATGACACTATATGCACACATGAGGGTTTGGATC
This sequence comes from Taxus wallichiana var. yunnanensis, assembly GCA_018340775.1. Taxonomy (NCBI): domain Eukaryota; kingdom Viridiplantae; phylum Streptophyta; class Pinopsida; order Cupressales; family Taxaceae; genus Taxus; species Taxus wallichiana. The sequence goes on from CM031235.1 coordinate 948,201,160, forward strand.
AACTAAGCTTACTTTTGAGGACCTCTATCCTACACCATACGCTCCTCATCTTTATTATGGGTTTGTTCGCATTACTGTCACTTATGGTCTCCATGTTTTCCACCTCATGATATTCCTTACATGTGATCCTCAACCTACACCACTTACATTAGGGTAATCATGACTTGATTACATTAGGGGCACTCTTGATCCTAATCATACAAACATATCTTTCCCCATGCCTTTTGGTTGTGTCTTTATTTGTAATAGTTCCTTTCTTGGCTATACACAAAATATCACTCGATGGTATGCACATGGGTGTCCCTTACCACCCTTCACTAATGAGGAGTATGTCATGGGTATGTAGAACTTACGCCATAATGGCTTAGTATGTGATCAACCGCATACAATATATCTTATCAAGTAACCAATTCTTATCCATTCGACTATGACCCTGAAAGTGATGATCTTCTAGATGACATTACATAGTTGCATTCTTCATCTTACACACTCGGGGAATAACACTCACACATCCCCCTCTTCATCTTAAGCATCAACACATCTCTCATCTTTGCATTATCATACATCAATCTCATAGCATAGGCATCTTAATCTACACTGTATTGTCATCATTACCCGATGACACACTCTTGTGCTTTGGTTCACACTTGACTGTTGAGGGAATACTACACATGAACCCCACACACTTTGCAAAATAGATACTACACATTATGAATCTTCATACATATCGTGTCATATGTCTTACATCTTACATCATACACTCTACATTTAGTCTACATCATTTTGACATTTGCGCATCTATACATCATACATTATATTAGTCTTCATCATACATGTGTCACACTTCTATTGTCTACGAGTCTAACATTACATCCTCCTCATCCTACATACTACATAGGGTGCACTTCACACTATTAGTCTACCTACACGTCTTGCATTGTATATTGCACATCACACATCTTAGACATCGCATGGTCGATTATCATCATCATTCATCTTACCTCTTCTACATGCTGCACTTACTACCCTATGATGCAATATAGTTCCTCGATCCATACTTGACCGCCGATTACAAATCAAATGGACCTTATCATACTTACACGTTCATCATTCGAACTTCCATCGTGCGACATTCCTAGGTTAGTGACATACACTTTGGGATAAATTTTTACCTCTTCCTTCATCTTGCAAAGTGGTATATGTTTTAAGTTTTATCACCACTCCCTTATTCATCTAGTAGTGATATAGAATTTAGGCTACAATCATCACTCCTATGCTCATTTTGTCGTGATATATGATTTAGCTATAGGTTCATGCACAAACTTCATATCTAGGTCACATATCATCAACACACATACATACTCATCACAACGCGTTAGACACAACACACACTTATACCATTTCCCGATGACACACTCTCACTTATGGTTCATTCTTGATTACTTGAGGTGGAAAACCAAATGAACCTCACTACATACAACTCCATCCACTCGGGGGCACGTGGTTCCTATTATCCATTTTGCATTACATTCCACCCATCCACAACATGTTGCATATCTTGGTTGTTTTTACTCTTGCTTACTTTTGCTTGTATATGGTCACTTATTAAACATGCTAGTTAGATCCCTTATATGTCATTTATCTAATCCACACACACACACACACACACACACACACACACACACACACACACACACACGTGTTTACATATTTCTCTATTTGTGATGCCGATATAAGTCTCTTACACACAACATGGATGCTCTCCTTCTACACTCCTACAATAGTCGTTGGGGGCATCCAAATTCATACTCTATGGGTGATATTGTTTCATTTTATACTCAACACTTTACATTACTTGGTTATACATGCTTTTGACATCTTGATTATATTTTCGACATGCTAACTTGGTGCTTCATGTGAAACATTTGTTTTCAAAGATTATTTGCTTCCATGGCTATCTATATGTTTGTTTACTATTGCTTGTCATTATTTGCTCTTGTATGCAAGCTTTGCCCATTATTTGGTGTGCACACGTTTTTGTTGTATGTGGCCATTATGGCCTTGAGTGTCTTGTGACACCGTGATTGGTGTCCCATGTTTACAACCCGCATTTGATCTACTTTGTCTTATTGCGTGTTTACATTACTATATTGCTTTCTTTTCTAGCTTACACATTGTTTATGTAGCATACACTTGTCTTTTATATGCATGCTTGTTCGTACTAACAATTTTTTTCTAGCCACTTATTTGCATGTGCCTTGGTTTCTACCAAGCACATTCCCTTCCCCCTGTAGGGTACAATTTATGCGGTTGGTCCTCTTTTGGGGCCGCATTCTCCTATCAGTGACGTCGCATGTGCCCCCAAAGAGGGGGGCATCATTTAGGGTTTTACATACTACACAATGCTTCTACATTGGTTTAGTTCAATTCAATTTCTGCCCTTGGAATTTTGGGTTATACAATGAGTGGGTTCATACCAGTCTACGAATCCCATACACACTGATTTTACAGGACATGGTTGTCATTAGCATTCTGGGGAGTAGTTACAGTTAGATAATACAACGGATTTCCTCTCTACACTACTTCAGCGAGTGGCGTCAAATTAACCAAAAAAACTAGGCAATGAGAGATCTCTTCACACATATTCGGGAAGCGGTTATAGGTTGGAGGATACAACGGAATTTCTCCCTACACTTCTTCTGCTTATGGTGTCGGATCACCCAAAAACCTAGGTTAAGATATCCTCTCTACACCCTTTCACTCGTCATGGATCAAGTACACATGTTCCTTTTACATTTTTCATTTGTATTACATAATTTTTACTATATACAGGTGTCTTTTATATGCGTATTTGACTACTTGATTGTCTTCTCCTTGTAGGTCCGATCATATGAGAAAGCAAGCAGTCAAAAAAAAAATGACAACAACAACAAAAACAACATTCCGTGGTAGCACACACACCATACTAACACGTAGGTACCTCACACACACATCAAAGAACTACACACATGTTTTGCGCCCTAGGTTTACTCTCATCACTTTTTGCTTTTTTTTAATCTTTAGTTTCCATGCTCCATCATCTTTTTGTCATTCCATGCTTTGTCTAGTCCTTCGATTGCATTTTCTACATCACTCTACATGGACATCAAGTACACATCTCTATCTACTTTATGTTACCGAGTGTTTCGCTCACCAACATAAAGTGGGGGAAAATTTAGACACTAAATCATGCACTTTGGGTATTATTTAGTCCCGGTCTCATACTATTATTCATATGGTTTTTGAGTGAAGAAAGTACTAATTAACCCCCATCTTTTGGCCATTTTACTTTGCTTTCTATCGTCACTTCCGACCTCCCGCACATACATGCCCGCTTTTTTTGTCGTCTTACACAATTTTAGCCTTGAATGGGGCATCCAGAGGCTAGTACTTGGGGTGCCCATAGGCACCTGGTCCCAAATCGAGGCACCCTAATCCTTTTTCCACTTTATCTCCATCTTTTGGGCACTTTCTAGCTATTTGAGCATTCTATATTTTTGGTGGTCGACCTCTTCAGGGTTAATTACGAAATTAGAACAAGAGAACCATATAAATATAAAGTTATGAGACCATAATGAGGGACCAAGCACTAGGCACTACTACCATCACCTAAGGTTACATTCCATCTAAGGAATATAGAGCTCATTTACATCCATCTAGCTCCATCACAAGGGATAAGGTTAGTTCATCTGCATCACACATCATAGGAGGGAAGTTTATTCTATTCCATCCACCATTCTATTACATTTTCTACACATAGTTATAGCTTGCTACTTCACAAAGTGTGACTGACACAAGAGCACCTAGGGCATGATTACACACACACATATAACTACATCAATTTTGAGATGTAGTGTTGTCTTGAGTTAGTAAATCCACCATTGTGGCCGTTGAGACAGATCTAACCCCTTCATATGCATCTTTCTTTTTTAGTAATTTAATGCTCGTCTTGGGGTTTTACAGTGATTCCTTATTACAATTATTTAAAATGAATGATAACCAGATCGTGCTGCAAGCCAAGAACACAGATGCTAATCAAACATCATGATCAATAAGATGAAAGCAATTCACCAAAATAATTTTACATAAACCTTTGCAAACAAATGAGCAACAATATCATATATTATTATGGAACTCAATGAAATACAATGAGAATGGGCCTTGCTTATATAGGCAAGGAATAATAATCTAAGAACCAATCAAGGTCGTAGATCAATCCATAAATCATGGAAAGAACTAGTCATCAAAGAACTAGTCAAGTCCATAGATTTATGAGAGAACTAGACATCAAGGATCTAGTCAATACCATAGATCTAGGAAAGAACTAGTCAATACCATGGATCAAGGAAAGAACTATACCTAACAACTAGATAATATCTCCTAATATCTAAATAAATAAAAAGAAATATCCACACACATAAGTGGGTGAGGATAAATATAATAAAGGTAAATAATGTACCTAGGTGAACATGAGCTAAGGTAAATACCTAATCTAACACCCCCTCAAGTGAAGCTAGGGGCCAAAATAGAAGTGACATGTCCACAATATGAGTCTTGACAACTAGGCCTGATGAGGTACTCATGTACAATATATCCATGAAGAAATATCAAACCAAAAGAAGGAAAGAATCCTGCTAGAAGGAAAGAGAAAGAAGAAGAAGAAGAAGAAGATGTTCTCACAAACACCCCCAAGAACAACTTCTAAAACCCCAAGCATTCCACACAACTCAAGGTAGCGAGGTGATGCAAAAGGCTTCAGTAAAGATGTCTGCAACTTCTGCTTGAGTCGAATGTACTCCAAGTAAAGAACTCCATCCTAAATGTGATGACGAATGAAGTGGATGTGTATCTCAATATGCTTGGTCCACTGGTGCTCAACTGAAGGTTGCGAGAAATGTGAATTGCACTTTGGTTATCACACCAAAGTACAATCAAGAATCTGTGGGAATCAAAACTCACAATAATCGGCGAAGCCAAAGAATCTACTGACTCACTATAACTGCTGCCCTGTACTCTGCCTCTAAAGATGAAAGTGCAATAGCTTGTTGCTTTTTTACATGCCCAAGAATCGGAGAAGAACCAAGACAAAAAGATAGCCAGAAGTGGAACACCTGTCATCAATAGAACCTACCCAATCAAATCTATATACCCAACCAACTAAGTAGAGCCCCTAGTGTAGTGTAGGCCAAAGTGGGAAGTGCCATGTAAATAGCGCAAAATCCTTTTAGCAACTCCTGCTAATGACTACTATGAGGAGAATGTGCAAACCAAGATACAAGCCCTATTGTAAATGAAATATCAGGGTGAGTATGGGTCAAGTACATGAGACTCCCAACCAACTACCTATATAATGTAGGATCACAAAGTGGTGTGGTACATGTGGATGTAAGAGTAACTCCAGATTGAAAAGGAGATGGACTTGGCTTGCAATCAGCCATATCAAAGCGCCTAAGAAGATCATGGGTGTACTTTTTACTTGAATCAAATGAATCCCTGAATCTGTCTGAGAAATCTACAAACCAAGGAAATAATGCAATAGCCCAAGATCTGTCATGTCAAACTGTGTAGAAAGAGCCCTCTGAATACTCTAAATGTGGGAAGAAGAGCTGCCAGTAAGTAACAGATCATCAACATACAAGACAAGTATCACAATATCCTCACCAACATGCTTTGGAGATACACTATATGATCGGAGTGGCAATGAACAAAACCAGTAGATAGAAGAAAAGAATCCATCTTCTCATACCAAGCTTGAGGGGCTTGTTTGAGACCGTAGAGAGACCTTCGGAGCCGACAAACAAGAGAAGAATCCTAAACAAATCTAACCGGCTGCTCCATATATATTTCCTCTTGTAGATCTCCATGTAAGAAGGCACTCTTCATGTCCATCTGGTATACGGGCCACCCCTGTGATGTAACAATAACAAGTACAAGGCGTATATAATCCATCTTGGCAACGGGTGTAAAAGTCTCAGAGTAATCAATACCTTTAACTTGTGAAAACCCTTTGCAACAAGACGAGCCTTATACTTGTCAATGGACCCATCAACTGTGTATTTGGTTTGGTATACCCACTTACACCTAACCATATTTCTTCCTTTAGGAAGAGATACCAAATCCCAAGTATGATTCTTCATCAAAGAAGAATACTCAGCTGCCATCGCATCATCCCACTCCGATATCCCATGACCTTTGAAAAGACTGTGGATCCTTAAAAACTACCCGACACAAAATTCCGTAACTAGAATGTGTGTGATGATGCCTAATGGTGGAAGATCCTCTATGAAAGGTGCCTCAGAAACTATAGTATGAGCCCACTTAGGCATAGTGACAACATTAGTGGGAATAGATCCTCAATGACATCTATAACCTCCTCATCAATCTCCTCAAAGAAAGGATCCTCAAGATGAGATGAAGAAGAAGAAGGAATGGAAGAAGATGAAGAATCATGAGGAGTGAAACGCTCATCAAACTGAACATGTGTTTGAAAAAGAACATCATGTGTATCAGGATCTAAAAGATGATAAGCTCTCATGTCCTCACAATACCCTACAAAGATCAAGGGTTTACTCTTCTTATCCAAAGCTTTCCTTTTCTTCTTTGGCACAAAGGCCCAAGCATGGCTCCCAAAGACTCAAAAAATGAGACATTTGGCTTAGTGTTGGACCAAGCTTCCTCTGGAGTCAAATGCTCAAGTGCTCTCGGTGGTGTGCGATTCTAAATATAGTTAGCACAATTAAATGCTTCGCCCAATAGATAGATAGGAGGTATATCTCTAGAATGCATCATATAGCTAGCCATTTCCTTCAAAGTTCTATTCTTCCTTTCTGCTAATCCATTCTGTTGTGGAGTATGAGGAATAGAATGCTGGTGAATAATGCCTTGAGTTGCCAAAAATTCAAAAAACTCATTTTTGAAGTACTCCCCCCATTATCAGTGTGAAGGTTCTTTATGCTACTAGAAGATTGTTTCTCAACCAAAGCCTTGAAGACTTTGAAGTGTGAAAAACATCACTTTTGTACTTGAGAAAATAAACCCAAGTATGCCTCGAGAAATTATCAATAAATGTAAGTGCATACTTAGCTCCATTGAAAGATGGGGTAGGAAAAACCATCAAGTCACTATGCACAAGCTCAAGTGGTGAAGAATCTCTCTTAGACAAATTCTTAGGAAAAGGATCTTGGTGTTGTTTCCCTAATGCACAACCATGACAAACTCCCTCAAGACAAGAAACTCTAGGAAGACCATCTACCATACCATGAGTGCTCAACTCCTTCAAATATCTGTAATTGAGATGTCCAAATATTTCATGCCAAAGCTTACTCTTTGAATCATGAGAAACCAATCCTAACCCTATAGAAGAAGTGTCATCAAAACCCTCAAAGTGATATAGTCTAGAACTATGATCAACAATACCCTGAGCAACCAGTGAATGAGGCTCCAACAAAGTTCGTACTTCTGCTCCATGTGGTGTAAAAGTCACTATTTTTCCTTTACTAGAATGACAAATTTGATATATAGAAAGTAAATTTGTAGTGATGTTAGGAACATATAGTGCATCTTGGATACTACCACCATCAAGTTGTATATCACCTTTTCCCTCAATAGAAAGAAAGGAAGAATCTCCAACCTCAATTTTGGAAGTAGAACTCAAACCTAGAGAAACAAAAGACTCCTTGGAAGAAGTCATGTGATGAGAAGCACTAGAATCTATAACCCAATTGTCTGTAAGTGGTGACTAAGATCTTCCAACAACATTAAGTGCTTTTCCATGTTGATTAGAAGGAGGTGGAGTGGAGATAGAAATTTTGTGTTTCTTGATTGCATCCTCTAAGGCTTGCATTCACTTATAACACCTATGTTCTTCATGATTACTACCCCCACAAAAAGAGCATGAACGACTAGACTTATTCTTGGATTTAGAAGACTCCTTGGGTTTTGAGTTGTTTTCTTTGGGTTTAGGAGAATTTTGAGATGGAGAAGGTGTGGATTTGGTTTTACTATTTGGTTTTCCCTTGCCCTTAGGATTAGATGCAACTAATGCCTTTTGAGAGGTGGAAGACTCAAGGTGAGACAATTTGGATTCTTCCCTAGTAAGTCTTTCACAAAATGTTTCTAAGTTAGGCATTTTGAATGTGTCACCTAAGGCATCCATGCTAGAGAAAAAGGTAGAATCAAAATTTGGAATGGTCCTCTCAACTTGGATAGAATCAAGTAAACACACTCTTCATCTTTCTTATCTCTTCCACTCCCCTTCAACTTGTGTTAACAAATGCTTGAACTTGGTAAGATAGTCTATAATTATTGGAAAATCTTCAGATTAAGAGAGGTGATCTCAATTTCAAGTTGCATGGCTCTCATATGATCCACCTTACCAAATAAATCCTCCAATTTCTCCCATATTTTGAAAGGAGAGTCACACTTTTCCAAATGAAACAAAAGACTGTCACTTACATAAGTTCCTATCAAACCCATACACTCATCAAATTTGCACTGGTACTGAAATTTCTCATATTCTCTAGTGAACACTAGTTGTTTTGAAGAAGTTAAAGCCCATAATCCTTTCCGCTTATTATTGTTTCCATTCTTGGTTTCCATGTGTGGTAATTATGTGTTGTTAATGACTCAACATGATCTAATGCAGAAGTAGATAAAGATGTCATCCTAAAAAATCACCAAAAGAAATGCAAGAACCAAGCAATGCAACAAGACCCCCAAACAATGCAACAAGAGCCCCCTAGATTTTGGCACTTTATAATGAGTGCGTGTTATAATATGACACTTTATAATTATAGTGCAATTCTCAAAATAAATATTTCCAATGGAAAAACTACGCAAAATCACTTTTGCTAAAAATGACACTCAAAACCGAGTTACCGATCAAAAGATACAAGTTTTTCAATATAATGCTCTACTATTTATTTTAGTTGCCACTAAAAAGAATAAAATGCTCTTACCTTCACCACACAAAAAAATGAAAGGGGGCTGGAGTTAAGCACCTACTAGTAGGAATCATGAGCTTTAAGCCCTCATATGACCATACCATATGATCAGGGGGCTAAGAATTTCAAATCCCAAATACGATGGATGTTAATAGCAATCTCCTGCTCTGATACCATAAAAGGAATGATAACCAGATCGTGCCAAGCCAAGAACATAGATGCTAATCAAACATCACGATCAATAAGATGAAAGCAATTTGCTAGAATAACTTTACATAAACCTTTACAAACAAATGAGCAAAGAATATCATATATTATTATGGAACTCAATGAAATACAATGAGAATGGGCCTTGCTTATATAGGCAAGGAATAACAATCTAAGAACCAGTCAAGGTCGTAGATCAAGCCATAAATCATGGAAAGAACTAGTCATCAAAGAACTAGTCAAGTCCATAGATTTATGAGAGAACTAGACATCAAGGATCTAGTCAATACCATAGATCTAGGAAAGAACTAGTCAATACCATAGATCAAGGAAAGAACTATACCTAACAACTAGATAATATCTCCTAATATCTAAATAAATAAAAAAAATATCCACACACATAAGTGGGTGAGGATAAATACAATAAAGGTAAATAATGTACCTAGGTGAACATGAGCTAAGGTAAATACCTACTCTAAAAGTATTTTAGCAACATCGCGCAGATTCAACGAAGTTTGTACAACAAGAAGAGAACACAGTGAACATCTAAATGACACCTCATAGGAGGGTTTTAGGTTATTTTCGTAAACTAGGGCACCCATATATCGAAACAAGGCACCCACGGTGCCCGTGTCCCCTCTCTAGGCGCCCTACCCAACCGAAGAGCTCAGTTGTGCTTTCTCAAGTTTATGTGCAATCGCTTTCCTCCTCCTATTTTCTGGTTCACATTACGAAACAAGATAATACCTTCATCGAATCAGCTAAGCTCTTCTTAACCCTATTTGTTACTTAGGGTTTTATATTTTTATTTACCTAGTTTCTTGGGTTACTTTCTTTATTTACTTTAGCTTCCATTTATTGTTATACTTATTAGATTAACTCATTAAATCCATGTTTTTAGTTAATCATCAACACATCATCCGTTGCTTGCTTCGGTGTTCCTCACAAAATCATCATGAACAATAGAAATTCCTTCAAAAATAAATATCTTAAGAATATTTTCAACACCTTCAATATCAAGCTTAACTTCTCTTCTCCATACTATCTGCAAGATGAAGCTACTAACAAGACTCTCCGTAATATTCTTCCCAAAATTATTAGTAAGGATGGTCGGGATTGACACCTTCATATCCCCTTCACTCTTTAGGTATATCGAGTAGTATCCACATTCTACGGGCTCTACTCACTTCTCTCTTATCTACGTCTCTGAAGGCGTCCTCCCTCTTGAAATTCAAATCCCATCTTTACGTGTTTCTCTTCGTAAATTCGTCTTTGAGGACTATCGCCGAGAGCGTTTAACATAACTTGAACTATTATACAAACATTGCTTAATCACCTTCCAACATCATCACATATATCAAGAATGTATCAAACATGCTTATAATAAACATATCAAAGAACACAACTTTAATATTGGTGACCTTGTCTTAAAATATAATCGAATGCCAAAACTCGAAAAAGAGCCAACATGGGAAGTTTGCTCCAAACTGGATTGGACCATACATTATCACTCATAAGTATGGGTCTAGGGCTTACTTGCTTAGCCTCCCTCGATGGTAAACCTGAAACGAAACCTCTCAATGCCTTGCACTTGTGTCCTTTCTATTGTTAACACACCTACTAACATGTCATTAGTCACATTAACAATCTCATTTTCATCATTAACCTTCTCCATTTCCCATCATAATGATTTGGAATCATGTGGTCTTCCATCACTATCCTATCTATGACCTTGAATATGAGCACCACGACTTTTCTCATAGCATATTCCTTATGGACAAGTTCCTCCTTTAGGTGGGAACCCCACAATCATTACATTCATATCCTTCTTATCTACCTACTAGAACCATGATAAGGGTCCACATGTGTAGCTTGTACACATTACTTCCCCTCCCCAAGTGGTCTATTAGGCTATCCTCAACTCAACCATAAAATAAAAAAATTATTATGGATGCTCATACAAAGCTACATTACCCAAAATACTGATCGCTCCCTCAAAGGACAACTATTCAAATAAAGTAAATATTATCAAAAGTATAGACTGATCCTTGAAGGACATCTATCACATATTTTATCCTACCATCTAAAATCAAAAGCCAAAAATCCAAATCAAAAATCCATAATTGTAGACCACTCCCTTCAAGGATGGATACTTTATTATATCATGAAGTAAAGGCTTCCCACATCGATCAACCTTCAAAATATCAAAAGAAAAATGCATCAATCCAAAAGCACGCATCCTAGAAAGATTCCCACATTGATCGATTTCTCCTCATAGGAAAAATTCCTGTATTAATCAATTTGTGCAATGATAAGAGTTGGGGCATACACCTAGGACAACCACCTAAGGAGAAAAATCTTTCCCCCATACAAGTTACAGACAAACCCCTTTTCATGTCTATAGGTCTATAAACACACCTTCCATCTTCCCCTCACGATATTACATGTGACTAACTATTGTTATTTGTGTGCTAACAATTTTCATAAATCCATAAGTGCATTTTTTTTGTTCATGTTACTTATCACCTTTTACCTTTAACCTACAAGTCCCAAAGCATCTATCCTACGTGCACTCCTTACTATGATGAAATTTTACTTCCTATATTTGGATCACCCTAACAAGGTCATGTTCTATTCATACCTTTCAATCTAACCATTTTTGTTATCCCATCATATCGCACTCACCCACATTGAACAAGAATTTCCATTATGATCTATGTTCTAATCTATCACATCTATGTTCGCAAAGCACATCCAATATCTAAATCTAAATGAAATCCACATCTCCATTGTATCCTAAATCTACACCTATCTCCATCACATCATCTCCATATACACATTCATAATCTAATCAACATAACCTAACCATGATCCATGTACCGCTCTACCCATGAGCCCATATCACATCAACACATCACATCAAATTTATACATCTAATTTATACATTCCAAATCAAAAAATCTACTCATATCTATTTCGTCCATCTAAACATAGTTCATACAAACATCTCATCTCATATCTAATCCAATTAACACATCTATGTCTAGACCAAATCAACACAATATCTAATCTAAATATGTCACATCGTAAATCCATCACATCATTTTCATATCTAGTCTAATATCTAAATCATTGTCACATCAATTCCACATCTAATCTAGATCAACTAATCCTTACATCAGATCTATACCTAAATCAACATATGTATCCATTAAATCATTTTTTGCCTATCTACCTATCTTGTAGCACATCCTTCCTCATATCCAGAAGCCCACTCTGTGGCCATCTCTGTGTTCCCTCTCGGGCACCATATCTCACCTTAAGTCCACCTTTGTGGCCATTTTTTCCTTTCCATCCCACCATGATGCATAATTTCTCACTTCCTCATATTTTCAGGGCATTGCATACTCTTTCTCCCTACTTTGTTGCCCAACATTTTGTCGATCATTGTTGTGACCATACTCACATTTTTGCACATACTTTTGATGTTTGTGTGTCACCGCAAAGTAAGATATAAAACATATAAGGGGAAGGTTGAGGAGGAATACCTTTGATTATGTAGACGATGTGTGCACGTAGAATGTTGTCCAAGATGATTGTAGAGAGATTCCCTTTGGCTAGGAGGAACAACCTGTAAGAAACACAACAAGACCACAAAATAACATTAACAATATAGGTTAGTGGACTACCTAGTGAGAGCTAGATCCGGGAAGTGAGGTGCTTCCTAGAAGGTTGTCAACCCACTTTCAAATATAATTTAATGCAAAAAATAACATGAAATAAGGAAATCCTACTATAGTTGATAAGATTTAGGTATCTCCTATAACATATAATAAGAGAATTTAATCTAACAGACAAAGTTACAATTAAATCCGACTAGTTGGTATGTTGGTTTGGAGTGCTGGGTATAACGAGAGGTTGTAGGTGAGGTATGGGTGAAGTTTGGTAAGATTTTGGGTTGTTTGGGAGAAGTTATGAACTCACTAGTTTTGAATATATTACTAGTCTTAGAGATCGATGCTAGTTAAGTGACCGATGCTTGAGTATTGGTAAGGGACCGATGCTTGGATTGGGTGAACGGTGTCGATGAGGGGAAATTTGGCAATAATATTAAAAATGGGGTTTTGGGCATTCTTTATGATTACACAGAGAGTGAGAGGAGTTTATATGGGGTTGTGGAATTATTATAAGGGCTCAGAGATGGTTAGATTGGTTTTTGGGTGAGGTATGAAGAATAAATGGTTAGATGGTTGGATGGAGGAACTGTGGGAGAGATCCAGATAAGATAGAATAAGAAATGAAACCGATAGCTAATAAAAACAACTAATCTATTGAAAATGACAAGGAAGGAATAATACTTACGTGTAGAATGTAGGTAGAAAGTAGGTGGTGGTGGTGGTTGTAGGAGGAGGTAATCCCAAACAAGTGTAGTTATAGAAGGATGATGCGATGCTTTCCAGTGTGTGCACTGGAGCTTTGGACTAACCGTGTGGATTCTCAATGCTATGAGAATATCTCGGTTAGTTGCAAGATCACAAGAGAGCTTGAGAATCAAAATGCAAGATTGCTAAAAGCCAAAAATTCAGATTTAGAACTCAATAAAGAGTTGAAAACTCTTATTTAAGGTAATCGATGATAGTTAGGTGACCGACACCGACCGAGGGATAACCGGCACCAGTTAAGGAGAATAGGTCATAGTTGCTAAAAATAGCCCGATCCTTACTAAATTTGGTGTGATCTTGATTTTGGTTCCGGGTCACAAGTGAAGAATGGTGGTAAATGGAGTTGGAAAGTGGTTAGAGGGATAATAGGTCATTAAGATTAGGGTTAGACTAAATCCTAATTGGTTAGGATAAGTGGGGACTTAGTCTAAGGTAATAAATGGAGTTGGAATGGGTCTAGGGTGAGGTGGAGAGGTGAGGTGGCTTAGGTGAGGTGGAGGGTGAGGTAGATAATTAATTTAACTATGGTAATTAAATTAATTAGAATGTGTGCAAGGGGTCATGGTTAGGTGTAGTGTGGAATTAATTAATCAAAGGTGGTTGAAACGATTGTGACCTAAATTTGGGTGTTTAAAGTTTTCCTTTGACCCATTGGTCTCATAGTTTACACATCCATATGAGTGGATTACCATTAGATTCCATCCATAATGCAGTGATATTTTTTGACTCATGGGTTCGTAGGATGTTAATGTCTCCTCTGTTGAGGCTGTGCTATGTTCCCTACTGATTTGTTTCCAAGATTACTACGGTATTTATTTTTGTTTAATCCCATCCTTCTTGAAATGGTCATATCACTCTCCACTTGGGAATATTTTCTCATATATCCACCCTTTACTCCCTTCCTCCATCTATCTTTTTCAACCTAGTAATCAATTTTTGTTGTGTAACCCTAGTTTGAGGGGGAGAACCTCAACCATCCTCTATCACTTCTGCTTTTTGTCTTGCGACTTGCTTAACACAAACCAATTAAAAAAAAGGGGAAAATATAAACATAAAAATTTGGTTCACTAGCCCCCATTTTGTGTTCGCTTGCCCCTTCATCATCATTGTGCACACTCACACCCATGTCCTTATTCAAAATCTCATTTCCCTCCTAAATCAAATTTATTTCCCATCCTTAATAGTTATATCCCCTTATGCACCCTAATTACACTTATCACCCATAATCATATTAGTCATCCCTAAACATATTTATTACCTTAATTACATCCCAAAATATCCCATTTATCCTTTCTAGACTCACCACCTACCCCCATTTAATATTTCCAACCACCCTTGCCTTTATTAAATACTTCCACCCCATCCAACCACTATTTCTCATCCCTATACAACTCAATATCTCTTCCAACTCGCCAAATTAACTTCTAACCCTAATTGAGTCTCATCCCTCAAGTTTTACATCATCCACCTAAGCCAAATCAATGGCTCCCCTCGGTCGATGGCGACCTTATCACCCCCTACAACCCTATATATACACCATCACCCTTGAGATCCGATCTCTAGATTTTTTTGCATGTTTATTTCTTTCTTGTGAGTTGCAACTAACCTCTTGAATCCACTTTGGAGCATTTTTCTATCATCTTGGAAGATTTGGAGCTTGGAGATTGTTGGAAGAACTTTTTGCTTTCATCAATTCTTCATCAACCATTTTGGAGGTTTGTTTGTCATTTTGGATCTCTGTAATCACATCAACTAGATTTGTTTCCTTCACATGGTCCATTTAGCACCCATCACCATCACTAAGCCCTAATTCAGCCTCAATTGCTATCGATTGTTCATGGTAGCCATCAACCCAATCTTCCTCACTATTTTCCTACATCCTTTCCCTTCTCCCATCAATTTCTCTTCCCCGCAACACCTAGATCCTTTAAACCTCTTTATTCTTCTTGAAAAACATCCCAAAACCCCATTTTTCTATCACAATCACTGCCGACCTCCTCTTACCTAATCACATCTTCTTACAATCTATGTTTTCTTTGCTTCATGTGTCCTTGTACTGACCCAGAAATCTTTAGAGTTCGAATCTGTTCCATATATGTTGTTTCTAGACTCTTGATTTTCTCTATACTCTAATCACCGTGGACTATCTCTCGGTCATAGTCGACCCATGTCTATTTTACATTATTTGTCTTAATTTATCATTACATGCATTATTTGATATATGTTTAACACATATCTGAACATTTCTGTTTTGGTTATCTTCTGCATGTTACATATTCCTTATTTTCAATAAATTTTCTAAACAAGTGGGCTGACATCCTTCCTAGGAAGTTCATCACTTCTCGGGACTGGCTTTGGTCAAGTAGCCCACCATCCAAATCTACTAATCTTTTCTTGTGTAGCTCTCCTTTGTGTTGTGTAGGTCATCAAGCTTGTTGCAGAAAGGATTTATGTGCCCGCCTTCCATCACCATCACTATCAAACATTGGAGGTAGCCTTAAACCCTCCCATATTTGGAGTTTCTGTTTTCTAGCATGCTATTTCATTAACTTGGAACATGAGTAGAAAACTTGTCAAATAGGAAAATCTAATCTAAATGATAATATTGCCTTATTACAAACATAATGTAAACAAAGCTTATTTATAGTAGCATCAACCTACTCCTATTGAAATAACCTAGAAACATGGTGTCATTAATTGATTATAAATGACATGCGCCCGCCTCCAAAATATTGGTTACTTTGAATGGTCCCAACAAATGCACTTTCAATTTTCCCGGGTGGTGTACAAACTTAGAATCATAGAGAAGTGCTAATCCCCAATTGCAAAAGAGTTGTTCTGATGTGCATATTTTGCCAAGCCTTTTATCTCACCTTCTATGTCTTCTAGATCCATCTCACAATTACACGCAGTTCATCTAATTGTATTAAATTGTCAATGTGATCTCGCTACTATTCATTCATCCACAAGTCCTCCTACGTGTGCATGTAGGGATGGTAACATGAACTCAAGAGGTAATATTGCTTTCATGATAAACACCAAATGAAAGCATGTAGCTTTATTTAACCACTTATAGGTATTTTTGTATGCCCAAATTATAGCTGAAACTTTGTCATCCCAATCCTTTCTCCCCACATCAAAAATTTAAGTTAAGGTCCGACTCAAAATTTTGTTAAAGGCCTTTGTTGTTCCATTAGCCTATAGGTGATAGGGAGTTTTCTTGTGATGAGATACCATGAACTCTCCTAACAATATTCTAATTGTTTCATTAATAAAATAATTTTACATATCACTTGCAAGGCTCAATAGGTAACCATACCTAATAATAATATCCTCCCACATAAAAACATGTAGCTGTAGTGGTTGTATAATCCTTAGTGGGCATAACTTCTTCCCCTCGTGTTAAGTAATTTGTACAAGTAATAATGTATCACACATCTGCTCATCGCGTTACTAGTGTAATTGGTCCAAAAAGTATATAGCCCATTTACGGAAAGGTTTTGTAGATGTTATTAGGCATAAAGGCATTTCATCCCTTTGTCTTATCTTTCCAATCCTTTGGAAATGGTCACAAGCCTTGAAAAACTCCTTTGTATCTTTGTAAAGTTTTTCATAGCATAGTCCTGTGAGGAGTATCTTGTGTGTGGTGGATTCTCCAAAGATAATGTCCTCCAACAATGCCACCATGCGATTATTCCATAATTCTTTGGTGCTCATGTTCCAAAACACATTTGTGTAGTATCTCATCTCTGCCCATTTTACGAGATCTCAACCAATCAAATGATAAGGTGCAATGTGTATAGCTAGTTGGTTCTTCTCCTTGGTGTTCATTCCTATGACATAACACCTATGCGTAAAAAACACGGTTATATCCTCTAAATCCATTGGCGCAACTTTGCTGACACGAAAAATTGAGCATATGGCATTGTATCTTCTACAATTTGCACGTCCTCACCCAAATTAATGATAGAAATATGGTCAGTCCCAAATTACTCTTTCTGGCTTTAATATTACTGAAAATTCAAATTCTTGGAACAAGAGAATTCATCTACATATGCAACCTTGTAATACTGACTTATTAACCAAGTGATTCAACACCATATGGTTAGTATAAAATATGAAAGGAGTTACAGGAAGATAATTCATGAATTTATGAAGCATGTATACCATAGAGAAGGCCTCTCACTTAGTAGTTGCATAATTTTTTTCTACGGTGTTAGCTTCTTGTTTACTAAACAAATGGGATGATAAACATTCCATTCTCCGGGTATGCTAAGACAACTCTAATTTTTATCCTTGAGGCATCCACATGAACATGGAATGAAAAATCCCATGAAGCGAAACAAAGGATAGATGCAATATTTAACGTATCTCTTAATGTTTCAAAGGCCTGTTGTTGCGCATCCTTCTAATAAAATTTTCCCTTTGCCTTCAATAGTTCTTCTAGTGGCACAACTATCTTGGCATAACCCTTGATGAATTTCTTGTAATATCCTATATTCCCAAGAAATCCACGCACTTCACTTTGGTTAGTTGGCTATTCCAACCCCAATATAACTTCTATCTTAGCTAGATCAACTAGAAGACCATCTTTACTGAGATAATGTGTCTCAAAAAGGTCCCAAACGTGTGGAAAAAATGCACTTCTTGATGTTTAGAGATAAACCTCGAGTGTCTACAATGTTCAAACATTAGGCCGAGATAGTCACAATGATTCTTAACCAAGCCATACATGGTCCAATCATCCAGATAGACTTGAAGGAAGTTATGGATGAAGTCTTCAAAATATTATATAACAATACGTGAAAATATTGCTGGCACATTATTTAGACCAAAAGGCATTATTGTATATGAAAAGCAACCCCATAATGTGGAAAACATAGTTTTAGATTGATCGTATGGAACCATCCCCAAGTTGTGGGACCTTGATCATTGTTGGTTTGGGATGGATCTCTAAGGGCCAAGGTTTTGAGAAGGCCTGGTTCCTCTGTGTGATCTATTTTGGGATGGATCTCTACTTTCTCTATTTACTCTCTAGTGCTCCTAGTGTCTTTGGAAGGGAAAACTAAGCTAATAATGCCAAGGGACCAAGGATAGAAGGATAACATGAAAGGAAACTACACTAAAAGGTGATAGCACTAGAAAAGAGGGATGAACACTATCTATTCTGAGTGAGAATGAAGGAAATGTGTGAAAGGAGGCTAGGCAGCGAGTAGCACAACAAAACATGTATTCACCAGATTTTTCATGGAACACAACTAAATATGGAAGCTGCAAGGGACCTGAAATAGCACAACCAACACACAACACAAAAGAAAAGGCAAGAAGAAGAATGAAAACATGTTAGGACAAGAATAGTCACAAAATGATGCTTCTATTACTTCCAAAATGCACAAAACTATTACAATGATGAAGGAGGCCGATATCCACATGCAAGAGCCAAACATAGAGGTCTACAAACTCAAAATACAAAAAATATGGAGTCCTTAGCAAAATGCGTAAGGATCCAGAGTGTCCAACATAAAAAATGAGCCTTTCTCTTACATTTATAGATGAATCCATGGAGGAAGAAGGGAAGAAGGAGGGAAAATCTGAATTTGAAACACAACCACCAACAAAAAGCATTCAATGCCTACAAATCCACCAAGATCCACTGAAATCCTTCCCCATGCCTATTTGGCATGTTGAAGAAGAAAGGAGGGTCAGATCATATCAAATCGGGTGGTTGGAGCAATCAGATCTACTCATCAATGCTCAAAAGATGTTTTCCCATTTCTCACCTACCAGATCTGCCAAAATTTGAATTTGAATTTTGTCACTATAGCTGATGTCAGAATTTCTCTCGAAAAGTCTAGGCATGCATGATGCCGATCTAAGCTCTTGTAGCAAAAGATATGGCTATCGAAAGATGTCGAGTCATCATCGCATCAAAAACACGTGGCACACATGTGGATTGGCTGAAATGATGGCCAACTATGTGAAATATTTGTCATTTTTTCCACGTGTCACATTGATTTTGTTGCAAGGATTCAATGCCCTATTGGCATGCTTTGATTGGTTGTGTGACACACTTAAGCATGTCAAAAGATGATCCTAGCACAGAAGGGCATGAGGGAAGGGCACATAGAGAAAAATGAGGAAGGCACAAAGGGGGTAGGGGCGATGATGAACATGTGAGGAAGGTTAGAAGGAAGGCGCGTAAGGGTGTGGGGAAAATGAAGAAAACTAGTGAGCAGAGAATGCATGGTCAAGGCACAAATATTACAAAGTAATGGGCGTGATGCGTGAGGGAGGCCAAGGACTTAGCCGATTAAAGAAGCAAGTGTGAGGCATGTGGGAAGGGAAGAAGATGACTTTAGGAAGAAGGTGAATGCATGAAAGATGGGTGCAAGGGAGAGAGTGGAAGGAGAGAAAGGAAAGGGGGCGTGTAGGGAAAAACTATGACCAAGGGAATGTGCCAAGTGATCTTGAGCATGCACAAATGATATTAATGATGAATAACTTAGAGCCATAATGTGTATGCAAGTTACCCAAATCACTAGGAGAGATATTTGGATAATAGTTTTGGTGACTTTCGGGGCCATCTTCCTGCTAGATGAAAGAGATCAGTAGCTTGAAGCATCCATTGGGCATGGAGTCTACTTACACAATCATGAAACTACCCTTGTAGTCACTTGAGATCATTTCTTGACTCTTTTCTAATCTTGCAAACTACTTGAGAGAAGATCTGCATTTCTGGAAGCAAATGGAAAAGAGTGCATGTGCAGAAGCACACAAGAAGAAAGAACTATGTACAAAACAAACAATGTGTGTGAGCACACTTGGAGGAATTGAAACTACTCTAATATATACAACATGATGTAAAAACTTAATGGAAGGGTTTGAGATAGATCCCATTTATTGGGATTTGTAGCGTGCCTCCATCAAGATGAGTTAACTCAAAAGAGTTAGCTTCTTTGTAGGAACTGATGATGTATGGGCCACTCCAAAGTGCATCAAACTTTGAATGGTGCCCTGGTTTAGCTCTGTCAACATCCCATTTTAGAACCAAGTCCCCAACTTTGAAAGCTTGAGGCCTAGCCTTTCTGTCAAACCATTTCTTTGTTGCTTTTTGATGTTGTTCTAGCTTGATCATGGCAGAGTTCTTGAGTTCTTCAAGATTAACCAGCTCTTGCCATTCTGATTTCTTTAGTTTACGCCTTCAAATTCCAGCTACTTTGGGAAAGCGCTAATGAATTTAGTTCTAGTGTCAAAGGAAGGGTAACCTCCTTTCCATAGACAAGCTTGTAAGGTGAAGTTCTTATTGCCTTTTTAATTGTGATTCTATCTACCTAGAGCATGCACAAGACCTTTGTATGCCACTATCTTTGGCTGATGTTCATTGTGTGCTTCATGATTCTGATCAGGTTCTTGTTTGTTGATTCTACCAAACCATTTCCTGAGGGTAATAGTTGGAAGAAGTCTTTAGGTAAATGCCCAGACTTAGAGCCCAATCAATGATTTTAGTACCAAGGAAGGCCTTTGCATTATCAGAGATAATGGTTTGAGGAATGCCAAACCTTGTGACTATACCTTCGAGAAAGTCAAGGATGACTACCTCGGTTGATTCCTTAAGCGCGACAACTTCTGTCCATCTGGTGAAGTAATCTGTAGTTGTCAACACCCATTTATGTCTAGTGCTTGAAGTGGATTGATCATGCCTATGAAGTCAAGACCCCATTGTGCAAAAGGCTGATCCGCTTGGATTGGTCGAGGGGAGCACTTGCCCAATATTTTCTTTCTACGCAAAGAAAGCATTCCTTGCATTTTGACCCACTATGTGCATCTCTACAAATAGGGTAGGCCAAAAGATACCTTGCCATTATGATCTTCATTGTTGTAGTTTTGGCAAAGAAAGTGTCCACTAGAGAATCCATCATGAAATTATGCTAACACTTTTTCAGTCTACGTGCCATTGATACATCTTAACAACATGCCATCAAGATTCCTTTTGAAGAGAAGTCCATCAATCAACACATAAGGGATAGATTGTAACCTCAGATGTCTTCTCTTTGCTTTATTTAAACTAGGAGGGTATGCACCCTCGAAAAGGAATGTGATCATGTCCTTCATCCAATCATGCATGTCAGGGTCTATATTCTATTCAAGTTCTACACATGGGAAGGTCTTCATCCAAAAATAATGAAGCTTCAGGTTCATCTCACGCATCCTCAACAATCTACTACAGAGTGCACTACCTCTTACCAGCTTTTGTGGCCTTAATAGTCACATCATATTCCATGATTTTGGTCACCCATCGTGCTCTTTTCTCACTGATTTCTGCTCCCATGATGAAGTCTCTGATAAAGAGTGGGAGACTAACACCTTGATATGATTGGTGGTGAGCATACTTTTGAATTTCTTGAGTGCGTGCATGATGGCGAAGACTTGTTTCTCCATGTGACTATATTTTAACTCATAATCCTTCAGTGTCTGGCTGAAGAAAGCCACTAGTTGTTCCAGCCCTTGTTCATTTTCTTGTGTTAGGACAACAACAATACTTGCATCAACGCCATAAGCATAAAGGATGAAATCCTTTGAATAATCTGGATTGATAAGTGTTGGTGCACAAGAAATCTCTTTCTTGATCTTGTTGAAGCTTTCTCTTCCTTCTATTATCCATCTGAAGGCTTTGTCCTTCTTGAGCATCAAGGTGATGGGCCAAACTAGTCCCACAAAGTTAGGGATAAAATGCCTAACAAAATTGATCTTGCCAAGGAAGGACTAGGGCCTTTTTGTGCACCGAAGAGGAAAAAGAGCTAGGATGGCTGAAATGCATGCTCAGGATCAATTGTGATGCCATCCTTTGAAACCACATGGCCCAAGAGCTTTCCCTTGTGCCACCAAAAATTACACTTCTTGGGGTTAAGAGATACCCCAAATTCTCTACATCTCTCAAAGACTTTTCCAGGTGTGCCATATGATCCATGCTCTACTTTGAGAAGACAATTATATCATCAAGGTAAACCAAGATGAACTCATTAATGTATCCTTTGAAGGCAATATCCATAGCATGCTGAAATGTGGCACCCATATTTGATAGACCAAAGGGAATTTTTGATATGCATATGTTCCCCATTTGGTTGTAAATGCTGTTTTGAATTGATCCTCTTCCTTGACTAGGATTTGGTTGAAACCTGAGTACCCATCTAGCATGGAGAATCTCTGTGCACTTGGCACCACAGTTTGCGTAGAATCTTCTCCATTGAAGGCAAAGGATAATGATCCTTTAGAGATGCCTTATTCAAATCTCTAAAATCAACACAAGTCTGATTTCACCATTCTTCTTGCACACTGGAACCATATTTGTGACCCAGGTAGAGTATTTGATAGGAAAAATAATTTTTTCCTCAATGAGTTTTGATAATTCCTTTCTCATGAGGGGCTCTATCTTTGGATTGACTAGCCACTGCTTTATCTTGATGGGCTTGATACCAGGATCAAGGTCAATGGAGTGTTGAGAAACACTTGGATCAAAACCTTTGAGGTCTTCATACTCCCATGAGAAATATCACTTGTATTTTTGACAGAGAGATGAAGGCCTGTTTTTTCTTCATGCGCACAAGTCCTCTGTGAGCAACAACTCTTTCCCATGCATAATAGTAATGGAGGAGCAGTCTTCTTACATGGCACATGTATCTTTCTTCACCCTTGAACTCATCATCAGGGCTGAACATTTTCTCTAAGGTGACCAGCCCTTTAGGCAACTTATTTTTCTTTCATTTATCATTGGTCACCATAGCTGTCATGTATGCAAGTCAACTTGCATACTTGATGAAAAACTCAACTTCATTCTGGATAAACTAGATGATCTGCGCATCACTTTCAAACACTTTCCAGCTGGTGTTGTTATCTGGAATGGATGGCCTGATCACCATCTTGATGTGCTTGAGTGTTTCCTTTGACAAAGTCCTCAAGAGAGAGAAATTATGAACCTAGTGCGGCCATCTGGTCAACTTCCTTGTTCATTCTGCATGGAACCACCTATAGATTAAGAGCATCAAAGCTCTCAAGTAGGTCCCATACTCTATATTTATAAGCTTTGAGAAGCTTATTCTTTGTCTAGAACTTGTTGGTAACTTGGTGGATGATCAATTATGTGTCCCCAAAGATCTGCAACACCTTAATTTTCTTCTTCTCAAATAATGAGCAAGCCATGCACTAGCACTTCATACTCTGCCACATTATTAGAGCATGTAAACTACAACCTATGTGTGAAAAGAATAATTTCTCATCCTTAGGGGAAATGAGAACCACTCCTACTCCCACACATTTCTACTTTTGATCCATCAAAGTACAACTTCCATAGACCAGTTTGAACTTTGTCTTTCTTGAGCACATGGAAGCATAACTTCTTCTTCTTCTAGAATGCAATAAGTACCAAGCCCAGTTTCATAAGCTTCCAGTTCTTCAGCATAGGGATCAAATTTATGGTGTCTTTCCACCCATTCATCAAGCACTAGGTTAGGAATAGAGGGTGGAAGAGATTGCTCTTCAGGAACTAAAGCTTGTTCTTCTTGGATTAAACAGTTGGCTTGGAGAGGGGATGGGACATATGACTCTACATGATAGGAAAATATAGGCTCATCTTGTATGGTAAACCGGGTACCATACCTTGTCTTGAGTAACATATGAGACCAATCAGAAGACAAGTAACCACCCACTTTAGTAGTAAATTCTCTTGATAAACATAGGGAAAACAAAGGAGGTAGGTCAATGATTGACACATCTTGAGTAATTGTTAGGCTTGGACATGCATGGAGGGTTAACTCAAGATCCTTGATGACTCCTAAGGTGGTGATACAATTGAGCCATCAAGTTGTAGGACTCCTTTAGACAAAGGGCTATATTTCAGACCTAAGACATCAACTATCTTCTTAGGCATAACAAAAGTACTAGCACTGAGTCAATCATGCAATTATGCACTAGGTGTTTACCTATAATCAAGGACATATAGAAGGGTGGGGTTTTAACAAATTTACTTACTTTTTCTCCTCTTCTTGGAAGATTTTGATAGAAGCACATGTGGCTTCTACATAATTGGATCAATGCACGGGAGTTGCACCAGAGCTTCATGTAATAGATCCCACTGAGATGGAATGGTGAGGGCATCCCACATTGTGACATTTATGTTTGTTCTCTTCATCTAGTCAACAATGCTAAATGGAAGGCCCCCATCTTGTGCATTTGGGGAACAACATCCCTTCTTGATTGCTTTCAGTGCGGAAGCCTAAATTTTAGCTAGAGTAGAGTAGGCTTGACCTACCAAAGGAGGGGTGCATGTTGCTTTAGAAGGAGCTTTATGCGGGGCCTCCTACATAGGGATTTGAGCACTTTTACTCTACAAGATGTTTTTGTCTTTTTTTCTTCTTCTTCGAGATCTTCTTGTGTTGTTGGGATTGTGACCTGTGCATCTGAATCTAACATTCTTTTCTTATATCTTGTGTTGTCTGTAACTTGGGTGCACGTGTCTGTTTGTATCTTCTGTAGCTTGGTTGATTGTGCAATAGAAGTCCTCCATGCCAAAGAACATCAAATTTGTCTCTGGAGGAACTTTTGGTCTTTTTGGATTATCTGCTTCATGGGTGCTTGTTGAGGGCTCACAAGGATGAAGCATTCTAGATCATGAAGGCTTTGGGCACATGCAACATTAGCACAATGATATTGACTATGAGGCATGTTGTAAGGAAGCACCATTCTGACTCTTGTGCCAAGTTATTTTGAACTGGAACAAGCACTCACTTCATTGGGTGCTTGGGAGAGAAGGCACGGGAGGAAAACTTGCAAGGGCAGATGTGCATTAGGCTGCCATCTATCATTCTACTTGGTTGGGCACGTATCTTTGATTTCCATATTGATTCCACCAAGGCTGATTGCTTTGGCCATGCGCCTGATTGGAATTACCTCTATAGGCTTGCGCATGTTGCTTTTCTAATGATATGACCTTGTTTGATAAATTTCTAATCAAGGCCTTCAATTCTTCATCTTCCTTTTGTTGTGATGGAGAATAGGATGTTGAGGCAACTGGTTGCACACTTTTCTTAGGATAGGAATAGGGGCCACATAAAGGTTGGGGCACTTGTGACATTCTAGGAACAAGGGCATGGGTGGTCTAGGAGCCAACTTTCCCACCTGAATAAGACTATTTTTTTCCCTTACTTTGCAATACTATAAGTAGCTAGTAAAGTCCTACCTCCCATAGATTGGATCATAACTGAAATATCATTATTGAGTGCCTTCAGATAATAAAGGAAAGCATGTTGGGCTGTAGGTCTTACCACAAGAGGGATTCTATCCCAAGTCTTCTAAAATCTGATGTTGAAATCATTCATCTCTCATTGGGTGCCCTCCTTGTTGTTGTTAGTTGCTCCACCAGAGATAGGTGATCTGAATTATCTTCAAAGTAATTACAAAGAGTTGTTCCCAGCTCATCCCAGGTGGTGATAGATCCAAGTCTCAAGCCTCGGTACCATTGAAGTGCTTTACCTTTGAAAGAGGTCAAGCAAGTAGCCTAACTGCTACATCATCATGTGTGATCAGATAGAGTGAACACACATTTTCTATATCTAGATATGCTCTGAGGGGTGACTTGATTCTCACCAGTAAAGTATGGAATACTCTTGAGCGTGCCATTTGGCATATCATGTTGTACACTACCAGGAGTAAGGGACTCCCTCCAAAAAGTTTATAAAGTTTCTTAATGGAGGAGGTTGTTGATGCACCATTGTAGGGGCACGCAGGTTGTCTGTTTTGAGGAGGAGTTGAGTGGGTGTGGCACACTGGAGATAGAGATGCACGCATGGGCTTTCTAGAATGAACTCTTCTCGGGGATAGTTGGAGGTATTCAAAAGAATCTTCAGCTACTGCACTTCTTCTTGTGTGTACTCTTCTCATGAAAGGCACTTAGGACTACTGAAAAGAAATCTTTAAAATATTAGGAGTCACCAGATGATGTGTTGAAATGAGCCTCCAAAGGCTGAAACACTAAGTCCACACACTAGAACTTAGAGATATGAAATTTGAGCTTTTAATGTTGGTCCCACCGGGCATGCTGCCAAAAATTGTTGGTTTCTCAAACATGCACCCGCATCTCGGATCTCAAAAGGGCCAGGTGTTTGAGACCACAATGGAACCATCCCCAAGTTGTGGGACCTTGCGAGCTTGGGATGGATCTCCAGGAGAAGGCCGGTTCCTCTATCTATTTCTACTACTACTGCTACTCCTAGTGTTGGAAGGAAAACTAATCTAATAATGCCAAGGGACCAGGGATAGAAGGATAACATGAAAGGAAACTACACTAAAAGGTGATAACACTAGAAAAGAGGGATGAACACTATCTGTTTTGAGTGAGAATGAAGGAAATGCATGAAAGGAGGCTAGGCATGAGTAGCACAACAAAACACATATTCACCAGATTGTTTTCATGGAACACAACTAGATATGGAACTACAAGGGACCTAAAATAGCACAACAACACACACAACACAAAAGAAAAGGCAAGAAGGAGGAATTCAAACACGTTAGGATAGAGAATAGTCACAAAATGATGCTTCTATTACTTCCAGAAATGCACAAAGTTGTTACAATGATGAAGGAGGCCAATATCCACATGTAAGAGCCAGAGGTCTGCAACTCAAAATACAGAAAATATGGAGTCCTTAGCAAAATGCGTAAGGATCCAGAGTGTCCAACATAACAAATGAGCCTTGCTCTTACATTTATAGATGAATCCATGGAAGAAGAAGGGAAGGAGGGAAAATATGAATTTGAAACACAACCACCAACAAGAAGCATTTAATGCCTGAAAATCTACGGAGATCTATGGAGAGGGCAGATCATATCAAATTGGGTGGTTGGAGCCATCAAATCTACTCATTAATGCTTAGAAATACATTTTCCCATTTCTCACCTACCAGATCTGCCAAAATTTGAATATGAACTTCTATCATCAGTATGGCGATGTTGAAAGAGGTTTGAAAACCTACAAGAGAGGATCATGAGGACGCGTGCACATCAACGAGATGTGCGAATGGCGGCGTGAAGAGATCTCGGAAGGAGCGAGCATCAACCGAATGTGCATGCAAAGATTCGACAAATGGGCGTAACACAGTTAAGCCATAAAACTCTCCTCTATCTCATAGATCAAAAGACGTGTACATATAGGAGGTGTTGAGTAACCCCGAGTGTTGTAATCATGACAACTCAAGTGAAGAGGGGAAGTTACATTCCCAAAATAGAAGTGTAACTCCCAATGACGCATATGACGCCTTGACCGACGTCTTTGACGCATTGACGCGTAAGGGAATCTCATAATGACCCCTAAATGACACATGGACCTATGATCTCTAAGCAAGATGACTCACCTATGATGTGGAAAATAACACACACCAACACCCCCTTCATCGTAACTCGGATGAGGCGGCAAGTCATAAACGAGAAATGGGTCCCGACATAAATCTTGATGAGGTACCCATGCACAAGAAAGAGGTCCCAAGCAAAGAAGGAAAACCCAGTGGGAAAAACATCCACCACAAGAGAACAAAAACTCTCTAATCTAAAAAGATGCCAAATATGGGTCCCAGCTCTAGACAAGCCTAAAAAGGTACCCATGTACAAAGAGGCAATCTCTTGGAAAGAAGAAGAAGAGAGAAGAAGAGGGAGACGAGAGAAATGCAGAAGATGCCATGGAAGGATCTAAACTCTGTGAATCGTAGGAAGTCTCCCGTAAGAATGTAGATGACGAGATCCTCTCGCTTTGGGTCAAGAAGAGCCACCCACAACGAATCGTGTGCCTGCCCTTAGGAAGGACATAAACAATGTGTTGGAAGTCTTCCCACTCCAAAAAGGAAACTAAAGGCAACAACACAAAGAACTCCGAGTTTGGTGCACGAAAGTGTGACATAGGTCTAGCAAGTGAGTGCTAAGGAATCTAAGGTAATGCCTTGTGCGTAGAACTATCGTAGTCAAGAGAAACACCCACGAAAGGATGTCCAAGTGATGTGAAGGGAATAAAACATCCTCCACAATAGAAAAGGGATCCACAATTGAGGGTGGATCAATGAAGGTCTCTGGAAATGTGGAAGTGACATGATTCCTGGAAGGGGCACTCCCAACAACAGAGATGATGAACTCCTCTGAAACACCTGTAGATGGATGAGGGACCTGTAGTGCATCACAAGTAGACTCGAGAAAAGACGACTAAGGTCAGGCAGATACTCATCCCAATGAGGGGGCTCAACAAACAAAAGAGTGATGTCAGATAGGTATGAGTCATCCAATGAAGGTAGAGGAGTGAAGTGGGCCTCACACACTGGAAGTGGAAAGGAGGCTGGTGTGATGACGGTGTGAGATTGAGTATGAGATCGCTCGATAGGCGATGAGATGTGGGGGTGAGAACAATGTCTCGGAATAGTGAGAGAAAGAGGAGAGAAGTCCTCTGTAATGCTCTCTCTGCATCGAATCGGGTGCACAATCCTCTTAATCGAAGTAGAACCAAGCGAGTCTATGTCAAATGGAATTGTCATCACATGAAGAAGAGGAGACAATCAATCGTGCAAAGCAACAATGGTTAGTAGTATATGAAGGGTCTCCATAGAGGGATCAAGAATGCTTCTTGGACATGGTGAGGTGGATCTGAGTCTCGCCATGTGAAAATAGAGAGAACGAGGGACATGCATCATCATGTGACCAAAGACATGGTCAAAAGTGTCGAGGAAGTCCTCTAGATGACGATGATCGGCAGTGTAGGAACCGACCCAAGCAAGAACGGTAAAAGACCCTCGTGGGTGAAGTAACGTTCCATGGAAGCACGCCAAGCTGAATAGGTATCTCTCCCGGTGAGAAGTGGCGGAGGCTGTAAGGCAATCCTACGACACTCACGTCTAGAAAGAGCACTCTCCATGATGAAAAAATGCAAGATGCACAAAAGCAAGACGTCGGACTCGGCCGATAATGCGTCTGCGTGTGTAGGCCCAAGAGTACAATCAACCCCCCCAGAATGTGGAACTTTATAAAAGTAGTATGTTTACAAAAATAATAATCCCATCACATAATGTGTAAAAATCATGCAACTTTGACCAAGGAAGTGCTAAAAATGAGTAGCGAGTCAAAAGTTATGGCATAAATACAATTCCCGCAACTGATGGAAAAATACACTAGATGCTTTGCAAACACATTAAAAAAGTGCACGAAATGGGTGAAAAGGGTATCGTGTGGGTACTCGTTGGAAATGACATCAAATTTTAGGCATAGTTTGTTTTGACTGCGAGGGGGGATTAGCCTCCTGCCAACCCCGGACCTCGCCCTCTGTCTTCGACGCTCGAATGAAGGACATAAATCAAGTAAAATTACAGCCTAAAAATCAATTACATGCCATGAATTGAAATGTTTTGTTTTTTTAACACCCTAAAACATTAGAAAAAGAATGTGGGCCCACGTTTGAAGTGGAGATGGTCATTGACCAGTGCTGGAAGCCCACGTGGCGATTGGAGGGTCCACGTCTTTGTGTTGGTGAGCGAGAAGGTGCTTGTAGGGCCGAGTTGTTGGTGTCCACATGGTGCAAGGAGTCTGGAGCTGAGCATGGGAGCAAGCTGAAATGTTTTACCAATTCAAAAACGTTTTTCCAATGCGGAAGAAATCTTTGGAGCACGTGCGGAGTCGAAAAAATGTTTTTGTAACCTCAAATGCAAAAAAACATTTTCTAACATTGGAGGAAGGAGTTGGAGGTGCTTTGAAGCCATGTGCTAGAGGTATGAGTGCTTTGTCGGGTAGCTAGAGAAGACCCAAACCACCAAAAATGCCGAAAAGCCAAAAAAATGGTTGTCTTTGGGTGTTCAGTCTGACGTATCACGCAAGGATCCACACAAATGAAAAAACACACGGGAGACAACTGTGCACACAAGTTGGAGGGGAGGAGGAGCAGCAATGGAGCAGAGTTGCGAGTAAGTTGAAGTGGATTTGGAGGACTGAGAACCCGGTCAATCAAACACAACAACCAAAAAACATTTTTTAAACGGTGCACACAACAAAGGGTGCAGATTCCAAACGGTGCACTCAAAGGGTGCAAAATCCAAACGTTTTTCAATGCAACCAAAAAGTTTTTCAACCAAAACGTTTTTCAATGCACCTCAGCAACCAAAAACATTTTTCAATGCACCAAAATGTTTAAACTCAACAACCAAAATGGTTTCATCGCCAAAAGCAGGTCGAAATACGTGCCAAGGGAGAAATGGCTGAGAGAATGGAAAACCACGTGCCAGGTGCTACAGGTTTGAATGCCAATGCTACAGATTTGAATGTCAATGCTGTTCTGTGCGTGGAGATTTGAATGCCAATGCTATAGATTTGAAATATGTGCAAATCGAACAACAAAGGGAAAAATGAGCCACCACAGTATGCAGAAGCAGCGAGAGCTTGAAACTCAATACACCTCATAAAAACACCTCCAAATGCGCATGCGAACCCGAAAAATCGAGTGGTCAAAGACACTAAACTCGAAAAACACCAGAAACTTGAACAACCACCTCGAACACCCGAGCAAGAAACCGGAACCCACGAACACGAATAGAGGTATAAATGCCCGAAATCAATGCAAGAAGAGCACGAAAAATGGAATAACCATTACGACACACGCAATGAGATCTGGATATCACGCCGGAAGCCGAAAAATGCACGAGAAATGCCGAGGAGTGCACGGATCCACAAGATCCGCTCTGATACCATGAAAGAGGGTTTGAAAACTCGTAAGCAAGGATCACGAGGGACAACGTGTGCATTAATGGATGTGTGAATGGCAGCGTGAAGAGATCTTGAAAGGAGCGAGCATCAACTGAATATGCATGCAAAGATTCGACAAATGGGCAGAACCTGGTTAAGCCATAAAACTCTCCTCTATCTCATAGATCAAAAGATGTGTACATATAGGAGGTGTTGAGTAACCCCAAAGATCTTTGCAATCATGACAACTCAAGTGGAGAGGGGGAGTTACATTCCCATAATAGAAGTGTAAGTCCCAATGATGCATATGACGCACTAACGCATGACGACGTGCTTTGACGCACTAATGCGTAAGGGAATCTCATAACGACCCCTAAATGACACATGGACCTATGATCTCACCTAAGCAAGATGAATCCCGATGATGTGGAAAATAACACACACCAACAGAGATGTCGCGACTCTCCGACAAGTCCAAGTGCACGCCGATCTAAGCTTTGTAGCAAAAGATATGGCTGTCCGTCGAGTCGTCGACGCACACAAAACACGTGGTGCATGCAGATTGGTTAAATGATGGCTAACTGTGTGAATAATTTTTGTTTCTGCCATGTTTCGATCATTGATTTGTTGTAAGGATTCGGCACCTGTTGGCGTGCTTTGACTGGTTGTGTGCAACACACTTAAGCATGTCAAAAGATGATCTGGCATACAAGGGCATGATGGAAGGGCACACAGAGAAAATAGAGGAAGGTACAAAGGGGGTGCGCGTGATGCACGCTGGGGAAGGTAAAAAGAAGGCACGTAAGGGTGTGCCGAGGGAAAATGAAGTAAACCGGTGAGCGAGAGAATGCATGGTCAAGACACAAATATTACAAAGTAATGAGCGCGGTGTGTGAGGAGGCAAGGGAATTAGCCAATTGAAAGCAAGTGCGAGGCGCGCGGGAAGGGAAGAAGGCGATAGGAAGAAGGTGAATGCACGAAAGATGGGCTCAAGGGAGAGGTAGAAGGAGAGAAAGGAAAGTGACCAAGGGAATGTGCCAAATGATTTTGAGCACGTGCAATATTACAATGAATAGATTAGAGCCAAAATGTGTATGCAAGTTACCCAAATCACTAGGAGAGCTATTTAGATACCAATCACCTCCTTAGGCACATCATTTGTCCCAATATTCACCTTCTTCATTTAAGTGGTAAATGGTATGCAAATTCCTACTCATCTGTCATATCTAAGACTTCAAGCTCACCCTTTGTGTATTCTATATTTAAATCTTTAACCTCTTCATCATCAATCAAGTACATGAACTTACCTTTTTCTCTTTCTGTCATGCACGCTCTAAAGAATCTCATCGACTCCAATTCTACACGTTCATTCGTGCATGCACATCTATTCACATGCCCATATGAGATAGGATTATCATATAACCGAGTTATAAGCTCTTCCGCTTTCATGATGTCCCCAAAAGTTATGCACTTCGTTAATTATAATGCCTCATGCATAGGAGGATTGGATGAAAAATAATTGAAAGTGTGCACCATACCCGATGTTATGCGCTACTAATTTGTAGTCTCCTATTTCAGTCCTATATGTATGTGCCATGTGTATGCACACATGTGTAGCATTGAATAACACTTATCGACCCATAATGATGGCGGTAGTGTGTCTGGTCCTTCCAACCAATTCTTCTCACAAGCCTGTATGTGAGTCATGGGAGACATTTTTCCATCGTATGTTGGTATCTTTGAAGGAAGGTTGTTCCTAACAAATTATGTCAAGAAGGTAATTCTTATCTCATGCCAAATGAGTATATTATCTCTTTAAGTGGCCCACCATCACGTTGTTGTTCCTATTAATGACTATACCAACATATTCCTTCGGTCTCCTTCATTGTGTAATTTGCTCTTCCATTGTGCACAAAAATGATTTAGGATTTTCTTTTTGTGTATACCTTGGTAGCACAGTTCTTCCCAACTGCCTAAGTATCCATTGGATGATCACCCTTGTTATGTGCCCCTGACACTCATGACCAACCATTTCATATGTTTCATGGGACCAATTATCATAAGAAATTCTTGTAGTGTCACTGATCGAATGCACATCTCCCCATTTGAATACTCCCTCATTTGTGTGATCAACACATCTGGATCGTTCATAGTCCGCACATAGATTTGATTCAGATAATCCTCACTAATGGGATATGTGTAGGGCACAATCCTTGTACCATCCATAGGAATCACTACGCGCTCATCCTCATTCTCAAAAATAATATAGTGCTTATTAAAGCGTAGGTTTGTGTTGTTTGCATAACACCATGGATGACCAAGTAATGTAGGGAAGTTATCTTCCTCTGCTAATTCTAGAACCTCAAAATCACCTTTGAATGTTGCCCCTTGTATAGTGATGCTTGCACCCTTAAAAATCCAATGGGAATTTCCTTGGTCTTATTTTCCATATACAACACACTAGAAGAAGGTTGTAGTGGTGGCCTCCCCATCCTATTCCATGCATCTAGGGTAAGAATGTTTACCTCTGCGCTAGTGTCAATCAGGATGTTTCTCACCATCTAGCCATCAATAATTGCATCCAAGGTGATTTCCTTATCATTTTCGTGTTTATGAGGCGGTAGATTAGCATGGAGTATATGTTGTTCCCTTTTGTTATCCATGCATGAAACCTTCTCCCACAACCATTCACCTAGTAGAGGTATGATATTATCTTGTCTAAGCATCCTACAGACTTCCTTGAGTTCATCAATTTCCTTTTACGGGATTTCGCTATGCTTTGTGCACTCTCTACCATGTAGTTTTCTTTCGGACATAGTATCTCCCCTTGTAAGTCTATGATAAAATTCATGGTTTCTTGGAACAATTCCTTATGTTTCCCACGTCCGGATACTTATTGGTTGTTCCAACTTCCTCATGTCGATGAGTGGTTTTTTTCATGCCTCCTCTCACATGTGTAAAGCTCCTTTGCTTGTGGTAACCAATAAAGGTTCCTTCTTCGCAATTTCTAGTTCCTTTGACTTCTATTACACTTACAACCTATATCAATGACACAACTTGTTCTTTTTGTTCTTACACATGTGCACATATAAATATGGGAATTATTCTACCTTGTTCCCTTTTCCACAATACGCATAAGATGTGTTCTTGGGGCACTCGGGATGATAATGATCAATAGATCTGAAAGTGTAGTAAGTACTTGGACCGAACCTGCCTCCATGACCACCATGTCCTCTACCTCGATATCCTCCCATATAACCTCCATTTTCCATTTTTTCTAGCTCCATTAATTTTCCCTTCGTATGCCTGTGAACTACCTTGCGCTAGTCTGGTGGAACCTTGTTTCACAAGCTTCATAGATGTGATCAATCAAATGATAATGAGTTGTATCATGCATATGCATGTCACAAATATTGTAGTAGATTGACACATTATTTTGTGTAGTGTGTTGGATAAGTGGACATTATCTCGACATCATGGTCCTTATGACATATCTCATAAGCTACTAGTAGAGTGCGAATATTCCTCCGTGGATAGCTATTCTTCATATGTCCCCTTACTTCACAATATGTACACCAGATACCACTTTGAGTGTCATGCACCGAGCTAACAGATAACTTCTCCAAATGTGTGGCCACATCTACAATCCATGCTTCAAGGAATGGGTTCACTCTTGTATCCACACTTCATACAACTGCAATGCACATAGATCCACTTCTAGATGCTTGCACGGATTTATAAACATCTTATGCATTATCGCCCTTATAAATGGTGTCAACAATCTATCTAAGAACCATTGCGCATGTTGAATTTGGAGGATATCATATGAGATATTTGATAACATATTTTTAACGTGCATCATATTCTTGGACACTTTCAAATAGTCCCTGTTTAGTATCCTTGAGTGCGTTGATGCTCTATTGCTCGAACTCAAGAATGTGAAGCTCAAATTCAAACAGTGGTGCACAAAGTGTCATAGTCCACTTCCGTCTGATGTGGATCATAATTTCTATACCAACCGTGCACACGACCTTATAATGTAGTCGTAAACTAACTAGCCTTTCTATTTAAAGCGGTGATCCCTTTGGTTCTCCATAAGAGCTCACATTTGTGCATATGTTTGGCTACATCCTATACTCCTCTATACTCAAGCTAGTGGAGTGAAATTTCATAGAAATTATGAGGTTGTTATGGTAGGTTATTTCCTCTTCCAGATTTCCCCACTTGGAGGAGGACAAGATCCTAACCCCGAACCTCCACAAGGATTACCTCCACTCGGGGAGGACCATAGCCTCCCGAGCTTCTGTTCTAGAACTCTCGTATGCGCGCCATTGGTAGAAATCATTTGCACACTAACACTTTATGCTAGGGTAAGTGCAACAAGTTGGTGGAAAATTAAGTGGACATAAAAACTTGAAATTTAGGTACCATGCTCGTGCAATTGTTTTTATAGGTTCGGTGATTTCCGAACCTAAAACCGTGATCGTGGTCCTCTGAGACAAAAAAATAAACCCACGAATCCTCATTTCCCCCATTTTCCCTTTCCAACCTGCTATTTCTCCTAGACCTTTGGCACTCGCGCTTTGAATACCCCCTAAAAATTGCTCTTCAGACTTCTAGATCGCGATAGTTTCAACCATGCCGCCAAGACAAAGAGGTAAGCCCTCAATTTTGATCAATTTGTTTGCATTTTAGGTTATTTTTTGTGATTTTCATGGATTTTTCAATTTTTTAATTTTGTCAGTTACTCGACAAGCTCGTAATCCTGCAAACCGTCAAAATATTCCTCAAAACCCTCGAAACATTCCTCAAAACCCTCCTCCAAATATAGATCCGCCTCCTGTGGCTCCTTCTGTCCCCACAAAACCAAAGCAGAACACAAGTGATATCGTTGGAATAATCGACAAAATAAAATTGTCATTGAGAACCTTATTCGAGACTATAAGACAAAATGATGCCACAAATCCGTCCCCGCATGACTTTAGCCAACACATTGCAAACATTGATTGGAAAATTTGACTCCCCAACCAACCAAATAGATAGATGGAATACCTTTAGAGTGATTGTAGGCGAGAGATATGCGGATAAATTATCCCATGTGGCGTAAAAAAGAAAAAAATTGGAAAAGACCGCATTTGTGCATTATTTACTGACCCAAGAACCAATGCCCCCACAGCTACTTGCAAACGGTTCCCAATCCATTGGTGCCACGATGACCAAATCAAGAACAATTTTTGGGACCAATGGTGGATGGTTTTTGATTATCCACCTTGCAACAACAATGAGGTTCCTCTTTATTTTTTGAAGAAATTATATTGTAAGTTCGTGCTTAATGAGGTCCCAAATTATTTTGACTTTTTAAGTTTTATGGGCAAGGAGGTGGCTCTGCAAAGAGTAGAATTGGTGCACGCGTAGGTCAACCAAGGATCCCCCATGCCTCAAAACCCCACTACCTTCAGTTATCCCTCCTACAATGAAGGAGGTTGTGGAGATTGACACACTACATGCATTGAGGGAGCTCACTGACACTCTGACTCATCATAATGACCAAATTACATCTGGTGATGTTGGTGGAGGTGCCAGTTCTAGTGCACCACACCACTATGGATCATGTGGTGCCATATGCACTGTGGGCAAGACATCATTTTTGGATCACATGATTTCTTTTCTCTAGATAAGATGATGGCGGAGGTTTTTGGAACTGGTGCAAAGGATCTTGGTCTTTCATAGGTAAATGTCAAATAAATATTATATATATATATACAATAGTTTAATTCATGTTTGAGATTTTAATATATATGTATTTGATTGTATGTCATGTACATACATGTAAAAACTAATTTTTATTTTTTATTAAATAGCAAGTGTCGGTGAAGGAAACATCCAAATGTCGACATGTTAGCTACTATATACCGGGCATGTTACAAACGTAAGTTTCAAGTTGTACTTAAATTTCAAATTTCATTTGATTGTGCACTTTTATTATTATAATGTTTCACCTGTACATGTACATATTAATATATGTTTGTTTTTATATGCGGGAGCTTGGCGGGTCATCATCTACTCGGGAACGAGGCTACTTGGCATGCATCGCGTGACTTTTACGCATGTTAGTTTCTCTTTACACTTTGTTTCTAATTGTGGAAGTTCACGTAGAATATGCTTTGGGTCATTATGTGGCGAGTCATGTAGATTAATATTGATTTGTACATGTTTTTGTATAGCTTATGACTGCCGCAGAGACTCCTCCATATATGAAGATCATGTGGAGGCTGCTGTAGATCACGCCATAGCATCTCTGCGATCCACTAACTGAGGTACAACTTTTCAAATTTGTTAAATTTTGGAGGAATTATTTCTTATTACTTAAATCTACAATATCAAATTTTGTACATGAAATATTTAATTTGAAATTTAATTATTTGTATGTAGCTTACCCCTCGTGAGTCTATTGTTGTCCCTGCGACACATCAACGAAAAATTGATAGGGATCATGACATTGCGGTAAGATTTCACATGCATTTTAACTAAATTCTAAGTTTCTAAAATTTGAATGTATTTTAAAAATCAGGTGTTAGAAACTTATTGTTTATGAATGTGCGGAGTTAGGTTGTAGGCCTTTGAGAAGCCTAGGGACCACACGGATGAAATCCATAGTGGCATCTCCCTCCACTACCGTAACATCCCAAAATTTTTTGTAAGTTAAATTCACTACGATTAAGTCTAAACAGATTAGACGAGATCATCATTGGGTGTAAAATACATTTGGTTCATCGTATCTTGACCCACTGACTTACACATTCACAGGCATGACATTGCGGGACGAATAACCCAGCACCCACCTTGATGATCCTTCCTAAAACATGATTAGGCCTTAATCATAGGTAAAATGGTTCATAAATGATAGTGAATCTTTCGGTTATTTGTATTCTCGGTTACTTTATTTTAATCGGTTTGGTCGTCTTTTGTTTTGTTCGACTTTTGCATGACCGCGATGATAATTGTCTTTGTTTAATTTGACAATGCTATATCAAGCCAACTTTATGAGAATATTCGAATTATTATTTATGGACTTGGTGATTTTCGTATTGGAATGTTTTATATAAACCTGGAAATTCAACTAATTTTTATGGTAATATATTGTTGGAAATATGTGGACTTGTATTATGAAGGTTAATTTTAACTTAACCATTAAGTTGGGTAATAACTAAAGTAAAAAAATGTATGAAATATTAATTAGTATATATATACATTATAGGGATTTGGCATGTAAGCCAAAAATTTTATTTAGTTATTGAAATTTATGGGTTTCATAAAGTGAAACACCTTCACATGGCACAAGTGTGCAACATGCACTAAAACATGTACCAACATTGGGAAGCCCAAAAATTCTTCAATATGCCACCCAACTATAGTTCTTTCATTATATTTTTCTGTTATTTTTCCTTCGTCTATTTTCATTCTCCCCTTCTGGAATACTTGCGTGAGTTTTGGAGGAAAGAAGGATTTAACTTGTTGGAGCGAGAAGAGTAGAAGGTTACCGATTCTGGGTTTACTTTAGGCATGAATATCTTCTCCTTTCTCTGCTGCATTATTTGAAAAGAAGAAGAAGAGGAAATACACATTCTGTTTTTAATGGCAACCAAGGAAACTGTGGACAACTTTTAATTTAATTGTTTGGAGATGAAGTATGAAAAGGAAATTGGTGGATTATGTATTCTTTTTAGTTTTCTTTGTGTGGTTTTAACCTAACCCAGAAAAATACGCAGATGGGGTTTTGGGTTTTGATAAACAAAAATAAAGTAAAAGAAAGGTTAAAAATTCCTTCTTTGCATTATAATAAATTATACCCAAAAGGAAAAGAGTTGGGTTTTTCCTGTATACAGAAGAAGGAAAATGTTTTGTGAATTTGTGTGTTTAAAATCGATTTGTGCTTGTGGGTTTTCATTTTGTTAAACTGAAATTTGGTTGTGTGTTTTCTATAAACAAATCGATTTAGGTATATAAATCGATTTGCATAAAGGAATCAATTTGGGTAACCCAATCAATATGGGTATGCAACCGGTTGGGGTTTTGTATTTTTCTTCTTGGTTGTTATATGCAGGTCTGATTTTTAATTTATTGAGATCTTTTGAATGATAATTTGTGGGTGTAAAAGCTGTTGCATGGGGATGCATTTTCCACAAATTTTATTATTATGGACCACTAAATCGATTAATATATAAATGAGGGTGTCTTGTTATGTGTGAATAATTACAAAAAAATGACATTTAGCCCAGAAATTCCAATCTGCAATATGAATTAGATTCTTTTAAGACCGTGAAAAATAAATTACTTGTCTTAGTAAGGGCATGAAAGCCGGGATAGCTTGACCAAGATGCACCAAGGAGTAATTGGAGGCATGATTGGGTTTAAAATAATGATATCTTATGAAAGAAATTATTAGTTGTTCTTTTACTAAAAAGAGTATGTCTAAATGATGTAACCATGATGTTGCTTTATATTGATTGGTTGGGATGTTTGTTTACCGGATAGAACATGTTAAAGTGATGTAAATACGGTGATATTTGTGCTAATTTGTGGAGCTTCTCATTGATCGAAAAAAATACTCTTCTTAATCATATTATTTTTATGAAGTTATGTGTAGAAATTTTAAATGTCAAATGCTTATTGATTGAAGTGGAATACGGATGTATTGACCTTTGTGATTAGAGAGAAACATGATCGTTGAAATAGAAATTGGTTGTTCTATTTGTGTGCATCCATAGCTGTATCTTTATAGAAACTAGGTAGTAATACATTTTTAGTATTACCATGTACTTGTTGATAAAACAACTTGTATATCCTTTCATATATTATTAATTAATTGCATGAGAAAATGGAGTTAATATTCATGCCAGTTCATTTTGAATGACATCATACCACTACTCCAGTCTTGCAGGACATTAGTTGTTACATTCGGATGTGCATAAACTCATGTCTTGTGAAGTTTTATCGTAGTATGGATCTAAATGAGATGCTTGGATTTCAATTGGTGAAAGGATGATATCCTTGAATTTTTGGCTAAATTATTGGGATCTTGGACCCATTATAAATATTCAAACCTCACTATGTGAGAAATATTATACCGGTTATATATTTCGCCTTAACGACATATGTAATATATGATTTTAATAAAGAGATGATTACTTTGTGTGTAATAATATCTCAATATGAGTAAATGATGAATACTTGAGTTGTGAAATCTTACTTTTCAAAAATTGTTGAATACATTTATTTGATAGTTATCAATGTATGAAGCCAATAATTGGGCAATTATTGTAACAATCAATTGTCTTTATTCCTAAATTAAATAAGCTATTGAGTGGCATAGCTACTCAAGGAATAATTCAATATACATGTTTTAATATATATTTAATTCGACCTTTCGGTAAACTTGGTATTAATATGATAAGATTGTAAATCCTATTGTATAGAGAATGGAAGAGTGTCATCAGTAAAAGGTAATTTACGGTTAAAGAATCAAACATCGGAAAAAGAGACTAAATGGGATGGTAAATAGATGAAAAGATCCATTAGGCATATTAAGGGATAAGTACATGCGAGATCTTTGATATAGTTACATTTCAAAGATAACGAATGTACTTATCTCATAAAGATCCTAGTTGGGCTTTGGCATTTATCTCAATATAAGCTCTTAAGATAGGCTTAATTGGAAATAAAATAAAAACAAACTATAAAGATCTAGATAATCATGAAAGGGATAGTTGTGAGGTGGCGGAAGACTTAAAACTCATAAGACTAGTGCACTTTGTCTTGAGTTTAGCCGTAACTTCAAGACGGCAGAGATAACTTTGGCCAAAGTAATGCATTGATGGTTGTGCATTGTCTGATCACCTAGTCCTCCAATTAAATAAAAAAGAATTGTCATAACTTGATCATGGGAAGTTGAAATACTAAACATGAGGTAGACAATGGTCGGATACTGAGAATACGAAGTCGGAAAACTAGCTTCGTGGTAGACCCAAGGACTTTCACATAGTTCCCATGACCTTTAAAAGGTTAAGCCAAAATTCTAGTAAGCATTGTCACTCGAAATAGTGACGAAGGGAGATCATGTAGATCTGGATACACCCTTCTCAATCGCACATGGTTTACATGGATGTTATCGGATAGATCAAAAGAGAAAAATTGATTAATGAATTTGATTAAATAAATCTATGCGATTGTAGTTGTGTAATTTGTTCTTATGTTTATGTGTCAAAAAAAATCCTCAATTTTCAGCTCTTGTAATTTTGAGCGTTCAACTACATCCCTAAGTCGTGGACATGCTACTTTTAGCAGGGCGAAGAGAGGGAAGATGTTTCATGATTAGATTCATAGGACTTGGATGTACATAGATATATATATGGGCCAGCTGGTCCTAGTTCATGATTCTTCATAGGACATTGTATATATAGCCTTATGCGACCACATGTGGTCCTATATGTATGACACACTTAGTTCGAGATGTACACATGTTATGAACTTATATTTTCAGAGACGTGCGTCCAACACACTTAGTTCGAGATGTACACATGTTATGAACTTATATTTTCAGAGACGTGCATCTAACACACTTAGTTTGATACATTATATATCCATGTGTTGGTTTTCATAATGATATTACTTCTATGTTTGATTCGATTTCATTGCACATGATATCCTTCTATGTATGTATGTTCTATGTATATTAGTTCTATATGTATGTTTGATTTAAAATTAAAAAACTATGGTGCAACATATATGAATATAACGTTACTATGGTGCAACATTGCATGGTACAATTGTTAAGAAATTAAGGGAAGCATTTAAATATGTATTGTTTTAGAGATTATCCCATTAATAGGGCTTATCCCATTGATCAATAGATACACCTTAATATCTCTTTATAATTTGGTGCTATGCCAATCAAATAAGAAGTTACAGATGATTTGATTATCGTAAGTAGATTCACTTCACTATTAAGTCCTATGTGTTTTGTATTTAAGAACACACTTTAAAAACCTCATTTTGTGTATACCCTACAATCCTTCTAGTCCAAAATACACATTTTTGTGAGGGGTTTTGTCAAATAATTCACATCCTTACCATTCCAAGGTATTTGAAAAAATTTCAAGGTTCTTCAATGAATTTTAAAATGATATATCACTTGGAATTTGTGAACATTCTTTACATATTTATTTAGGATGTTTGTACATATGTTACGACATATCAATCTAGATAAGAACACATAAATATGTATGTAATGTATATTGTCAAATAATTCACATCATGGCAGGCTCTAGGGAGGCCCGGATTGGTGTCAGACCACCCGATCCGAGCCTTCTTGGCATTCCTAGGATGCCCGGGTGGTGTCGAGACCACATCATGGCGGGATCTAGGAGGCC
The DNA here is from genome assembly GCA_018340775.1 of Taxus wallichiana var. yunnanensis. NCBI lineage: Eukaryota > Viridiplantae > Streptophyta > Pinopsida > Cupressales > Taxaceae > Taxus > Taxus wallichiana. Next base: position 948,243,973 of record CM031235.1, read on the forward strand.
TGGGTTTGATTATCCTAGGAAATGAACGGAGGCAAGTAGTGAGAAGTCATGCCTTGGGACGTCGTGGCACCAAACCAACCGTGCCGTCCGGGCAGCCAGTGAACACTAGAGGAGGTGTCATTTCGGTGCACGACAACATCGTTGCTTCCAGGCTACTTCGTTCGGGCATAGTCCCTTAAGAGCTCTGAGACCAAAAAATCGTTTAACTTCGACGGGTGACTACACGGACTCAGCAGCACCTAAGGATGTCTCATTTGATCCTACACCTCGGCTTAGGGACCCTCTACAATAGATTGTCTTAGTTTTTTCCTTCTCGTATCGGTGCTCTCGCTGATCTATTGTTTGCAAACGCGCTAAATAGTGCAATTTGAGACAATGTAAGGCTGTCAAACGATATATTTTGCAAAAAAGGTGGGTCATGGAACCAAACCGACTATGGTGAAACATCCGGTTGGCTGGTGAATGCTAGAGGAGGCTCTGTTTTGGTGCATGACAATGTCGTTGCTTCCGGGCTACCTCTTTCGGGCCTAGTCCCTTAAGAGCCCTGAGACCAAAAAATCGTTCAACTTCGACGGGTGACTACGCGACTCCATGGCACCTAAGGACATCTCATTTGATCCTACACCTTAGCATAGGGACCCTTTGCAATAGTATGTCTCGGTGTTTTCCTTCTCTAATTGGTGCTCTCGCTGCCCTATTGTTTGCAAACGCGCAAAATAGTGCAGTTTGAGACAGCAGTGTAAGGTTGTTAAATGGTATATTTTGCAAACACCGGGTCATGGCACCAAACCAACTATGCTAAAATGTCCAGTGGCTAGGTGAACACTAGGGAGGTGTCATTTTAGTGCGTGACAATGTTGTTGATTGTGGGCTACCTCATTTGGGCATAGTCCCTTAAGAGCCCTAAGACCAAAAAAATTGTTCAACTTCGACGGTGACTATGCGTAATCCATGGCACCTAGAGACATTTCGTCCAATCCTACACCTTGGCCTAGGGACCCTATGAAATAGCCTTTCTTGGTTTTTTCCTTCTCTAATTGGTGCTCTCGTTGCCCTATTGTTTGTAAACGTGCTGCAAATAATGCGGTTTGAGACAATGTAAAGGTCACAAACAATATATTTTGTAAACAAGGTCATGGCACCAAACCAACTATGTTGACATGTTTGGGTGGCTAGGTGAATGTTAGGGAGGTGTTGTTTTCATGCGTGACAACGTTGTTTCTTTTTCGGGCTACCTCGTTTGGGTGTAATCCCTTAAGAGCCCTGAGACCAAAAATTGTTCAACTTCAACGGGTGACTACGCGCACTCCATGGCACCTAGATACATCTCGTCTAATCCTACACCTTGGTGTAGGGACCCTTTACAATAGCATGTCTCAGTTTTTTCCTTCTCTAATCGGTGCTCTCGCTGCCCTATTGTTTGCAAATGCGCGAAATAGTGCAGTTTGAGACAGTGTAAGGATGTCAAACGGTATATTTTGCAAACGGTGGGTCGTGGCACCAAACCGACTACGCCGACACGTCGAGTGGCTAGGTGAACACTAGAGGAGGCATCATTTTGGTGCGTAACAATGTCATTGCTTCCGGGCTACCTCATTCGGGTGTAGTCCCTTAAGAGCCTTGAGACCAAAAATTGTTCAACTTCGACATGTGACTATGTGGACTCCATGGAACTTCGATATTTCTCATCTAATCCTACACCTTGGCGTAGGGACCCTCTACAATATCATGTCTTAGTTTTTTCCTTCTCCAATTGGTGCTCTCGTTGCCCTATTGTTTGCAAACATGCAAAATAGTGTAGTTTGAGACAGTGTAAGGTTGTCAAACGGTATATTTTACAAATGGTGGGTCGTGGCACCAAACCGACCATGCGGCACATCATCGGGTGGCCAAGTGAACACTAGAGGAGGTGTCCTTTCAGTGCGTGATAACGTCGTTGCTTTCGGGCTACCTCGTTTGGGCATAGTCCCTTAAGAGCCCCGAGACCAAAAATCCTTCAACTTCGATGGGTGACTACATGGACTCGTGGCACCTAGAGACGTCTAGTCTAATCCTACACCTTGGCGTAGGGACCCTCTACAATATCATGTCTTGGTTTTTTCCTTTCCAATCGGTGCTCTTGTGGCCCTATTGTTTGTAAACGCGCAAAATAGTGTAGTTTGAGATAATGTAAGGATGTCAAATGGTATATTTTGCAAACGGTGGGTCGTAGGACCAAACCGACTACATCATTGACACATCCAAGTGGCCGGTGAAGGCTAGAGGAGGCATCTTTTTAGTGCGTGACAACATTGTTGCTTCCGGGCTACCTCGTTTGGGCGTAGTCCCTTAAGATCCTTGAGACCAAAAAAATTGTTCAACTTTGACGGGTGACTACGCGAATCCGTGGCACCTAGAGATTTCTCATTTGATTGTACACCTTGGTGTAGGGACCCTCTACAATATTCTGTCTTGGTTTTTTCCTTCTCCAATCGGTGCTCTCGCTACCCTATTATTTGCAAACATGTCAAATAGTGCAGTTTGAGACAGTGTAAGGTGTCAAATGGTATATTTTGCAAACGGTGGGTCGTGGCACCGAACCGACTATGTCGAAACATCTAGGTGGCCAGGTGAATGCTAGAGGAGGCATTGTTTTGGTGCATGACAACGTCGTTGCTTCCGAGCTACCTCGTTCGGGCGTAGTCCCTTAAGAGCCCTAAGACTAAAAATTGTTCAACTTCGACGGGTGACTACGTGAATCCGTGGCACCTAGAGATGTCTCATCCAATCCTACACCTCGGTGTAGGGACCCTCTACAATATCCTATCTCAGTTTTTCCTTCTCCAATCGGTGCTCTCGTTTCCCTATTGTTTGCAAACACGTCAAATAGTGCAGTTTGAGACAATGTAAGGTTGTCAAACGATATATTTTACAAATGGTGGGTCATGGCACCAAACGAATGTGCCGACACATCATCCGGTAGCTAGGTGAACGCTAGAAGAGGCATCATTTTGGTGTGCAAGAAAATGTCGTTACTTCCAGGCTACTTTGTTCGAGCGTAGTCCCTTAAGAGCCCTGAGACCAAAAAATCCTTCAACTTTGACGGGTGACTACGTGGACTCCGTGGCACCTAGAAATGTCTAGTCTAATCCTACACCTTGGTGTAGGGACCCTCTACAATATCCTCTTGGTTTTTTCCTTCTCCAATTGGTGCTCTGATGCCCTATTGTTTGCAAACGCACAAAATAGTGTAGTTTGAGATAGTGTAAGGATGTTAAACGATATATTTTGTAAATGGTGGGTCGTAGGACCAAACCGACTGCACTGACACGTCCAGGTGGCCAGGTGAACATTAGTGGAGGCATCATTTTAGTGCGCGACAACGTTGTTACTTCCGGCTACCTCGTTCGGTGTAGTCCCTTAAGAGCCTTGATACCCAAAAATCGCTCAACTTCGACGGGTGACTACGCGGACTTTGTGGCACCTAGAGATGTCTCGCTGATCATACACCTTAGCGTAGAGACCCTCTACAATATTTTGTCTCAATTTTTCCCTTCTCCAATCGGTGCTCTCGCTTCCTATTGTTTGCAAAGACGTGAAATAGTGCAGTGAGCCAATATAAGGTCACAAAAACATATATTTTGCAAACGGTGGGTCGTGGCACCAACCGATCACAAGCAAAATGTCCAGGTGGCTAGGTGAAACACTAGAGGAGGCATTTTTTGTTTGCGTGCAACAACGTCGTTGATTCTAGGCTACCTCGTTCGGGTGTAGTCCCTTAAGAGCCCCGAGACCAAAAATTGTTCAACTTTGGGTGACTACGTGGAATTCGTGGCACCTAGAGACGTATCATCCAATCCTACACCTCAAAGTGTAGGGATTCTCTACAATATCATATCTTGGTTTTCCTTCTCCAATCGGTGCTCACGCTGCCCTATTGTTTGCAAACGTGCCAAATAGTGCAGTTTTGAGACAGTGTAAAGGTCACAAATGATATATTTTACAAATGGTGGGTCAGGCACCAAACCGACAAGGCCGACACATTTGGGTGGCCATATGAATGCTAGAAGAGGTGTCATTTTGGTGCATGACAACGTCGTTGCTTTCGGGCTACCTTGTTCGGGCATAGTCCCTTAAGAGCCCTAAGACCAAAAAATTGTTCAACTTCGATGGGTGACTACACACACTCCATGGCACCTAGAGACATCTTGTCTAATCTTACACCTCAACATAGGGACCCTCTACAATAGCCTATCTTGGTTTTCTCCTTCTCCAATCGGTGCTCTCACTGCCCTATTGTTTGCAAAAACACGCAAAATAGTGTAATTTGAGCCAAGTGTAAAGTTTCATAAATGATATATTTTGCAAACGGTGGGTCAGTGGCACTAAGAAAAAATACACCGACACATCCGGGTGGCTAGGTGAATACCATAGGAGGCATCGTTTCGGTGTGCGACAACGTCGTTGCTTCCGGCTACCTCGTTTGGGAGTAGTCCCTTAAGTGCCCCGAGACCAAAAACATTTTCAACTTCGACGGGTGACTACGCACTCTCTGTGGCACCTAGAGACTTCTCGCCTAATCCTAAACCTCGGTGTAGGGACCCTCTAAAATAGCCTCGTCTCGGCTTTTTTCCTTCTCTAATCGGTGTCGCTCTCGCGTTGCCCTATTGTTTGCAAATGCTCAAAATAGTGCGCTTGAGCCGATGTAAGGTCACAAATGGTATATTTTGGAAACGGTGGGTCATGGCACCAAACCGACTGTGCACACGCATAGGGATGGTCTTGTAAACACTTGGGGAGACATCGTTTTGGTTCTCTAAGCTCCAAGTGCTTCTGGGCTACCTCCTCCGGAGCCAAGAACCCCCTCTACAGGTACATAAATCGTTGTTAATTGCTTCTCTTTTCTTGTAAAACAATGAAAGCTTCTCTTAGCTTTGAGAATTTATAATTCTCTACTAACAATTCCAACCATGTGAAGGTGGAAGCTTTTCTGACACCACTAACCTGCACATAAAAGTGTTAGTCAAAGAAATTTAAGTTTCAAATCAAAACCATACTAGATATATACAAAATACACAAATTTAATAAAATATATGAGATTAAATTTATCTAACTAACAAATTTATATATACCAAATAAATTATATATACTAGACATGAGCATTGTAAATTCATTCCAATGAACCATTAGGATCGGATCTACTTTGAATAGCGGATAGGATTGCTTCATGATCGATCTCGACTTTGAACCTTCCAAATCTTGTTATTAGGCCTTCCTCGATATCTATACAGCTAAATATTTGTCGCTAGAACTAGATGCGAATATAAGAGTATTTTCCTATGTGTCTCAAAGTCTTCAAACACCCAAACAGAGGAGTTTTTTAATGGATACCGTTGAAGCCAAGTTCCAGTAACTACCACTGACCTTATAGGGTACTCAATATCTTTTCCATATATAACATGAGACTTCAACTTCTTTATTTCCTCGATGCAACGACATAAAAATAGTCTATTCTTTTCTTCATTGTCTTATGTCAGCGCAATAACTACAAACACATGTCCTACAAAAACAAAAGTTTCAACTCAAATTTAAATTGTACATATTAAAATTTCAATGGACATAACTTAATACAAAAATTGTAAATAACCATAAATAACTTGTCACACCAAAATCAAAATTTCATCAAATTCCTTGGATGTTGCAACTTCATTTGCGAAACAAGTCGTAATGCTCGTGGAGGTTGATAACTAGGAAGCGGAGTTGGAGGCCTATAAATCCATCCATCCTCCCATTCTTGTGAATCACACTCAATAGTGAAAAATTTGATACAAGATACACAAAAACATGTCAACTTTCTTGTCCATGTGGCCCACGAAGTAACATTTGAGCTACAAAATGAGTGCATATCACTGGACCTAGTGAGTGTCATACAACCCTCGTAGTTAGCAATTTGTTGTTCCTCTATCAACCAAAAAGATCTGTGAATTGTGGAATTTTCTTGAGAACCTCGGGCCATGTTGTCAATACACCATTCCATTATGCTATACATATTTCAATTTAGCACCATCTTTGTACTTCAACTCTTCTCTTGCAAGAGCTCTTTTCACACATGCCCCTGCACCGTCATGCTCTCCTTTTCCATGCCAAATCCTCAGTGAAACTCCAAATATCTTGCACATCCATCTTAATGTGCATCCTGCTCATCCAATAAAACATTCATGCATTCTTAAACTGAGACGTGCAATTATTTGACCATATATAATGTTGTTTGAAGTGGATGTCCCTATAAGACAAGTTTCCATAAAATAACTGAAACACCCTTGCATAAATTTAGTAGAATGAGTATGATCATCACTGATATAAAAGTGGTACTCTTTTAAAAAAATTTTCATCATTCTCTCATCTTTGTCAAGAGAATGTATAAATGCTATATGCACAAAAATGGCAATTTGTACTTGAGTTGTAATATTGTGATTGGACCTCCATTTGTGGTTGTAATGTGCATTCTATGCAAAATTGACCATTGAAACAATAGTACCAATAGGAAATGTGTCTTTGCATATCTTGAACTATTCATCTAACCATCGAGCTCTGTGTGTATTCCTAACATAATCATAAACAATTTCATCCTTAAATTTTCTCACAAATTAAAAACAAGCATATGTTCTCAGTAACTAGCTCACACCATTTAGACTCTTTTCCATATTTCAACCGGTATGAAACTAATTTATATTTATCAAACTCAACTAAATTATGTCCTATTGCACCTTCAATTTGATCATGGATCTAACTTTCTAATTTAGGTAATCCGCCACATGTACCACAACTTCCATCTAAACAATCATGCTTATAAAAAATTGTCCAACTTCTTTTTCACAAAATATCGTAGGAATGAAATCCCTAGAAGATATTGGTGGAACTTGAACACCACATTCTGATAACATAGTTTCAGAATGAAAATTAGAATGAATACGTAAAAATTTAGCATAATGCATCACAAATTCAACATGTTGCCTACAACAAGTGGTGCGAGCGTGGTTGATTTTCACATAAAATGGTTTCAACATTTCAAAAAAATGTTGACTAATTTTAATTTCTAGATGCTCTTGTTCAAACTTATGAAAAATTTGAGTTTGAGTCATATCTAAGAAATGCTTTGGATGTGGTTCGCGATTAGTAGAACCAACTCTCCTTTTACAACATCTCTTGTATTAGGTGAAACTCTAGTGTTATTATGCCAAAATTGAATAACAACTTCTCTTATAGCATCGGAATTATCTTTGTTCTTATCGGTGCTCTAGTAGAAAATGCCCAAAAATCGGTGTTATTGAGTGATTGAAGGATATTATGTCTTTCAATTGCTTTCATTAGAGTTTTTTGATTAACTTGCAACATTTGACTTGTTTACACAATCAAACGTTGTTTTTATTGATTCACTTACAACACTAGTAGCAAGTACACGACACACAATATTACTATCCCTAGTGTGTCTCTTGACACCAATAGTGTGATATGCATCATGAAGGTTTTCAACAATTGTAGAGGTTTGACCATGTATATTAGATGTTGTCAATCCTAAGGTGTTTAATGTAGGTCTCATTTTAATCAATTTCATCAAACTAACCATCAAATGACATCTTTGGGAATCATTTAAAATTTCAAAATGATTATCCCAAATGTCAATGGCTTTTCTTCTTCCGATTTGACATTTACAAACTTTGTTAAACATTGGTTTCAAAATGTTTTCATCAATTTCAATAAAATATTTAGGTTTCTTACAAAAATCCTAGGAGGTGTTTTTGTCAAATTTTGCTTGTCTACAATTTCAACCTGAATTTCCTTATTCACATTTTCATTGTCTCAATCCATTTCAACATTTGCTACATCACGAGTATTTAAATCTTCTTCAACATTGATAGTAAAAACATCTTCATCACGAGTATTTAACTCAACTTCAACATTGATTGTATAAACATTACCTACTTCCTCCCTTTACAATAGTAGGGGTTAAAGATGAACCTCATCTTGATTCACGAAGATTCCACATTCACTCAACATTTTAAAATCTATTTGCCTCTAATTCATTCGGTGTTTTTTTACTTAATGACTTCATTTTTGACTTCGTTTCTTGTTTCCCATGATGTTTTGCCGGGTGATAAGAAAAACATGTAGAAAATGACAAAATTTTGTAGTAATTCATATGGTAAAGTCAAACAAAAAAATCACATGTAATTAGAACATTGGGATGTGTGTAAATATGATTTACGAACCATGATCGCGCTTTAAAACCGTGATCATGGTTCTTGTTATAAAACTCACGATCACGGTTTATAAACCATGATCGCGGTTCTATCTATATCATCAAATTTGACCATAAGGCTCGGGAAATCTTTGTTTTTCCCCAACCAAAGCTATGGAAGGTCATTATGAAGTGTAAAAGGTAAAAAAACTTCAAATTTGCTCTTCCACAGACTTGAACCATGCTGAAAAACTGAAAACATTTCACAAAAATGGTGCCATCACGTAGGGGAGACTGTTAGCTTTGTAGAAATATTGATTTTAAAGTGAATAGAATAAGATAAATATCATTTTATAATTTTTACTAACAATAGGTCTTTAAGACATTTTTTCCCGCGAATGTTCATGTCTACGTTTAAGACTGCAACTTTTGTTTCACTTATCAAAATGTGATAAAACTTATACCATCCCAAGTGTGGAGAAATTCTATACATGTTAAAAGATTATTTGATTTCGATATTTTTGATATAGTCATGGCGGGAAAATAGAAAGTGCTCCGTTTTCTAAATCTTTTCGACCACTTTCACGAAAAAATCATAAAAAAAAAAAAATTGCTCGAAAAATAACAAAATAAAATCCATCCCAAGATAGACAACTACATCTAACTTTTCACCAAATGAAAAAAATTAGCAATATTTTGTCATCCAAATCGCGGCCAAATGGACTACAATCTTATAGGTTTTTAAAAAAAACCAAGTCATATAATTTTGAGTGTTTGATATAGCTAAACTTGTCCATTTTTAAAAAAATAGTAGTTTAGAAACTAGATTCCGAATGCTACGATTCATATTTATATAAATTTTTCTAATTTTGAGTGCACGTATTGCTAATAATCCCTACAAGTTGAGATTTTGCTATTTTTTGCAATATGACGTCCACTTATGACCCCTTTTTTGTCCACCATCTTGCTGCACTTATCTCATGGGTGATATGCATATATTACTTCTTCCAGAGTAGCGCTATAACAATTTGTCCTTGTATTATGCTTACAATACTCCCAAATAAAGTTTTTTGACCTATTAGCAAGCCTCATTGAGCAAGAGAGACCACCGCTTATGTGTGTTGCTTTTATTTGTCATGCTTCTTGAGTGGATAGTAACACACTTCTACCTATGCCACTTCCCAATGTGGCAATCCTCAATTGTGCTCGCATTCTTCCCCCTTACTATGACAATCTTCTATATGAACTTCTGGATCCTAAGTACTATGCGTAAGGGCTAAGGTTCCAAGGTGGTCCAGATGCGCTCCAAAGGCTCCCAAATATTCACTAGACTAGCTTCCACCGGATGTCGAGGGGGTTCTTCTATGCTTTCCTAATATGAGAGGGACATAGTATTACGTCCCCTCACTTTCCTTGGGGTTCTCAACAATACTTTGTTTGGCCCTAATCCTCTTTGCCTCATCGCCTCTTTTAGCGCCCTTTCTCATGCATTAGTGTATCGGTGTAATCTTTATTCTCACTGCTTCCATTTGGCTCAATGCCATCCTTCCCAACCCCTTTCATCGTTCTTGTCGTGAAACATTTGTAGATAGCCATCAAGTAGGATCTCAAATTCCAGTTCACTCATCAATATTTTGATAGCAAGTGCAAGTACATGTAAGTATGATCCTTTAGGCTCGTGAATAAAATTGAACTTAGCTTCATACGAGAAGGAATACATAGAGATCATGTATTCCAAAGTGTAATTATTCAACACACCTTTCCACCAATAATCTACTGTGCGTGTTTACGGCTTATCTAAGTCAAAGAAGTTTTGAGACTTGTTTTCGCTCCACACTTGTCTCTTCCCCAATTGAATCATGTTGTTCCTCACGTATGCTTTGCCAAAAATTGTGTAACTCCTTGGAAAGAAGCTAAATAATGTCTCATACAATGGATCATATAGGTTATCTTTGACCCATTTACATGGATTGAAATTAACACCAATGTTGTATTTATGTAAAATATTCTTCACCTTTATGTATCCAACATTTAATGTTCTCTAAGGATATCCAAAATGTCATGTACACACCACATCTTGAGAGTCAAAGTGAAAGAAGGTCATGGTAACGGAACCAAAATGTTACACTATAGTCTAGGTTCAACACAACATAGTCATGCACACTAAGACATCACCCGATAGAAGTCCAAGTTCTCACCCAAAGTGCACACAACTCTACCGTGCCCCTTCTTGTTTTGGCTATCAAGATGTAATTCCTGCACTCATGGTTATCATAACATGTAAATATACCTTATGAAGAACATGAAATTACTGTAACATGCACAAAGAAAATTAATCATAACCAAAAGGAGTTGTATTCTCATTATAATCATGATGCTTTATAATAATCAAGGCATATCTTCAAGATAATCTCATATAATCTCCATCTTACAGACTCATGCGCAAGGCAGGACTCGATATGGACTCTAACAATATTAGCTCTCACAGAACTTACACACACTCACTGATTGACAAGACTACCCGATTACATTTTTATATAGGGTGGGAACTTGTCCTTCACCACTTGACTCTAAAAATAGACTGCCTATACATAGGTTGCATAATTTTTACAATTAACTTTTTCTATAAATATACTCTAGCCCGTGGTTCTCCAAAAATGGCATGCTTCCTTCTAAAGATCTATTTCTGTCTCGAGAGCTTAAAATAGCCTTTTTTAATCATGTGCCATGCTATAATTAGCTCTTCCTCTTCCATGCATGCTTTATGTCTATTATTAACCCCACATGTTTTTTATCTTGTTTCCACCTAATTTATCCACGTTTTTGTCTATTTATGGCTTTCTCGATGATCACACCAACGTTTGCTTTTGTCTATATTTAGCCTACTTTGGAAATCCAAGTGTCTCCCGACTCTGTTGTTCCCGTGCAAACCTTCGTGTGTACTTCTTTATACTTCTGCGTGCACCTTCACACACCATTTCAACCTTTGTAAATGCTTCTCTCATGGTTTCGCACTCCTTGCATGCATCCTTTGGCCTTCAGCATGTCTCATACTTACACAATTACTCGGCCCAACATAGGCCTTGTTTTCGGGACTCATATTTGGATTTGTCTCCTTATTTTTCTCATTTTCACTCCCAATTTCACGCTTAAGGGAGGGTGTTGGAGTTGATGTGTTCACACTTGCAGGTGGTTTGAGTCTTTTCCAAACTATCCTTGCAAATGTCCTTGTTCACACAACTCATGAGGTAAGCTTAAATTAGGGAGTTAGTTTATTATTGTTATGATTTAACATTATATTGTGCACGTATATTTTGGGTGCTCAATATTGTTAAATCCCTACTTTTGAGGGGTTCACAACAATCTCTTAGCTATTGTGAACCACCTCTCGTGCCTACTTAGTAGGCACTACCTCATTGTATTCGTAATCCGTATTGTATATTTTGAGAGCCGAATAATATGGAGACATATATTATTTTGATCCATTGATGGTTGTAATGTAATTATGGTTTTGCTATGTGTGAAGCTTTCATGGTCATGTGGTAATGACAATTATATCGGAGAGATTCTCGAGTTTAGAGCATTCTTTGCTCATACACTCTCCTATAGAACATTGAGAAAAATAAAGCGAAAGAACTCAAAAAATAATCAATTATGTTGAGAATAAAGAAAATTATTAACAATAATAGTATGATTAAATAAGAGATAGTTTTAGAATAAATTTGAGAAATGACTACATGATGACCAAAATTATGTTGAGAAAAAGAAGCATTAACAATAAGAGATGCATGAGGAGAGATGGGAGAAATTCAAGAAATTATTTCATGACTAGGAAAAAGGTGATCTCTAAGTGCTTGATCCCCAAATTACTAGCAATAAAACATCTATGGTTTACCTTGTAGGTTTTTTATTACCTTTGTTGCCTCTTGACTTAGTTTTTGACATTGAACATCCCTTAACACATTCATCGATTGAATATTTCGTTAAGATTTAATTTTTTCTAAGGTTTGCAAGTTATTGAATCTTTTCATGATCACCTAAACCGAGTTCTTTCTCTTTATTATCCTCACATTCAACATAAATTTGGGAACCATTCACAATATTTTCATTCAAAAAAGCATCACTAGGAAAAGAAATTGTAGCTTGAAGCACCATTAACATCATTTAAGGCATCCATTTTTTCACACAAATTCTAGGATTAATCATAGGAAGATCAACAAAATCAATTGGATTGAAATTCATTCTAGCATTCCTCTTAATCGAGATTTTATCTATATAATCACTTTGGATGACATAAAACATATACAACATAAGAGATCTTAGGATTTGAATCCAACATACAAAATTAAGAGAATGCAAACCTTAGAATAATCAAGATATATCCTCGGAAGGTCACAAAACAATGTGGGTGCACCCAAAGGTGAAACCTTAGTGTTGTGTGTAAGTGGGGCTAGATTTGAACCACAATGTAAATGTGGAAAGTTGTTTAATCACGTTAAGAATACAATACTACTAACCAATATATATTACAATTATGATTTAAGTAATAAATTTAGTCCAAATTCTATAAAGAAATATTTTATGAATATAAATAATCGACAAGATTAGGTCATATAATGATAAGCTGGTGTGTCGCAATTCCAAAGAAAATCATCGAAACATACAACACAATACAAGCATTATCGTCAATAATAAACATCCTTAGTATTATTTTCTATTAAATTCATTTAAATTTTATTTTACTGTAATTAATATCTCATAATTTTGATGTTGAAAAGCAAAATAAAAATAAAAAATATACAGAGTGTTGTTTTTAATAGCCACTTTTACAAGTATAGATCGATATAATGATTGTTTTGTTTTCTATTGTAGATGGTATTTAAAACAAAATAGTAATGATTACTAAGGATCTTGTTGCAGTATAAGAGTAGCCTAGATTTTCGCCAAGGAAAAGGAGTGAATAATATTTCTAATGATGTGGGAGTTGACTTTATGAATTTGAAGTGTGATTCAGCTTTAGGAAGCCCTTACAAGTTACACCAATAATGACTTCAATCAGGGTTAACCCTAACAATTCAATACTAGCTCCCAATTATCATTTGTATATTATTCAAGTATTAATAGAAAAACATTTTTCAATTAAAAATAAATTAAAAGATCCAAAATAAGTTCAAAGCCAAGAGGAAATGAGACCATTAAAAGACTGTTCTGAATTTAGAAGGAAACAAATTTGGCATTTTACTTCCATTGTAGAAGTCAGAATCTTGAAAAGCAGTGATTTGTATATTAGCATGAAAATGGTAAGCTGAATTTGTTACTTGTGACATCAATCTGAGAATGATGGAGACCCTCCTGGCCATGGTACCTTCACTAATTAAATGCCCCATTAAATTTTCTGTGATGTACAATGGAAACCAAGCAACCTCAATTATAATCACCGCTTTGTGATGCATTGCTAAACATGTGTCTGCAATAGTAGGCATCCAAACATTAATGACTTGCTATTTAAACAAATAGATTATACTGACATTGATTTCTTTTTGAATCGATGATTACACATATTTCCAGCCCCCACATCTGGAATCGGATGCCATGTATTAAATTTTTAGCAGAGGAAAGATTATGATTGACTACCCACCTTTGTACTGCTCTGGTTTTCCTCTTCAAGATCTCCCGAAGGTTTATTTATTGAATGGTTAAAGATAACAATGTAAACATTGGTAGAGTTAAAATGCGGTCTACAAAGGCAGGTTCTTCTGCATCATCATCATCATCATCATCCACTGCTAATGCAAAGAAGTTTCCATGGTCTCGTGAAGAAGATTTTCTTCTTCTCAAACATGTTCAAGCTTTTGGGGAAGGCAGATGGTCTGAACTTCCACACAAAGCAGGTAAAATAATTTCATAGTCAGTTTGGCCACACAAAGTGTTTAATTGTTTGGAATTTTATTTTTAAAGTGTCTAGATTGGTATATTGAGAATTTTGGATAAAACTGTGTAAAATTATGGTTTCAGGTCATTTCCGGTGAATCATCATCAGGAGAACAGTAATAATAACCCTCAAAATTCTCTGTTTGCCAATTTATAACCATCAATCTCTTAAATATTTAAATTTTAAAAAGTTCGATTAGAATTTAAATCAAAAGTTTAAATGTTGGAACAATTGCTGGGTGCAACCGTTTCAAAGTAAATAGTTCACTCGAGACTTATTGCATTGTAATTGTATTTTTTTTTTGGGTGTACCCATCATCATATAGAAGAAAGATTTTGAGAAAATATCTGAAAAAGTCTCATGAATATTCCTGCTATTTTGATGATAAAAGGTTTAGTTGGTAGAAGCCCTCAGAGCTGCAGATTTCGGTGGAAAAATTATCTACGCCCTGATATCAAGCATGCAGCCATTTCTCCTGAGGAGGAAGATCTCATAATTCGTCTCCATCGCCTTGTTGGAAACAGGTAAACATATTTTTCAGCAATATGTTACAAATATCCATTTTCAATGTATGTTTTTTTGTGCTTTTTGTTGATCTATACATCATTCTTAACGAGTAACTTTTCAACTGTTTCCCACTGTCAGTGCATAAAACTCCGGCTATTTACCACTTTTGTGTGTGGTTGACTGTTAAACCACGGACAGTCGAAGGGAACGCACTGATTTTTTACGCTCATTCAGTAGGGGGCATTCATTTATCTAGAATAAATAATAAAATGAACTGGACTGTTTTCAGGTGGTCACTTATAGCTGGAAGGGTGCCCGGAAGAACAGATAATCAGATAAAGAATTTTTGGTACACTCAAATGCGCAAGAAACATGCAGCTGATCAACCTACTGGTGTTCAATCTCAAACGAGCAGCATTACTGCAGAAAGTCCCATAACTAATGAAACTGATAACAATATGATGGGTGATGGATTTGAAATGCTCAACACTTTTGGAGAGGAAGCTTCATTCTTACTATTTTATCCGCCAAAAGAAGTGGCTTTCACAGGGATTTTGAAATCAAACCTTCCTACTCAGACAATTTATTGGAAGTAATGGACATCTTCCAAGGCAACTGCAACTATCTAAATGGATTCTCTGATGTTGTCTAACCCTATTTACTAATCTTGATCATCATCCAAAAACATCTGCAAGCTGCCTTATGATCTGAACTTGTAATAATTCTTAGATAATTTAGTTATATTCATGTCCACATTTAGCAGAACTTATTTTTTTATACCAAACTTTGATTGTTGTATTCTGAAACTGGGTGAAGATTTACTCTTTTAACATTATACATTATGGAAGCTTGAAATCTTCAATCCTTGAATTTCAGTCAAGTTCTCCTTGTACCCATTCCAATGAATTTGAAGTAAAATTAGTGTTTATTACTCCCTGGTATCACTTCTAAAATGTTTAGTTCTTGAATTCTTGTAAAGATCTGCTTGAACTCTATACAGTCTCCATTTTATTTGTAATATGAACTTTTTAAGGAGCCGAAAAGTGGTGTATGGTTGAAGACATATATAATCTGGGGACGGGCATGAAACATGTGAAGAAAGACGTAAATGAACATGGTTAAACCAAAAGCATCCATGACAGATCTATGAAATCATCCAGCCATATTTTAACTTGTCAACTTTTGCATGATTTTCAAAAAAATATGTATTCTCTGATCATTGCAGTTCCTAATGCTTTAAACTGCCCGGTGCCACCTGCCACACTCTTCAAGGTATGGTGGACAATCCACTGGGTGCGTGACAAAGGAGGTAAACTGTGCTCGCGAGTGAAAACAAAAATAGACCAGTTTCCTATTCAGTGAATCGGTAGCCAAAAAAATGACAAATTAGAATCATACAATAATCTTTTCCATTTTCCACTGTAGTGTTGGTCAGTGAACAACTAAGCCTTTCCCATGTATATGCTTATTGGAATAATACTAGAGCAATTGCACAAATGTGCTTATATGGGAAAGCTGATAGCTTCAATGTCGTATTGGAGTGGAGCAGGGATGTTATAAAGAAGAGGGAGATCTGAAAAATTGTATTATAACACATGCAATTGATGAAGAGAAGCAAGTTGATCTTCTTTTTCCTTTCTGATATCATCAATTAGAACATACTTGACATGCTTGAGGGAGTCCTTAAAAGTTGACGAGGATTGGCCTTCTTTAGGTTTCATTCCCTTGATGGGTATACAAAGGCATGCATGTAGGATGCACAAGTGTTGAAGGCCAAAACACCCGTAGGAACAAGCAATAAAGAGGTGACATATTTACATTTTGTGTGGAAGAGAGTGCATATTTGATAGTATTTATGAGATATGATTTCTTCATTCCTATAATACCTTTAATGATTGATTTCAACAATGATAGTGGTCTTTGTGTATGATGTGTTCAAGAAAAGTATCAAATTTGTATTTTTTTTTATGAAAAATATATTATATTATATTAATTCAATACGATACAAGATAACTTTCAACAAAAAAGCGGGTGTATGAGAGCACGCCCAAAACCACAAACAAAGCTAGGCCGAGCCTAGAGCAATGCGAGTCAAACTAGGCTGAGCCTAGGAGAGTACAAAATATAGGCATAGCCTAAAAGCAGACAAAAAACACAATCAAGCAACAACAACAAACATGCTCGAGGTAGGTGGATCATGATCATCCGGCCACCCCGAACTAGGTAAGTCCTTGCCAGCATCTGGAAGTTCCCAACCAACAACAACTTCTTCCTCCTAGGTCCGCTTCCCCACGAGTAGGAATGGCAAGGTTGAGGTAGGGGAATTTTTCGGTGGAGGAGGCGTTGAGGCAAGCAGTGCCAAGCATCATGATGTGCAGTAGTGGCAAGAGGAGAGCCCCACCCATGCTGACGAGGTGGCGAGCCCCCCCCTGAGTGAGAAGGTGAAGGTGAGGTGAGCCAAAGGCGGCGGCGAGCTGGTGAGTGTAACTACGCCGATGCAACGGGGAGGAGCAATGAGTGACGATCAAAGCACGATGCCGAGACTAGCCGCGCCGGCCACCACGGGTGGAAGGCAAGGGGTGCTTGGTAGGAGATGGAGGCACTTGAGCAACATTACATGGGGCTTCCCCCTAGTGGCACAATAGGGTCTGGAGGTGGTCCACCTCCAACGCAACCTTGTTGGCCTGAATTTGTATCTGCAGAAGCACATTGGAGATCACCATAGATTTATTATAAATGGAGAAATATTGATCAACTGTAGAATTAACAAAGAAAAAAGAATTTCTTTCTTTCCATATCCAAAATAGAATCTCCCCTCTGAAAACATGCCAAATTTGGGTGAACATAGGCAGAAGCTTGGGATTATCTCCCAAAAGGATATGTTGCCAAGTGAAGCAATGAGGCCGTAAAGGAAAGAAAAATGAATGTATCCAGTTCCAGGCATTTTGAGCTTTGGGACAAAACCAAAAACATGCAAGATTGTTTCCAGATGACCACAAAAAAGGACATTTGGGAGTTGGGATCCCAATTTGAACAAGATGAGCCCCGATAGGAAGGCCTTGGTGAAGAATACACCAAAGGAAATGAGCAATCTTGGGCTCCACACATAGAGTCCAAACAATTTCAAATCACCTATTCCAGGTAGACAAAGTGGAATGAATTCCCCAATGTGTATTAAGTTTTATCCACCATGGGTAAATGAGGCGAGAGCCAATGATAGCCTTTGTTGGCTTTGTAATTACATAATGGGGTATCTGCATACCACTTCCAATCCATCCACCATGGGCGAGAGGAATGCACAACAATCTTATGCAACATGTGGTCGGAACCAAATTGATCACAATAGTAAAAGTATCTTGGTCCTGGTTGGAAAGCTGAAATATAGTTTTGAAATCCGGCCAAGAGAACCAAGATTGAGTAGTTTTGCAGAAGAAGTCCTCGATGGTGCGAATTCCGCATTTGAAGAATTTGAGCATGGAGATTCCTGGGACCTCTGCTAAACACTTATCTTGAGATTGAAAAATCAGTGACCACTAGAGAGATTGTTGGTTGACAGAAGCCCATTTCGAAAGCCATCCCCCTTCCACAAAATCCAGGGCTTAATACATTCCCAAGCTTTCCAAATGCTCTTAAGCACAAAGGTGCCAACAATTTTGACAGGCGCTGGGGTAATGAGAAAATTGACAAACCCCAATCCTTTCCACGTAGGGCGGCCATAAGGGGAACCTTCAACAATATTGTGTCATATAAGAAATTTCCAAGCTTCTTGGCCAGTAATGCTTCTGATAATCCATTTAGCAAAGAGCTTGCCCTTGGTGTTGAATGTGAATAAGGCCGAGCCCCCAGAATTTCGAGGCAAGCAACAAATGTCCCAGGCTACCCGATGAAAACCTTTTCTTGTAGAAGCATTAGCCCACAAGAAAGCTTTGAGTAGTTTTTCCAGCTTCTAGATGGAAGCTTTGGAAGGAACCCAACACGACGAGTAGTAAACATGTGTGGCTGCAAGAACTTTGGAATAGATTTGGAATTTGCTAGCCAAAGATAAAGGTCTAGTGATCCAATATTCCAAATTTTTTTGCCACCCGTTGAATGACATATTGCCATAGCTCAGCTGGGGAGGCTTGAAAAGCAAAAGGAATACCTAAGAATTTAAAAATCTCCATGTGTCAGGATTTTCCATTCAAAAGTGGCAAGCCAATCAAGGCGTGGAAGGAAAGATTGCCGATAACACTGGGTTTTTTTCGCCATTGAATGGATGAGCCAGAAGCTAAGCAAAAAATCCAAACATTGCATAACATTGCGAATGTTGGTTTTGTCTTCAATGAGCGTAAGAAAGGAATCATCCGCAAAATGCCCATTAAGAAGTTGAGAAGTGGGCTTAGCAGAAGCAAGATTCCGCGAACAAGACCCTGTGCTTTGGCATGAGCTAACAGATAGCCAAAACCTTCACCACGAAAGCACATATAGTGCAAGGGCAAGAGGGCAGCCTTTCCGAATAGAATGAAAAATCCCAAAAGGTTTTGAGTTGAGGCCATTGATAGAGATCTGAGCAGAAGCATCCACAAAAAGCATATTGATGATTGAATAAAAATGGGACCAAAGCCAAGGGCTTGGAGCATGACGAGTATGAATGGCCATTCAATCCGATCATAAGCCTTCTCAAAATCAATTTTGATAAACATGGTGGCCTGATTAGACCTGCGAGCCCATTCCATGCCTTCCCACACCGCAATGATGTTATCCAGATGTATCGTCCTTGTATAAATCTTGTTTGTTCTGATGAACAAAAATTGGTAGAAGATTGTGTAACCGCAGAGCTAACGCTTTGGAAATGATTTTATAGGAGACGTTCAACAATGTAATCAGACGCCAATAGGTAATTTTCTCTAGGTCTCCTTGTTTAGGGATGAATTTGATGTTTCCCTTATTAATGTGTGGCCCTAAGGAATGTTTCTGAAACCTTCAAGATAAACCTGAAACAGGTCTTGACCGACCAAATCCCAAAGGGTTTTATAGAATTCGCAAGGGAACCCATCGCATGCCCAACGCTTTATCATTGGCCATTTGCATGGTGGCTTCATGGAGGTCTTCAATGGTGAGCATTCTCTTGTAGATCACCTTTTGAGCCTTTGATAATTTACGCGGCACAACACCCAAACATTGATCAAGATAAGTTTGGCGCAAGTCTGTAGAGGGTTGTTGAGCTTGAAACATAAGCTTGTAGTGGCGCACAAAGGCTTGCAACATAAGTTTGGGTCAGTAATGCAAGCTTTGCCATCCATAATAGCCTGATATATTGGGAAGGTTTTTGGCTCTGAGAGAAAGAAAAATTCTTTCAAACTTGATCTCCAATTTTGAGCCAGTGCATCCGAGCCCGATCTGTGCGCCCCTGACATTGTAATTATCCACAATTTGGATTTGGTGTCAAGCATTGCAACTTGAAGTTGCAGAGTTTTAGAGAAAGGATCACCTTAAATACCACCACCACTGCTCGGTTGAGATTCGAGGTATTAGCGAGTATGTTAGTAGCGCCCAAATTATTGCACATTGTCGGTCAGTAGATTCTAAGAAATCTTGTTGTCCGAGTCAACGCGTCCTCCCACCACTGAATCCAATTAGCTTGCATAGGTGGATGAAATCATTGGCAATGACTAGGTCATGGAATTAAATTCCAAACATGCTTGATATGATTGACGGTGGGGCCATGATGCATCAAGGCAATATTAAGAAAGAATTGGCCTTTATGACAAAAGGGGTGTGCATCATGCCAATTGATACGAAATCGTATTGGAGAATGATCCGAAAGGAAAAAGTCAGGCATGACCTCCACTGGCATAGAATAAATGCTATCAAACTCAAAATAATCTTGAGTTGATAACATGGCCCTGTCAAGCCATTTAAGAACGTGATCTGTCCCTCCACGTAGATTGGTCCACGTATACCAAGCTTCAAAGGTGGGAAAGTGAGATGCGTTAGGATAAAAAATCCAAATTTATTACACATGAAATACCACGCTTCCCTTTCGCCAAGCGTCCACCTCATAGGCAAGTGGCCACATTTATCATTAGGTGACTCAACCATATTAAAATCTCCACTTATTACCCAGTAAGCATCGGGAATGGAGTTGGCAATCCACCGCCACAGATTAGCCCTTTCGGCCACATCGTTTGAGGCATAAATATTAATGAGGCCAAAAGGGCGGTTGTCCACATTAAAGAGGACCCATATGGCACGGTTGGTGGGGTTGATGTCGTGGTCAATAAGTAAAGGCCATTTGGGAGCAAAAAGTGAAATTAAACCCCATGTCCTACTTCATGATTGCTACAAAAAGCCAAGTTATCAGGCCAAATGGATTTGCAAACCATCTGTAACTGAAAACCTATAATTTTTACTTCCTACAAAAACAAAACATCCAAATTTACACATTGTTGCTGAGTTTCACGCACAACATATTTACGACAGGAGTTTGTAAGACCCCAAACATTCCAAGATAGACAATTCATGGGAAATGATGGTCAAGAGCCATATCCCCATCCTCCAAGCCATCAAGGGCATCATATTGATTTTGTACAGAAACAAGCAATGTTGTGTTGTAAAAAATCCTGCAAATCAACTTTTTTCCAATTGGCGTACTCAATGTTGTACTCCGCTTGGTGGAATCAATGTTGCGAGCCAGGGCTATGGTCCCGAGAGATGCAAGAAGGGCTTTGGGGCCTTTTGGAAGGCCCTTGTGAGTTGTTTGGCAGGAGTAATGACATTGATTGTGGGATGGGAACATTATAAATGGAATTTGACTAGTCCATGAGAACCGACATGCCGCGAGGGGTGTGCTAGAGTACTTTGGCAACGAGGTAGCTGAGTTGGTAACGGAAAGTTGGTTCTTTAGCAACAATCATTGGCTCTTTAGCATGCACATTATGTGGTTGTTCCTTAACAGTTGGTTCCCGGTGGCCATTAGAGCCAAAGGCCTTGGATTTTGGGATTTTATCTTATTGTGCCGGCCTCCAGAAACTTGCCAACCTTCCTCTTACGGGGGTTTGACTGGTTCAGAGTTGCTTTTTGGCCACAGGGCGGTTTTGGGGCACATAGAGAGGACAATCTTTGATCTTGTGATCGGAAGCCTGGAAACGGAAGCATGTGTTAGGAAGATTGATATACATGACCCACTTGAGAGTAGCGTTTGTCTCCCATCTGGATATCCACAAATTCCTTAAGGTCTTGAGAGAGATCAATCTCAACACAGACTCACTTTTGCGGGTGAGCATGGTAAAACCTTTTGGCTTTGAGGCAAACAACTCGACCAAGAGAAGTAGCAATTTGTGACAAAAAAGGCACACACGGTAAAGGAAGGCCAAGAAATTCAACCCAGATAGGCACTTTAAGGGTGGTATATTCAGATACCACGAAGTCCTTGTGTCATGGGGTTAGTACAAGCAATGAGTTGCAAACATACCAAGTGGCTTGCTTAGCCAAAATATTGGGTGCATTAGCAAGGTCGGAAAAGTGAAAGAGAAAGAAACCCTTGGTCATGTTTTGAACACTTTCCAGTTTGACTCCATGAGGGGTCCAGATGGTGTTCACCCAAGATTTGAGCATGCTTTTAGAGGGGATGCAGCCCACGAAATACCCAATGAGACAAAACTTCTCTAACCATTGACATGCAACATTAAATTCAGGAATGGGCAAAACCACATCAGGAGGAGAAATATTACCTCGTGGAATACTTTCGAACGAACTTCCTGGGTCGCTTCATTGGTGGTGTCATTGCTCAAATCTCCACTATCTCCAGCCATGGTTGAAACAACCGGGATGGAAGATGGCGAGGACATTATATAGGGGATGCCCAACGGGCGAGAAACCCTAGGAGAAACTATCACGCTTTTGGAAAAAATTACAATTTTTATTTTTTTAAATAGTTACATGCAAGATTTTGTAGTGATAAAAGGACATGTAATCACATGGAAGAGGCTTAAAAATCATTTCATCAATGAGATTATATCACATGTTGGAGAGAATCCTAGAAAGTTGTTACTAACATGCCTTCAAGTTACTAGTTGACTATTGAAGGGAACATTAGTGAACCTTGTCTTTCTTCCAAGAAGTCACATATCCTACATGTCGATGTTACGAAATGATCAAAGGAAAAAGGGTTACGATGCACAAATCCTTGATGCAACACACTTTGGAGGTAAATTTGCAAGTAAGATGTTGTCATTAAATACTTGAGATGTCAACATTTTCTTTTCGCAATGTCCAGACTTGTGTTTTTTTGTGTAATTAAAGGCCACACCATTTTGAGGGTGATTCACTTGCACGTGACAATAACCTTTTGACAATACAAATATTAAATATTTCCTGCATTTAATATCGAGGAATGATAATTAGATCTTTCTTTTGGGCTGTTTGAAGATGTCAATCCAATGTGGAACTCAAACCGTATGGCTTTCCAAACTAAATCCCTATTCATAAAATTTTAATGGGAGGATTTCTTTTTAACTTCTTTGGTTACACAAAAGACAACAACCTCTCGGGAATCATCTTCCAATTTAAAAATGTTCTTAAATTTGTTTGAACCCACACCAATCAAATGTGGGGAAACTGTTTGCACTTAAGGATAACCTTTTGGCCGTTACATATAAGAAAATTTGCTAGTAGTTGATATTGAGGAATGATAAATAGATCTTTCTTATAAAATTGTTTTGATTTGACATCTCGATGTGGAACATCAAATCCCGTGATAATTTTCTCGAATGATATTGCTTGTATAGATTTTTGATGAGGAGGAATGTTTTGACTTTTTATTTGAATTATTAAGAACATAAAATACTTTGAGACTCATATTTCACACCACACAATTTCACTAAATATGACAAAGAAATAAGCATAAACTTATTAGGTCATCCACCAACAAATGATGACAAAATATAGGCAAAAGGCTTGAGAATATATACCTTGGATTATATTTCCAACAAATCCTCTCATGCATGACACAAGGGGGTCAAAATATGAGTGCATTCAAAGGGGATTCCACCTAAAAGCAAAGGTAGTGTTAGATATGTGACAACAAAGTTAAATGTTAGATCCTTTTTGGCGTAGATTATAGCTCACTTCCCGAAGGGGTCTGGGAAACCCTCCCCCACTATTATGGAAGGGGGTTTAGGGGTTGGCGACATGTTATGGAGCCCTCGAAATAAAAATTAAGGATTTAATCGGAGGGATATACTAAGGAAACCAATCACATGAATACTTGCAAAAAAGGTCCAAAATCACTTGAATCTACCTTTATAAAATTTTCAGAATCTTAACATAGGGAACCATAGAAAATGGGACACCGTAATAGGAAAGAGATGGGGATCACCAAAGGGAGAGGGAATGGAGAGATAACCTTGTTCAATCCATCCCCATCCCAATTTAATTGAGGCTTACTCAATTCCCATGCTTTCTAGATATTTTGAGCCAAAAACTTGAACCAACAATTTTGACCGGGCCTTGAGTGAGAAAGAGAGAATAGAGACCGAATCCTTTCCAAGTTTTTGTGCTTAACGAGATGCCTTAAACTTGGAAGTTGGTGTCATCGTCTCACTCTATGTGCTTAACGAGATGTATTGAAAACTTTTGAATAAACTCCGGAACTCAAGTAGCCAAGAGAGAAGACTCAAATGCATTCATTGCATGTTCATTATCTTATATGTGAATATATACATGTGTCGAGAGGAGAGGTGGAGTCCAATGGACAATTGGGACCTAGAGGGTCACATGTCTCATAGAGTGGAAGAGACCACCTACGTAAATAATGAAATACATCAACAAAACCAAGGTTTAAATTTTAAAGTTGTTTGCATGTTTTTCGTGTTTTAAACCATAAAATACTTTCAAATTTTTGAAATAACCATCTCTTTCAACTTAAATTTAGATAATTTATATAAAAATGCATTGATATGCATAAATAAATGGAGGGTTACATTTTATATTTCAATTAGTAATGTATCGGTAGTAATGTTTTACATATTTTGAAGGGTAATATTAAAAATTACCCTCACTTATAACAATTGTTTTACAAATGAAAGTGGTGATCAAAATTAAAAACCTTGTGTGGAAGTACACTTCATCATCTTGATTTTCAATAATTTTCATATATACCCCAATATATCATTATCCAATAGTGTGACACCATGATGGAAGATGCCTTCTTGCTAACATAATGGTGTATTGGTTTCAAGACGAGTATGTTTGCTTACTCAACCTGTATGGAAAGCCAAGAATGTGTCTTAATGGATTGCACTCCTAAGTCTTCTCGTTCTACAAGGGTATTGAGGCAAAAATAGGAGACACACATGAACCGACACACAATGGGTTGATTTAAAGGGGCTATGGTGAGCACTAAGGTCACATATCCATAGGGT
This sequence comes from Taxus wallichiana var. yunnanensis, assembly GCA_018340775.1. Taxonomy (NCBI): domain Eukaryota; kingdom Viridiplantae; phylum Streptophyta; class Pinopsida; order Cupressales; family Taxaceae; genus Taxus; species Taxus wallichiana. The sequence continues at coordinate 948,269,033 of CM031235.1, forward strand.
AGTGATCCCTACACTAGGTCAACCTAGGGTTTCCAAGGCCCACAATCAAGATAGAGGAGAGTATCCTTCTAAGATATTGGTAAATAGGTGAGAGACATCATTTTTAGGATAATACAAACATGCACAATCTATACCACCGCAATATTATTGAAATGAAAGAAAGGAAAGCTAAGGAGCTGATCATATAATATCCCTATGCTAACTAGTATCAATGTACATATAATACTAAGCTAACATAGAACAATGGGGAAGGGAAATGAACTAATCTATGAAAAATGAAAAAGAGAGTTAGAGCACTTACATGTAGGGTGATCATTGATGCATCTATATCTCCGAGAAGTAGCCCCTTGAGAGAGAATCACTACAGAGTGGAAAAGAGGAACATCGTTCCTATCCTAGACTCACTATGGATGACCTAGTAGTGCAAGAAATCCAACTAAGAAGAGTGTCCAATCCAATCTAATTCAAGTGCAAGATGAACCAAGTGTTGAGTGAGAAAATGCAAATTTGGAGCAAAAGAGCGAGAGAAAATGAAAAATCTTATGATTTTGGCTTCCTTCCTTTTGAAATGTCAAAGTGTGGTGTGTGTATATATACAATGCCATTTCCTATGGGCGATGATGTTGGCTAGGAAAAACCTAACACCGACACCATCGCCCACAGGTGATGGCGTCATCCAAGGAAACCTAAATTTCATGTAGCGTGAGAAAGAGGTGTCATGGATTAAGTAGATAGATGAACAAGGTGTCAAACGATGAAACGCTAGTAAGGTGTCAATCATACAATGCGTATGAGACATAAAGGGACAATGATAAATAATGTAAGGACAACTAAGGTTGGGACCACATAGTGATACTCTCTATGTGTGTTTTCTCTAACCCATAATGACCATGTGAATAGTCATACCCCATTCTAGGTGGGCCCCTTAAGGCACCCTGCTCAAGAAATAGATGCATTAATAACCCTCATTTGCACAGAAAATTATTAGTAACAAGTATTCAAAATATGAAAAGTGAAAGTTGGTTGTATATGTATGCCCCAACCGTTGATCACCGCATGTCACAATAACACAATGTGGGGTGGTTAATGGAAAGAAACAGTCTGTAATACCGATATCAAAAGTAGATAGTGAAAGTAAGAAAGGAATTGTTGAAATTCAATATACCCACTAATGGGTACCTAATAGTGTGGCTCATCCTGCCGTGAGCGGGTGTAATCAATGTTGGAAGAACACTAAAGAAGAAAAAGCTGAAAGGAAACACTAGAGGAGCATCAGTAAAATAAGACATAAATCACCTAGCTAGGGGCACATGGGACGGATGTCATGTCATAATGTTGAGATGTTGTAATGTCATAGATATCGTATGGTGGTATGGTGGTTTGGTGTCAAAAATAGGAAAAAATCAAAAGTTGTCGAATTTATACATGTAATAGGTCGAAGCAAACAACATGAGAACACAATCAAGATGCAACAAATGATGAATTTTTCGAGCTCAAGAGAAAAATGGCAATCATTGGAATATTTAGGTTTATTGTGACCAAATTTGAATAAGGGATTTTAGTTTTATATAGTCATTTGGTTTTTATTTTTTTTTATTTTTTGGAATTGAGAGAAACGAGATTTGGAATTCCAAATTTGAGTGTAATTTAATGGCATGGAATGAGTATGAGGTGACAGGAATGATGACAAATTGGTGCACTCGGTGAGGCATGACCATGGGTAAGTCATTTGCATTTAATGTTATTGAGTAAATTAGGTGTTATTTGGTCATTTTACATTTTTAGAGTTGTTAAGGTGTCATTCTTGTTCAAAATTGCATCATCGAGTAGGTTAGGAAAAAATACAAGTGGATTTGGGAGGGATTTAAATTTGGTTTTGTTGTGTAGTATATTTTTGAGAGTCAATTTTGAGAAATTTGTGACTGCGTTTGGCCGTGATGCCATTGGCCCTTTTTAACAAGAGGGTCGATGGTGCCATTTCCATGGGCCAATGGAATTAGCCACAGGCTGATGGTGTATAGATGTTTGTAGATACAAGTTGTAAATTATTATTTTTCGTTCCAAAGTAATTTTTCGACTTTGAATGCTCGTGTTTTGTTGTTTTGTGGGTGTAGGCATAGCGTAGGATCCTCCCATGGAGGAGTGTGGATGTATCTTGGCTCAGTGGTTTAATTACTAGATTGAACAGGGAAGAGGTGACCCAGTTACAAGGTTGGGTATTTGAGGGCATCATGCAGATGCCCAATATACCACTAGATTTGGACTTGTTACAAATGTTTTTAAATGCATGGGAGACGAGCTCCACCACCTTTCGGTGGTGGATGGGATAGGAGACCATGGAGATGGCTTTGACCTTAGAGGATGTTCATGGGATTTTGGGGTTACCCATTGGAGGGACCCACATGTATTGTGATTTTACGCTTGATGTTACAGAGCGAGAGTGTTAGCCGTATGGGCTACTTAGGGATCGGGATACATGACGAGGGTATGTTATGTGTCTGACTCAACACAATGCATGATGCATGGATTTTGGTTATCCGGAAAGTAGTTATGGGGATTTTTACAATGGATAATGTGCCACAAGGAAGATGAGGCCATTCCATTAATTTTGATAGCCATCCGTAGAGATTTTGTAGATCATGGGGTATTGTTCAAATGAGGCAAAGATGATATGCATGTAGTTAGTGCATGATTTGTACATGGTCAAACCTAGGGAAAAAAGTTCATGGGAGCCATCATATTATTGATGACTTGGATATACTACAGGTTCTCAATGTATAGTTTGATAGGGACACCATTGGCGGTAGAGGTGGATTACCCGAGAGTATTTCGGTGGGCACGAGGGATGGCCATGAGAGCACTTAGAGCATTCTGGCCACTAGAACAAGTGGGTATGCATGATGTTATACATGGCATCACTTTATAAGGAGCATAGATTAATGGACCAGGGTTGACAACAAAAGAATACTTAGGTTTCATCACCGAGGTGACATGACACTATGTGTATTTAGTGGAGACCCATGTGGTGAGAAGGGTCCCGAGATAGTTTGGGTGAACAATGCCCATGGTCATACCACCATTACCACCATACCAACATCAATATGCTAGAGAGGATGTAAGAGCAAAGGTGAGGGTACTAGCATTATGACCCCATATGATACAGAAACAAGCGAGCATGGTCGGAAACAATGTCATCATGGCGGGGATGCTTGGGGACCACCATAGATCATAGAAGTGAGTGGTTCAAGAGGGATCGATGGAGGATCCGAAGACAAAGGTTCATAGGTCGTGGAACAGTGTGGAGTTGGTCCTAGCACTAAAGGGGAGGAGCAAGGTAACCAATAGTATGGTTGAGGAGCATAAGATGCATCGGTTAGGAGGAGGTTACCTAGCATTGATCGGGGTCCAAATGGTCATGCATATGAGGCGACGCCTGAGACCACAACATAGAGGGGACATGATATCGGTGCCATAAGATAGGTGGACATAGTACATAGGATCCAAATGTTTTCGTAATGATGAGGATGAGGAGTTATTGGGCAGATGCGGAGATGATGAGACCCTCGTGGAAAGGCTAATACAACCATATATGTGTTATATTATGCTATTTTATATTATTCTTGATAAGTAAATAGGTTTTGCATGCTATATTTGTATTATAAGTAATATGTGTCATTTAGATTTGGTTTTATAGGGTAGATGATGGATGAACGACACTCCATGATAGAGATTTCCCACAATGAGATCATGGATCTAATGTTGTATGTCTAGGACAATATAGTGAAGGTGGATCCAACAACACCATTGACATGGGATTCAAAGTGTGTGTATTTCATCTAATGGGAGAAGCATCGAGGACCCTACGGAGATATAGATATGCACATGTGTTAGCAATTATCAATAGTATAGATGCGATGTTGTAGAGGTTATTGCAAGTGCGAGTGACCCTAGTTCGGAGTAGGAAACCCGCTTATTAGATGCGCGAAGAGCGAAAAGAAGATCACCGCATTGGACACACAACTAGAAAAATCATAGGAGAGGCCTCTAAAGCTCGATCTAGGGTTGAGTCTCATGCTCACACATCCTAATCTACTAGCATGGCCCCATCGACACAAAGCATCCATAGACCCCCATATGGGGTGAGAGTGCTTGATCTATATTATAGATGGGCCAGAGCCATGTATTGATGTTATATCATTTTGTCCATGTATAAAAACTAATTCGAGATATACAAATATAGATGGTGATTTTGGTGATATTGTGTATTGGATGTTTGTTGTATGTATGTTGTTTTGCTTATCATTTTCTTGTTTTCGCATGTTTGTATGTAATGATATTCATGGTACTTAGGAACAATGATAATGTTATTAAATAGGTAAAACCAAAGGGGCAAGGGGATCATAGGATAGCCCAACCCATGCAATGTGAAGAAGCTAAGAGGAAAAATGAGGTCTAAATGTCCAATGGTAGGATGTCAAGGAGAGATCGGATAAATAAATCCACGTAAGGCCATAGGTCTAAGAAAGGATACACAAAATACCATGGGGATCCAATATGAAAGACCACGGTGAATCGAAGCCAAATAGGCCGAATCATGACCGAGGCACTCCAACGGTAAGAGAAACCAAGGTGTACATGGTGATAAATCCAAGTAGGGAAAAATCCCAAGCAAGGATACAATAAGATATAAGGAAGTGTGTGAAAAACCCAAGTGGGGGACTAAGAGCCCAATAAAAGGAAGAAGGTATTGTGTAAAAACCTAAGTGGGGCTAAGATCACAAGCGATGGTGAGGGTTCAAGCCGAGAGAAGGAAAATAAAATGTAATCAAGGTATTGTAGATAACTATCCATGAGGGGAAAAAGATTGCAAGGTATTAGTGATGATGTCATCAAATTGATTTAATATGTGACTTCTAGCATGATTCATGAGGTCCTCTATGGCATGTTGTGTAATAGCAACTTGCCGATGAAATTTAGATCTCATGGAAAATAAGGTGTCATCAATATTATCCTCCATCCATGTGAGAGTGTCACGTTGAATGTCAATTATGGAGGGATGAGGATCGGGGCAAGGTGGTGGTCCACAAGTATGTTGTGGTCTATAAGATGTATAAGGCATGAGGATTAGTTTCCAAGGGTGAGTATGCAAGTGTGAACATTAACATAGGTATGGCATGTTGTTTTAGGTATGTTGGTGAAGTTCCAAGAGTTGGTTTGGAATATTTGGAAAGAAAATGAGTATTTGGTCTTATCAAGTTCATATAATGGGGAATGCAGCCACTATGTGACCAAAACCCAGCCATAGTGCATCTAGTGTGCAACACATATGTAACAAATTGAAATGGAAGGCCAAAGGACACTAGTCAATGAAAAATCTTTAAAGATCCTACTCATAAGAAGTGAAGAGTCGCATAATCAGTTATGAAGGTATATGCATTGAAAAGGTAGAGATGGGAATAAGAAGAGACAAGAGAAAGTGATGTATATAAATAGAAGAGAGGTGGCACTATGAGGATCATTAAAAAGGCCAAGAGCAGATGGAGAAAATGTATATTTTGAGGAGGATAAAATATAAAAGGTAGAGATGTGCATCTATAGAGTATAGAAAATTGTTGAAGAGGAAGAAAGAGCAAACCGCTCGACAAGATGATGAGGATGTGCTAGGGAGGAAAAAAAAAAAACAAACTCAAGATGAATGAAATGGAAGAATATTAAAGAGGAAGGAAGAGTGAGTAGTGCAGATTTGTGGCAGCCAACAAGAGAAATAAAGCACAAGTGCGTGTGGAGTAAGTGGATGAAAGTGTGAATAACAAATAAGAAGGACAGAGAAAGTGTCATCATTAGTTGATAAAAAACAAATCGAAGATGAAAAACATTCAGAGGTGGCTGAGTTGGTGCTTTGAGTCACTTAGGTAATTGGTGCTTCCTTGCAAGTTGAAGCTTGCTAAAATCTAGGTGTTTGTGCTCCTTGTGCATCCGGTGCTTCTACTAAATCTTAGGGAGTTGGTGCTTCCTTGCAAGTTGGTGCTTGCTAAAACCTTAGGGTTTGGTGCTCCTTATGGAGTTGCGCTTCACTAAATCTTGATTTTTGTTTATTAATATAAAGATCAGTGGGTTTTCTTCCCCTTAAGGGTTTCCCACATATATGACGTGTTCATGTGTGTTCTCTCTTGTTTCATGTTCATTTAAATGTTTTTTCATGCATTATAAGTTCGTTATGTTGCTTTAATGGTTCATGCAAGTTAATGGTAAAACATAATTGAAGGAAAAATTATAATGACACTTATTCACCCCCCCATTGATTGTTCTTCCAAAAATTAGTATCGAGTGGGTCCTTTGGAGGAGGCATAACAATTTGAAGGAGATCCTAGAAGCACATGTATGGCTAGTAATCAAGTTCAAGGAGGTTTTTCAACCAATAAGGCTCCTCTCTTCAATGGGACCAATTATGCCTTTTAGAGTAAAAGGATGAGCACCTATCTTATGGCTCTTGGATTTTACATTTGCAATCAATTGTAAGTGGTTATGTAAATCTAACAATTCCTCCACCATACCAAACTAGTAAGAAGGCAAGTGAAAGCAATGCAAAGGCTATGAATGCAATATTTTGTGTACTATCGACTTAGAATTTATAAAAAGTGATGCAATCGCATTTCATCAACGGAAATCAGGGATAAACTCAAGAAAATATATAAAGGAGATGTTAAAGTAAAGAAAGTAAAGCTTAAAACACACATAAGTCAGTTTGAGGGTTTAAAGATGAAGGATGATGAAAACATTGCAACATATCTTCTTCGTGTGGATGAAATTATCAACACTATTAGAGGGCTTAGAGAAGAAATTAAAGATGAGGTTATTATGTAAAAGTGCTAAGGTCTCTTCCTTTGAGGTTTGATGCCGAGGTGTTTGCAGTTGAAGAGATGAAGGAGATGAATACTCTAACAATGGATGAACTACATGGGATTCTCATTGCATATGAGATGAGAATAAAAAAATATAAATCAATTCAGCAAGAGGAAGATTTCAAAGCCACAAAGAAGATGAAGAAAAAAATTGAGAAAAGGAGGAATTCTTAAAAGCAAAAGAAAAACCATTATTCAAAAGAGGAAAATAGCTCATCTAAGGAAAGTGACGAGGGTATATTAGACAATGATGAAGAAGAAACTCTTTTCATGATAATAGAATCAAGTAGAGATAAGAAAAAGGAAATTTTTTAAGATGAAGAAAATGCTTGAGGTGGATATTGAAGGAGATCTCATTAGTGCCCTAGATGAGATCAAGATTCTTAGAAAGAAGAGAAAGAGACAAAAATAACAACTTCAAATACATAAAGAAGAATATTGTGGCTCAAAATCAAAATTATCTCAAGATCTTGAATAATATAGTAAGATCATCAATAGCCTAAAGTTTATCTTGAAGAGACGAAGAAGATGAATGAGACTGTGAGAACCCAACCGCAACAAAAGAATGAAAATTGTGAGAAACTTGAATATGAAATTATTTCCTTAAGAAAGGAACTTGAGAAGACAAATACTAAGTTGAATAGATGTCTCAAGTTTGAGAAGAGTATCTTGAAAAGATAGATGATATGCTCAAGAAGCAAATATCACCATTCAAAAAATTGGTCTTGGTTATGAGGAAAACAAAGAAGTTACTAAATCGGGTTATTCAATCTCTAAAGAAAGAATATAAGGTTCCTCAAAAGAACAAAGCTTTGCAAGAAAATAACAACAACGAGAAAAAGTGGCATAGTGCTCCCATAAGAAACCATAGAAGACCAACCTTTCAAAATAAGTATGCCACGTATCATAATTCATTTTATGGTTATTGTTTCTTGTTATCTAATTTCCTCCACCACCCGCTGAAATTAGATAACAAGTAGATTCTTCTTGTGAGTAATCAAGATAGTTTTGAGAGTCTTGGACTAAATACGAAAGGAGTCAAGCCTTCAAAAATATGGGGAAGACTTAGCCAAATCATGGTGAAAAGCCAAGCCCGGACGAGTCAACTTGGAAAAGGTAATGGACTCACGGAAGGTGCCACGTGTCGGCCCGACACAATTCCAAAACAAAAAGGAGTAACGAAATTCCAAACTCCCGCGGGACCTCCACGTGGAGTCAATGGTGAGAGGCCCACCAAAGAAAGGATCCTCGTATTAATGTACAATGAGTCCCATTGTAAACTCAAGGAAAAATAGAAGGAGCTACGAAAGATGTCGCGTGTCATCTCAACGCACTTTCAAAAGATGCAAGAAAAGCAGAGACCCTGGGGATGCGCTTGGCCTCTACGTGGAGCTCGACACAAATGGACTCCAAGCCCGAAGCAAGTTGCAAAAGATTGGTGGTAGGTCAATGCCATGTGTGAAGCAATAATAAAGCCCACCTAGAAGTTTTAAATACTCAGATCTTTCAGAAGGTGGAGGGTGAAGAAATTATTAACTTGTCTTTTTAGCGAAGGAGTTAATTCACAATTTCATGTAGAAAACGTAAACCCGTAGAAATTCAAATTATCCATCCACACTCAACAAGCCATAACTAGAGTAGTTCTTAACAAAATTACACAAAATTGGTGTTATAGAATCATGGCTCAAAATCCAATGCACAACAATTGAGGAGTTTGGATATGTAATAAATATTTGAGGGTGTATTCCTTAAAAGATGAGCCCACTTCAAGGGAGGTGGTTGGAAAGTAGTTGAGAATGCATTGAATGAATATGGCTCTCATTTCTTAAAGGCAGATCATGGGGAAGTGTGAGACAAATTTCAAAAATCTATTTCTATCACTTCATCTCATTTATTACAATTAGGAAGTGGTTGGAAAAGTAGTTCTGAGATTGTTCTCTTCTCTTCTTCTCATTCTATATATTGTAATATGGGGGCTCATTGAAAATGGACCTAGAGTTAGTCATTTTTCTCTCCCCATGTTTCTTCTCTGTTAGGGTAGGAACATGGAGCTCAAGCCTTCTTCTAAAGCTTTGTAATGGAATTTTTCTTTCCTCTTACCTGTTGATTGTTGTACTATGCACAATTTTGGAGCAATATAATATGTCATGTGATGCATTTTGTCCATCCTTTGCATGTTTTATTATCTCTAATAGCCTTTATTCATTGTCGGTATATTGTGCATATCTCTAAATGTTCATTACGGGTTTTGGAAGTTGTTCTTAATGAGTTTGAATTGGTGTTATGTGTGAATCTATCTCTGGCATGTGGTGCATTTCATCCACCCTTTTCATTGCTCACATTTTCCCATTTCAGAATGGATTCTTGATTAACTTCTTCTTTTTTGGCGCATCACTTCTGTTAGTTTTGTGCTATGTTTCATTTTTCTCTAACCCTCATCTCACACCATAGAGAAGATCCAACTTCTTTAAAATCTGGAGGTTACCTTAGGTGCACATGTCCCACTAACCTAAGGTATCCAACGACTCTGATGGTTCATCCACAAAGATAATCATCAACAATTTTCCTGGCATGCCCAATGGGACAATTTGAAGCATCATACCACTTCATTTCATCAAGTTGGTGTGTTCTTGGTGAGATTCACCTTTAGAGGCACATATAAAGCACATATGGTGACTCCGTTTTGTCCAAACGGCTCATTCTTTGAGTTTAGATAACTTTCTTCCATCCATTTTTAATTCATCTTTCTTTCCACGTCTCTCATTTTCCTCATTCTATGCAAAGATACAATGCTTACCCATATGAGCAATGCCAAAACCAGTTTGGCTATGGAACCTATAAAGGACACGGGTATGCATATGATGACTACAATCATAGAAGATGTTGGCCTATTAGAGAAGATCTAAATAATGGAGGTAGACATGATTCAATCTTGGGCTATAACACAAATGAAAGCATTCAAGATATAGGTAGGGGCCCCTTGTCCATGGGAAGGCCCTATTCCTAGACACTATAGCCCGTAGGAGAAGCTTGATTTATTAGAAGAAATACTTTACCCCACTTATGCAGTGGATTGAGGGTATTGAAACATATGAGCAAAGTGTGAGACAACCTTGTCAATGGGTAAGTCAATCACCAAATCTTTGTGCATTTTCCCCCTTCCCAAGCTATATCATGTCATACTGCTCCAAATGTTGAGTTCCCTTCTCCATCTCCTATCCTTTCATCCCACTTCATTTCTTCTGTCCCTTTTCCTTCCAAATAGTCATCCCCTGCGAACAAGAAGCAACTCCAAATCCAAAAGAAGAGGAGCACATAGGGATGAGTGAATCCAATTCAAAGGATTCAAATCATGAGTCAGGTGCACTAGAGATTACAAATCTCTCTCCCATTCATTCTCTCTAGAAACCAGAGTTTTGGAAGAGTTTGATCTCACAAGCTTCATGTTTGAAGATGAAGCTATACATGATGAAAAATTTATGAGACTCAAAGACCATCATGCAAGAGGGAGAGACCTTGGCACAACATGAAGACGATGAGCTTGATTGCTTATCTAACTTGGAGGAATGTCTTGATGAAGAAGAGTCCCATGGAAATCACAACCTTTGTGGCTACGTCATTTCCCCAACAAGAACAACCTACTACTCATGACAGTCCCCTTGAATCAAATCTAGAAGCTCTTAATGAAGATATAATCATTGAAGGATTTTTGCTTTCAATCAAAGAGTCTAGATTTTCTAAAAAAACTACCACATGGTAGGGGAGGAAAAGGAAGACAAGGATGACACCACTTCCATACCATTCATCAAGATAGAGGATCAATTATTTTGCATATGCACAGAAAGTCAAAATAAACATGCGAATAACTCCATTCATGAAAGTCTGTAAGAAATCCTCATCAAGAGTTTGGCCTCATCAGAGCCAAGGAGAAGCCAACACCGGTCATGCTCACTTCAGAGCATGAGGATAATCTTCAAATCCCCAAGGGTCAACTACAACACCTCTAATCAAATAATAAGCATCTTGAGGAGGTATTTATTTTGTTTGTTGATACCATGGGTAGAGGAGTGGAAGGTAATTTTTCACTCTTATTACAGGCCATATCCATTTCTAAATTAATCACATGGCTGCACTTTATAAGGAAGGGAAGTTATTTCTCCTTCTGTTTCAGGTTTTGTTTAGCTTTTCCTAGTTTGGTTAGTGTAGGAGTAGGAGTAGATTTGCTTTCAAGAAAAAGTGCTTTTACACACTCTGCATGTCTTACTTGAGGCATGTATGATTTGATCTTTTGTATATAGATTTTTTTCATATTAATTTGGTGGTATAATACACCAGGCCCTCCAATATTTTTAGCAAGGGAGATCCACATTTTCCCTATAATAGTTGCAAAACTTCAAATCAAACAAATGCAGAGCAACTAAAATCAACTAAGGAGGTAACCTTGTTGAATCTCTCTAGAACAAATTACGGTGAGTCCTCTAAGCCTCTGCAAAGATTGATCAACTATTAGCTTGGATTCGAAATCCACTCCATCCTCCAAATTTCAAAATCATCATATGCGAGAATGAGTGAAATACAATGCTCAAAAACAATTTTCTACTCTCACAAAAACAAATTGTAGAGTCTCCTTATGAGAGTTGAAAAAACACAAAATCATTAGCTAGCGGCTATAGAAACAAGCAAGAGGCACTTCCAAATAATCCGAAATCAAGGTTCGAGATCCGTTCATAACGGACTCCATGCCCAATGAATAGACACAGATAGTTGGTTCATTCCATTTAGTAGGCTAATGCCCCTCGTGAGTCACCAAACTATTATCTAATTTCCTCCACCACCCACTGAAATTAGATAACAAGCAGATTCCTACTGTGAGTAATCAAGATAGTTCTGAGAGTCTCGGACTAAATATGAAAGGAGTCAAGCCTTCGGAAATATGGGGAATACTTAGCCAAATCACGGTGAAAATCCAAACCCGGGATGATTCAACTCGGAAAAGGTAATGGACTTGTGAAGGCGCCACGTGTTGGTCCTAAGGCGACAATTCCAAAACAAAAGGGGAGTAATGAAATTCCAAACTCCGGGACCTCCACGTGGAGTCAATGGTGAGAGGCTCCAAAGAAAGGATCCTCGTGTTAATGTACAACAAGTCTCATTGTAAACTCAAGGAAAAATAGAAGGATCCGTGGAAGATGCCATGTGTCAGCTCAATGCACTTTCAAAAGATGTAAGAAAATCGGAGACCCTAGGGATGTGCTTGGCCTTTATGTGGAGATCTTGGCACAAATGGACTCCAAGCCCAAAGTAGGTTGCAAAATATTGGTGGGGTTAATGCCATGTGTGAAGTAGTAATAAATCCCACCTAGAAGTTTTAAATGCTCAGATCTTTCAGAAGGTGGAGGGTGAAGAAATTATTAACTTGTCTTTTCAGTGAAGGAGTTAATGCACAGTCCGTGTAGAAGAAGTAAACCCACAAAAATTCAAATTATCCATATGCACTCAACAGGTCATAAAGAGTAGTTCTTAACAAAATTACACAAAACTAGTGTCGTTGGAATCATGGCTCAAAATCCAATGCACAACAATCAAGGAGTTCATATATGTAATAAATATTTGAGGGTGTATTCCTTAAAATACGAGCCCACTTCAAGGGAAGTGGTTGGAAAGTAGTTGAGAATGCATTGAATGAATATGGCTCTCATTTCTTAAAAGTAGATCATGGGGTAGTGTGAGACAGATTTCACAAATCTATTTCTATCACTTCATCTCATTTATTACAATTAGGAAGTGGTTGGAAAAGTAGTTTCGAGATTGTTCTCTTCTCTTCTTCTCATTCTATATATTGTAATCTGGGGCTCATTGAAAAGGGACTTGGAGTTAGTCATTTTCTCTTTTCCCATGTTTCTTCTCTGCTAGGGTAGGAACATGGAGCTCAAGCCTTCTTCCTAAAGCTTTGTAATGGCATTTTTCTTGCCTCTTACCTATTGATTATTGTATTGTGCACAATTTTGGAGCAATATAATATGTCTTGTGATGCATTTCAGTCCATCCTTTGCATGTTTTATTATCTCTAATAGCCTTTATTCACTTTGTTGGTATATTGTGCATATCTCTAAATGTTCATTACGGGTTTTGGAAGTTGTGCTTAATGGTTTGAATTGGTGTTATGTGTGAATCTATCTCTGGCCTATGGTGCATTTCATCCACCCTTTTCATTGCTCACCTTTTCCTATTTCAGGCAGATGGATTCTTGATTAACTTCTTCTTTTTAGCGCATCGCTTCTGTTAGTTTTGTGTTTTCATTTTTCTCTAACCCTCATCTCACACCATAGAGAAGATCCAACTTCTTTAAAATATGGAGGTTACCTTAGGGCACATGTCATGTAGAAATAATAATATAGATCAAAACAAGAAAGTGAATGATAACTTTATGATGGGTAAGGCCTCTATCCAAGAGGCCTCAAATTTCAAGGTGGTTCTTAATGATTATGAACAAGTTTCGGAAAGATGGTTAATTTCCATAAAAGTGCTATTTTTTCATTAATGTGGAGAATTAGGTTCAAGCCAGATTAGCTCGCATCCTGGGGTGCAGGATTAAGCATTTTCCATATTCTTATCTGGGTATGCCCCTAATCCATAAGAAGCCTGACTTCATGGTCTGGAATGCTCTGCTAGAAAGAGTTAATAGTAAACTCTCATCTTGGAAGGGTCTCTTGCTCTCTCAGGCTGGTAAGATTCAACTGCTCCAAAGCTCCCTTCAAGGCATTCCCATTTATGTGATGTCTCTTTTCATGCTCCCTGCTAAAATTAAGGAAGCCTTAGAGAAAATCCAGAAGAGGTTCCTCTAGATGGGAGCTAGTGAGAAGTTCAAATTCCCTCTTGTGGCCTGGGATAAAGTCACAAAACCAAAGCTTTGTGGAGGATTGGGGTTAAAAAATATTTCTCTTATGAATGAGGCCTTAATTGCCAAGGCTGGTTGGAGGATTGCTAGAGAGGAAGGTCTTTGGGTGCAAATTATAAAGATGAAATACTTGCGAATATAGGCAGAATGGAATCCTTTTTTAATCAAAATAACCTCCCTAGAGGGTCTCCTTTCTGGAATTCTTTTGTGGCCTCCAAAGAAATATTAACCAAAGGTACTATATGGGAGATTGGAAAGGGTTCTAGAATCATTTTTGGTATGATAATTGGATTGAGGATTCCCCCTTAGCTAACTTGGAAATCTGGAAAGGAGTTGCACAGTTCTACAAGGAAACAGGAAAATTTTGGATTCGGACTTTTGGATCTAGGAAGATTCTATCAGATGGGAAACCATTGAACCTCCTCCAGATTTTGATGGTGACATCCAACCCTTTTGGGATCTCAATAATAAATTAAGGGATTTCCACATCCCCATGTTCCAAACCAAGGAGGATTCCATCAAATGGAAAGAAGAAGAATCTGGAATTTTCTCGGTTAAATCAGCCTACATGTTAAATTTCAAGACTGATTTGCACAAGGACTATTGGGGTAAACTCTGGGTGAAGGATCTTACCCCAAAGGTTAATATCTTTTTCTGGCTAGCTACCCAAAATAAAATCTTGACTATGTGGACAATCTCAGGAAAAGGGGAATGAAGATTCCCAATAGATGTTCTCTTTGTAAGAAGGAGGAGGAAAATGTCAACCATCTCCTCCTTCATTGCTCCTTCTCCCATGATGTCTTTTCTTCCATTATGGATCTGTTCAATATCCAATGGACCTTGCCCTTGACGATTGAAGACTATTTTTTTCAATGGGAGAGTCCTTTTTGTTTTCCCATTTTGATCTGGGCTTGGAATATTTCCCTCCCTCATTTTTGGGGGATTATGGAAGGCTAGGAATGATTGTATCTTCTGGGTCAGAAAGCTCTTCTCTTGAAAGTTAGAAGAAATTTTTGGCTGCCATTAAGGAAAACATTAAACTCTTTAAAGGCAAAGTCAAGAAACCCTACCCAAAAGTGAGCAGATAGTTCTTGACAAGTTCACCCTTGGACCAGGTGGAATTACACATACCAAAAAAGAATTCTAGATGGATTAGGCCTGGGAAAATGTTGTTAAGTTAAATTTCAATGGAGCTTCAAAAGGGAATTCGGGTCTTGCTAGGGGAGGGGAATTCTAAGAAACAATGAAGGAGATTGGTTATTTTCTTACGCGGGTCCGTTAGGTTGACAAACCAACAACATGGCGGAAGCTAGAGCTCTTCTTTGGGGGGTTTTGTTGGCTAAAGAAAAAGGCTTCAAGGACATCCAGATTGAAGGTGATTCTCTCCTCTTAATTAATGCCCTCAATAATCAAGGTTCCATTAATTGGGCCATAAGAAATATCCTCAATGATGTTAAGGAAACTTCAAAATAAATTATAAGCGTTTCTTATAATCATACCTTACGTCAAGGGAAAAAATGTGTGGATAAGATGGCTAATTATGGAATCATTTGTAATGATTACAAGATTTGGTGTAAAGTTGATAAATTACCCACGGACATTAATGAAACCATTAGTAGAGATAGAGGGCACTAAGTTTGATGATGTTGGCACGAGTGAGCCCCGAGGCTGCGACAACTTACTTAATATCTTGTTTTCCACAATTTTTGTTAGTGCAAAAGGGGGTCTATTTTTGAGAAGTAGTAGCAAACAAAGGAATTTCAGTACTCATGAAGATGGGGGTGATAGGATTAGAGTTGAACCTGATAGTCAGAGCATTGAAGCTTTTAATCAACATCTATGGAACAAGCTTAGGATTGGGGTTTCAGTAATTTCATAGCCAAATTACACGGTCATGACCCCTCCCTATCAAAGGATTTTGGAAAAGCTTAGAAAGAGGATAAGTTTGAGGTCAGAGGTATGGAAATTGAGGTTTTGAGTCCACCATTGCCTTGGCGACGAACATGAAAATGGACGGGCTTAAAATTTTTAAGGACAAAACCCACAAAGAACATGAAATTGAGTTGTTCTTCATGGGCAAGGAAAGGTGCTCTTTCTTTATGGATGGTATCGCCAGGTTGTGTATTCTGGGTAAATGGAGAGATGTGTGCCTTCAAATCATGAAGTATATCACTTTGTAGAAGAAATTACCAAAAATATATACCCACCATATGACCCTTCTGAATATGTTCCACCACAAGGTCATGGTGAGCATCCCTTTCTTTCTGTTTATGTCTCTGACTAACTCTTTGATGGATTTCCAGCAGGAGAAAGCTGAGATGCCTCTGCATGAAGGGCTCATTCTTCGTTGTTTGAAAATGGGAAACTTGTTCTGTCCTCTTCCTTGAAAGATAAGGCGGATGAGGATGACCTCACTCTCGTGGAATGCCTTACTAAGATGAAGGTGGGAAATGAAAAATGTGGGGAGGATTCTGGTAAAGAAATGGGTGAGGATGGTCGTGGGGAAGCGAGCACCTTGAGAAAAAGAAATTGGGATGGTAATTTAAAGGGTTTCAAGGATTTGAGTAGAAAGGTCCAGTACTTAGAAGGGGTGCTTCAAGTGATGGAGGAAACCAATGTTGGTCAAAGGAAACTATGTTAGATGTCATTAACGCTTCTAAGAAAATTATCTCTACTCAGGTGAAGTCCAAGTAGAAGTTTCTAGAGCTGGAGGACCAGGTCAAAAAGCTAAGTGACAAGTTGGAAGGGATGGAGGAGGGAACTAAAAGAAGGAACTTTAACTTGTGCATCAGTAGCTCCAAGGACGAGCTAGAGGAAGATATAAATGTCAAGGCGCTAAGGGTGCTGAGATCAAAGATAGTCACGATGGTAGCAGTGAAGGATCTCTAAAAATTAGCTAGTGTTTTTGGACTGTTGGCAAAATTTTGGTGAACTTCATTGTTTTGTAGTTTTGGAGACTGGTTCTCTTTCTCTTTGTTTTTCTCTCTTTGGTACAAAGTCCTGTTCTTCAATGTAAGAGTTAAGCATGTTTAACTCCTTTCTTGGAATTTTTGTTTCCTTCTTGTTCGTGGGTTTCTATTCCTCATTTTGTTATGGCCCCTGGGAGCCGATCCTTGTTTTTACCTTATCTAATAAAAAAATAAAGTGGATGTTTGTGCTTAAACATAAAGGTAAATTCATAAAAGTTTTGAAGAAGAAGAAAATATTGGGAGTTACAATGAGGAAATCAAAGGTGAGAAATGGATTGGCCAAGGAATGACAATAGAGGTTGATAATGATGTTAAGGAAGAACAAATCAAAAATCAACAAGAGGATTCTCTCAGTTTTTTCCAATGGATGGTTCTCATGAGAATGAAAAAGAGAAAGGTGATCAAGATGATGATAATCAGGATGAGGTTTTCTATGAATCTAAAGTAGATTCCACATATAGTGATGAGGATGAGATTTTGTTCTAGAAATAATAAGTAATGTTTGCGTAAGAGGCACATTAATATCTGATTGAAGAGTGTTGAAGGTAATTACTTAGAGAACTCATGGAGCCAAGTCATTTGAAGTTATGTGAGCAATAGATTAATTTGTATGTGATGATTCTTTTTGGGAAATAGTTTGGTATCTTGGTAATGTGTTTTTATTTCTTATCTATAGCAGAGGAAATGCACATTACAATAGTATCATTGTGCACATAAGTTCTATGGAGGAATCATGAACTCAGGGGGATAGATAAATCAAGGGGATTAGTTCAACAATGTTTCGAAAAAGAGAGTTTGTAGAAAGGGGGAGCTAATCGGTGGTTCCTTAGCTCTAAGCTCAAGGAAAACTTAGTAGCCTATATAAAGGTATGCATGAAGATAAGGGAGCATGTTTGATTGATTTCTTCCAAAGTATGGTAAATTCTAAGTGTGATATCAAAGGGGAGAATCAAGATGTTGTCGATATCCTTAGTCATTAATGTCAAAGGGGGAGAATGATGCCTAATGTTCAGATTTGAGAGAGAAGTAGAATGGTTTCCTTATTGTTTCTAAGTGTGGTTGCCATCAATTTCAAAGGGGAGATTGTTGAGTGTTATCATTGATATCAATTTTTTGAGTGTCCTTTGTTGATGGGTCATTGATGACAAATAATGAAAGAGGGGGTTGTTGAAGTGTGTTTAGATGCTTGATAAGCTTTGTCATGGTCTAGTCATGGCATGAAGAGATCTTGTGAGAAGGTATGAGCATAGTATCATTGTAAGATGAGTGCACACAAGTATGAGAGGTTGCACATGATTGTTTGCATGGCTTATAATGCATGGACAGAGGTATTGGAGTCATTTTCAAGGCCCAGAATGCATGAAGACCAAGATGTATAAGGCATGAGGATAAATTTCCAAGGGTAAGTATGCAAATGTGAGCATTGACAGAGGTATGACATGTTGTTATTGGGTATCTTGGTGAAGTTCCAAATCTTTGGTTTGAAATATTTATCAAGAAAATGAGTATTTGGTCTTATTGGGTTCACATAATGGAGAATGCAACCACAATATAGCCAAAACCTAGCTAGAGTGCAACCAAGCAGTGCAACACGTATGCAACGAATTGAAATGGAATGCCAAAGGACACTAGTCAATGATGGATCTTTAAAGAGCCGACTCATAAGAAGTGAAGAGTCACATAATCAATTATAAAGGTAGATGAAGTTGAAAAGGTAGAGATGGGAATAAGAAGAGATAAGAGAAAATGATGTATATAAATGTAATAGAAGCAACACTATGAGGATCATTAAAAAGGACAAGAGAAAATGGAGAATATGTAGATTGTGAGGAGGAGAAAATCTAAAAGGCAGAGATGTACAACTATAGAGTATAGTGAATTGTTGAAGAGGAAGAAAGAGTGAACTGTTGAGAAGATGATGAGGATGTGTTAGAGAGGAAAACAACAAACTCAAGATGAATGAAATGGAAAAATATTGAAGAGGAAGGAAGAGTGAGTAGTGCAGATCTGTGACACCCAACAAGATCAATAAAGGATAAGTGCATGTTGATCGAGTGGATGAAGGTGTGAACAATAGAGAAGAAGGGAAAAGAGTGTGTCATCATTAGTTGATCAAAAACAAAGAGAACATGACAAACATTCGAGGTGGTTGAGTTAGTGCTAAGTCACTTAGGGAGTTGGTGCTTCCCAAAACCTAGGGGTTGGTTCTCCTTGTGGAGTTGGTGCTTCACTAAATCTTAGGGAGTTGGTGCTTCCTTACAAGTTGGAGCTTGCTAAAACCTTAGGGGTTGGTTCTCATTATGGAGTTAGTGCTTCACTAAATCTTTATTTTGTTACTAATACAAAGATCAATGGGTTTTCTTCCCCTTGAGGGTTTCCCACATATATGTTTTGTTCATGTGTGTTATCTCTTGTTTCATGTTCCTTTGAATTATTGTTCATGCATTATAAGTTCATTATGTTTCTTTGATGGTTCATGCAAGTTAATGGTAAAACATAATTAAAGGAAAGTTTATATGGAAACCGATTCACCCACCCTCTCGGTGATTGTGTTTCCAATGAAGGACTTCATTATGATGAATCCCCTCATGGAAAAATTCCTTTACTCTAAGATTTTATCATAAAATAAGATAACGAGGAGAAGAAAGGGCTTTAGTGAAGATGTCTGCAATTTGATCATCTGTAGATACAAAATTCAAGTCAACAACATCATCCTGAATCAAATTCTCGAATGAAGTGCATATGAATTTCAATGTGTTTTGTATGTTGATGTTTAATAGGATTATGTGCTATTTGGATAACACTCTGATTATCACACCATATGATAGAAGGAGATTCCTGTGGAAATCCAAACTCATCAAGTATCTGACAAAGCCAAATAACTTCCTGACCTTCTTTACCTGCACCTCTATACTCAAATTAAGTGGATGATAAAGAAACCGCAGTTTTTTTTTTTTTGCATGCCCATGCAACTGGACCTGATCCAAGGTGAAAAAAGAATCCATATGTAGATTTTTGTGTATCACAACAACCTCCCCAATCTGAATCTGTATAGCCTTCAATATCACAAGATTCATGTGGTGAATAATGGATGCCAAAATTAAAAGTACCTTATATATAGAAATTTTCTTTTTGTTTTCTAGTGACTCTCATGAGGCTCATGTGAAAAACGAGACACAAGGTTAACAAAAAAGTGATATCGGGACGAGTATGAGTGAGATACAGAAGACTCCCAACTAGTTGTCTATACAAAGTGGCATCAACTAGGTTAGACTTGCAATCAACAATCAATTCAATACCTAACTGAAATGGTGTGGGAGATGGCTTACAATCAGCCATTTTGAACTTCTATAACAAGTTTGCAGCATACTTCCTTTGTCCAATAGAAATTCTTGTTGAGGATTGATGAACTTGGAGACCAAGGAAAAATTCAACAAACCTAAATCTATCATATCAAAATTGATTTTCATCTTATCCGAATATCTCGAATAAGTGAAACTAAGCTTCTGTGAAGATAAGATCATCAACATATAAAACTAATATCAAAAATTATCACCTTATTTAGTACATACACACTATGGAAAACCAATAGACAATAAAAAATCATCCATTTTCTCATACCAAGATTGAGGAGCTTGTTTGAGACCATATAGAGAACAATGAAGTCTACAAACCAATGAAGAGTCCTACACAAAACCCTGAGGTTTCTCCATATAAATTTCTTCATGGAGATCATCATGCAAAAATCACTCTTCATGTCCATCTAAAATACTGACTATCAATGAGAAGCAACGAGGGATAGAACAAGACGTGAAAAATCCATCTTTTCTACAGAGTAAAAGTCTCGAGTATTATACTCCTTCAATTTGAGAAAATCCTGAGAAATGAGACGAGACTTGTATTTTTCAATTGATCCATTAAGAGCATATTTGGTCTTATAGACCCATTTACATTTCACAACTTTTCTTCCTTTAGGAAGAGGCATCAATTCCCATGTATTATTCTTCAAAAGAGAAGAATATTCCTCCTTCATAGTAGTTTTCCATTCTAGATGACTAGAAGCTTCAGAAAATGTGACTAGATCATTAGAAATAACTTGACTTACCAAATCCATCCCCACAGGCATAGACTTAGTATGATGAACAAAATTTCTTGAAGTTTCATCTCTCATATGTCAAGGATCACTTGGATCACCAACCAAGTCACTAACAAACTGAAGAGTGGATTGAAACCATTTTGGATGTTGTTGTGCAAGAAGAGGAGAAGGTGGAACTGGTGCTACAAGCTCTTCTTCAAAATCATCATCAATAAGCATATCATCAAAACTAGGAGAAGGGGGTGTATGAGACAAATTTTGATCAGATACATGATCCTCATTAGTAGAATCAATCTCATCAATATGAACATCCCTTCGATAAAGTACCTCAAAAGTAGTTGGATCTAGAAGACGATATGCCTTCACATGTTCACAGTGACCAACAAATATGAGTTCTTTACTTTTAGGTTATATGGATTTCCTTTTTTCATTAGGTACAAAAGCCCAAGCTTTACTTCCAAAAACACAGAAATCAGATACATTTGGCTTCTCACCTGATCATGCTTCCTCTAGAGTTATCCCTTGAACTGCTTTGTGTGGCAACCGATTCTGAATATAATTATCACAATTTATGGCTTCAGCCTAGAATTTGGGTGTCGAGTGCCAAATTCTTTGACTGAATCATGCACTTAGCCATATCCTTCAAAGTCCTATTTTTATGTTCAACAACTCCATTTTATTGAGGGGTGTAAGGCATTGTATACTGATGCAAAATACCATGATTAGTACAAAAATCTCCAAATGCATTACTTATATATTCTCCCCATTATCAATGCAGAGCTTTTTAATACAATGTGGTGATTGTTTTTCAACAAAGGCTTTGAATTCCTTGAAAAATCAAACACATCACTTTTATAACAAAGGAAATACACCCAAGTTTTCCTTGTAAAATCATCAATGAATGTCAGTACATATTTGCAACTAGAAAATGAACGAGAAGGAAGAGTCATGAGATCACTATGCACTAACTCCAAAGGAGCCTTAGCTCTCTTAGCTTGTCCTTTTGGAAAAGGATCTTGATGTTGCTTTCCCAACATACACCCAAGACAAATACCATCATTGAAAGAGACTTTTGGAAGACCAGTTACCATGTTTTGAGAAAATAACTGCTGCAAATACCTGTAGTTGAGGTGACCAAACCTTTCATGCCATAACTTGCTCGAGAAAATATGAATGAGAAATCGACAAGATACTTGGATATCTCAAACTTGTCATCACTCAAAGAGCTCCAAGAAGTAACGGATTTACAAATATCTCCCAAATAACTTATTTTACAAATAAAAGTATATGTGCTCCACAAATAAGCTTATTAGGTGTAATTAAATAACTAGTTCACACATGACCTAGTGTGAACGTGTTTACACCAACACCAACTAGATCAATAATATTAGATATGGGATCCCATCCCATAAATAATCCCTCATCATATTTTGTTTTGTGGGTTGTTATTTGGAATGCATCACCATAATATCCTTAGCCAATTGGTGGAGTTTGTCATTGCATGTGGGAAGGGGGCCCTAACCACCATGGCTACTAGGTGAAGAATGCCTACAAGGTGGTAGTGAGAACCCATGCCAACCATCTCGTTTCCCTTAGTTGAGTGATCCATGCCACATGAAATCCAACCTAGGTAAATTGACAACTAAAATGAAATTCCCGAATGGCCAATTAGGTACGGAGGAGCTCCACCTCCGGTGTCACCTTCATATTTTGCATTTGAATATATAATATTGTGATGCAAGAGTATCTATAGATTTCTAATCTATTAGGTATATGGAGTTGAGTTGATCTTCCTTCAATAAGTGTTCTATAATTTTGGAAAAACACTTTATGCAACAACAAATGGAGTGTTCATTCATCACAAGGCTTAAAATTTGAGCCTCACAAGCTATTTATGAAAATTTGGTTGAGCTTGCGAACGTAGTCACAATAATTTTTTATTATTTCTATAATCAATTACATCCGTATATATAGGAGAAATAACTCCTATAAAATAGGATAACAAACTAAAACAACTCTACTATATTTGTAAGTTGTTTCTAACAACTTAAAATTTGTTTCTAACAACTTAAAATACCTTTAACAAAATAACTACATGCTTTGTTATAACAAATCACTCACAAACTTATAAATATATGTTCACACTAATGTTAATTTCCTAATAATTTATGTATTTCAAAAGCCTTTAATATCATTTCAGATCTTCACAAAACTACAAGAGCCTACTTTGTAAGCCTAGTTAAATTTCAAAAGCCTATTAGAAACTTAATAAACCTATGTGAACTTTACAAGGTTAAGAGAGATCTATAAGCCTATGCAAGCTTCGCATGACTTGGAGAGCTTTGCAAGATTGGTTGAGGTTCATGAGCATAATATCACTTTGTGAGGCCAAATCTACTTCACATACCTAAGAATACCCAAACTTGCTTCACAAGTCCAACTCTAAAGTACAAGTCGATTTCACCACTTGTGAAGCTCAAATTAGTAGTTTTAAATGTATTCATTGTTCCAACATGCTTAAATTATTAATAGTTTTATATACCCCATAAGGAAGGCATTAATGTATTACAATACAATGTTATTAAGTATCAATGTAGCAAGTACTCATTAGATTAAACCATCTTCTTGGGATTCATATAGTATTCGACGCTTAACACAACATATTTTCTTAAGCTTACTCCACTACGTAGCACTAACATCGGTGTCATGTTTACAAGTGTGAAAAGGACAAAGAATGTGGAAACAACCATGTAACATTAGTGCATCACTTCTTAAAGGTGTTTTTGGGGAAAAAAGTTTGATTAACAAAATTCTAGAGACATTGATTTATTGGTGTCAAATTGTGTCGAAATACCATGAAACAACAAGAAACAAATGAGAGTCACATTGATTGTTATTTCTTTTGAAATGGTTATGTAACTCGCACACTTATATGTAGTGTTTAAGTGGTAACCCAAACTCCCTCACATCACAAAACATTATAACACATGAACCTACCAATATATGGTGTGAATAAGATAGTAGAAGGTTTTTTTTTCTATAATAGAGGATCAAACAACAAGGTTTGAAATAAGGTTTCAACACTAAGAATTTGGTAGTTTCATGTCTAGTAGGTAGTCTAGAAAATATGAGAATTTTATCTTGTATGAGCTTATAGTGACTAAGGAAGGAGTGTATGCATGCATAGTAGTAAAGGAAAGAATTTGTACTAACCTGGTTGTATTGTCAAAGGTCTCGTATGCAAGTCTCAAAGAACTCAGAGAATGATGAGGATTGAATTGTTTCCCAAATTTGTAGAAGTAAATAAATGAAGGTTTTTTTGTGTTATACTTAATATTTTCCATTGTTGAAAGTGTACAATTATAACACTAGGAGTTTTCCATTGTTCACTCATTGCACAATCTAGATCATCATCATATGGTATCAAAGCTAGGTTAGAATCCTTGTTGAGTTACTAATAGATATTTGGGAGCAAGTTGAGAAGAGCATTTCGTAGTTGAGGTTTATGAAGAGTAAAAAGTGACATACGTAGGAAAAATATTAGAAGAAGATGATGGATACTAAGAGTTGTAGCTCTAGTAGACATGTTGTGAGGAATGCAAGCTAGACTAGATGCTATACATATTTTACAACAAAAAGGAGTTAGTGAAGAGTGTGATGATGGAGAAGCTCTATAAGTTATTCTACAAGAGTTGGACACGAGAAACATGAAGACAATTTTGATAGCAAAATTAAATAGATATATGGACTATGAACAAGTTGAGGACTATGAATGTGAAGTTTTCTTAGACTAAGTTGAAGGGACACACATCCATGTGGTGGGATCACATATGAGTGGAAAGGGTAAGAATAAAACTAACTTAAAAGTTAAGTTTTTTTGCCTTTATGATTATAGTTGAATTCATTCAAGAAGCAACAAATAATTGAAACAAAATATATAATTGTAAAATTTTATAAGTTTACCTAAATGTAAACGGAAGACAAATTTTAGGATGCTCACAAACAGTGGGTGGGAGAAAGAGACGTCAAATCAAGAACAAGAACAAGAACAAATTGCTGACTGGAAAAGGAGCACCTTTCCGAATTATTCTCGCATATTCGTAGGGATCTTTCAGTGCTTGCCAGTATATACCTACTCTTTATTAATAGACCTTGCTTCGTTTTGGGAAGGAAGCCATGATTGCAGGCTCTCTCTCTGTTTTGTTTCCACTCTTCCTGTAAGTAAAATGCAGTAAGAAGTTTTAGATATTGGCAAGTCTGTAGAGCTTGTTAAACCATTGCTGTGCAGAAAAATGGAAGAAGAAGCATCCGAATGGAGAATGATTTCAACAGGAAGGTTACTACTTATTTTTGATCCGGGCATTCGGATTAACTCTACATATTTGCCGTTATTTTTAGGTTTGGGCAGAATGGGCAAAAATAAAGGCAAAGAAGAGGACACTTTTGTTGGAGTGATATGAAGATTTGGACATGGTACGCTGTATATCCACCACTCCAGTGAAGTGGTTGTACGTAGATATGATCTGACACCCACGTTGTTGATGGTGTTGTATGGTTGTACTCGATCTCTGGCCACTTCTGGTCTTGAATTCATGTTGTTGATGGTGTTGTATGGATTGGAAAGAATTTTCCAATGGTTTTACATTGTTACATTTCCGTCATATGTTAAGGTTTTACGTTGTTACATTTCTGTAACAATTTGCTCCTGTCACTTCTGGTTTTGAATTCATGTTGTTAATGGTGTTTGTATGGATTGTAAAAGATTTTCCAACATATTTATGTTGCTGCAGTTTTTGTTATATGTTAAAGTTTTGGGTTATAATTTGGTGGAAAGATACCCCTCAATAAATTATTAGCATCCCCTAATACAATAAGCAATATTTTCTTAACCACAAAATAATTTTAGATTTAAAAATTGGTTATATTTACCAAAGATTTTGAGATTCATTCGATCAAACAAAGAAATCAAATCTTTAGGAGTGAAAGTTCATAAAAAAAAATTCGCTGTGTTTACCAAAATTTTTGGGATTCATTTGATCACACAAAGAAATCAAATCTTTGGAAAAGAAAGAAACTTCTGGTAATAATTTGAACATTGCAAATAATTTAATGGTATGTGTGAACCAGGGCACATCACATGCTTTTCATTGAGCTAAATATTCTCCAAAGATCGTCTTCAATGCAATATTATGTAAAAGTTTTTCTACGTAAGATTCTCGCGTATATAATTGATGATAATTATAACTTATTCTGCGGGCCATCTCAAAACTTTTTTATGCAATATTCTCGAAAGCTTTTCTCTTACATATTTAATTGAAGGTGATAATGACAATGGCTTTTAATGGCTTTAGATCAGATCCATGTGAATGAGCTATCAAAGTGAGTAGACAAACACATTTGTCAAATAAAAATGTTGACTTTATGCAATGGCAACAAATTTCAGTATCTCTGTTTAAGTGTAGTAGATGGATGGATTGAAAATCCTGAACATAAGTATGAGTGTTTTTAAATTGAAAAAGTATTATTTTTACATTAATTTAACATAAATAATAAAAGCTTCTCATTCAAAAAACCAAAGGAAAGTGATCACACCTCGAAATCAAAGTAATATTAGCTTGAAAGTGTATGTTTAGGACAATAAAAAATTAATATTAACAAATAAATAATATTACAAAATTAGTGTTTAAAATGAAAACTATAAATTTATAGGTTAATATAAAATATAAATAGGTTACAAGCGTCACAAAGTCTATTCTAGATGGAGGTATATAATTATTTGGTTTATCTTTTAATTTGATGTTGTCAACTAGATTGATATTATCATATACGAGATATAATTATATTTACACTCTTTCTCATTCATTTTATTTGTCTATCTAGGTTGTTATCAAAATTGTTGTTGGGAATGCATCGACATAATACTCGAGACTCAATTTTGGGCATTTTTCCTTCCAAGTGGGAGGGCTACCTAATCACCATGGATATTATGCGGATAATACTTACAAAGTGAAAATGAGAATCTAAATAACTCATGTGAATGATGTCAAGATTTATTGCTTGGTCACCATGCCTTATCACTTAGTCAAGTAAGCCATGTTGCAGAAATCTAGGAGGTAATTTACAACTCAAATAAAACTATTCTAGTGGCCAATGTGGGTTCAAATGTGCTCCTCCTCTAAAGTCATATCCTCTATTTGCATATGAATCTATAGGATTATGATGTAGGAGATACCTAGATCTCTAAATTATCATCCAAATGAAGTTGAATTGATCTTCCTTAAGAAAATTTCTACGTTATTCTAGGAAAAGATTGCAACATCAAGTGCACTAATTTATTCTTCACAAGGATTAGTTTGAGCTTTGCAAGTCATTTAAGTCTTTTGCAAGCTTTAAAAACCATCATGGAGCTTCACTTGCATGCACTATGTACGCTTAGTGAGTTTCACAAGTTTGGTTGGGATTCACATGCCTATTAGAAGCTTCACAAACTTATGTTGTGAGGCCCAATTTTTGACAACACCTTATATATATATATATATATATATATATATATATATATATATATATATATATATATATGCATATTCTAGACCTTATGAGCCACGAAGTGCCACTATGAAGTATTTTGATTACTACCTAGGAATTAAACTAGTTTCTTTTGGTTGATTTCTATATGTTTGATGCTCATAGGTGTTTAGCATTTTGATTTGACTATTTTACATAACGATTGCCTATTTATTGACATTTAATGTTATGATCATTACCATGCCATAGGATTTTAACATATGATAATGCTCATCATGCCCTTACATTTCAATATGTGGATAATTGAGACTAATTATGACATGCTTGTGAATTGGATGTTGCGGTGATTCATTGATATGGTTATCTTGGATGTAATCTATATTGATCGATTTTTAGATGCTTAGACATATACCATGGGATATTTAAAATGCATAATCAAGTACATAGTAAATAAGGGGCCAAAGGAAGGTGGAAAATAGGCTCCATGTTTAAAATCTATATAAAAACTCGGCTTGATCATAGACCTTACCCTATTTTTTATGTATTTATTTAATATTTTATTTTCTAGTTTTTGCTTCCTTTTGTAAATCTTGTATTTTTAATTATTTTTCTCAAGTCGCTCTGATTAGCCTAACCTAACCCACTTTGGGAGCTAATTAACCCATGTGTAGGTATGGACTGATCTACCTACCTATCCAAAATTTGAAATTTGAACTTAAGTAAAATCCACTTTTTAGCTCAAGTATAGTGAATCATGTCTTACATGCTCAAATATGGCCTACACCTATACCCATTGGGTAGATAGGCCTTCTAGATATCCCTTTTATAGGCTTATAAGGCACTAATTATGGCCTATGAAATTATTTTACATATCAATTCATGTTTTTGTGAAGGAGTGTATTAGTGGATTATGTGTCCAAGAAACCACGTTGAGATGTGCAAGGAATTTTGAGAAGTTCAAGAAAATATTAGAACGTGCAAATGATTTCATAAGATTAAAAATAGAGGGGTTAAATTGTTAAATAGGAGTTGCATCCTTGAGATGAGGATGACCACTTGTCTCATTCCAATTGAGTATCATGGTGGGTTTTAACTTCTTATCAATGTCTATTCTTAGGCCATCATGGGATTATGCACTTTTAGATTTTGGTAATTTTCCTTAGACTTTAAGAGACTCGACTTTGGAATTTTTATGGAATGGGATATTGGAGACTATCATAGGAGCAGTCACAATTAAGGATTGATATTGGATAAGATCGAATGCACAAAGAAACCTGTATGTAGTAGAAGATTTGAAAAATACTCGAATAATGAAGAAGCGATACTTCAACAACAACAACAAGTACATGAGAAATATAACTCTTCATTAAGTGATTATCCTTCATTAGCTAAAAAAGTACATAGGAAGGTACATTATATAGTGAGAAATTAGGTCACCCAAAAGGTAACTTCTCAATGAAGAAATAGAAAATGACTTAAAGTACATTTCCCTTTAATGACCTATTATGACCTAAGCAAGCTAAATTAGACCGTGTAGGTAAAACCACAAGGTGGGTAAAATCCTACACCAACACCCCCCCTAAGCATATCTTAGGTGGGTAGAAGAATGGGTCCCAACAACAAGGCTTGATGAGGTACCCAAGAACAATGCAAATCTCTCATAAAGTAGAGAAAAGGAGAAAACCCATGGGAAAAACTTCCCCAAAAGAGAGAAAAGAAGAAAGGAGGACTAGAATGCTCCCCATAAGATGATGTTAATGAGCCCCTACCACAAGAAGAGATCACAAGTGAAGAAGCTTGCTCTTAGTGAAAGGTTTGGTGAAGATTTAGCAACTTGATCTGATGTCTGACAATATTGAAGATCAATGACCTTTCCATGAATCAGCTCCCTGATGAAATGCATGTGAATCTCAATGTTCTTAGTCCATTGATGTTGAACCAGATTCCTATAAATATGGATGGTGCTCACGGTTGTCACAAAAAAAATAACTTTGGGTCACTTGTATAAATACCAAACTCTATCAAAATCCTTGAAGTCGGATGGCCTCATGTGGAAACATTTACTCCTCTATATTCAGCCTCAGTAGAAGATAAGGCAATAGCATTTTGCTTCTTTCTTGACCAACTAATAGGACCATAACCTAGAGATAAACTATAACCTGAAGTGGATTTGTGATTCTGAACATCACCTACCCAGTCTGAGTCTATATATCCAACCAAGTCAATGTCAACACCACTCCATAGTGAATCCTGAATTTGTGTGTACCCTAAATATAGTGAATAATTCTCTTAGTTGCTTTCTAGTGTAGCTCATGAGGCTCCTGCATGAACTCTGGAGACCAGGCCTACAACATATGAAATGTTAGGTCGAGTATGAGTCAAATAAATGAGGCTTCCTACAAGTTGTTAATACAAAGTAGCATCAACCAATGGTGAAGTGAAATCAGCCTCAAGCTTGACTCTAGACAAGAAGGGAGTCGATTTGGTTTACAATCAGTGGTGTGTGAAACTAAGAGAGAAGATCAAGAGCATACTTAGTTTTTGTGATGAATATCCCCAAGTCATTGTGAGATTTGAATCCCAAGGAAGTAGTGCAAAAAACCTAATTCTATCATGGAGAATCTATTGTGGAGGGATTCTTTCACCATTGTAATGGACGATGAAGAGCTCCATGTGATCAAAAGGTCATCAACATAAAGAACCAGAACCAGTGAATCATCTTGTCATAAAATATAGACATTGGGATCTAAATGGCATTAGTGAAACTGTAGAAAGAAGGAAGGAATCCATTTTGGCATACCAAGCTCCCGAGGGGCCTGTTTGAGACCATATATGGATTTCCTAAGTCTACAAACCAAGGAAGAATCCTAAACAAAACCTTGTGGTTGTTCCATGTAGATCTCCTCCTCTAGGTCACCATGAAGAAAGGAACTCTTCACATCCATTTGATGAACATCCCAATGATATGTGGTGGCAATGGAAAGATTGCGTCTGATCAAGTTCATTTTGGCGACATGTGTAAAGGTCTTAAAATAGGTAATTCCAGGAACTTGAGAGAAACATTTTGCAACTAATCATGCTTTGAACTTGTCAACAGACCCATCTGCTACATATTTGGTCTGATATATCCATCTACATCAGAACCATATTTCTTCCCTTAGGAAGTGGTGTCAAATCCCAAGTGTGGTTGTTGATTAAGGAGTTATACTCCTCCTACATAACAATGTCCCACTCAGATTTCCAAACATCTCTAAAATTTTTTGGATTAGAGGCAAAGGAAAAAAATCATGAGGCCCATCCCTAAACTTTGATCGTGTACATTTGACATTTTCTGATCCCCTACCCAAGTACCCACACTCTGTAAATTTCGTCTAGCCCAATGAGGACCAGTGGTGGGAGTGTTAGGAATAATCTCATCATCGTTTGAGTCATGGCTAGATGTGGAAGGAGACAAAGCTCCATCATTATCTTCAGTGTCATAACTGGAAGAAGAAGAGTCCTCAGAATAGAATAAGTGCATGAACTTTCTCGAGTTCCTTAAAATTTCATAATCATCCTAAAAAATTCCAAGTGATGTTGATGGAAGTGGAGAAGAGTCAGGTGTGGAATCTAGTGGGCCTTCCTAAAATTTGACACTCCTCTCAATGAATAACTCATGTGTGGTTGGATGAAGAAGTTGGTACCCCTTAACACCATCTGGGTATCCCAAAAAGATACATAGCTGACTTTGAGGTTCCATATCCTTCCATTTATTCTTAGGGATTCGAGCCATAGTTGGAGATCCAAATACTCTAAAGTTATTAACTGATTGTTTTTACCATGCTAAGCTTCAAAAGGAGTGAATCCTTTCATTATTTGTGAGGACATGGTTATGTATGTAATTTTCACAGTTAATAGCTTCTTCCCAGTATTGTGGTGCCAAATATTTGAGTGAAGCATCAGTTGGCCATCTCTTTTAGAAACATGTTCTTTCATTCTACAACCCCATTCTATGAAGGACTAGGTAATAATGAGTTGTAACTCAATCCCTTTGTAGTGCATAAAATAAGTCAAACATATTATTGACATATTCCCAACATTGTTTGTTCATAGAATCTTGATGAATTTCCCAGATTGTTTCTCTATAAGGGCCTTGAAGTCCCGAAAGAGTTCATAAACATATGACTTTTGAAAAGAAAATAGACCCAAGTATATCGTGAAAAATCATCAATGAAAGTGAGAATATATCGTGCCCTAGTGAAGGAAGGTTTGGGAAAAGGCCTAAGACATCACTTTGTGAACCAACTCCAATACATGTGTAGCTCTCCAAGCTTTACCTTATCAAATATATCTTTCTATATGATTTTCAAGGGCAAAAACCTCATAGAGACCAATGGAGAAACTAACTTTAGGCAAGCCTTCAACCATTCCATGTTTACTCAATTGTTCCAAGTAGTGATAGTTAAGATGGAAAAATCACTCATGCCATAATTTTCTAACCCCATCTAAATGAGTCAAAAAGAAATTAGAGAAGAGTCTAGAGAAAAATGAGAGAAGGTATACAAGTGTGCTTGGTGGTATTCCCCTTCCCTCTACAATTGTAGTGTCACTATGTAGCTCTCTGATGATAACTAAATTTGGGTTAAATTTGACTCTCATGCCCTTCCCAATGTGAGTGATTTGGTAAACTGATAACAAATTGGTGGAAAGTGTTGGAACACTTAGAACATTATTGAATGTTCTACCATCTACTTCTACTGATCCACACCCTGTAACTGCTACAGAGGTGTCATCACCCAATGTGATAGAAGACATATTACATGGTTTCACAAAAGAAAATTGAACCTATGAGGAACCCATGTGGTGTGAAGCACCAAAATCAATGACCCAAGATGAATTTGGAGAGCCACTACTACCACTAAAGCCTTTCCCTTATTCTTCTCTTTATTATTGTCTTTTTCCTTAGAATTTTCTTGGTTGGATGAATTTTGTTTGATAGATTCAAGGACCCCTATGTTGTTTTTCTCAAGAAGATGAGTAAGGTGGTCAATCTACTTTTTCATACACTTGTGTTCATCATGGCCAAGTTTCTTGCAATAGGCACACTTTACCTTTTCCTTCTTAGGTTTAGCTTCGGAGGAGGAGGATTCAGTGTTGGCTTTTGGTTGGGATGGTTTTTATCCTTCTTTTATCCTTGATCCTTCTTTCTGTTTCTTCTCCTTATTATTAGAAGCCTTAGGTTTTGTATTCCTTGCAATCAAGGCATGTGATTTGGAAGACTTCAAAGTGCCCATTTGTATCAACTTATCTTGTTCCCTAGTCATTTGACCAAAAAACATGTCAAATGAGGGCATTTTCCATGATGCTCCAAGTGCATCCTTGGTGGCATGGAAGGTGGAGACAAAAATTGAGTAATCTGGACCCAATTTAGAAAGGATAAAAAGAATGAGTTGAGAGTCTTTCTTATCAATTCACATTCATTCAACTACAATCTTAATTATTTGAAATTTGTGAAGAAGTCTGGAGTGTGTCAAAGTTGGTGGGGCTCAAGCTAATGAGCTCATTTTCCAATTCATGTGCTCTCATTTCATTTATTTTCCCAAAGAGACTTTCTAATATGGTCCACACTTCATTGGGAGTTGAAACAACTTTAACAAGAAATAAAATATTTGGAGACACTAATAGACACAAAAACCCTAATGCTTCATCATAGCGGTTAAACCATTTCACTTTATCTGAATATGAAGTTGGTTACTGTTTCAAGCCCCATTGTTATCTGATGTAGACCCTTACCCCTCAAAATGAGTTGTATTTTGGACTTCCATTCAAGATAGTTAAATGGTGTGAGTGGTGTCACAAAACTGATATCCATTGTCAAACAATTGTGTAGAAGATAGAAAGGAAATCACGAGTAGAAAATGGCTCACATAGTACACCCCCTAAACTTATAGAGGTTTAACTTTTCAAAGAATGAGGATACCTCTAATGCAAAGAGCACAAAAAAACATGCACTTTAAAAAATGGCACCTAAAACAGATAATGCCGGTTGAAAGTTATGCCAAATCAAATTTTTGACCACTGTCAAATACCTCTAAAATCTTGAAATGTTGTTTATTAGGGTTTAGGTGAAGTACAACATGGGGTGGAACTTGACATATGTTAAACAAGTGGTGGAACTCGACATGTGAAAAGCATGAAGTGGAACGTGACGGTGTGTTGAGTAGGAGTCGAAACCGATAAGTGTTAAGCAAGTGGTGGAACACGACAATCGCTAAGTAAGGCGTTGAAACCCGATAGGTGCAAAGCATGAAGTGAAACTCGACAAGTGATGAGTGTCCATCAACCTCGACATGTGTTAAGTAGGTGGAGAAACTTGACGGTGTTGAGTAGGCATCGGAACTTGATAGGTGTTAAACATGTGGTGGAACCTACTAGGTGTTAAGTAGGTGTCGGAATCCGACATGTGTTAAGAAAGTGGCGAGAACCAGGATAGGTGTTGAGCGGGTATCGGAACCGTGACAGTGTTGAGAAAGTGTTAGAACCTAACACGTGTTGAATAGGCATCAAAACCTAACAAGTGTTAAGTAGGTGGTAGAACCCGACAGGTATTAAGCGAGCATCAAAACCCGATAGGTGTAAAGCATGAAGCGAAACTTTATAGGTACAAAGTAGGAAATAAACTCCGACACACTAAGGGAATATATTTTGACCTATTGAACACATTTGAAAACCTGATTTACACTTTGGAGGATTTTTGACTTTTAAAGCACCAAAAAAAGCTGAAAAATACATTAAGTAGGATTTTTACTTTTTAAACACATGCAAAAACTTGAAATACTACAAATGAGAAAAATCAAGGAACCTCCAGATTTTAGAAAACCATAATTTTTTCATCCAAAATATCAAATACTCACCAAATTATTCGAGAAACTTAGAAGAACCCAGAACGGATTTTTCTATTTGAGCCCAAACTTGCATGGATTTGCTAAATTTGAAGAAAAAAGCCTTCAAACCCTCAAAAAGTCAAAAATCCCTATCACATAGAACTAGGTCAAGTAAGAGTTGAATCTAGGGTTTGGTATCCTTTTTTAAGTTAATTACCCTATCTATTTTCCATACAAGAGACTCTGGAGGAATAGATCTACACAAATTTTATAGAAACCCCACTAAACCCCTTAAAACCAAAATCAAAATCAATGAAAAAAATGGAAAGATCTAGAATGCAAGATCTCACACAAAGGTTATGGCATTCAACTACCAAAATTTATTTGATACCATATAGGAGCAGGTCACAATCAAGGACTGGTACTAGATAGGATCAAATGTATGAAGAAAGTTGTATGTAGTAATAAGATCTAAAAAATACTCGAACGATGAAGAAGTAATACTTCTACAACAAGAACAAGTACATGAGCAATCTAACTCTTCATTAAGTGATTAGCCTTCATTAGAAAAAAAAGTACATAGGAAGGTACATTATATAGTGAGAAATTAGGTCACCCAAAAAGGTAACTTCTCAATGAAGAAATAGAAAATGACTTAAAGTACATTTCCCTTTAATGACTTATTATGACCTAAGAAAGCTAAATTAGACCGTGTAGGTAAAACCACATGTTGTGAGTTATCATTGATGTCAAGTTGATGATATTTTCATGGTTTATTTCATAGGTCATTGATGTCATGGGAAGATTTTTTAGTGTTTTCATTGGCATCATCTTGAGGAGAAAGAGGCAAGTGTCATTGATGTCAAAAGGGTGCATCATGTAAAGGCATAATGGTCATTGATGTCAAAGGAGAACTTGTGAAGGTTGATTGATAATATATTGATGTCAAAGGTTGATGATGTGAATTTGAAGATAGAGAGATAATTTGAAGACATAGAGAGAATTTGAAGACAAAGGTCAATGTAAAGAGGTCCTCTGTAAAGGTATGATGACAAGTAGGTATGCAAGGGAAGTGTATGTTGTCACAAGCTTATGAGCATTGAAAGTATGAGTGTTGTTGTATTGGTTCCTTTGTTTAAAAATTCATTAGCGAAGGTCTTTGAGGTCAAGTGCTTAAGTATTTGTTGTCATGTAAATGTGTAACATGAAAAATTTAAACTTTCAAGCATGGCAATCAAGCCAAATTTGAAAAATTGTTCCCGATCGGTTTTCCTTCTATACCATACCCATAATGACCTTGTAGGTCCTCCCAATGTGATTAAAAAGTTTCCCTAGTGTTTTAAATTTTGTGTTAGGGTCATCCATCCCATTTGGTATAGTGCTTCTAAAGGCTAGTCTTCCTAGGTAGGTCTCGAAAGGCAAATTTTGATTGTTTCATGACAGTGTGCATCCTGGGAAAGTTTTAAAGGATAAAACTAATACGAGAGATGGTACTGAAGATTCATAACAATGTTTTATATGATTTAGGAAAGTTTAGTAAAGTTATGTAGGTTTAGGGACAAAGCGTGCAATAGAGGGGTTTTTAGGTGTAAGGAGTTAGCAGTCAAAACACGAGCCTGGTCTTTCGTAGAGGATTTCAGGAGTTCCGTAATTATTTGGAAATGAAAAAAATGGTCATTAGAAATATCAAAGAGTTATATACATGATGAAATCATAAAATATTTGAAAATACCCAATGGCTTCTCATGGAAGCTCGAGTTTTGGAAGACACACCCTATTATCCCGAAGAAAAAGGGGCAAACATTTTTAATATGAAGGAATAATTGTGGTCTTAAACCCATAAAATGTTTGTTATAATTGTCTTGGGAGTAAAAATAATATAAAAATTCATATGAAAAGACATTCTAGATCTTCGGGAATCACTTTGTCAAGTTGTCTCTCTTGCAGGTGTGCTTCTCGTAGTTAGTCATTTTTGGGGTGGGACACATGTCACCTCTGGTGAGGGAAATTTTTATGTCCCTCTTATCCCCATTCTTAAGGTGATAGAGTGAACACAAAAATTTTCCCTTCCTTAATCCTATGTCGGTTCTCCACATGACCAAGTCTAGCACTTCAAAGGGCTTATCTAGCCTATCTCACCTTCCCCATCTTGCATCCTAATGGAGACACTTGGCAAAGAATGGTGAGGGTGCATTTTCTTATCCCTTTTGAACCCTTTAAAAGGGAGCAGAGGGGACACAAAATTTCACCCCTCTCTTGCACCCCTTCCGGTTTTCCATGTGACCTTTTTCTAGCTCCTCGGTGTTAAATCAAGCCTTTCCTCACCTTCCCCATCTCGCATCCTTAGAGTGACACATGACATCATATCCTTGAGGCACATTTTTTTGTCCCCATTCCCAAGGGTATGGAAGGGGACACAAAAATTTTCCCCTCTTTATCCCCTCTCCAAGTTCTCCATGCACTTTGAAGTTCAGGCTCCCATGTGCTCTATGTTGATTTTATCATCTTCCCTCTTATTTAATCTCAACTCGCCACGTGTCCTCACCGAGAATGAGGTGCATTTTTCTATCCCCCTTGTCCCCATACCAAAGGGGAATAGGGAACATAAAAATGTGCCCTATACTCTACCCTCAAAACCCTATTTTTTTCCCTAACTACTTTTCCCACTCCCGTGAATAAATTTGACTATCAAGGTAATTTAAAAACATGAAATACCTAATTGTTAAGCATGTTTCCTCACCTAGTTCGACCCATATTAAATTTTTGAATATTTTAAACTTTCAAATTCATGATAAAACACATGATATTCGACCCATCATGATCTAGAGCCATCCATGATTGCAAAATATGAAGATTTTCTCATATTTCCTCATCCAAAACCTAATTACACCTTTGAGTTTTCTTCTTAGAAATCCTTGTGATCATTGTAAATTAAAGCATCCATTAATGGCTTCCATCACAACTTCATACCTGTAACTTGTGCCCTATAAGTTGATTTTTCAATTTCTAATAGTTCCAGATGGGTGGAACACGACAAAAATTGGAGCAGGGATCGCAAAGACAAAGTGAATCTAATGATGATGTTTCGTCATGCAAGTAGACACCGGTATGTGAGCATTATAAAAATAGAAAGTGTTCTACATATTGGATTACTAAAAATAATAATTCCCTCAAAAACCAAACTTTGAACACTTAGAAATGGCGCAAAACAACAAACAAGGCAAAATTGACAATTTTCCAAAAATCGTAGGTTCGAAAAAAACAACATGTTAAAATAGAAGCTTACTAAAAATGGTGAATCGTCATCAACAAAATGAATTTAGTGTGCCGAGGCTTCATGAAATCAAAATTTAGTAAAAGGTGAGATTTCCTAAAATAGCGACTCACAGGCCCACTGCTAAAAATAGAAACTTTCAATTTTCGGTCTGAAAAGTTTCTGTTGGATCCGTTTTTACTTATCTCGCTGCATTTTTATGTCCTCACATGGTTGTAAGATGATTACATAACTCAAAAAAGGAAATAAACTTTCTGTAAGGATCTAAAGTATCACCTTGGTCATAATTGTGTCGAGGGGAAAGACAGGGCATATCAAGGCACAATAGGCAAAAGTTAGGGACATTGTGTAGTTGACAAAGAGTTCAAAGAGGGATAAGAACCCCATTGGAAGACATAATTCATCATAGGAGGTCATCATGCTCATAATAAATAATCATCGGTCTTGATCCTCCATCATCTCTCTAGTCGGTTGGTTGATTTTAGGTGGATGAGTTGGTTAAATTAAGTTGGGTGAGTTGGTTGAGTTAGCTAAGTCAAGTGAGCTACTCAAGAGCTCATCCTTCTTCCTTAAAGAGATCAGCTCTCATAGGTCATTAGATGCATATTTTGTAGTGTTGTAGACTTATGTGGGATAGAAACACGAAGCTCATTTTCCATTCAGGGATCAATTCTTCATGAGGAGAAAATGAGAAATGTCTAATCATGCTTCCACCCAAGTGGCATCTCGGTTGAGAAAGTGAGTTGTGAAGTAGGTCATCATGATCAAAATGAAATGAGAGATTCATGGAACAAACTAAAGATAATCTCTCCTAAAAGAAGGTTGAACTGATGCAAACTGAGTTATCAAGGCACTCAAGATCATCGTGCTCAAGGAATCAAGGAATTTCCTCATTCCTTCAAGTTTCATCAGGGATCAATCTTTCCATTAAGAAAAGGTCACCTACTTCCATGAGAAACATGTGCACATGAAGTGTATGAATTTATCTCATTCAGGAGTGTTCTAAGAGTCAAGAAAGGAAAATGGTATGATCTTCATTCAATGAGAAATCAACTCTGTTCCATTGGATTCCATCTACTTATTAGTGTTCCTAAACACTCACCTCAAACCTTGTGGTGTGGTCATTTTCATCTCCTCATGTCATTTCAATGGTTTCCACTTCTCAAGAATTCCATTCAAAACTCATCCCTTTCATATGCAATGTGAGGATCCATTACGGTTAAGCATCAAGATGTTTGTGCATCACGGGACTGGTTTATAATCACTAATGACAATTTTTCCTTTTCCTCTTCTCCCCTTCCATTCTTTTTCCTTTTGTTCCACTCTTTCACACATCTTCTGCATTCACCTTCTTCTAGCAGCTATTCATTCACGTGTGTGTGCCTTGCACTTGCATTAATCAGCTAAGTTCTGGCCCTCGTGTGCACCCACATTACCTTGTAATAGTTGTGCCTTGACCATATGTTCCCCACTCACCATTTTTCCCATTTCCTCCATGTACATTACGATTACATGCAACTTCCTTTTGCCTTCTTCCCTTGCCTCATTCTTCCGCACATATATTTGTGTGCCCTCCTCTGTGATTCTGTGCCACGTCATTTTCTAACATAACATGCTTGAGTGTGCCACATGCAACTAGTCAAAGAATGCCAACATGGCGTCGAATCCTTACAACAAATCAATGAATGACACGTGGCATAAAAGACTAGAACATTTACATAGTTGGTCTTCCTTTCACCAATCCATGCACGCCATGTGTCTTGCATGCGCAGATGACTCTAACAAACTTCTAACAACCATATCTTTTTCTACAGAGCTCCGATCGGTGTGTGCTAGTCTCAATCGATAGCTGTTGACGTAGGCTACAGTGCTAGATATTCAAATTCAAATTCTTGGTGGATCTGGTAGGTGAGAAATGGGAAAATATCTTTCTAGGCATTAATGAGCAGATATGATTACTCCAACCACCCGATTTGATCTGATCTACCCTCTTTCCTTCTCCAACATTCCCAAACAGACTTGGGAAATGCATTTGATAGATTTACGAGGTGGATTTGTAGGCATTGAATGTTTCTTGTTGGTGGTTGTATTTCAAATTTAGGTTTTCCCTCCTTCTTCTCTTCTTCTTCCATGGATTCATCTATAAATGTAAGAGCTTGGGCTCATTGTTAATGTTGGACACTTTGGATCCTTACGTACTTTTTCTAAGGACTTCATATTTTTTATATTTTGAGTTGCACGAGACCTCTAGATCTGGCTCATGCATGTGGATATCGGCCTCTTTCACCATTGTAATAGTTTTGTGCATTTCTAGAAAGTAATGGAAAGCATCATTTTGTGACTATTCTTTGTCCTAACGTGTTTTTATTCCTTCTTCTTGCCTTTTCTTTTACATTGTGTGCTTGTTGTGTCATTCTACGTCCCTTGCAGCTCCATTTTTAGTTGTGTTCCATGAAAATAATCTAGTAAATGTGTTTTAGTTGTGCTACACGTGCCTAGCCTTCTTTCACCTTTCCCTTTATTTTCACTCAGAACAGATAGTGTTCATCCCTCTTTTTCTAGTGTTATCACCTTCCTTAGATTAGTTTTCCTTTCTGTTATCCTTTTATCCTGGTCCCTTGGCATTGTTAGCTTAGTTTTCCTTTCAGCATTAGGAGTAGTAGTAGCAGTAGAAATAGATAGAGGAACTGCCTTCTAGAGATCCGTCTCAAGTGCACAAGGTCCCACAACTTGAGATGGTTCCATTGTTGTCTCAAACAACTTGGTTCTTCCATCCAGAGACATGGGTGCAAGTTTGACCACCAACAGTTTTTGGCATGCCCGATGGGACCAAGAGGTGAAAGCTTAAATTTCATATTGTTAAGTTCTGGTGTGTGAACTTAGTATTTCCATCCTTTGGAGGCTTATTTTAACACATCTGGTGACTCCCAACATTTCTAGAGCTCTTGTTTTGTAGTCTTGAGTGCCTTTTATGAGAAGAGTGCATACCAGATAGAGTGTTGCAGCTGAAGGATCCTTTGAATACCTCCAACTTTCATTAAGAAGCACACATGTAGATAGATCTTTTGTGTGTGCATCCCCATCTCCAGTGCATTGCACGCACTCTACTCCTCCTCAAAATAGACAAGTGTGCCCTACCATGGCACTTCAACCTCCTCCTCCTCCTCCAAGGAACTTTTCTAGCTTCACTGGTGGAAGCCCACTCAATCTCAATGCCCAACATGATATGCCAATGGCCGCACTCAAGAGTATTCCATACTTCACGGGAGAAAATCAAGTCACCCTCTATTGAACACATTCAAGATGTGGCCAATGTATGCTCTTCTATCTAATTACACATGATGATGTTGTTGTTAGGTTGCTTACAGACCTCTTTCAAGGGTAAAACACTCCAATGGTACCATGGCTTGAGACCTGCATCTATTACTACTTGGGATGAGCTTGGAACAACTCTTTGCAATTACTTTGAAGATAAATCGATCATTTATCACTGGTGGAGCAACTACTACAACAAAGCACTGCCCAATGAGCGAGATGATTGATTTCAACATCAGATTCTAGAAGACTTGGGACATAATTCCTCAAGTGGTAAGGCCTACAACCCAACATGCTTTCTTGTACTATCTAAGGGCTTTGAATAGTGACATTTCAGTCATGATTCAATCCATGGGAGGTAGAACCTTACCTGTTGCATATACAACATTGCAATAAGGGAAGAAAATAGTCTCATTCAAGTTGGTAAGTTGGCACCTAGGCCTCTTGTGCCCTTGTTCCTAGAGATGTCTCTAGCCCCCACCTTATATTACTCTCGTTCTAGTGTAGAGTGCACAACCAGTTGCATCTACATCTACATCTCTCTCTATGCATAAAAAAGAAGATGATGAATTAAAGGCCCTGATTAGAAACTTGTCCAACAAGGTCATATCATTGGAGAAGTAGTAGGCATAAGCCTACAGAGGTAGTTCTAATCAGGTGCAAATCCAATCAATCAACCTTGGAAAATCAATATGGGAATCAAAGATATGGAAAAACCAACAAAATGATAGATGACATGCTAATGCACACTTGCCTTTACAAGTTATTCCTCCTGCAAACCTCTTCCGGTTTTCCACATAAGTCAAATCACTTGTCCCATCTAGAAACAACATGGCGTAGGAGTCTAAATGGTGTTTTCCTTGCAATATGCCTCATAGTCAATATCATTGTGCCAATGTTGTGCATGTGCAAGCCTATATGATTCAAAATGCTTCC
Organism: Taxus wallichiana var. yunnanensis; assembly: GCA_018340775.1. Classification (NCBI taxonomy): domain Eukaryota; kingdom Viridiplantae; phylum Streptophyta; class Pinopsida; order Cupressales; family Taxaceae; genus Taxus; species Taxus wallichiana. Next base: position 948,310,811 of record CM031235.1, read on the forward strand.
AGTTGTGAGCCTTCAACAAGTGCACCTAAAGCAGATAACCAAGAAAGGCCAGAAGCTCCTCCAAAGGAAAATTTGATGTTCTTTGGTGCTGAGGACTTTTGTGTAATCAACAAGTTAGAGAGATGAAGCAGAGACCACACACCCCAAGTTACGGACAACACAAGATACAAGAAGAGAATGCTCAAGTCTAGGCACACGAGTCATAATTCCAGCAACACAAGCAAACCCTCAAAAGCAAAAGGAAGCAACTAAGGCATCCAGTAGTAAAAAGTGCTCAAGTTCCTACACAGAGGCTCCACACAAAGCTCCTCCAGAAGTGGCGTGCATCCCTCCTTTGGTAGGTCAAGCCTCTTGCACCGCTTAAGGTTCCTACCTCTATACAAACAACAAGAAAAGGATGTTGTTGTTCCTCAAATGCACAAGTCAATGGGTTTTCCATTCAACATTGTGGACTAGATGAAGAAGAAAAACATAAATGTTACAATGTGGGATGCCCTGACCATTCCATCCCAGTGTGACTTGTTGCATGAAGCTCTGGCCCAACTTCCTGCGCACTGATCCAGCCATCCAAAAGCCACGTGGTTCTATCAATATCTATCAAGAAGAGGAGAAAAAGTAAGTAAAGTTTTAAAACCCCACCCTTTTATATGTCTTTGATCATAGGAAAACATCTTGTCCATAACTTGTATGATTGACTTAGGTGCTAGTAATTCTATCATGCCTAAGAAAATTGTTGATGTCTTAGGTCTTAAGTATAGCCCCTTGACAAAAGGAGTCCTGCTAACTTGATGGTTCAACTTTTCACTACTCTTAGGAATCATCAAGGATCTTGAGTTAACCCTCCATGCATGTCCAAGTCTAAAAATAACTCAAGATGTGTCAATCATTGATCTTCCCCTTTGTTTGCCTTATGTTTGTCAAGAGATTTTACCGCTAAAGTGGGTGGTTACTTGTCTTCTGATTGGACCCATATGTTACTCAAGACAAGGTATGGTACCTAGTTTACCATACAAGTTGAGCCAATATTTTCCTATCATGTAGAGTCATATGTCCCATCCCCTCTCCAAGCCAATTGTTTAATCCAAGAAGAACAAGCTTCAGTTTCTAAAGAGCAACCTCTTCCACCTTTTATTCTTGATCTAGTACTTGATGAGTGGGTGGAGAGGCACCATAAATTTGACCCATATGCTTTGAAGAGTTGGAAGCTTATGAAATTGGGCTTGGTACTTACTTGCATTCTTGAAGAAGAAGTTGTGTTTCCATGCATGCACTCAAGCAAAGTGAAGAGAACCTTGGTCTATGGAAGTTATACTTTGATGGATCTAGAAGTAGAAATGGCGCGAGAGCAGGAGTCATTCTCATTTCCCCTAAGGATGAGAAATTCTTCTTCATGCATAGGTTGCAGTTTACATGTTCTAACAATGTGGCAGAGTATGAGGCACTTGGTGCATGGTCTACTTATTGCTTTGAAAAGAAGAAGATTAAGGCATTGCAGATCTTTGGGGACACAAAATTGGTTATCCACCAAGTCACCAACAAGTGCATGAAAAAATAATAAGCTTCTCAAATCTTATAAACATAGAGTTTGGACCTCCTTGAGAGATTTGATGCTCTAAATCTGCAGGTGGTGCCATGCAAAATGAATAAGGAAGTTGATCAAATGGTCGGTGCTTGGTTCACAGTTCTCTCTGTTGAGGAATTTGTCAAAGGAAACACTCAACACATTAAGATGGTGATTAGACCATCCATTCTAGATAACAACAACACCAGCTGGAAAGTGTTTGATAGTGACACACAGATCATCCAGTTCATCCAGAATGAAGTTGAGTTCTCATCAAGTATGCAAGCTGATTTGCATGACAACTATGGTGACCAAGTAATACAACTGAAGAAAAACAAGTTTCCTAAAGGGTTGGTCACCTTAGAGAAAATGTTTAGCCTGATGATGAGTTCAAGGGTGAAGAAAAATATATGCACGTGATGCATGAAGAAGACTGCTCCCAGTCACTATTGCATGCGGAAAGGAATTTTTTCTTATAAATCTTGCACACATGATGAAAAAAATAGGCCTTCATCTCTCTCTGTCAAAAATACAGTGATATCTTCTCATGGGAGTATGAATACCTCAAAGGTTTTGATCCAAGTGTTTCTCAACACTCCATTGACCTTGATCCTGGTATCAAGCCCATCAAAAAAAAGCAGCGACCAGTCAATCCAAAGATAGAGCCCCTCATGAGGAAGGAATTATCCAAACTCATTGAGGTGAAGATTATTTTTCCCATCAAGTACTCTACTTGGGTCACGAATCTAGTTCGGTGCACAAGAAGAATGGTGAAATCAGACTCTGTGTTGATTTCAGATATTTGAACAAGGCATCTCTAAAGATCATTATCCTTTTCCTTTATGGAGCAGATTTTACAGACTATGGCTGGTGCATAAATATTCTCAATGTTGGATGGGTACTTTAGCTTCAATCAGATCTGGTCAAGGAAGAGGATCAATTCAAAATAGTATTTACAACCAAGTGGGGAACATATGTATCAGAAGATTCCCTTTGGTCTATCAAATGTAGGTGCAACATTTCAGCGTGCCATGGACATTTCCTTCAAAGGTTACATCAATGAGTTCATCTTGGTTTACCTTGATGACATCATTGTCTTCTCAAAGCAAAGCACGGATCATATGGCACACTGGAGAAAGTATTTGAGAGATGCAAGAAAATTTGGGGTATCTCTTAACCCCAAGAAGTGTAATTTTGTAGTGGTGCAGGGCAAGCTCTTGGGCCATGTGGTTTCAAAGGATGGCATCACAATTGATCTTGAGCACATTTCAGCCATCCTAGATCTTTCCTGTCCAGCTGCACAAAAAAAGGCCTTGCAGTCCTTCCTTACGAATATCAATTTTTTAGGTGTTTTATTCCTAACTTTATAGGACTAGTTCGGCCCATCACCCTCATGCTCAAGAAAGACATAACTTTCAGATGGACAACAAAGGAAAAGAAAGCTTTAACAAAATCAAGCAAGATATTGCTTGCATGCTAACACTCATCAACCCAATTACTCAAAGGATTTTATCCTTTATGCTTATGGTGTTGATGCAAGTGTTGTTGTTGTCCTAACACAAGAAAATGAACAAGGGATGGAACAACCAGTGGCTTTCTTTAGCCAAATGCTGAAGGATTATGAATTAAAATATAGTCACATGGAGAAGCAAGTCTTTTCCATCATGCATGTACACTCAAGAAATTCAAAAGTATGCTCACCATAAATCATATCAAGGTGTTAGTCTCCCACTCTTTTTATTAGAGACTTCATCATGGGAGCAGAAATCAATGAAAAGAGAGCATGATGGGTGACCAAAATCATGGAGTATGATGTGACTATCAAAGCCACAAAGTTGGTAAGAGGTAGTGCGCTCTATAAGTAGCTTGTTGAGGACACACACAATGAATATAAGACTTCATTATTTCTTGATGAAGCTCTCCTGCACATAGAACTTGAGCAAAAATATAGATCTGGCACACACGGATTGATGAAGGACATGATCACATTCCTTTCCAAGGGTGCATACCCTCTTGGCTTAAACAAGGAAAAGAGAAGACATATGAGGTTACAATCTATCCCTTATGTTTTGATTGATGGAATTCTCTTCAAGAAGAATCTTGATGGTGTGTTGTTAAGGTGTATTAATGGCGATGATGAGATTGAAAAAAAGTGTTAGCAAAATTTCATGATGGATTCTCTGGTGGACACTTCTCTGCCAAGACTACAATAATGAAGATCATAATGGTAGGTATCTTTTGGCCTACTCTATTTGCATATGCACACAAGTGGGTCACAAAATGCAAGGAATGTGCTTTCTTTGTAGGAAGAAGAGATTGGAAGTGCTTCCCCTCGACCAATCCAAATGGATCATCCTTTTGTGTAATGGGGTCTCGACTTCATAGGCATGATCAATCCACCTTCAAGCACTAGACATAGATGGGTGTTAACAACTACGGACTACTTTCACCAAATGGATAGAAAAGTTGTCACACTCAAGGAATCAACCAAGTCAGTCATCCTTGACTTTCTCAAGGTATAGTCACAAGGTTTGGCATTCCTCAAACCATTATCTCTGATAATGCAAAAGCCTTCCTTGGCACTAAAATCACTGATTGGGCTCTAAATCTAGGCATCTATCTAAAGACTTCTTCCAACTATTACCCTCAAGGAATGGTCTAGTAGAAAGTCAACAAATAAGAACTTGATCAGGATCATGAAGCACACAATGAACATCAGCCAAAGACAATGGCATACAAAGGTCTCACGCGCACTCTGGGAAGATAGAATCACAATTAAAAAAGCAATAGGAACTTCACCTTACAAGATTGTTTATGGAAAGGAGGCTACCCTTCCTTTGACGTTGAGTTGAACTCATTGGCACTTTCCCAACAATTAGAGCTCGAAGGTGCAGACTAGAGAGAAATCAAAATGGTAAAGCTAGTTAATCTTGAAGAATCAAGGAACTCTATCATGATCAAGCTAGAACAACATCAACAAACAACAAAGAAATGGTTTGACAGAAAGGCTAGGCCTCAAGCTTTCAAAGTTGGGGACTTGGTCTTGAAATGGGATGTTGATAGAGCTAAACCAGGGCACCATTCAAATTTTGATGCACTTTGGAGTGGCCCATACATCATCAATTCATGCAAGGAGGATAACTCTTTCAGAGTTAACTCATCTTGATGGAGGCGTGCTACAAATCCCAGTAAATGGGATCTATCTCAAACCCTTCCATTAATTTGCTACATCATTTTGTATATATTAGAGTAGTTTAAATTCCTCCAAGTGCATTGTGTGCACATTATTTGTTTGTACATAGTTATTTCTTCTTGTGTGCTTCTGCACGCGCTCTTCTTTTGCTTCTAAGGTGTCGATCTTATTTCAATAATTTTTAAGATTTGGAATAAAGTCAAGAAATGATCCTTCAAGTGACTTCAGGTAAGTTCTTCAAAGTTGAAGATCAAAATTTCATGATTACATAGTAGACTCCATGCCCAATGGATGCTCTAGGCTATTGATCTCCTTCATCTAGTAGGCAGATGGCCCCAAAGTCACAAAACTATTATCCAAATAACTCTCCTAGTTATTTGGAAAACTTATATACATATTCTGGCTCAAATATCTTCATTGCAAGTGTGTGCATACTCAGTTGTCTCCTTGGCACATTCACTTGGTCATTGTTTCCTCATGTGCCCTTGCACGCTTCCCCTTCTCCCCTTTCCATTTTCCTTTTCCTCTTTGTTCCACTCTTACCTTGCATGCATCTTTTATGCATTCACCTTCTTCCTAGTAGTTATTCATCTTGCATGTGCACCTTGCACTTGCTTCAATCAGCTAAGTCCCTGCCCTCTCATGCGCCCCACATTACCTTGTAATAGTTGTGCCTTGACCATACGTTCTCCACTCACCAATTTTCCCCATTTCCTCCATGTGCCTTCCTTTTTCCTTCTTCCCACACCTCATTCTTTTGCATGCATATCTTTGCACCCTCCTCTGTGTCATTTCATGCCACATCATTTTTTTGACATGTTTGAGTGTGCCACACGCAACCAATCAAAGTGCATGCCAATAGGGAATTAAATCCTTACAACAAATCAATGAGTGACACGTGGCATAAATGAAAAGAATATTTGCATAATTGGTTGTCCTTTCATCCAATCCACAAATGCCACATGTCTTGCATGCATGGAGGACTCTAAAAAACTTCTGGCAGCCATATCTTTTGTTACGATCTCTGATCGATGCGCACCTAGTCTCAATCGATAGTTGTTGATGTAGGCTAGAGTGCTAGATATTCAAATTCAAATTCTTGGTAGATATAGTAGGTGAGAAATGGGAAAACATCTTTCTAGGCATTAATGAGTAGATCTGATTACTCCAACCACCCGATTTGATCTGATCCGCCTCTTTCCTTCTCCAACACAAACCTTGGGAAATAGTTACAGGTGGATTTGAAGGCATTGAATGTTTCTTGTTGGTGGTTGTATTTCAAATTCGGGTTTCCCTCCTTCTTCTTTCTTTTTCCATGGATTCATCTATAAATGTAAGAGCTTGGGCTCATTGTTAATGTTGGACACTTTGGATCCTTATGCACTTTGCTAAGGACTTCATATTTTATTTTATTTTGAGTCAGTAGACCTCTAGATTTGGCTCGTGCATGTGGATATCAACCTCTTTCACCATTATAACAGCTCTGTGCATTTCTGGAAGTAATGGAAGCATTGTTTTGTGACTATTATCTATCCTAACGTGTTTGTATTCCTTCTTCTTGCCTTTTATTTTGCATTGTGTGCTTGTTGTGTCTATTTTTACGTCCCTTATAGCTCCATTTTTAGTTGTGTTCCATGAAACTGATCTAGTAAATGTGTTTTAGTTGTGCTACATGTGCCTAGCCTCCTTGACGCCTTTTCCTTTATTTTCACTCGAGAACATATAGTGTTCATCCCTATTTTTTTCTTGGTGCTTTATCGCCTTCCTTAGATTAGTTTTCCTTTATGTTATCCTTCTATCCCTAGTCCCTTGGCATTGTTAGCTTAGTTTTATCTTTCAGCATTAGGAGTAGTAGTAGTAGTAGAAATAGATAGAGGAACCGACCTTCTCCGGAGATTCATCTCAAGCATGCAAGGTACCACAACTTGGGGACAATTCCATTATTGTCTCAAATGAGGTCACCTTTTAATACTTTGGATCGGCCTTTTAGTTGTCAATTACAAAATTCAAATAAGGGAATCATATATATACTTAGTTACTTATTTCAAATAAGGGGCCAAGCACTATAAGCATTATTTATTACCACCTAAGCTTGCACAAATGCACAAGAATGTTAGAAAGTGCATATTTAGAACATCCATACAAGGGTCAAGGGACACATTTGTCTACATACACTACATATGAGGGGAGTTTATTTTATTCCATCACACACATTTTACATATTCGGGACAATCTAGATCTATCCCGCTATCATCATGTAACTTGCACAAGGGAAACCTAGGACGGGGTACACACACGAGAGAACTACATGAATTCGGATATGTAGTGCAACGTTTAGTCGTAAGTTCACTCTTTGGGTGACTCGTGTCAGAAATCGATCGACTCCCATTCTGCATATTTTTATTCAATTTGTTGTGGTTTGTGGGAATGTGTAGATAATCATATATTTTGTAGGTTACATGTGTGATCAATGATCTAACAACAAAAATAGAGTGATAAAGAGAAACTAACAAATGAAGGTCTTTTGACCCGAAAATATCGTAACTTGAGTTTCCAAACCCTCGAAATCCCTTGCGATGTCATTTCCAAATCATTCTCCAATAGATACATAGTCACGATCACTCTCAGGTTATACAAAATTAGCTAAGTCATCCTCCCTCTCTCATTTGCTTAGGGTTTTACATTTTTGAATGTTTATTGCTTACACATTATTGTATTTAATCATATGAATATAATTTATTATAGTAAGTTACTCTAAAACCCTAATACAACCAAGGTTTGGGGTTAGGAAAGAAAATCTGATAGAATAGACAAAATAAGGATCCAAGTGTTCAATCATGAGTTGGGGTTCATATTTCCATCTATACATTGGATATGTATAGTTCTTCCTAGGGTTTCATCCTTGGTCCTAGCCTTTGGGTCACTTTCTAGGGTTCTTATTGCACAAATTACCTTTTCTTTCATATCATGGCCCCTAAGGTTCCTCAAGTCTCCTTGTAGAAATTACTTAAAAGTACCCGGTTTGCAAATATGCTCTCACAAAATCCATACATGCAATGTACCTCCCTCGCGATATGTCACCTTCACAAGTAAGTGTAATTTTCAATCATATTTTCAACCCCCTATTATTCTTGATAACACAACCAATCAATCCATCTTCAAGTCAATTCAAGATTTACACCTTTTTTTTCAAGATAAATTTCAAGCTATGGAAACCATGATTACATCCCTCATAGCTGAAATCCAACATCTCAAGGATGCTTCTCATGCCCATGCTAGTTCTTCTTCTACACCTCATCTTGATCCCATGTCTACTACATGTTCTCATACAAGTGAGGTCAAGGTATTACCACAACAAGAACCTCTCAAGTTTGATCGAAATGCTTTAGGAAACACGATATTCTCTTTGAGCTCCTCAATCACCAATTAATCACCTTTCCACCTACTCATTACTACCCTCCTTATTGGCTTACAAAATACAAAGGTCACCCATTTTGCAATTATCATAGAATTAATGGACATCATGAAAATGATTTCTATGCTTTAGAATGAAGAATCAAGCAACTTGAACATCAAGGATTTATTTCATTTGCTACACACTCATCTCCAATTACCAAACCCCAATGGGTTCCCAAATTTGATCCCTCTATGTCTAGTGATCATCACACAATAGTCACTCTTATTCCTTCTCCAGTAATGCAAGATTCACCACAAGCCCCATCTAAGGACAAACCATCAAAGGAAGAATAACCAATTCCCTCACCACAAGTTGAGATCCCTCACTAACCTCCTAAAATTAAACTTATAATTCCTCCTTTTGATCCAGATAATGCCTATGTCAATGAATGGGACCCAAACAAAGCTTACGATGTTGATGAACCATTTGATATGTTAGATGAGAATTTTCACACATTAGATTTCAATCCTAGAAATGTTTTTGACTCGATTTTGATGTTGGTCATACCCTTGATTCTACCTACCATTGTGATGACCATAAATTTTCTCATGACACATTTCAACATCTACCACCATGGCATGGTCTCTCTCATATCATCGATAGATCTCCATCACTCACACACTTTGGGGGCATCGAACTCCCCCCCATAGTTGCATGTTCTAATTAGTAGTTTCCTATCCATACTACTCACATACACACCTATACCTTACTTTTGCTTTGCACTTCAAGTCAATATTTCTAGCAACAATTTCTCTTATCTACACTATGAACACACCTTGCTACATCTATATATTTTTATGGCTTCCCTTTCCACTCCTATGCCACTCCATACATGCTTTTCTCCTCATGTTTACTTATGGATCCTTTTATTCATGATACACATACTACTTTATATATATGGTATACATCCTTTCGTTCACTATACATACTTTGGCTATTATTTCTCACAATGATCACATCTATTTGCTAGAAACTCCTAATATACACACTTGGGGGCATCATAATTCTCCCCTCCTCACTTTCTTCTTCATATCTATACAACACAATGTTGCTACTACATACTCTACCTTATTACCCGATGACACACTCTTGTTCTACGGTTCATACTTGACTGTTGAGGGCACAATTCCTAAATGAAACTCATGTCACACACATCTGCTGGAGGGAAACACATCTCCCTTTTCTGCATATCTAGCATATCACAACACACCATCACTTTCACACAACATCTGCATCTGCATATCTTTGTTGTATTTACTCTTGTTAGCTTATACTACTTACATGTTGCACTTTGTTTCCTATACTAGTTGGATACTTAGTATGTCATTATCTTTTTCTATACACACATGCACGTTCATATGGTATCTTGAGGTGAATGCAGGACCTTTACATATTCTTACATGATGTATGATGCTTGACGTCGTTCTTTACCAATCCTGCTGAGGCTCCCGAGGGCATCTACATCTGCTTTACTCTCTCTACTACACATCACAGGCCATATTGTTACAGTATTTACTACTTTTTGTCACTATAACTTACTTTTCATCGATCTATACATGCTTTAACATACTATTTATATTTCTAATATGCTAACAGTGCTTCATGTGTAGAATTTTCCTTACAAGATACTATACAACCATGGTTATCTAATACTTATTGTTTGTTATTATTTGCCATTGTTTGTGGGATATGCCCTATGTGTTGCTTGATCATTTTTTTGTTTATAGCCACTTCATCCACTGAGTTTCTTGTAACATTGTGAGCGATGTCCCATGTATACAACCCATTTTTGCATGGTACCTCTTATATTCATAGTTTCTTGATACATTATATTTTATTGCATGTTAGCTCTTTTACACTAACACTTATTTCTAGCCTATATTGTTTGCATGTGCCTTAGTTTCTACCATGCACATTCCCTACCCCATGCAGTATCCAATCTATAATATGCATATCAGTTTCAAGTCCTCTCGTTTGGGACGCCTCCTCCTACATCTGTCACATGCACCCTAAACGAGGGGGAAACTATTGGATGAACAAATCACCCTTCCAAAGAGAAGACAAATCTCCATGATATAACAACACATTACATAATTGGCAAAGGAACATAATTACATGAGTGTTCCAAAATGTAACTTGGATCACAAACAAATAGCATACACTAATGCTTAGTATCGATATAGGAACGGTGGGCACTTGTGTCCCACTTGACCGCTTGTGTCCCACACAGGCACTTGTTTCTTGGGGAAAACAAATACAATTTTTAGTTCAACACGCTTTCCAGTATGTTACAATATAGATCTATAGTATTAGACACTTACCTTTAGTTACAAAATTCATTCAATTTAGCTACAATTTGGCTACAACTCGATTCTGATTTGTTACAAATTGGGACGTGTCAATCTTCAGTGGCACTTATCATTTGAGAAGCACCATGGAAGGAGAGAAAAAACATACCTCTTTCCCCAACACTATTCTATTGACATGATATCATCCAAAAACTCATTTTGGTGTGATATCACCCAAAACCTCATCCTTTGCATGAGATCACCCAAAACCTCTCTCTTGGTGTGAGATCACCCAAAAACCTCATCCATGCATGCGGATGCTCAAATTCGTGGCTCGACGCTTTCTTGGTTGGGAATTGATCACTCCCAACCCCATCCGGCCACATCTTCAAGACAAACATGATAATTTTATATCATATACTCTCTCATACATCAGGTGCACTCTTTCCTTAACTACTACTTTCTACACACTTTTTACTTATACATATGTTTCTTTGATCTTTCACATACAAGACTTTAATTACTCTTGCTCTTATTTTGCATGTCCATCCTTACAAGAAACAAGAAGCATCTCACATCAATAAGCACAAGCTCCAATATCATGCTACTATACATGTGATTCACCCCTAGGGTTTGCCTCCTTTTCCTATTTGCTATGCTTCACAATGCGATCACTTCACACTTCACATGGCTACTTGTCCACTAGGCATGCTATCAACTACACTAATCTGTTTGGATTACAAGGTACGCATCTTCTATCTACTTTATGCTATCAAGTATTCACTCAACAACATAAAGTGGGGAAAATTTAGACACAAAATTTGTTCACTTGGGTAAATTTCTAGGTCCTAAAACATTCTAATGTATATATGATTCCTAAGAAAGAAAAATAGTGGTTGCCAACTCCTTTTGGCCTTTTTGTTACTTTATCTCTTGCTCTTTATTTTTATGATCTTGATTGAGCTTCCATTTGGATTTATACATCTTACAGTTCTGTTGACACTTGACTAATTTACCTTTTGATGGCCTCGAACACTAACACCTAATTAAGACGAAGTGGCCGGAGACACTCATGTCCCTCATGGGAACTCATATCCCTCTCTTTCTTCTTCTTCTTACTCTTTTGGGTCCCTTTCACTTCTTGGTCACCTTTTAATACTTTGGGTCATCCTTTTAGTTGTCAATTATGAAATTCAAACAAGGGAATCATATATATACTTAGTTACTTCTTTCAAATAAGGGGTCAAGCACTATAAGCATTATCTATCACCACCTAAGCTTGCACAAAGGCACAAGAGCACTATAAATTACATATCTAGCACATCCATATAAGGGTAAAGGGATACATTGTCTTGCATACACTACATAGGAGGGGAGTTTATTCTATTCCATCACACACATTTTGCATATTCAGGATAATTTATATCTAGCCCGCTATCATCATGAAACTTGCACAAGGGAAACCTAGGAAAGGGTACAAACCCACACACACGAGAACTACATGGATTCTAAGATGTAGTGTAGGGCTCATTCACAAGTTCACTCTTTGGGTGACTGTCATCAAGTCGATCCAACTCCACATTCTCGCATATTTTTAATTACATTTGATGTGGTTTATTGGCATGTGTAGGTAGTTATTTTTATGCATGTTACATGTGTGATTGGTGATCTAACAACAAAACTGGATAAATAAACAAAAACTAACAAATGAAGGTCTTCCAACCTAGAAAAGATAAACACGAGCATTTTAACGAGACACGTGCACCTAGATCGGTCGTTAGTTCCTGAGAGCACTTCTTCCCTTCGTGGGTACTTCTTACTTGTTCATTCCTAAGTTTCCAAACCCTCGGTGAGCCATTGCGACGTTGTTTCTAGTCTGTTCCAAGTATATACACGATCCACAATCACTCCCATGATACACACAGATTAGCTCGGTCGTCCTCCCTCTCTTATTTGCTCGGGTTTTACATTGTTGAATGTTTATTGCTTGCATGTTACTATATTTAATCATCTAAATATAATTTATTACATTAATTTACTCTTAAATAAGATTTAATACAAATTAGATGAAATAAGGAGTGAGAGATTGATCCTCACTCTCATTATGAGATCAAACAGAATCATCGTGAGTGATGATCGTAGTCATCTCATGCTCATATTAGGACGTCTTGTGACGTGTTCCTAAACACTCATTCGATGGTCCAAGTACCCAGTGCATCTTATAGGAGGAGGATAATGTGGTCACCATGCATTAAATCAATAATTTCTTTGTCGAGATCATACAACTTCTTCCTTCTTCTCTCTTTCTCCCTTTTTCTTCTCTCCCCTTTTCTAATTATTCATTGTATGTAATCATGATAATTTTTCTCATTCACTTAAGTGACTTTCTAAAGTTGAATTATAAAATTCCCTTTGATTTATAAAAGGGAAATTATTTTCTTCACTTCCTAGGAAGATGTAAAGTCACAAGTGGAATGAGAACATGAAGATTCATGTGGGGGTAGATGAGAAGGCAATGCTATAAATTGGAATGGCTTCTCCATTCCAAAGGATCTTGAAAGTTTATTTTTGTAGTAATTGTGGATTGTTGTAGATTGTGAAGCTTTGTATCACCACTACATAAGAAATAAAATTTACATTTATTCCATTTCCTTTGCTCATGTTTTCCTCTATTCTCTTTATTTTCTGCAACTTTGAAAGCATAGTGATCTTGAATAACCAAGAAGGAACTTGGTGTCCTTGATTGATGAATCTAAAGAAATGTGTCGTGGTTTGTTAGTCTTGCTAATTGCCTACATTATTTTTTTCCTCTAATTGAATGTGGACCTACTCTAGTTATTGTGTGTGAACTTTGTTAGTGTCTACTCACAATAATAACCTTCTCTTTCCTAATTTATCTCCTTTACCCCTCATCACTACAAATTCCTCCCTTGTACCCCATCTGATAAATTTTACATAGGTTCGGTGAAGTGTTCCTATGTGATCCCTAGCCTATTTCCCCCATAGAATTAGGATAGTTTACATTCAATAATGGGATCCTCCCCATACATAAGAAGGAGGGGTGTAGCCCCATGTGAGCATTGGTAGAAACACATAATTTGCAACATGACAAATTATTTCACCAATAGTTTTGGTGGCTCTGTTGTGGAGAGATATGCCCTCGTGCACCCATAAAGATCTATAAAAATAGAAAAAATAAATAAAAACAATTGAAAATACCAAAAAATGCCTTTTGAATGATCAAAAATCCTTTTTGCAATCTTGTTGAGAAACCTGCACTTTTCAAGTTTCTTTCATTGCCAATTACTTGAGAAACCTAGCTGAAAAAGATATACCAAGTTGAATAGATTGAGAGGAATCATTGACCCTACTTTTGAAGCTTTGAAAAATTAGCAAGAGCAAGTAAGAGATAATCCATATTACTTCTCTCAAGCTTCATCTTCTTTTATTCATTAAGTGGTACCTCTGAAATCCTATCCAAACTCCTACTGACACTCCCCTTGTAAATCCTCTTGATTCTCCCGCCTTTGACCCACCATTGAATTTTTAATTCCTAGAAGAAGAAAAAAAAGAGAAGAATAAAGAGAAGAGGAAGAAATGGCAAAGCACAAGCACTTGTGCCATGGGGATAGAGCATTGGTCTATTGGCTTTGACTCTGCCACTTCATAAAATTCCGGAAGAATCAAGAAAGAAATTTCTGAAATTCTATGGAGACGGAAAGCAACGTATTGATGATCATATCATAGTCTATGGCATCCTTAGAGTACAACATGAAGATGTTGCGGTGCGATTGTTTGTGGAAACATTTCAAGATGTCACTGCAGATGGATTTACTATTTTCCTTCACTATCAATTCTGATTGGGGTGGTATGAAAATTAATATTGAATACTAGTGAAGATGTTCATTCCATCCTTTCTCAACTTACTCATATGAAGAAAGAAGCGCAAGATTCTGTTAGGATAAATTCTATTATCCTAATATTTAATTCTGCATAGTTTAATTATTTAATTTTATTAATTAAATAATAAAATTGTTATATGGTTAATCAACCATATTTGTCTGTATACATACTGTTATATTGTTTTCAACAATATATTTGTTTTTATGTAATTGTTGCTTCCCGGGTGTTATTGGAAGCTTGTTTATTCTGGCATTTGGTTGCACCTGTGCAACTCATTCTCCCAGATGTATTTGGCTGTGCAATATCTATAAATATTGCAGCCTATTCTCTGTAATTTTTTAGTTGATTGAGATTAATAAAATTACACAGGCTTCCGTCCCTGTTTCTCAATCTACATTTGGTACTAGAGCGAGAATCTGGCCCTGTGAAGGTGTGGAAGAGAGAGCAGCAGAGAGAGAGGAGATTGGAGACGTGTTTGCAGCATTTGAGAGCCTGTGTAGCCTCGTGCAAACTCCCAGCCCCATCCCTGCCTCCCCCACATCCTCCTGTTCCTTCCAGGTGCTTGGAAGGCAAAATTTTTTTTTTGCACTGGTGCTGGTTGCACCAGGCAAAATTAGCTACAGGTATTGGAAATAATACTAAATTTTTTTCCCAATAAGGGTTTTTTCTCTACATTATTTGGTCTCTACTTGTATTTGGAAGTTGCTTGGCTTGTTTTGGAGGTGCATGTGTATATGCACTGCGGTGAACAAACAGACCTCCTCGACTGGATTGGAACTCGATCAAATTTGGTAGTGCTAAAAGCTTGGTCCATTCGCGACACCGCACAAGAAGAAATCAAACGGTGATCAAGAATCAAACAGCAAAAAAATAATTTAAAAAAGGGAGAAGGAGGCGCCCGCACGCTGAACTTGCACAAAATATACAATGGAAGAAGAGAAAACGCGGCCAAAACATCCTCCACGCGTTTTTTTTGGACCTACGCGGCTGCATCAAGAAAACGTCTTTTTTTAAGCAAAAACCGCGCCATTTCTTTGCCTCCATCGACTGCACAAAAGAAATGCGGGGGTTAGACGATAATAAACAACAAAAATATAGCAGCCAAGGGCAAAAATGCGGCTGTGCGACAAAAACAACAAAGAAAAACACAAAAATGCGGCCTGTACATGCAAATCAGTGCGTGGAAAGCTAAAAAACGTGGCCTGAGCAAGGAAAAGTGGCTGGAAAAGAAGGAGGCGGCTTCACAAAAGCAAATAAGAACAAATAACAAGCTCCAGATCCGGATTTGGAGCAAAGGAACCCTAAAAACGCCTCTTCACCAGCATGCGCCACGTGGAGCCTCTACAAGCCGCATTTTTTTAGAGGTAAGTCAATTTACTTGTCAATAAATACAAATTCCTTCCTTTCATAGACCAAGCGCCCTAAGTGGGCAAGTTGGTTAGTGCATGCGCCTTGGGAGTGAGAGGTTTGGGGTCAAATCCCACCAAAACACTCAAAAACTCACCTTTTGCATCTGGGCGGAAATTTTGGCGAACTGCTAAATTTAGCAGACTTTTTGAATTTAGTTCTGTAACTAAATTTAGCGGAGAAATCCCTAATTTAGGGTAAAAAAATTTCTCCCATCTGGTCTGCATTTTTTCATTCAGGACATTTTTTTTGCAAAAGGAGACCCATCTAAAAATTGCATTTTCAGCTATTTTTTTGCAATTTTTAGCATTTTGGGTCGTATTGGGCTCAGGAGGCCACCAGGACCCCGAAACTGAAATTTTTTGCCTGTCATTCAAATTGTACAATTTTTTGAATGTAAATTGTATACTGCTGCATATTGTACTAATTTTCAGGTTGCCATAGTCAACTGCAAAACTTTATGAATCGCTTTCGAAACTGCGAAATTGTAATAAAAATAGTAAAATTGGTTCTGTAACACTCACGAGATCCTAGATCTCATTCGCAGCGTTCGGTATATACAGTGCCTCTGGGAAGCACTTACGGGTAAAGCCGTCACGACTACTACTGCACTTAACGCCTAATATAGCTGCAACAACGTCGTCTGGGCATCGTCCCTATAAATCGACGGGGAGTAATAAGGTCACAGTGCACACACTATGAACCATCCCATCCGTCTGTGAACGATTGCAAGACATAAATCCAGACTGAGAAATTATCTCGAGTATATAGCGAAGTTACGCATGCGTATGAGGATATTTCTTTGAGCCGATGTCAATAATCGCACAGACCCCATCGGTCTGTCTTGGTACCACGTATTGAATTCTTTCACGTACGTTAACGCCTCTTTCACGTCCGCTGGGTATATAGAAAGGGTGAGATTCTTCCATGTACCACGGGGTATATCGAAGGGCGCGTATATAGAAAGGTTCGGTATATCGGATGACGGTATATAGATTGGGAGACCTAATACCCGGTGATATAAGAGCCAAACCACATCGGTGATCTCTGCAAAATGGGCACCAATGCCCCCAAATTTTTCTTCCGATTCACAATTGCTCAGAGGAAGCAACTATGCTACTTGGAAGACAAAAATCAAGACACAGCTTGAGTTTGAAGAAATCTGGTTTGTTGTGACTGGTACTCTAACCAGATCACCAACTGATGCAACACAACAACGACAATTTGATAGAGCAGATCAGAAAGCAAAACTCATCATCTTGTTTGGAGTATCCGACGATGTGCAAGCCCACATTCGAGATGCCACATCAGCAAAAGAAGCTTGGGATAAGCTGAGCACAATATATGAGGCCAAGAACAAGAATGTCATACTCAATTTGCAGAGTCAGTTACATACATTGAAATTGACGCGAGAATGAGAAAATTGAAGCCTTCCTAAGAAGAGTTGCAGAGTTGAGGGCTTCACTTCTAGCCCTAGGAGAAGAGGTCAAAGATGAATCTCTCGTTCCCATTGTTCTGAGAGCTCTCCCTTCTTCTTACCACATTTTTGTCACAACTCTAAACTTGTCAGATACAACAATTAGTTTTGACAAGCTAGTAAACCTACTGCAACAAGAGGAAGCAATGCACAACAAGGATGATGAAGAGGAGCAGACACTGTCTTCACATCAAAAATGGAAAGGAAAAGGTAAAGGAAAACCTAAATCCTATCAGAAGTCCCCACATCAGAATCAGTATCATGGGGACAATCAACAGAAGAAGCGATGTCCAATCTGCAAAAGAGGACATGACTTGCAGAATGTTGGTTTAACACTTATAAGAAAGGTTCATCAAGCAATTCGGACCACAACAACAACAATCTTACAAGGGACATTCAAACAACTATCACGGGCAAAAAAAGGGGAACTGGAAAAGAAGACCCCACCAGCAAGGTAATATTGCTGAGCAACAAGAACAGTCAGACAATGAAGACTTCTTGTTCACTGCTCGATCAAGTGAACCATCCATGTCATCTAGTGACATCTAGTATGTTGATTCGGGAGCCACTCGACACATGACCGGCCACAGAGACTGGTTTATTTCAATGAGGGACACGCCATCGAAAAATCATGTTTCGTTGGGAGATGATTCTTCATATACATTCGAGGATTGGAAACATTTCTCTACCCCTTGGTTCACACAAATGCAAACTATTAGATGTTCTATATGTCCCCTGGTTGTGACAAAGAACCTTCTTTCGGTCGATCAACTCCTAGATCACAACCTGAAAATTGACTTTGATAGTCAATCCGCAAGAAAATGTGTTTGATTCGAGATAAATCCAGAGGCTCGAAAATAATTGCAAAATCCTCAAATGTGGGACGAATGTTTCAACTTGATTTCATTCACAAAAACGATCAAGCACTTGTGGCTAAAAACTCCACCTCGGCCCAGTTGTGGCATCGGAGATTTGGTCATGTAAGTTTCAAATATCTCGAAACACTTCGCGGTGTAATATGGTACATGGGCTACCATCTCTTCAAAAGGATACGAGACAAGTGCCCTCACTGCTTGCTGAAAAAAACAACACGAGTTTCATTCCAAAAGAGTACTTTTCGAGCTCATGGTAAACTTGACCTAGTTCATACCGATCCATGTGCGGTCCGATGCGGCCAAGTCATTCGGGGGTTCCAGTACTTCATGTTACGTGTTGTGACTATTCACGGAAAATATGGATTTTTGTCTTTGCAAGAAAAGTGAAGCCTTTGAAACATTCAAAAAGTTCAAAGTGGCGGTTGAGAAAGAAACTGGTCATCACATCGAACTCTCTGCTCGAATCGAGGGGGAATTCACCAGGTGATGAGTTCGAGAGACTACCTACAAACTCACGGGATTAATTCGACAAATGCCTCCTCCACACACACCGCAGCAAAAATGGTGTTGTCAGAGAAAAGAAATCGTACTATCATGGAAATGGTGCGATGCATGATCGATGATTCCTACTTGCAAAGACATTTTGGGCGAAAGCATGAAAAAAAAGTAGTGTATTTGTTAAACAGAGCGCCTGGCTGTTGCTCTTGATGGAATTACACCACAAGAAGCATGGTCAAAAAGGAAACCATCCATTGCACACCTCGGAGTATTCGGGTGCAAAGCTAGCATGCATATACCCAAAAATAACGAAACAAATTGGACATGAAGTCACAAAATCTCATCTTCATTGGCTACGGTGAAGAGACTCTTGGGTACTGGATGATGGATCTTAAGACCAAAAAAGTATACACAGTAGAGATGTTGAGTTTTTCGAGAAGAAGGAAGCAGACTCCTCCTCCCACTCGCATGAGATGTAGATTTTTCACCGATTGTAAAAATTGAAGCTAATGTTCCCTCGAGATGATGAAAGTGATGATGGGGATGATGGTGTTGATCGAGATAGAACCACACCCATGGGAACAGTCAACATATGCCTAAATGGTTTACAAGTACATTACGAGATGTAAGATGGATGCTCCACCTGGATACATCCACCCCTAGACCACGGACTCGCAGTAAAGCAAGAGAAGAAGTTAACTTTGCCTTGATGAGTAGAGTTATTGAATCAGACGAGCCCTCTACAGTCCAGGAAGCCCTACAGTCAAAAGCTTGGAAAGATGCCATGGATTCTGAATATCAATCAGTGATGAAGAATAACACTTGGTAGCTTGTTGATCTTCCACCAGGGAAGAAACCCATTGGTTGCAAATGGATATTCAAAACTAAGTACAAAGCAGATGGGACAGTGGACAAGTGCAAAGCAAGACTTGTAGCAAAGGGGTACACATAGAAAGAAGGCATTGACTATGAGGAGACATTTGCTCCCACAGCTAAGATCAAAATGATCAGGATGATCTTTGCTCTAGCTGCTCAGTTTGGATGGAAAGTTCACCAAATGGACGTAAAAAGTGCCTTCCTGAATGGAGATTTGCAAGAAGAAGTCTACATGACTCAACCTGAGGGATATGTTGTACCTGGTCAAGAAGAAAAGGTATGCAGACTCAGGAAATCTCTGTATGGCCTCAAACAGGCACCCCGGGCATGGTACATCAAGATTGATGAGCATCTCGTACAACATGGATTTGTCAGAAATCCATGCGATCCCAATCTCTACCTCAAAAAGTGAGGGGGAGATGGTGATTGTTGTAGTTTATGTCGATGATCTAGTCATCACTGGTAGTTTAGTGAAGATGATTGATGAAACAAAGAAAGATCTTAAGCGATCATTCGACATGACAGATCTCGGGCTTATGCACTACTGTCTTGGATTGGAAGTATGGCAGAAAGAGAATCATATCTTTGTTTCTCAAATGAAATATACCAAGACAACGCTCGAGAAGTTTAGGATGATGGATTGCACACCAATTGCTACACCTATGGAGAACAGATTACAGTTATCTCGTTCAGATCCATCTCCTGAGGTAAGTGCCACTCTCTATCGGTAGGTGATTGGGATTCTCATTTACGACCTACACTAGATCGAGATATCGGCTTTGCAGGTGAGCTATCTATCCAGGTTCATGCAGGAACCCAAAATTTGTCATTGGAAAGCAGCAAAGCGCATTTTGAGATATCTCAAAGGATCAGTGGATCTTGGTCTAGAATACAAGAAGAATGAAAACTTCTTCTTGCGACTGAAGTGGATATTCGATTCGAGATCATGCAGGTAACATTGATGATAGAAAATCCACTTCTGGATTTGTATTCTTTATGGGATCTGGACCAATATCATGGGGAAGTAAGAAACAACACTTTGTTTCTCGCTCTTCCACATAATCCGAGTATCGTTCTGCAGGAGAAGCTGTCTGTGAAGCAATTTGGCTACGTCGCATACTAGAAGGACTTGGAATACCACAGGACAAACCTACTACCATGTATGTTGACAATGAAGGTGTTCTCAAACTTGTTCGCAATCCAGTTTTTCACGAGAGAACAAAGCACATTGAAGTTCAGGTTCATTTCATATGCGAACATGTGTTGAAACACAACATCCAGCTTCAATTTTGTCCAACGGCTGAACAACGAGCAGATATTTTCACAAAGTCACTTGCACGTGACAAGTTCGAGTTGTTCAGAGCATTTCTCTCCTCATCTCTTCAGAAAATGCACAATTAAGGGGGGGAATGTTAGGATAAATTCTATTATCCTAATATTTAATTCTGCATAGTTTAATTATTTAATTTTATTAATTAAATAATAAAATTGTTATATGGTTAATCAACCATATTTGTCTGTATACATACTATTATATTGTTTTCAACAATATATTTGTTTTTATGTAATTGTTGCTTCCTGGTGTTATTGGAAGCTTGTTTATTCTGGCATTTGGTTGCACCTGTGCAACTCATTCTCCCAGATGTATTTGGCTGTGCAATATCTATAAATATTGCAGCCTATTCTCTGTAATTTTTTAGTTGATTGAGATTAATAAAATTACACAGGCTTCCGTCCCTGTTTCTCAATCTACAATTCCATGAGAGACTTCGTGGAAAAATTCAACAAGCTAATCAACAATATTACCACCATTACTTGTCCTACTCAGTAGATAATATGAAAATGTTCTTCATGAATGCTCCGTTTCCTAAAGTGGGTTTCTTTATACAAAGAGTTAAACCAAGAGATTTGGAAAACACTTAAGAAGTTACTCTCGAGGTGGAATATGACCTCATTTTGTCAGGATAGATCAAGAATCCTTCAAAAAGGATAAGGCCCAGAGTTCCAAAGATGAGAACACCGATTAATTGTTGCAAAAGTTGGGTAATGACCTGAAAATGTTAAAGAAGGATGTTTCTTAATGAACATCTCACCCAAACCAGAAAGGAATCAAATTATAGGAGCACCCCAAAGGCTTGTATTGGAAATTCTATCTTCGTTAATGTAATATGTGATACCAATGAAGATGAAGAAGAAATTTTTTTGAATCAAAAGTTGAAAATGAAGGAGAAGAAGAATGTGCTTGGATCATATATTATGAATGCACACTTGATGATGATTTTGAAGAATCCATATATAGTTACTCCTATGTGGTGTTCACTTGATCACAAAAGGAGAAAGAAGGCTCTTATTCTACTTTTGCCCAAGCTAAGAAATTGAATCCTCAAATAATGAATTCATGAAAAACAATGACGAAAGGAGGATCATCAAAGTTTGCTTCCACAGGGTCAGCTAAGAAGAAGTATGAGACTACTTCAACCAAGAATCCTTTTGCCCCTTCAAGTAAGTCTCCTTTAACTTCCCTTGAAAAATTAGTTTTTGTAGATCCTAAGAACATCCATGTCAAGGCTGCCATAATCCCTAATGTTCCTAACACTTCCTCATCCTTTGATATCATTCACCATTTCAAAAATCCAAAGTTCAAATTTCTAAATATGAGTACTTGAAAACCCATCCCAAGCAATTTGATAGGCTTGTTTAGCATATAAAAGGAATTAGTTTTGTTTCATGTTCTAAAAATGCCACTACCAAATAAATACCTCATGCCTCTCATTCCAATCATTCTCCAAATTTTCTTTCCTCCACACCCTCCACCTCTAGGAAGCTAGAACCTTTCTATATAGCTTTTCTAGTCAACGGTACAAACCAAATAATTTCATCATTGACTCTGGTGCTTCCGACACGTTATTCTTGTAAAGGTTGCTAAATATCTTGGCCTCTCTCTCTCTCTCTCCTACCTTTGGTCATTTCCATTCCATGGAAATAAAATAATTACCTCTCATTGGGAAGATAAAGGATGCTTAGGTAGCATTTGTAGACTTCCTTGATAAGAAAATCACAATGAGAATACTTGTTGCAGACATGCCCGCCTCATATGGTATTTTTTTGGGTCGAAGATTTTGTCGAGATGTTGGAGGGGATATGTAGATGGATTGGTCACATCCATCATCTCGGTCAATGGTAAAGCGAAAAAATTCTTCCCATCAGAAAAATGAAGTATATTGTTCAAAGACCAGATGACCCAACGACAGATATCCCATGTCAAAATTCAAAGTATTATAAAATTTTCATGAATTTCGAGGATGATATTGTGATGCTCATGTTGGTGGAAGAATTTCCAAGCATCATGAAGCTGATCGAGAGCATAACGATGACTTGATGAAATCATAATTTTAGAGTATGCACTTCCCATTAGATGTGAGTATGAATGTAATTTTTACACCAGATGTTGATGATGGATATGAGAATCTTGACTTGAAACCAAGAAATCTCAAAGTGATGAGTAACGTGGATCAAGAAAAAGATTGATGCCCAAAAATTCTTGTTAGGTGAGTCCAATGTTTCAAAACATGTTATCAATGTTCAACATGAAGTTCCATTCAATGAATGTGTTTTTGAATACAAAGACTTGTCCTTCTTAGTGGGATGGGAAGACAAGGAATATAAGAGTGATGAGATGTTTCAGCCCTATGAATTATAATCCACTCATGAAGATGATGATATCATCAAAGAAATGAATTCCTAGTTCTCGGTGATCAAGATTGGGAAAATGATAATGTAAATATTTCAACTCCAATGTTGTGTTCATTCCCTTTTCATAAAGATGGAGATATACTAAAAAAAAAATGGATATATGAAATAGTGTTTGATCTCAAGGCTGATTTTTTCAAAATGAAAATATCCTTAATAAGCTTCAATTTTTCAAAGTGATCACTCTACTCAAGAGAAGGATGCTCCCAACATGAAAATGGATACCAAAGCTCAATATGGACAAGATGAAGAAGATGCTAGTTTCCATGTTACATGCCCAACCCTATGCTCATTCTCCTTCCAAGAGGATGATTCAATTTACATGCCATGGTGTATAGGGCGGCATGTTGAGAAAGAGAGGGAGTATGAGAAAGATGATTTCTTGGTCCAATTGAGAAACAAAGAAAATCAAGAGGCTAGTGATAATGATGAATATTTCAAAGCATCTGCCAAGAATTAACTCATGAAGACAGTGGTCATGAAGTAGATGAAAAAGGAATAGAAAATTCATATCAAATTACATAGGCCTAGGTGTGAAAATGATAAGTTAAGTATGATCGAGGCTCATCTTCACAAGCGATGAAAAATTAGCAAGCGGAATGGACTTGGGAATCAATGAGAGAATGGCAAGAATGTGTCAAAATAGCATAGGAAATAAATTGAATAAATGGGTCATCAATTGTAATAAAATTATTTCTAGATTTCTCATGAAGTTGAGGAAAGGTTCATAATTCAAATGAGCCTATAAATGGATTTGCGAAGAAAGGCATTCAGTCATACCCCTTTATGAGTAATAACTTAGCCCAAATTAGTGCTTCAATGAAAGTGAGCTATCCCCCACATGTATATTGGTCATTGAGGATGTTTCCCTTCCCATTTCATGTTTCCCTTTTCTGTTGTGTGTTTATTTCTTGTTGTGTGTGTGTTCAATAAAGAAAGTTTTTGTGTGGTGACTCTATAGCCCAATGGATAATGCACTGGTCCACATAGTGTCTTAATATTCCAGAGTTCCTTCTTGTCCTTTCCTCATTATAATCAATCCAGAACAAGTCCCCAAGCTAGAGGGATCTATTTTCACGCAAATGTGTAGCATGAAAAATTAAAACTTTCAAGCATGACAACTAAGACAGATTTGAAAATTTTCTCCCGAGTCTTCCTGAATCCCCTCTCGATTAGTTTTCCTTTTGTACCATACCGATCCTAACCTTTTAGGTCCTCCCATTATGTTGACAAATATTTCCCTATTATTTGAAATGTTATGCAAGGTCACCCATCCCGATCGGTAAAGTGCTTCCAAAGGCTAGTCTTCTAGCAGGCCTAGACATGCAATTTTTGGTTGTTTAATGAAAGGTGTGCATCCCTCGGGAAACTTTTAAAGACTCAAACTCATCCAAAGAAGGTATTTAAGAGTCATGAAAGTCTTGGATATGATTTAGGAAAGTTTATGAAAGTTTTGGAGGTTTAGGGACGAGATAGTGTAATGAGAGAGTTTTTAGGTGTAAGGAGTGAGTAGTTAAAACAGGGGACTTGATCTTTTGCGGAGGATTCCAGGAGTTACATAATTAATTAGAAATAAAAAAATAGTAATTGGAAATCTTAAATATTTCTCTTCATGATGAAATTAGAAAATATTTCACAAGACCTGATGGCTTCTCATGGAAGCTCAATTTTGGTAGATACACCCTGTTGTCTCGAAGCAAAAGGGACCAAATTGTTAAGATGCATGATGAATTGGGGTCTTAAACCCATCTCGTTATTATTTTAATGGTATTAGGATTCAAAATAATATAAAAATGTATGTGAAAATACCTTATGGAGCTCTGGGAATCACTTCGTCAAGTAGTAGTCTATTGCGGGTGTGCTTATCAGAGCTAGTCATGTTTAGGGTGGGACACATGTCACCTCCTAGTGAGGGTGAAATTTTGTGTCCCTCTTATCCCCATTCCTAATGGGATAGCGGGGACATAAAACATTTCCCCTTCTCAACCCCTTCACCTGGTTCTCCACATGACCAAGTCTAGCACTTTGGAGGGCTTATCTGGCCTATCTCACCTTCCCTATATTCCATCCTGAAGGCGACACTTAGAAGCATATGGTGAGGGTGATATTTCTTGTCCCTCTCATCCCACTTCATGAGGGGATAGAGGGGAAACAAAAAAATCACCTCTTTAGAACCCCCTTTGGTTTTCCATGTGACCTTTTTGTAGCTCCTCGTGCTTTAAATCAAACCTTTCCTCACCTTCCCCATCTCTCATCCTTAGAGTGAAACATGACAACATATCCTTGAGGCACATTTTTATGTTCCCATTCCTAAGGGGATAGAGGGGACATAAAAATACACCCCTCTTTATCCCCTCTCTAGGTTCCTCACGCCCGAAGTTCAGCTCCCAAGTGCTCTATGTTGATTTTCTCATCTTCATTCTCATTCAACCTTAACATGTCACTTGTCATCACTAGAATGAGGCACATTTTTTACCCCTTGTCACGATTCCTAATGGGACATAAGGGACAAAAAAATTGCCCCATACTCTACCCTCAAAACCCTAGTTTGTGCCATAGCTACTTTTCCCACTCCTGCAAATAAATTTATTGTCGGAATGACAATTTAAAAAATGTGAAATAACTAACTACCAATATTGTTTCCTCACCTAGTCCAACCCATCTGCCATTATTGAAGTTTTGAAACCTTCAAGTTCATGATAAAACACCTAATATTCTTCCCATCACGTTCCAGAGCCATCCATGATTTTAAAAATGAAGCTTTTCTCATAGTTCTTCATCTCGTAAACCTAATTACACCGAGTTTTCTTCTTCCAAATATCCCTATGACCACTTTAGTAACTTCAATAATCCATTAATGGTTTCCATTAGAGTTTTATACTTGTAACTTGTTCCCTATAATTTTCTTTTTTTTATTTCCAAGAGTTCAAGTGGCGAACACGATGAAAATTGGAGCACGTGATCACATTGCGAGTTGAATCCAATGATGATGTTTTAGTCATGACAGACACCATTATGTGCACATTTCAAAAATATAAAGTGTTACGCTTTAGTGGATTACTATAAATATTAAGTCCCTCAAAATCAAAAATCTTATGACATAAAATATCAAAAGAGATAGAAGTGTCCAACCTTGGATTTCTCCTCATATATAAAATGGTCTACAAAACTCCCCGGTTGGTTCATCTATTAGACCTTGAACTAAGGTTATAATGTTCTATCTTCTTTACCTTCACTAGCATATACAACAATAATAGTCCCTCTATGTTTTGTAGTCTCTATTCTATTTAATCTCACTCGGATTCCTCTCAAAACCTTTGTATGTCTTCTACTTTTTGCACTCTCCCTCTTCCCGGAGGTAATCCTTTATGTGTCATGTATCCTCAACAAAATATGACTTCTCTTTCACAACTTGTAACATGACTCAATAAGAGCCTCACATACTCAACCTATTAAGGAAAACCTTTCTATGATGCCACTTGATGCGATCACGGTTGGGGGATCCAATAAAGAATAAGATTAAACCATGCAACCTAGGAATGTAACATTAAAAATGACACACACATACAACCCATACACAAAATGGGAAATGATAACTATCTATAGTTGTTAGAAGAAATTACAAAACATGTGCATATAGACTAAAAAATATGTAGTGCTATGATATCCTTCCTTTCATGGACACAATTCATTCCTATAACTCTACTCAAACCTAAATAATATTCAACAATTCTATACTTGTAGTTTTCTAACTTCCCGGAATAACTATATCTTCATAAGCCTCTATTTTTTAGGTAACTCTCCCTAGAATGTTAAGATGAAATAGACCAAACCTTGCTTGAGGAATTTCCTAATAATTGTTGTGGAAGTCCAAATACTTCAACTTCCACCCATGAACCATTTTCCCTTCTTTATGCGAATTTTAATCTTCCTAGCTCATGAGGTATTTCCCACAAGTGCACAACACTACGATAATTCTAGATAGTTATACAATGAGCCCTAGATTTGACACTACTAGAACTATATCCTAAGAGGAATCATCCAAGTGGTTGAAAAAAATGTTTTTGGAATTTATGAAGAAATTTATGAAGAAACATTACTTTGTGCCTATGCTTTATTTTGATAGTTCACTTCCTTATGATACCACAGTCTTGTTTGTAAAACTTGAGATGAAGTGGAGTGATGTAGCATAGTCTATAGTTTTCTCAAAAATCTACACAAATATATGATTTTGTGGTTCATTTCCTTAGGAAAATGTAAAATTGCACACCCGACACAAGGTCATGATGTGTTAAGTAGTGTATTTTGTATTTTCTCAAAACACATGCCTTTGAGGCATGTCTTATAAAGTTGCATCATTTCATGAGGCCATGTATAATTGCATGTAAAATTTGAGATTATATGGAGCACTGTAGCTCATTTTGCAACTTGAACATGAATGTCACTACGTATAAGGTTTTCAACTATTGCGTTCTTGAGTAAGAGGGTGTGTCACTTTATAAGGATATTTGATTATTAAAAAATATTGTAAACATTTTTAGGTGACTCCAAAATATCATAATTTAGTCTACTACCAAATACATGTGGGCATTTATTGCTATTATATGGACTCGCTTTTATTTGATGCAATATTGTTTGTATCTCGTTGATGCTCTTGCATCCCTATTGTCATTTTTTTGTAAGGGCAAAATTCAACTTGAAAACATGACGACTTTAGCCTAGTGTCAAAATTGTGTATTGTTGTTAGGTTGTGGAGCATATTTTCATGCGTGAAAGTGTTGAAGACTATACACTAAGAGTATTGTACGTTTTCCACATTTGTCTCGCCAAAACGTGCCCAATATACCAAGAAATGTGTTTTTTCTCATATGGGTGGGATTTTTGACCCATAGGTTTATGGGATGGTTTTGGCCCATGGTTTTTTTATACCCACGGTTTTTGTAAAACTGCTTAAGCGATTGTCTATTTATGCGATTTTGTGCATATGGTAGGATAATGTAACATTGCATATGTGTTTTCAATTCAGGTGTGAATTCTAGAGAATTTGTTGAGCATAGCTCCAAACAGATCTGGGTATTATATTGAGAGAGCGGTGGCTTGTAATAAAATTTGAGCAAGTGATTCTTGGTGGATGTAGCCCAAATTGGGTGAACCACGTTAAATACTGTCTCTTTGTGTTGTGTTATTATTATTCTGCACTTTTATTTGAGATTTGTAATATTTTTTGTATATTAGTTTCTATTGTTGTGATTCTGTGAGGGATTATTCTAAATATTTTATCCCTTGTTTCCTAATAATTAGTATCAGAGCCTGGTTTGGTTTGCTAAAGTGTTGAATCACAAGGAAAGTTTTAGCTTGAGTGGGAGCTATGGAAAAACATCGAAGATCAAGGGTTGATAAATTCAACGGGTAGAATTTCAGTCTTTGGAAGATGCAGATGGACGATTACCTTTATCAGAAGGATCTTTATATTCTCATTGTCTGAGAAGGTGAACAAACCCTCGAGCATGACAGATGCAAAATGGGATTTGTTGGATAGGAAGGCACTTGGGACAATTCGGATGTGTCTTGCATCTTTGGTATTATTTAATGTTTCAAAGGAAAAGACTACAAAAGAACTGATGGATGCATTAGGAAAGTTGTATGAAAAACCCTCTTGCCTCTAACAAGATATTTTTAATGAAAAAGTTGTTTAATATGAAGATGTATGAGAATGGTTCAGTAGCAGATCATTTAAATGATTTTAATACGGTTGTAAATATGCTAGCTTCGATTCTGATATAATTTGATGAAGAAGTTAAGGATTTATTAATTATGTGCTCTTTACTTGAGAGTTGGAATAACTCAGTAATGGCAATAAGCAACTCGGTTCTAGCTAACTCAAAGTTGAAACTTGAGGATGTTGTAGGGGTGATTCTAAGCGAGGAAATGTGAAGAAAAAGCTCTGGGGAATCTTCTACTTAAAGGAATGCTTTGACAATGGAAACTAGAGGGAGACAAAAGAATAGAGGAATCCGTGGAAAATTAAAATATCGGGCAAGGTCAAAATCCAAAAGCAAGATAGTATGTTAGCATTGTGGAAAGTCTGGGCATGCAAAGAAGGATTGTTGGGAGCTTCGGGATAAGAAGAAACAACAGGAAGAAAATAAGGAGGCAAATGTGGCAACAGGTAATGTATGTCAAGATGCTTTGATTCTTTCTTTGCACAATATTACTGAATCTTAGGTTTTAGATTCAAGGGCTTCTTTCCATGCTACTCCACATAGGCATTATTTTGTTGATTACGTTCAAGGGATTTTGGGCATGTTTTTCTTAGTTATGATGAGTCTTGCAGGTATAGTTGGAAAAGGATCTATTCGGGTTAAGATACATAATGGGAATACATGGCTATTGAAGGATGTCAGACATGTGCCTACTTTAAAATGAAATCGATATCGACGGGTCACTGGAAAGTGATGGTTATACTTGTGATATTTACAACGGACTCTTGGAATGTTACCAAAGGTGCTCTTGTGGTGGAAAGAGGTAAGAAGGTTGGAACCTTGTATTTAACCACTTATAACACTAATGTTTGTAATCTTATGGCTTCGAAGTAGATACAACATTGTGGCACTATAGGCTCATCATATGAGGGCCATTAGAGCATGAATATCATAAAGGACTTTCCTGATATACGAAACAAGTTTTGAGTTACTGTGAGGACTGCATATATGGGAAACAAAAGTGAGTAAGGTTTCTCAAGGTTGGACCTACAAAGAAAGAGAGTAAGTTATAGTGGTGCATTCGATGTATGGGGACCGACTCGGTATCATCTCTTGGGGTTCAAGTTATTATGCTACTTTTATTGATGATGTAATAAAGAAAGTTTGGGTTTATTGTATTAGAAAAAAATATGATGTATTTGACACTTTTGTTAAATGGAAAGCCTTGGTAGAAAATGAAACAGGTCTTAAGCTAAAATGTCTCAGGTCAGATAATGGAGGGGAGTATTGCAGTAATGAATTTGATGATTACTGTTCTAAGAATGGAATCCATAGGTAAAAGACGGTTCCAGGAACTCCGTAGTAGAATGGGGTGTCAGAAAGGATGAACAGAACAATAATGTAACATGCTAGGAGCATGAAGTTACATGTAGGACTGTCTCTTTCTTTTTAGGCGAGAAGTGGTGAGAATAGTTGTGTACTTGATAAACATCGGACCCTCAAGTGCCTTGGATGGAGGCATACTTGAGGAGACTTGGTATGGTAAGAAAGTTTATTATTCATTTCTTAGAGTCTTTGGATGTGAGGTGTTTGTCCATATAGACAAGGATTATAGGACCAAGCAAAAGGCTAAATCAAAAAAATGTACTTTCATTTGTTATGGTTGTGATGAATTTTGATATAAATGTTGGAGTATTAAGTACAAGAAAATCATTCGATCTAGGGATGTGGTCTTTAATGAGAAAGTCATGTATAAGTAGAAGTTGCAGAAAACAAGGAAGAATCCAAGAAAGAATACGCAACGGTAGAGGATCTTCCGAATGGGAAAGTGACACATGAATCAGTTCAGGAACCTCCTCAATAGGAACCCAAAATCCAATATTGAGGAGGTCTTCTAGGGTAAGAAGAGAACCTAAACATTTTTCTCCTTCTCTTTATTATTATTACTCACTTGACAATGGAGAGCCGAGAGCTTTGATGAAGCAATGCGGTAGATGCCAGGGAAGAAGTGGGAGCAAGCCATGAATGAGGAGCATCGTGCTCTAGAACTAGACATGGTGTTTGGTGAAGCTACCCAAGGTAAAAGACCATTACAGAACAAGTGGGTGTTCGAGTCAAAGAGGAAGGAGGAAAGAAAAGATACAAGGCTTGGTTGGTGGTGAAGGGGTTTGCACAAAAAAAAGGTATAGATTTTGATGAGATTTTTTCTCCTATAGTAAAAATGACTTAGATTAGAAATGTTCTAGGAATAGTTGCAACGGAAGACTTGCACTTAGAACAATTTAATGTAAATACTACATTTCTCCATGGTGATTTGGAGGAGGAACTATATATGCAGCAACTAGAGGGCTATGATGTCAAAGGTAAAGAGGAGATGGTGTGCAAACTGAAGAAAAACTTGTATGGCTTGAAACAAGCTCCACGTCAATCGTATAAGAAATTTGATAGCTTCATGATGGAGCAAGGTTATATTAGATGTCATTCTGACCATTGTGTGTATACAAAGAAATTTGAGGATGGAAATTATATTATCCTGTGTTTATATGTGGATGACATGTTGGTTGTAGGTAAAAACATGCAAGAAATAAAAGTACTCAAGAAGCAACTAAGTGAATCCTTTTCTATGAAGGATTTGGGGGCAACCAAACAAATCCTTGGTATGAGGATATCTTGGGATAGGAAGGAATGAAAGTTGACTTTATCTTAGGAAGAGTACATTAAGAAGGTCTTGGAGAGGTTTAATATGTAGGATGCTAAATCGGTTGGGACTCCTTTGGCAGGCCATTTCAAGTTATAAAGGAGCAAAGTGTCATAAGACGGAGCAGATAGAAACCACATCTCCAAGGTACCTTACTCATCAACGGTTGGTAGTTTGATGTATGTCATGGTGTTCTCCAATCCCGATATTTCCCATGCATTGGGATCGGTGAGTAGATTTATGAGTGATCCAGGTAGAGAGGTCACTAACAGGCAGTAAAGTGGATCCTTCAATTTGAGAGGGACCATGGGGACAATTTTTGCTACAATGGATCGACACCACTTTGTGTGGTTATGTAGATTCGATATGGCTGGAGATTTAGATAAGCGGGAGGAGCACGATAGGTTATGTTTACACTTGTAGGTGGGACAACAACGAGCTAGATTTCACGACTACGAAGTTGGTGGCTTTGTCAACCACGAGAGGTTGAGTATGTTGCTACCACAGAGCCAAGCAAAGAAATGATTTGGTTATAATAATTGCTTGAGGAATTGAGACATAAGCGGGAGGAAGGAAAGCTGCATAGTGATAGTTAGAGTGCTATACACCTAGCTAAGAACTCCGCTTTTCACTCTAGGATGAAGCATATACAACTTAGGTACCATTTCATCAGGACAGATTTGGAGGAAGAGAAGTTGAAGCTGGAGAAGATTCATACTGGTCAGAATCCTGCAGACATGATGACTAAGGTGGTCACAAGGGAAAAACTAAAGTTGTGTTCAATTTTGGTTGGTCTTCACATAAACTAGTAAAGGGTTGAGAAGCTTGCTCGAGAGAAAAACTAGTCTCCAAGTGGGAGATTGTTAGGTTGTGGAGCCTATTTTCATGTGTGAAAGTGTTGAAGAATGTACACTAATAGTACTATATACTTTCCATATTTGTCTCGCCAAAATGTGCCCGATATATCGGGAAATGTGCTTTTTCTCATATGGGCGGGATTTTTGACCCATAGGTTTATGGGATGGTTTTGGCCCATGGTTTTTATACCCATGGTTTTATAAAATTGCTTAAGCAATTGTCTACTTATGTGGTTTTGTGCATATGGTAGGATAATATAACATTGCATATGTGTTTTGAATTTGGGTGTGAATTCTGGAGAGTTTGTTGAGCACACTCCCAAATAGATCTAGGTATCAGTATTGATAGAGCGGTGGCTTATAATAAAATTTGAGCAAGTGATTCTTAGTGGACATAGCCCAAATTGGGTGAAACACATTAAATATTGTCTCTTTGTGTTGTGTTATTATTATTCTACACTTTTATTTGAGATCTGTAATATTTTTGCATATTAGTTTTTACTGTTACGATTCTGTGAGGGATTATTCTACATATTTTATCCCTTATTTCCTAACAATTGTAAACCTTCCTAGGCACCCTTCTAGATCAGTTTCTCACCTATGTTAGGCCTATATAAAAACTTTTAGTGCTCATGTCTATGGTTATAAGCTTTCCCATGTATTGGAAAGATAAAAACAAGTTCATAATATTCTTCCAAGATAGTGTCTCTTGAGGCGGATTTCTCAATGGACTAAGAAATGACTATTTTTAGCTTTTCTAAGGCGTGTGTACATTCTTCGGAGCATATTTTAAGACCCAAATTCATCAGGGAGTTCTATTAAGGAGATGATAACATTGTGAAAGTTATTTAGGTAAGTTTAGGAAATATTTTGAGGTTTAGGAGAAAGTTCAACAAAAGCGGGTTTTTGAAGATGAAGGAGCTTACACTGCAAAAAAAGAACTTGAGCTTCGGAAGATGATTCCATGAGCTCCAGAATGAGTTAGATGCCAAAAAATATACCATTGGAAATCTAATTCAATTCCCTAAAAGATGGTATTCTCATATTTTTCACAATACCTTTGCATTTCTTTCCACAACTCATTCTTGTGCGGGCACACCTTGCGATCCCGAGAAATAAGGATATTTTTGACGGTTTCATGCATAATAATACCTTTAAACCCATTCCATTCTATTTAAAAGTCTCTTGAGAGTCAAAATTATATATGGGTTCACCAAAAACTACCTCGTGGAGCTCCGAAACTTCATTTTTAAGGTCCTTCCCAATGTACGCCTTCCATACTTAGTCAATTTTTCTAGTGCCACCTTGTGAAGCTTCCGTAAGCACTTTTCTCAATTTTTCTAGCCCCTACCTCGTGCAACGCATGTCCACCACTTGTCACCATGAGGATAAGACACATTTTCTATCCCTTTCATATCTTTTAAGGGGACAAGGGTGAAAAATTCACCCCCGCCACTTCCTCCAACCCGGTTCCTCACGTGACTCAAACGTAACCCCCGGTGCTAAAAATAAGCTCCTCTCCCTCACCCTTCCACAAATGCATGTTTTCCACTTGTCCTCATAGGGATAGGGAAAATTTTTGTGTCCCTTTCGTACCTTTTCCAAGGGGACAAAAAGGGAAAAAAAAATTCCCCCATAAAGCACAAAAACTAGAAAGATAACATTTTTGAAGATCTTCCTCCATTTGGTCAAAATCCCCCTGGAACTCTGCCAATTTTTTCTAGAAATTCCTTCCTCCATTCCTCCCTCCATGTTTTCATGATCACAGCAGAGAAAATTTTACAAAAATTGCATTTTTCAAAGCTCCATGTTCACATTATTTCCTAAATGACTACGTACCCACAAAGGTGAAAAATTCGTATCTCACAATCCGGTGGTCGATCAAGTGGTTTTTTTCACAATCTTCTTCTTTTATAGGTGCCTTCAAGACACATGTGATTGCAAATACATGCATGCCCTAGATTTTTAACAGAAAAAACCTTGACTTTGTGCCTGGTTGTCATTTTTTAATTTTCCACCATTCTAGTGATCAAATTGAGTTGAAATTTTGTACGTGAAATCCAGAGAAGAAACATGTCTGATGGAGTTGGTTTTTTCACAATCCAAGGTGTCGAAGGAAAATTTCCAAAATGACAAGTCTCTATATGAGAACTTACTATAAATAGCAAACTCTCAAGAAAGGAATATTTCCTCAAGGCTATTGTTCTCATAAAACAACCAAGGCAACGAACAAGGTGATCCGAAGTGAGGAAGGGCGAAAGGAAGGGACCATTTTCTAAAAATAGTAAGCCTTCATTTCAAGTGCAAAAGGGTGCCATCATCAAACATGAAATTCAAGTTTGCAGGTCTTGATCCCGTCTCGGCTCTCTCATCTGAATACTCGGGCGTGGGTGACAAAGTGATGTTACTCACATGGATCTAGAAGACCTCAAGGATTAGATGTTTGGTGGACCCAAGGAACCAGTGGAGGATAAGGTCTACACAAGTGGGTTACACACAAGTAGGTTTCCATCCGTTGTGAGTTTAAAGTGTAGAGTTGGTGTTGGCATGCTCCCATCATTATGAGCCAAACACCCAAACCATAAGAGTAGATGATAACTCAGTCCTGGTGGTGCTCGCTCCCAAGGCAATCTCTCACTCAATGAAAATTATGACCTGGAACAATATGGTCATCATCACAAAGGATTTTGCATCAAGTGAATGGTCCAAAATAGATTCCTCGTCTCCGGGCCTCGCACTAGGTTTGTGGTTGAAGTAAGGAATAAATCCTTCCCACATGCCAAAGTCCCTCTCTCGGAGTGAATTTCATGAAGGCTTTTCAGATGCGATTATCCTTCTTAATAGGGTGATGGGAGAAGAAACCACAAAATATTTTCATGGTTGGATGGCCTTGTTTATACTCACCATCATCAAGGATAAACATAGAATTAATTGGGGGTAAATTATCAACAAAAACTTGCATCATTAGTTTCTCCAGGTGCGGTCTCCAAGAAATTTTCAATGACTTCATACTTTGTATATGCTCTTGCGAGCTTGAGGCCATTCAGAGGGTAGATACTTGCCCAAAATATCTCCCAAAAGGCTCCAACATTTGAAAGGCATCCATATATGATATTGAAGGAGAGCAACTAACATTTCATGAGGGTGAATGATGTGTTCACAATGTTTTCCATCGAATCACTGGAAGGAAATCCTCACTCAAGGTTGTCTCTGTAAGTGGATTCTTCGAGCAAAAGGTATGGGTCTACCTTCATAATTTTTTTGACACTTTCTCCTACATCCGAGTATCTAATTTCAATATTTCTCCGTGAAGGCTAGCATGGTATCTCGAGACAGGATCTTATTGTTCGAGCTATGTAGGCGCTTTCCCATGTTTACGGTAAGCTCAAGAACCGAAAGAGGAAGAACATCTCTTTCCCCATCTCCCTCGGAATCTTCTCTTTAAAAGTGTTAGTGATGTTGCACACCTGGAAGCTACCTTTTCCCCTCTGAGTTTGTATTCATATACCCCAAGGGCATACTTCAATATCCGAAGTGATCCAGACACTTTTCACCTCCTCGAGTCATCAATGTCCACATATTGAGACTACTAGGTGAATTACATAGATGATTTTGAATCCAGGAACGAGACCACATGAGGATGACCATCGGGAAAATGAAAAGATTCAAGTTTGACTGGTATGAAGAAGTCATCCAAGATGATGACACATATTGTACAATCTATAATATCAAGTAGTAAAGGCCTCACCCCTTCCACAGTGACATGGAGCATCCGTGAATCGAGAGATATAAGTGAGCGGACCGAGGCCGTCATCAAGAGATCAAAGGATTGGTTCAGAAAGAAGAAGGCTTCCTTCATTGTATCAAAAATTTCCCCACTCTTCAAAGGTGGGCATCCCATCATTCCTCTTCAAAGGTCATGGAGAAAACTTCAGGCTTAGCTCACTTTGGAGAAAGTTCAAAGTGCAAGGTAGTAGAATCGAATCCTCCTACTAAAAAAGGATGCATAAGAAGGTAAGAATAATAGATGATCTTGTGGTAGAAAGAGAGCTTGTGGAGGATGACCCAGTCCACCTTTCACCCTCAACAACCCCAGAGCTTCTCACCTTTCACTGCCACACCAACCCCTCCTACACATGATGTACCTTCTCACCCCAAGCAGAAACTACAATCATGTTATTTACCGAGCCTGAAATGAATGAGATGTTTCCTTGGATGCAAGAAATGATCACAAAGTAGGGTTCATTTTAAGACACCTCATGAAAATTAGAGGTGGAAAATACCCGACGAATATCCCCGAATCTGGTTTCGTGAAAGGTGAATTTACTAGTTCTTTAGAACGCATTTTCACCCATTTTTTTGAGCCGAGATAGACTATAGATTTGTAGACATTGACGCCTCAATGCATGTCAATAAGGGTCATTGACGTGCATCAACAAGCCTCGGCCGACACATCATTGACACGCATCAACAAGGGTTGTTGAGGCGTGTCAACAAGAGCCGTTGACCCTAGTTTTGTCCTATAAATACCCTCCCGCCACTCATTTTCATGTTTACACTTTCCACTTCTCTCAAATTTTTTTGTATACAGGAATCCATCATTCTCAAGCACAACTACAATGGCAACTACAAGTGCATCCCAACTCCAAGCTCAAGACAAAAATCAAGAGGAAAACCTAGGCCTATCCACGAGTAAGATACTCTACAAGAATCCATCAGGCCCCCACATCCAGATCTGTTTTACAAATGAATTCCAAATACAAGGATTTGATTGATGCATGTCAGTTTAGTGGGCTCGTTAAGATGCCCCATTTCAAAACAGACCAAGATATTTTGAACTACCTTCTCTCCTCTTACAATACAAAGGACGACATGTTTAATGTTACTATGGACGATGACCGATTGTTTCAATTTGGTATCGACCCAACTGATATTCATTGGTTTACAAGCCTCCCATTCAGAAATTTACCATTTATTACAACGAAGGCAACACTCATCGAAGATGATAAGAAATATCTCAAATCGACTTTTGGTTTCCATGTTGATTATAAGTGTAAATTGTTTTCATTCGTCATTTTTATTCAGTTTTGATTTTGATACAATTTAATGTTATATTAATTCCAACTATTTTTTGGCATTTGCAGCTCATGTTACTAAATCCAGTGTGGTGTGGATACGCAAGTAATTATCAAGTTAGGAATATCTATGTGGTAGTGTGAACATAGAATATTATGTAAGTGATTATATTATCTAGGATAATATAATATGTGTTGTAATAATTAATTAAATTATTGTAAATGTAATTATGAGTGGGTGAGTAAATATTGTTATGAGTTGTTGAGTAAACAAATCATTAACAATATTAGTTTTGTGAGAAAACAAAATCTCACGTAAAATAGCATGGAGTTGTTTTAGGAGTTATGTGTGGAGATATTTATGGAGATTATATCTTCTTAAATATAGGAACAACATCTCCTATTTAATCGGATGTAATACTTCCTATGAATGTAGCAAGAATAAAGAGTAAGATTTCAATTTTCTTTATGTAATTATGATATTAATTTTTCATTTGGTAACAGAGCGGGTTTGATGCAAGAAATTTCAGTGCTTTCATGATCAAATCCGTCTCAAAGAATATATCATAGTTTTCGTTTCCAGATGTCGGTTTTTCTATAATTTTGCGTGTAAAATCACGTGTTGGTCAAGAAACTACAGAAGAAATTTCAGTAGAACCCAGTGCGTAGTTTGGAAGAAATACGGATTTTACTATGCAGCTATCAAATTAAGCACATCAATTCTTCTACTGAAAGTTTTCTCCAATTTTCAATAATGTTGAATTGTTAATACAAGTTCTTGACTTGCTTGGAGGTTAAAAGGTATTCGATATAAAATTTTAAAGTACCCGATTCAATTTCGTATTTTTTTATCGCATTGTACAAAATAATGGAGAAACTAAATCTGATTGAAAAGTTTGAAGGACAAGATTTCCATACATGGCAACTACAGATGCAATTACATTTAATAGAAAAGGATCTATGGGATGTGGTGAAGTCTAATTCAACTCCACCCACTGGAGGAAATGAATTGGCAAAGTGGAATGCAAAAGATCAGAGAGCATTGGGTACCATTGGTCTGGGCTTATCAAAAGCCTATCTACATCATGTGGATTTCACAAAATCTGCAAAAGAAATTTGGGAGTCTCTTAACAAATTGTTTGGTTCTGAAGCTGAAATGGCAAAGACTACACTGAAGCAACGCTTGTACGGGTTGAAAATGGAAGAGAACTCAAAAATGGTAGATCATATAAGTAAGTTTCGTTCTTTGCTAAATCAACTAGCTGGAATTAAAGAACATGTAAAAGATGATGATGCTAAAGCTATTCTTCTTAATAGCATGCCTAAGAGTTACTCAAATATTGTATTTACTTTGAGTAAAATTACTATTAGTCTAGAAGGAGTGATTTCTACATTGTTAGAACAAAGCAGTCATGAAGAACATGAAGAAGTACTATATGTAGGAAACAAACCTAGCTCCTCATCTAAGAAGGAAAAACATAAACCAAAGAAGGTTCCTTCACATGGAAAAATAAAATGCTTTTATTGTAATGAGATTGGGCATGTAATACTGAACTGTAAAAAGAGAGCTCAGGGATCTTCTTGATGACAAGATAGATCAAAAACCCTTCTAGCCGGCGAAGTAGAAACCGATTGGGAAGTTTACTCAACCGATGAAGAACTTTAATGTACTAGTGATGAGGATTTCCTATGGTAGACTCTTTTCTTTTGGAGGAAGGAGGCAATGGAGGAAGGAGGAAAATTAGCGTCCTCTCGTCATTCACCAACGATGGGGTCGCAGATGATGTGGTGATATTTTATTTCGCTTATGTGGTGTGTTTATACACAAGGGGGTGAAACTAGTTTCATGTTTTGATTTTAATGTGTTCACATATAATAACAAAAGTTCCCGAGTGTCTCTGCTTTGGTGTGGAAGAAGCAAACTGCTTGACTCAGCTTACAGGGGCAAATCATCTACATATGGTCCTCTGACTATCGTACGGTCCTCTGACTGCCATACTTCGGTGGAAGGTACTTCATTGGAAGGTGATCAGTCGATGAAGATGTTCATATGACAAGGATGATCATTAGCAGCAAGATCCAGTAGCAATGGCTACTCCGACAAGTTTGATGTTTCAGAGCTCTTACCCCATGTTCACACTAAGGGGGCGAATGTTAGGAATATCTATGTTGTAGTGTGAACATAGAATATTATGTAAGTGATTATATTATCTAGGATAATATAATATGTGTTGTAATAATTAATTACATTATTGTAAATGTAATTATGAGTGGGTGAGTAAATATTGTTATGAGTTGTTGAGTAAACAAATCATTAACAATATTAGTTTTGTGAGAAAACAAAATCTCACGTAAAATAACATGGAGTTGTTTTAGGAGTTATGTGTGGAGATATTTATGGAGATTATATCTCCTTAAATATAGGAACAACATCTCCTATTTAAATGGATGTAATACTTCCTATGAATGTAGCAAGAATAAAGAGTAAGATTTTGAATTTTCTTTATGCAATTATGATATTAATTTTTCAATTACACACCACT
The DNA here is from genome assembly GCA_018340775.1 of Taxus wallichiana var. yunnanensis. Taxonomy (NCBI): domain Eukaryota; kingdom Viridiplantae; phylum Streptophyta; class Pinopsida; order Cupressales; family Taxaceae; genus Taxus; species Taxus wallichiana. The sequence goes on from CM031235.1 coordinate 948,350,971, forward strand.
TTATTGCTGCAATGATTTCCTTTTTTCAATCTAGAATAGTTTTGCAGGGTTGGCAAATAGATATACCAAACTGGGCCATTGCATACATTGTTGCAACTTTCGCAAAACAAAAATTTGAATGGTGCACCTTTTTATCAAAAAAACAAGAACTGACATTACAAATGCAAAGCTTTCAGAAAAACCTGTCATTTACTCCACAAACTATCTCCTTGGCCTTTATTACGAGGCTCTCTTAAATTTAAAAGAAATACCAATTCCCACTTGCACAGACAAGTTGTTGATGAATTTGTCAATTCCATTTGAAGAATAACATGTATAAACTATTAATTTTGTATTTCGACATTACACTGTGCACAGTACTAACTATTTACTGTTTGTAGAGAATATTTATGGAGGCCCTTCCCCTGAAAAAAGGCGACATCAAGAGGAAGAGGCCAACAACATGTTGAGGTATCGGAGATTCACAATCTGAAATGGAAGCTCACTCATCTTTGAACCCCCAACAGTTTGAATTCGTTAAACGCTAGAGAAGTAATACCCTTTCATGTATTATTTACAAATTCCAAATTTGTATTTTCATTTTCCCATTTAAATTTTACCCAATTGAATTGACATACAATTCAATGTTGATGACATTGCAGGGACTTTGGACCATACGCGTGTTTCAAAGTCAACCATCTTCCCTAACTCACTCAGTTCAGTCACATGCATTTGTATCTTCTCAACAACCACCTCAGCAATCCTAGCAATAGATAGCTCAAAACCACCAATTACTACTCCAACACGGCCACCTCAAGCACCGCGACAAGCTACCCCTCAACAACAAGGTACAAGTTTTGAATAGTACTTCATTTAATTTTGTAGTTTTTGCATTGTTTTCTAGTTTTTCATATGTTTTTTCTTGAACTTTTCAAAGACATTGCAGCTCATCCTTCTCAGTACAAACAGCAACACCACCCCCTCAACCAATAATATTCAAAATGCCAACCAGAGGATCAAGAAAAAGAACATTGGTAAACGCATGCCAATTCCTCCGGCCCCTAGTGGGACACTAAACATTACCTCCTCCTTTCGAATTCCAACCCTCTCACTTGGTGGCTTGCCTAACACAACGGGCATATCAATTTTAAATAATATAAATTTAGATGAAGATTACTTGGGCATTGATAGCAATGACCCAACTGGATTTTTCAATACACGTGAGATGATTCAAGGCCAGCAGGTATACTTCTATTTCAACATAATTTACCATATTGAATTACATTTCACTTTAGATTTATTTGTCTGAATCTTGATTTATTTTATCACAAACAGATCGGGCCACTCAAAGGCGTAAATAAGTAGCAGTTGATCAACCCGAAAGCCCCCATACCTCTCCAAATGAGATCATCTTCATCGACACGGATGGTGAACAGTTCTACCTTTTCCTTTAGAAAACTTAATTGGTTATGATTGTCAATCCCATTTTGGTGAGTTTATTCTACCTCATATCACCACCGATAGAATGGGAGAGAAGGGCTAAAGTACTTATCAATGAGATAATAATTCGTTATGAAAATTATTGGCAAAGGGATAGTTTATACGCTGCAGTCTAGAATCAACTGCGAAGATGGATTCCTTACTTACCCAAGTAAGAAGTGGGACTGTCACATATAACAACTATAAAGATGACATTTTGGATAATACATTAAACAAATTGGAAAATATTAGTGCTTGAGGCCTAGGCATATTTTAACAAATGGTCTAAGGACAAGGATCTCGGTAAAGCATTGCAAATGTCGAGAGAGATAGAGCAATCGTAAGTATTATCACTTTTAAACAATATTTTTGTTAATTTAAAGTTTTCTTATTTTAGTAATATGTTGAATTGACATCAATTTTTTTGTGCAGTTGAAATATGAAAATTTGAAGAGTTAAGCAAAATTTTTCCAAGTTCACTTGAAAACTGTGAAGAAACAGTTTATCCGCATGAAGAATTTGAAGGAAAATATTGTTTTGGTTAACAAACAAAACAATACACTCGAAATGGATAATTAAAGAGCATGGCTTTGACCACGAAATATTATTAAAAATAAGGCAACCGCTGATCCAAATTTACTATCCCATGGAGATGCGACAAAGCAAGAAGAAAGAATTTTAAAAATATGTATAGTGTTTGCGGAAGATCTCATAAGTTATAGGATTATTTCATTTGTTGGGAAAGGGTGCACAGTGAAGAAACCATTGGGGAAAGGAGCACAGGAGTGGAAATGGATACAAAAATTGAGGGTTGAAATTTTTATTATTGAGTGTGGAAACTTGAAAAATTGAATCTATATTTGAAAATTTGAAACATTGAATGTTGTGGTCATGGCATTTGAATTTTATTATCTAGATTTGAAAGTTGAAACTTGAATTTGATAGCCTTTGAAAATTTGAAATACTATATAATCTTTATATATATATTATGTTAGAATTTCTAGAATTTGAAATACTTCCTATATATTATGTATAGAATTTCTAGATTGTATATGGCATTTATGTTTCTTCTATACTTATAATAATGATCGTGCATTAGATCCGGATGATGACATTATAATAGAATCAGTCTCATAGATATGGATTATCATGAATTGTATGTGGACGTAGATTCAGCTTCAAGCACGATCATTGAATATGGTTGATGATAATGGATAATTGTTTTAAGAAAATTTAGAATGTTGTATGATAAAGACATTTAAACATTCTCTATACTTGTAATGATATGATCATGATGACATTAGAATGGATATAGATGATGATGAATGATGATAATGGATAATTGTTTTTTCAAAAATGGAATGTGTTAGGACAGAGACATTTACGTAAATTTAAAATAGATAAATAAGTGTTTTGAGTGTCAAGATTATGATAATGATATGATGAATTTAATAATAATTGGAGTGTCAGGATTATGATATGATATATATGGATGATGATGAATTTTATGTGGACGTAGATTTAGCTTCAAGCATGATCGTGGATGATGAATTGTATAATGGATCGTGGATTATGAATTGTATAATATGGAAAAATCTTCCTCTGTGTAAAATTTGATTGTGTGATTTTATCCCACAAAGTTTAAAAAATATATCAAAGCATTTTGCAAATATAAAAAATAAATTAAACATAATTGTAAAAAATCAAGAAAGATCATATGATAGGGTTTAAGTTACCTCTAGTGTTTTAGATGGCTATGAAATCATCACTTGTAATGTGCTAGATCTTTGTTTTAAGAAAACTCAACATGAGAAATGGATTAGTAGATAGATGGGTGAGTTGCTTGACATTGTTAGTCCCGAGAAGTACCAGCTTCCTCGGATGGATGTCAACCCACGTTTTCAAAATAAAAATAAAAATTGTATTTAAATAAATGTAAATATATATACCTGTAACATCTTTAATGATAACAAGAGTTGAAACAAAATTTAAGGTGACAAACAATAAAAGTAAGGTGAAGGAGATACCTATTTAAAGTTGAAACAATCCATTATCAATAGCTTCTTCAAACTTGATGTTCTCTTCTGTAGAGTGTGACGATGTGCCAATTCCACTCTCAACGTTGGGAACAGTTGTACTTGTAGATGTATTATTCACACCTCTTCTTTTGCAAAGGGAATTCCATTGTGTAATTACTCATCGAAAGGAAAGGTTTCCATGGAGTAGCGAGATACATAACACCTCATGCAACTTTCCAGATTTTTATCCAACATGTTTCTCATTTTTGATTTTATAAATGATAATGCACTAAAAACCCTTTCGTCCTTCACAGACCCCAAAATCATTGTTTGGCATAACTCATATAATCTGAAATATTCACTGATATCTTCTTATAAGATAGAACTTTGATAGATTACTCGCCACAACCTTGTAATAGCACCACTTTCAGAAGGTTCATCTAAATGTTTATATTGGTTCCTCATTTTTGTTGCAAAATTTGTTGATTGAAACTTTAATAAATTAGCATTCACCATACCTTTGATTTTCATACCCTTGAGCTCTAAAGTCTTTGCGAAATGTTCCATTATTGTACCCATGGATTTATGGAAACACTTTCTTACAAAGTCGGCATGACCATCTTCGATATTCCAAAAATTAGGATTCATCACACCCATGGCTTCAAAAATTTTATCTTTGGAGAAATATTCTCTAATTTCGATGATAAGGATTCTCAAATTTTTTTAAGCTTTATTCTTGTTTCAACTATAATAGACTCAAAGAGATTACGTGTCACGGGAACATCTTCTCGTTCCAATCTGTAATATCTTGACATTTTTGTAAAATGTGCAAAGGTATGTCCCTCCTATTAAGAATGATGCAGAGGTGATTGTGGATATTAAATCTCAAATAGTGACCGAGATTTTTAAGATCTAATAAAGATTTCCAATTCTCAAAAACAACTGTATCAAAACTATCTTGGGAACAATACAAGATATCAAGACTTTGACATACCATTTTTCTCATCCGTATAAAATCTACAATATAGATTAATCTCCCCTGTGCATGCTTCATCAATGTATTGATCTCCTGCAACATTGGAAGAATACCAACCAATGTAAGCAATGTCTCCAAATCAGTTAAATGGAACAACAAGTCCCTCGCCCTATCAACTTCATGATGATATTTGTGCATGAAACCAACCAACGAAGGATACTCCTCATGAAATCTGCATGCAGGTTCATACAAAGAGATCCATCTAGTCTCAATATCTTTCAGATTTTTTTGCCATCTGTAATTCTAATTGTGAATTTCTGGAACTCAAGAAATCACTTTGGGCTACTTGTCATATAGGCATGAAGTTCTCTTATAAGGTCTTCTAATTTAGCAACATTTTCATAGTTGCTTACCATTTTATACGCTAAATTCATTATGTGAGCCATATAGTGAATTAGTAGCATATATGGGGCCACTGTTGTTTGTAATCTAACACACAACCCTATTTGGTGACCCTGCATGACAGATGCACCATTTGCTCCGATGCATACCAACTTCGTAGCAATTTCATAATCACCATTACAACAATATCTTTCAAATGAGAAACAACTATTTTATGTAGGTTTTAGGCATTGCAGCTTTCAACCATTTTTTCATAACACCCAATGATAAGGTGTCCTTATATGATTTTCTAAAGTATAGACGTGGATACATATCCATGTAGTGTTGTCAATCGATGTCACTTCATCAATTGAAAGAGAGATAAAATTTGATTTTTTTACATTCTCTTTCAAATCTTCCTTCTCTATCATTGAAAGACATTTTGCCATTTCCCATCCACTACTTTCAAACCAATGAGATTGAGGTACGTTCGGCATTCCATTATATTGATACAAAACTTTGAAATCGAGGAAATCCGATATTAGGCTTCCTTTCTTTAGTATGTGAAATAAAGTAGAGAACTGTATGAGTTTTGCATGTAGATTTGTTTGATTCATCTTACCAATTTGCGATGTGATCGTTCCTCCCTTTTCCACGAGATGTCTACATTTTTTCTGCTCTGCTTCATAATCTGCTACATATTTAACATGCATGCATTCTTTTTTAGTTTTCCACCTGTGTGTTTTGATTTTCTAGCCATCCGCCCCACATACGGTCAAATATTGTTTTTCACAAGGTTTTTCTATATTGTCCACTTCATTTGCATTTTTGCTACTTTCCCAATTTTCACGTACATATTGTACATGTACATTCGAGATGGGATCTCTTCAGAATTAGATGATTGTATAGGTTCGATAAACAAAATTTAACTCCTAATCAAACTTGTATGACACCGCCAATGGTCCACATATTCTTGTTCGGTTTGAATGTTTTACTTTTTTGAGTAGAATTTCGAGCAATATCACAATCACTTGGTTTCCTCTTTCATGAACCGAATTTGAATTTGATTTCTGTGTTCCATTTTTCGAGTATTTATATGTGTGATATCTTGATGCACTCCTAGTTGCACTCGACATGAAGAATATCTTCAAGATCTCGGCATATTATCGTAGGTGTAATTTGTTTGATACCGTGCGTAGAATGCATGTCCACCTCAATAATACCTTCCACACAATCGATTCGATTCTTTCTAGTGGCAACTATATGGTTGTTGGTAGTTTCAATATCTATATCAGCAGAGTTTCCAAAATACTTGAACAAGGACTTCTGATATTTCTTAGTTACTTTTAGGGTCTTCACATTCTGAGGACTAGCACCTTCCATTATTTTGAATAGAGTCCTGCATCAACAAAAGAACCAAGTAGCGTGTTAGATTTGAAATTCCCGTCAAAGGCCAACTATGGCAATCCATGTCGTGCATAAAAACTAACCCCTTGTCGTGTCAACAACACGTCAACTATCCATGTCACGTGTCAAAAACGCGTCAATCGCCTCTGCAGACGCCAACGCCTCTCTCGCACGTCAACTCTATCCCTATCATGCATCAACTACTTACCCTTATCACATGTATGCAATACCACCTTGTCGTGTGTCTGCAATACCTCTTGTCATGCATTAACTATATCCCTATCATGCATCAACAAGGCATGAACTGCTCTCTGCTCGTGCATCAACAAGGCCAACTATCTTTGTTGCACATCAACTCTATCCCACTCACGCGTAAACTACTTACCCCCTTGTCACGCATCTACAATACCTCCTTGTCACGTGTCTGTAATACCTCTTTGTCGTGCATCAACTATATCCCTATCGCGCATCAACAACTAACCCCTTGTCGCACGTCTGCAATACCTCTTTATCGCGTGTCAACTATATCCTCACAGTTGTGCGTCGTCAAAAATATCATCTGCTGCCTCGACTCTAAACTAATAACAAAGCAACAATAATCTCGATGATTAAGAGTATGTGATTTCACGGTATTGGTCATTTGGTAAGCTACTTGTGGTAGTACCATAGTATACTACCCGACAAATCACCTAGGTTTTTATAGGAGATGTTTTCAAATGAAGGCGAAGCCGACCCCAAAAAATATATATATTGTAAATTTTAGGCGAACAGACATCGACCCGCTCTGAAAAAATCGCCTTTTCAAATTTTCCTAAAATGAAAATTTTCACCATATTACGAATATTCACCACTAAAATTATCCCCTCACACAAAGGAGGCCCGTGCATAGCTTCAACAAGTGACAGTCCCCAATTTCTCATATATATCCTCATTGGTCAAGGGAAGGAAGACAAAGGTCGCTCAAGTAATTTTGTGCTTCTTCAATGGTACTTCAGAAACCAATATGTGGAATTAATCAAGCCAAAGGTGATCAAGCCCATAAAAGAAATGACCTTGGATGACTACAAGATGAACACCATTCCCAAGGCCCAACAACCCCGAGGGAGATGCACATTTGTTCCAAGAGTCTTCCACTCACCTTCTCATGAGGAATCAAGAGTACAAAGAGAAAATTTATTAGTTGGAAGACCATGTGCGAACACTCACCTCGTACGTGTAAAATTTCATGGACCTCGAATGCCTCTTCATCTCTTCTAATTGAAGAAGTTACTCCCATCAGTAGCTTCGATCTAGAGTCCATTCGAAAGACACAGGGTTTCACCATACAGGGATGAGCCAACGAAAAATGGGTGAACAAGATTGTGGAGAAAGGGAAAGTTTTGCTTCCATAGATGATCTCATTGTACAAGTACATGTGTGTGACTTCCACCAAAGTCTAAATGACGAGGGATGAGATTGAGAAAGAAAAAGAACATTGGGATCAGGTGTACCCACTAGTTGTGGAAATGGGGAAAGCTCATTCTTAGGTGTTGGTAGATAAAAAGGTATTTGATTCTCCATCTGAGAATTTGTCACAGGTATGGGCGAGGAATCTCGTCTCTCGGTATGAGATGATGAATCGTGCTCTAGACGAGTTGGATTCAAATGAGGAACATGACTCCAAGATGCAGGATGATCTCAACACTAGGATATAAAATCTTAGAGTGCCCATCATTGATGAGAGTACCTCAAATGGATGAATTGTTGAATCCATTTGAGGAATATGTCAAGAAAGAAGCCAAGGACCCCTTTTTCTTTCAATGAGGACACACTGAGTCTCTTGCCAAGATAAGAGCTATGATATCGAGCATTGCAAAGAAACATAAGTTTTGGTTCGCTAAAAATAAGAACATCAATGCCATCTCAGACGCATTTATTGACTTGAGTCCTTGAGTTGTGTTCATATCCCTCAGGCCAAGAAAGTTGCACTTGCGGTGGCCTAGTATAATAGAGAGTTCAAATGAGTGGATATTTTTCCAGTTGATCTTGGCAAAGATCCATTAGACAACAAAGCAGATCAACAAGGGTAACATCTTCATCGGACTAGTTATCTATATTCTTTTCTTTCTCTCTCCCCCCTTCCCCTCCTCCTTCATGTTCTATTTCTTTGTTGGGGTTACACTTTTCATATTGTCTTATTCATTTAAATGTGTAGTTGACATTGTAATTTTAGTCACCCTAATTTATTTATTTATTGTTAAAGCGACTTGATGGGGCTCATACCCATGACATGTTGTTGGGCTCTTTAACCCACAAATGAAAATATTTCAAAATGAAACAAAACATAGGTGTCCAATCAAAGTTATTTCCCACCCCGTGATGGGAAATAATCTTCAATACTACACATTCGACCCTTTTTACTTTTCTTTTTCTTCACTTCCTGCCATTTACCATTATTAGACAAAACAACCAACATAAAATCATTGGGATTTGTCGATACAACCTTATCCGACAAGGAATCCTAGTCCGAATCAATTGTCGAAGTATGCCCTCTTTCGCTCCACACACACCAATACTATTTTCTTGATTTCCCATCGCTTTTTCCACCTTCTATGTTCCTACTGAATACACAGTCTTATCCTTAGTATGGGATTTGCTAGATTCCTCCTTAAAAGTCGAGGTAGACGCCAAATCTGGATTCATGAATCCCCATCCGCCAAGAAGCCGCTCCACTATTTTTTTGATTTTGGGTTTTTATTGAAAGGACATGAAACTTGCAAATAACCAGGGTTTTTGCAAATTCTACATCGAAAATCCAGTATTTTCGTAATCTAAAATTTGGGAATGATGAACATTTCCAAATTTTAGATTAATGCGATCTAGCAATCCTTTACTCAAGTCAATTTCAACACAAATACGGGCATATGTGCATAGACTGAGTGGGTTCTATCCAAATCCTCTTTTATAAATTTGCCCAAAACATTTCCGATATCCTCTAGGGCATACCAAAGATACAGAGGCAAGTTCGAAAGCCTTACACAAACAGATGTTTTGGTGACTAAATGAGAATTCGGATCAAAGTCCTGGGAACTGTTAGTGTTGGTTATTATTTATCCTTTTATTTATTTATTAGGATAATTCTTACACTTGTGTTAGCCCTACACTTGTTGGGTTAGCTTGCTTAGGTGTACTAGTTGTGTGGAGTTAGCTTACTAGTTGTGTGGAGTTAGCTTACTAGTTGTGTTGAGTTAGCTTCTCAGTTATGTGGAGTTAGCTTACTAGTCTTTTGGAGTTAACTTAACTACCATTATCAATTAGCGGAAGTTCTTCACCACTGATTTAGGTAGTAGTTGCACTTCCTCTCCTCCTATATGTACATCTTTCTTATTGAGTAATTCAAGTCATTGTATTGTAATGTATTGAGCATTATGGATTATGATGGATTTCCATATATGATATTTTAGCTCTTCTGTTTTACAAATCTAATGTGGTGTGCTATTATCATCTGAGATCGTAGCTTGGAACAATCTTCTTATCGTTCCTTTCATGGTATTAGAGCTATAGATGATGTAGACATCCATTTGTAAGTTTTTCTTTGCAAGCAAGGGTTTATTTTTTCATGTATTCGAATTTGTTAGCACTTTTCTATAGCATACATTTTTAAGCAAAACAGAGTGCACCATTGGATTTGGAAGGTGCTAAAACCATAGAATCGACTGTAAACTCAACCATGTTTTGAGACAGTCAAATCTGGATGCGATCATACCCTCTCTCGGGTGCATTATTTTATCCATTGATATAAGTGTGTACCTTCCAGATGCATTCTTCTACCCTCTGGATATTTCTGTTTTAGATGCAATCTTTTATCCACCGGATGCGATCTATACCCTCTGGGTGCATTTTTTTATCCATTGGGTATAAACGTACTTTATAGATGCATTCTTTTACCCTATGGATATTTATGTTTTGATGCGCCTTTTATCCACTAGATGATGCGTATATGTACCCTCTGGGTGCATTATTTTATCCATTGATATAAGTGTGTACCTTTCGGATGCATTCTTTTACCCTCTGGATATTTCTGTTTTTTGATGCGCCTTTTATCCACTTGACGCATATCTGCACCCTCCGGTTGCATTTTTTTATCCATCGATATTGATGTGTACCGTCTCAATGCAATGATTTACCCTCTGACATTTAGGTTTTGGGTGCAAGCTTTTATCCTTTGGTCGCAAGCTTTGTATCATGTGGATGCACTCTTTTACCCTTTGGACATTCGGTGTCATGTGTACCTTATAAAAAAACATCAACATTAAAATATTATTTTAATAACAAAACCTTCTAAAGCTCATAACTTTTGATCCGTAGCTTTCAGATTAAGGTGGATTTTTTTGAAATTGTGTATTTTTTTCAAGATCTACGCATTGGTGACATTTTTATACACATATTTCAAATGTAAAAGTATTGTTACTCATTATAATATTTACATGCACTCAATTATAAAGTGCCAAATTTGGGAGGGTGTTGTAATCACTTATGGACGCAATTTCGGTTGAGCCCGACGTCCTAAAATTTTGGGTGTTGCATTCTTGTATCTATAGGTGTATACATTTATATCTCTCTTATTTGTTGAGATATTTTAGATATGTATTTTTGACACTTTTTTGGCATGTTGACAATCTCTCTTGTGGGGGAGTTATTCTGGTGAAGCCCAGTGTTAGTTTGTCAGTGTTCGAGTAGTTGATTTTGGCAACTCATACAAATTTGTGGTATCACTCTACTCATTCAGCAGTATGGGAGGGTGTGGTGTTGATACTGATTCTTTGGGTTTCGTGTCCTTGCCTTGTTACCTTGGCTTTTCTTGGATCGTGACACTCATATTTATTTGGATCTCATGTCCTTGCCTTGTTGCCTTGGTTATTGTTCTTGGATCGTGACACACCTGTTTGTAGTAGTTGATCTTGCTTCTTCGGATTTTGTGTCCTTGCCTTGTTACCTTGGCTTTTCTTGGATTGTGGCACTCCTATTTATTTGGATCTTGTGTCCTTGCCTTGTTGCCTTGGTTGTTCTTAGATCGTGGCACACCTATTTGTAGTAGTTGATCAAATTATGTTTGGTGTTTTTTTGGTATTTTCGACATCACTCCATTGATAGTCTCCTTGCATGGAGCTATTCTAGTGAAGCCCTGTCATCGCTTGTTTTTAGTTCTATGATCGAGCAAAGGATTCGCACCATAGTGCGCACCACACTTCTTCATCATTGTACGAGTTTTGGAGTCAAGCTTTTGAGGATATCTTGCAATGAGATTTTGCTCTCTCTACTTTGTTATTACTTGGTTTTGGGTACCTCATGCGTGTCCAATTTTCCCGCTTATTGTACATGGGTACCCCATTAGACTTTGTTGCTTTGAGACCCACCTTATTTTTCACCCACCTAAGTTATGCTTAAGGGAGGGTGTTAGTGTAGGTTATTATTTATCATTTTATTTATTTATTAGGATAATTCTTACACTTGTGTTAGCCCTACACTTGTTGGGTTAGCTTGCTTAGGTGTACTAGTTGTGTGGAGTTACCTTACTAGTCTTTTGGAGTTAACTACCAGTATCAGTTAGTGGAAGTTCTTCACCACCGATTTAGGTAGTAGTTGCACTTCCCTCCTCCTATATGTATATATTTTTTATTGACTAATTCAAGTCATTGTATTGTAATGTATTGAGCATTATGGATTATGATGGATTTTCATATATGGTATTTTAACTCTTCTATTTTGCAAATCTAATGTGGTGTGCTATTATCATTTGAGATCGCGGCTTGGAACAATCTTCTTATTGTTCCTTTCAGGAATCATGGAGTTAGAAATAAACCAACATTGCCCCAAAACCATGGGCCTTCAAACATACAACGATGATAATCATCCGGCTCTCTAAAATGCACAATAAAAAAGCCCTTGGACAGAGAGGGAGATTTCACACTTGTTGGACCATTGCTCATAAACCCATTGATAGAGGGTCAAGAGGAAGGCAATAGCCTATTGAAGTGCCCGATCACAACATCTTGGGATAGGTTCTGATAGTATTCCTCCACTTCGGGCCAATAATCGCCCAAGGAACATCCTCTCGCCGTATTGACCATTAATAAAAGGGGACTTAATTCTATTCCTAGGAATATGAAGAGTCACATGTTGTAAAGGACAAATGAAAAGTCATGTGGGGGTAGGTGAAGAGTCTTTCTAAAGTCTATAAATTGTAATGACTTCCCCATTCTTAAGGGTTGTCAATTTTGTATGTTCAAGAGTAGATAACTACTTGTGATAAGAAAAAGAGATAGCTATTTTCCTCTATTCTCCTTCTCATATGTTCTTCCATTCCTCTCATTGTACAAATTTGTGAGAATGTCAATAAAGAAGAAAGGAGTTTCATGCTTTTCTTGATGAGGGAATAAGTGAAACTTTGTGTTCATAATTCCATCTTGTCTTGGTGTTATTAGTAAGGTTGTTATTCTTTCTAATTATGTGTGTTGATATGCTTTGATTAATCTTTAAGCATATGAGTTTTCCTACTTGTAATATTAATCCCCCTCCTAATTTCCCACTCCCGTTTCCCCACCTACCTAACAAATTCCTCCCTTGCAAGAAATTGCAAGCATTTGCCGCAGGTGCAGTGGAGTGTGCCTATTGGATCCCCAACCTCTAGGCCAACAATAGAGTTTTATTTTTGTTTACACACAATAATGGAGCTTCGAGTAGAGGAACCTAGTCCCAGTGTTGGTAGAAATCCACCAATTTGTCCTATTGACAAATTTTCTAACAATCACTAAATCTTATCAAAGAAATTAAAACTATGAAAGGTTTAAAATAGGCATGTGGAGAAAGAAAGCAAGAAAGGAACATCATCAATATATGAGAGAATTCAACGCGACTTATGAGCATTACGAAAAGACATATAGAGTAGTTGAAAACAAATAGAAGTTTCTCATAACTCAATTAAAGACTAGTTCCCATAGACACACATGTGAAACATATACATAATGACCCTTAAGGAAAAACGGGAAGAGAGAATATATACTTTATTAACTCAAGGAAAAATTGAAATAGAAATATATTTCATCTTTACATTCTCAACCTATTAATTTTTTTTTTTCAAATTATATAAACATAATCCTTGGGAGTTGAATCCATATTAAAACTATTTGAAAAGATTAAGATATCCATATTAAGGAGCGATAACAGTGTAAGAAAAACTCCCGTAGGTAATTAAAATCACTTCAAAGGGATCTGAAATTCTTCCACATATCAAGGCGCTCATCGAGTAAACCAACTACTTTGACAAGATGGATAAACTGAAACCTTGCCTGCAATCCAACTACACAATCACATTTGGCCTTTTTGGTGGATATGCATAACTACACAGATCTTTGACCCTTTACCTATGTAGTGGGTCATGCAATTTCCAAAGACCATTCGTCTCGAAATTTTGTTTCTTCCTCATTTCATTTCAGATAGATAGTGCCATCCCAAGTTCGGCAAATGGGTTTTCCAAATCTGGACACGACAGCAACCGTCTGTGTTGTGCATGGCAGGGAATGCGTCGACACCCACTTGCTCGCCAACACATCGTTTTGTCCGCCTAAAATAAAAAGCAGGCGGAATATAAAACCTTTGCGTATGAATCCATTTACCAGAAGAATAAAACACAGACCCCACAGTTTATTTTTTGATTATTCCTCCCCGGGAATCTATTCTATGTAAGGCTTCAATATTTCGTTTGGGTCGGTTGGTCAGAGTAAAGTACATTCACATGCTCTAGGATTGTGTTCCATTTCATTGTCCTGCACACTCAGAGCATGTTTTTCTGTTCTGTTTGCATTGGAGACGTGTCAGACAAGGTCTGGTCACGTGTATGGAAGTGTATTCTCACAATCTTTCAAATATTAACCTATATGTAACAATCAAATGCAAACAATTTGGTATTGAGTTATAGATGTATTGTTTCTCTGAGCACGAATTCTGAATTGGGTTTGCGTGCGTGGTTTGTTTGAGCACAATTTCTGAATTGGGGGCGAGTCCATGGTTTGTCTGAGTACGAATTCTGAATTGATTTCGGGATATAACAATGTGAGATGAATGCACACACCAGAAGAAGAACATCCAACAAGAATTTCTTTTGTTATTGAGAACGAGGATTTGTTTATCATGCTCTGTTGGTTCCCGATTAAGAATGACGACGAAGTTTCCTGCTGGAAAAGCTATGGTGTTTTATTTGCTACGGAGGGATTTTAAAAAAGTGCTTAAGCGAAAAGACAGCGATGTTGGAGAACGCGGTAAGACTTTTGCAATGTGGTTTCTCAGAGGTTTTTGTTATTTTTGTTTGGGCGTGCTTCCTATCTATTGTTGCTCTGTTCAAATTCAATGGCTGTTTTCAGTGGTCATAACCAAATGAGCTTTGTAGTGTGTTGTTTTCACTGGTCATTCCCAAACGAGCTTGTGTTGTTTAATCCACAATTTGACTAAAATAGCTTGTTCAAGTTCCCCACACATAGGTAAAAGCCATGAATTACTGTTGCTTCACTTTTCTAAGTCCTCATGCATAATGCACATGGAGATGCTTATACAGCTTACTTATATTTTGCAGCAATGTCAATGCTAGTAGGTTGTAGTTGATATGAACAATTCAGATCTCAACACTAGAGGGTAGATGTGTCATCTGTCAAGTAACTTACTTGTGGGTTTACTCCAGAAGATATTTGGTAGCAGTTGCCAAAATAGTAAGAAACATTTCTCAGAATACAAGGTAGATCTACGGAATAATTTATAAAACTGTTAAATAAAGAGGATTGAACACAGAGATGTTCAGATACACGATTCAAAGACGATCACATTAAGTGCTCCCACAAAGAAGATTCTAGGACAAAGGGAAGATATCCTTGGCAACTTATATGGCATACCACTTTTGAGTGTCTACGATGATACCTGTACACATATTCCCTGGGTCAGGGTACAGATTTTGCAGATGGGTTCACTTCTTGGGGACGAGGAGACCTGTAGGAGATATCTCTGTACCATGGGAGAGGCCTCTAGCAGGCAGGAGAGACCTTGTAATGTCCCCTGCAGCCATAGTGGACATCCCTTGCTGCACCTTATTGGGATGCCTCTCCTATGGTACTAGAGGCCTCTAGTAGACAAGAGACATCATTTAAGATTAGGATATTTCTTAAATAAATGGAATTTCTTAATCCTAAATGGTCAAAGCATCCCATCCTGCACATTTCTGGCTCATTCAAACAAAGAAATTGGTGGGTATATTGGGGAACATGCAAAACATGTCAGCTGGGATTTGAAACAGAATGAAGAGCAAAACCTTAAAAACAGAAAGAAGAGCAAAACCTTAAAAACATTGGTTTTGCCAGCATAGATTTGCAACAAAGTTATGACTTAAAGTTTATGAGAACGCATTTTAATTTTTAACTTTTTCTAATTTTGTACATGCAACTGTATCAGACATATCTTATACCCACATATTCCTGTACTCTAGTCTCTGATTATGAAAGTGGCCACCCGGCAGCCTTATATTTCTGGTGGTTATGGTGTCTACCCACTGATCTATTATCACATGAAACTTTTTGTATGCTTTAACAAAGTGGCCCCTAGGCACAGATGCGAGAACTCCTCAAACTGGGAAACCTGTATTGGGAATAACAGGTCAATGCTCAATATTGGTGTGTATGTCAATTTGCAATGCTATTGAAATGGATTCGGTCAAGCAGTTGAAGGCAGTTATTTGTAATTAGAAGCTAAAAGCTCAAATTGTTGGAGTCATTTTTATTGCTTTAGAAGAGCTGAATCTTTAGATCATTCCATGTACAGGTAAGCTGTTAGAAGATTTGAGGGCATCTTTATTCAATGATCTGCACACACTAGATGGGGCACAACATCAACAGCAACAATTTTGTGGCCCAAGAGTGGCATTGTCTTTCAACTTTGTGGTTGCAATTGCAATTATTATGATCAACAAATCGGTGCGTATTCTCATTTTCTTGTAATGGTATTAGATCTTACTCTTATATTAAAGAACAGGAGTGTACATGTTACATATGTTTGTCCTTTCATAACCGAGCAGGTAGTTCTGGAGACTTCGGCAATGACAATTTGTAACTAGAGAAGCATTTCCCAATGGGTAGACAATTATAATTCTGTGCTACTTCTTGTAATTAGCTAAAAAAATCATCCTCAAAGATATATTATGCAATAATTTATCTAGAAATAGTTGAGAAAATATAATTCAAACTTAAAACAATTTCCCAAACAACACTCAAATCTACATACACGTCAAAGTTTATTATTTTGTAACCTTGATGATTCCGAACTTATTTATAATATCAATAGCTAAACAAAAAAAAAAGCAATTTATGATACGATCCATAGGATTGACATCACAATCAAGAAGTAAAGAGTATACTTAACAAGAATTGCTGAGTTTCTTTTCTTTATTATTGCGATATGTTGCAAGGATTCATGATTTTTAGATAAGCAGGACAGACCATCTCAAGGTGAGCAAAAGATTAGTCTAACTGATAAATGCTTGTATCTGCTCATTTCAACAAACCGTTTATTGGATGATCTGAGGCATGTGAAAAGGAACATGACCACTAACACTAGGACTCACAACTTCAAATAGACCTTATGACAAAATTATAAGATTAAAATCCTTTTCTCCACGTCAAACATCCTTCCTGATATCTTTTGGTGATGTTAAGGTGCTAGAATTTGCAACTGTACTGGAAATAATAGCACTGTCATTAAAAAATAATCTTTGTATTTTCTAGATGTTTGAAATAACTTAAAATCTTGGTGTTTATACAGAACCTGATGGCATTCATGCCTTATTATCAATCAATCCTCCTCTAATGGTTAGTGATAGCCCCCACTTGGGGAGGGGGATATTGGTTCCTCATATGCTTGTTTCCATAGTGGACAAATTCAATAATTGAGCTGTCTGAAAGAATGTTGTCAGTGGATGCTGCATTGGAGAAAATCTTAAACCCACTTGTTGATCTAACTTATCAGCACTGACTCCATACTTCACATCCCTCTGTACCCCTAGCTTGATCTTTGTCCATACACCATGCTGAGAAGAGAAGCATCTCCAAGGCACAAGCTGCGACAAGCTATTGCTAAAAATGGAGTTCTTGCCAACGCTTCTTCATTGCCAAAGCAAGCATGAAGGAAGGGAAACATTGTGCTCATAAATGAAATGACATATGGAAGTTCTGCAACAGGATAGTTTCAAAATTCTCCATAATGGATGGCCATGGTAGAAGTATGCCGAGGCAAAATAATAGATTGTGCCTAAACAACATTAAAAACTGGAGTTGCTAATGAAGCATTTTCATTGCTAGAATTCGCATGGAGAAAGATGAGCTATCACCCCTATAACTTAGAAGTGACATGATACATTGACAGTTGGAGCTCTGTGACAGGGTTGTTTTAAGGTTCTATGTAACAAACATGTAAGAGAGAAGTCTTACCGAGGAATAAGACACAGGCTGCGGAATAACAATGCTAATCTTCTGCATTGCCAGAATCAACATGGAGGAATATGAACAATTGTGCCACGGACTTACATGACACGTTGCATTTCTACACCAAATGTGTTTCAAGAATTCTATGTAACCGACTCTATAGAAGTTTATGCAGTTACTATTGTCAAGATCTCTACTTAATCTTGTGCGTGTGCGTGTGCGTGTGCGCAGCGCGTGTGCGTGTGCATGTGCTGGTGTGCGTGTGTATTTTAACATGCAATTGAATTTGTTTGAGTTAGCCATGCTAGAGCTTTGCTCAGTTTCCTACTGTGAGTCACAAGACTTATCTGCATTTCTAGCATTTGTTTAAGACATCTTGATAACAAGCAAGCAGTTGCGATTCAGACGCAAATCTTATGCATTAGAGGAATAGGAAGAATTGTGCTCAGGACTCAAATGACATTTGACTGTTCTACACCAAGCTTGTTTCATGAATTCTTTGTAAGCGACTCTCTGGGAGGTTACATGGTTGCAATCGTAAAGATCTCCATTCAATCTTATATAAATATTGTAACATGCAATGCAGTTTGAGTGAGCCATGCTAGAGTTTTGCTCATTTTCTTGTGTGAGTCACAAGAGATATCGGCATTTGTTTAAGGCATCTTGACAACAAGCAAGAAATTGCAAATCAGACTCTAGAACTTTTTACTATTTTAGCATGAATGCAAATATGAAAGGGTGTTCCTTGCACATTAAAGTTATCAATGATGAATTTTGTTAGTGTTTTCCTTAGATACTAGAACCTTGTTGCAACAGTGAAAATATGAAAGGGTGTTCCTTGTATATTCAAGTTATCAAAGAGGAATTTTGTTAGCGTGTTCCTTAGACACTAGAACTTTGAAGCATCAATGCAAATATATTGTTTGGAGGGTACAGTTTTGGGAACTAAGAATCTTCTTGTACAGTTACATTCATTTTAATCAGAAACTGTTTATGAAAACATACGGGTATTACTTGGTGAATTTCTTGTAACTATCTGGAATTTCCTTTTGTCAGCACCTTAAGAATTGTTTTAACAAGAATGATCAAATTCAATTGTCCAACTGCGTGTATAACATCAAACGCTTGCACTGGATTACCATTTTTTGTGAATGCGCAGGCAAAGGTTGAGTCAACCCCTTCAAATGGATTTTTTTCTTTTTTATATTGAGAAGTTCACCAAATATATAGGACCACTAGGTCAACAATGCAAACCTTATATTCAGCTTATGAACAAAACTTATAATAACGGCAACCCAGTTGGGCAGGAATGAAGCCAAACAGGGCGCTAAGTAGTATATGAGAAACCACCACAATACTTAAACAACATTACATTAAAAACACTTTTAAAGAAAAACATTAAACAACATTTTTTTTTCTTCAGAAAGGCCCAATCAGAGTCACTCATTGAGTTTTTTTGGTTGACACTAGGATGATCCAAGGCCAATTTCCCCATCTCAAGCTTTGTGGTGCAGTCACCAACTGATTCTTCTAGGTCCAGTCTTTCAATGTCCACAATCCCTTTCTGCTGTATCTCTTCCACAATTTCTTTGATATGTCTAAGTAGAATTCTTTCCAGCTCTTTCCCGGGCTTGCTATCTTTTGTGCTGCGACCACCTTCATTGTTTCCTACATCAATATCCATTTCGACCCCAACAGGCTTTGCAAAACATACATAACATTCACACTGGCTTGAGAAACCTCCACACTGGCTGGAACTTCATGGATAACTCTTACAACATGTTTTGGGGCTGACAACTATGTACCCCCCGTCTTGCACAGTCTTAGCTTCTCCTTCTCTCTGCTCCAAGTTAGCCTCTTCTGTGTCTGGCTCAATTTGAAGATGAAAGGTTTTGATTGCTGGGTCTCATCTAGGAATGAACGGTTCCTCACCGCCTTCTTTTCGAGCTCTCCTCCCAAATGATAAAGAATTTAACATTTGGAAAGTGTCTAGTCTCTTTCAAGAATGTGGGATCAATTCTCAACAGTCTTGATTGCAAGAATTTCTCTAGGTCCTCTCTAGTTACCTTCATTTGCACATTAACTTGCACACACAATAAATGCACTATGACTTCACTATTGAAGACAGTAAGCTCCCTGCCAATTCCATGAAAAATTCATTTTTCCTAACTTTCCAAATAAACCATAGCACCTTGGTAGACATAAAATGGATATTTTTTTAAAATTGGCACAAGGTTTATACCCACATGATCGTTAAATATAGGCTATTGAGTTTGGATCCATTTGGTATAAGGTCCATTCACTATAGTAACACAATTGGGTTGAAATAGTTACAAGCATGGGAAAGGTGGACAAGAAAGAAAAACTCTGTGAGTAGAATATGAAGATTCAACAACTCTATAAAAATTACTGAAAGGTGCAAAAATAAGTTCAATGTTTAAAGGAGAAGAATCAACAATTATAAAATGATTTCCTATCCTCGAAATGAATACATCAACAATTATATGGAGAAGCTAGTAATCTTACAATAACAATGCGGTTATCATGAGGATGCAATATTTGAATGAATTTGAATCTAGGAAAGGTGTAACTAAACCATGGAGAAGCTTCAACAAGACTTTGTTTTCGAAGAGGAAACATTGGCCAAGCCTTCATGATATAGGAGTGATGAAAAATCATCCTTGGTGATGCAAGAGCATCACAGAGACATATAGACAATCATGTATCAATCAAAATAGTTGAACAATTTGAGTCAGTTGTGTTTGCATTTTGCGGAGAATTACGAGGGTCACACATTGAAGCATTGTATTTATGGTGAGTCATGTGGAGTACAATGTTGCATTCTGTTGAGTGTACACGTCCATTGTGCAATGTTTATTGAGTTTGCAATTCCTTTGCGCGCAGGTTTGGTCTTTTGCACAATTGTCCAAAGTCGCAACATTGTCCACACAATCTTGTTCAAGCCGCGAACTTGGAATAATTGAATGTTTGAAGGTGCAGTTTTCGAATTAGGTGTGCTTTGGGTCAATTGTTCGGTTCGTTGGTCCTTTCATTTTAATTCCACAAGTTTAGGAGTCTTAGGAGGTGGCATGAATGACTATATAAGTAGAGCCAAATTGCCTTAGGAAAGCAGTTCAAGTTTTTGTGAACTCAATTGGGGTTTGTTAAAGGTAAAATCTTGAATGCGAGCCTAAGGGCTCATTGTGAACAATAAGGTCAGTAAGTAGAGAATGTCACAATGATCATATTTGTGAAACGATTAGGAAATACAATAAATGGAGAATTTGTCATATGAGAGGAGATAATTATATGACTTATGTTGTATGAGGTCAGTATCATTAGCGATCGCTTTGATGGTGCTATTTCATCAATAAGACATCCCAAAGCTTTGTGTTGTTAAAATTTGTGTTCATTTGATCTTTATGTCGATTTATGTTTTCCTTCTATTGATGCGATATTCTTTGCGTATATTGAGGGTCGAAGGTGCAAGGTGACTCTTCATTGAGCACCCTCACTTAGTCTGTGTCATTTAGTATTAGAGTGGGATTGCTTTCCTTGCAAATAGAAGCATGTCGATTTGTGTTTTTCACAAAGGTTGCAGTGTGGGTAGAAAAATTGTTGTGGACGCTTCCAAAGGGTAATTGTTGCAGACAGGAGGTGCGAGAAAGTTACAAGAGTCAAGACTTGGTTGCGCAATGATGTGAACTACGCAAGCTCTCTCGAGGCCATGGAAGCCGCACAATGCCGAGGTGGTGTTGTGGAAGATCATAGTGATGATGGTGGACTTGTGCAATAGGCAACACAAGTTGCGAATGCAAACGTATACACATGCCTCAATATTTATCAAGTTTTAAAACCGGTCAAACCGAACCTTGAACCGCCAGCTTGACCGGTTTAACATTTTAGAGCACGAACCGTTTAGTAAACCGGATCGGTTGACCGGTTTTAGCCCAAACCGGTCAAACCGGTCCGGTTTCATCCTGAACCGGCCGAGTTATGTAAAGACAACATTTCTTTCCTTTTTTGGATTTTTGGTGAAAAAAACACAAGCATAGAATAAAATTTGCCATTTTTGGAAAGGGTCCGGGAAGATGTAGCAACAAAAACTTGCATGTGCCATAACTTTCATTTTGTGGCTCCGTTTTAGGTGTCGTTTTCTCTAAAAGTGCATATTTTCTCGAGCTCTACACATTGATGGCAATATTTTTCTTATTTTCATAAAATCCATTTTTGCACCTTTTTGGACCAAGTAGCTTCTTGCAATCTTCTGAAAGAATCATGAGCTTTGATTGCCTGTACACAATTTAGTATTTAAAAATACTGGATAGCTTTCCAAAACTCGGCGAGTATTCTGGCCAAATATTGCCGAGTTTTTTTTTTTGGGTCTGCCGAGTATTTGCCGAGTGCGAGCATTCCAACTATCACTATATACATGAGCAAACTTTGCATATTTTGTGTGTAATTGTTGGAATCATGGTTTCTAGTTTTTCAAATATATTGTTTTCTTTAAAAATGTAATTTTTATGTGTTTTTTAGTAAACCGGTTCATAGAGTTTGAACCGGTCCGGTCCAACCCTCGACCGGTTCCGAGTCCGGTTCCGATTTTTAAAACATTGTATACACAAATGCGTAAGAAGAGGAAGCGCAAGATGGTCTAGAAGAGAGTTTGCTTCAATAGTTCATAGAGAGGGAATAACCTTATATTGATACCCTTGTTATTCTCGGGTAGTTCAAACCAACAAAGCTCGTGGATTGGATAACAGAGATGGAAAAATATTTTGAGTATGAAGATATGAAAGATCTCAGAAATTCAAGTTTCCGTGCACAAAGTCAAAAGATCATGCATCTCTTTTGTGTGAGCATATCTAGACCAACCAAGTTCAACATGACAAGTAGAAGACCAAGACATGGGATATGGCCGGTGGTGAAGCTCAATGCGAAGTTTCTACTTGCAAATTAACAAGTTAGTTTGTTCAAAAGGTCAGCGAAGGTTTGTGACAAAGAGAACTTAGTGTGAAAGAATACACTGAGGAATTTTACCGAATCACCATGAAAGCGAGGCATGTGGAGAAGATATCCAAGTATATGATTGATTGTTGATTGTGATGTAGGATGAGTTTAGTATGTCGAAGTTACATTGTGGAAGAAACCTATCACTATGCTTTGAAGGCAGAGGAAAAGTTGGCACATAAACAACAAAGCGCTAACCACGGAAAAGGGAAGGCCACGCAAGACCGTGGCAAGAGTAAGGGTAGAGACAATTTTGCGCAAGGTGAAGGCGAGTCATGTTCAACGCTACAAAGTGAAGGAACATCTCGAGGAGGTGGAAATGCATCAAGGGGCAGAGGATCCTTTGGTCAGGAAGAGGTTGTGAATTTAGCAACACATAAATGGCATATAGCATATGAGTGCACGCATTCTTAGAGCAATGATAAGTGAAGTGCACACATTACGCAAGGAGAGGAAGATGGCTTGTTAAGTCATGAAGAGGAACTAGAAATAGGAGAGGTGTTGATGTTCAAGCATGTCTTGTTTAAACCAAAAAGAAGAGATTGGTCCTAAGTAGAGAAGATTGTTTAGGTTGACGTGTAAGTCGGGGGAAAGGTTCATGAGAGTGATATTTGATAGGGGAGCACCGATAATTGAGGCGGCGGAAGAGATGGTGGATAAGTTGAAGATGAAGAGAATTGAGCATCCAAATCCATACAAGGTTTCATGGTCAGTAGAAGGGACACCAGTTGTTGGTGAAAGAACAATGTTTGGTTAAATTCTAGATTGGGAGATATGAGGACAAAGTGATGTGTGACATCATGCCCATGGATGCATGTCATGTGCTACTTGTTAGGCCTCGCGGTTTGAGAAGGTGCAACATGATGGTCGCAGACAACACCTTCACGGTGGAGAAGGATGGAAAAAGGTATACTTTGAACCCATTGTAGGAGAAGAGTGAAGCAACAACAAAAGTATTGTTGCTCTTTGATAAGTAGTTCCTAAGTGAAGTAAAACATGGTAGTGCATGTTTCGTTGTAGCTTGATATTAAGGACCACACAAAGAGAAGGTGTGGAAAAAAAGGCCAAGGAAGAAAAACAATGCTGCAAGAAGTGAAGAAAATGTTGGGAGAATTTGCAGAAGTTATGTCTAGTGAGTTACTCAAGGGTTACCACTTGTGAGAGACATTAGTCAATGCATAGGCTTAATTCCGAGGATTGAGCTCACCGAACAAGGAAACTTATAGATGACATCATAGGAGAATGAGGAGATATAGGGGCAAGTGCAAGAGTTGCTAGATAGTGGATTGGCTGTTTTTTCCGCAAGTTTATTAGGAACTTCAATGGTGTATGCACACCACCATTATGGACGCCATACGAGTTAGGAAAAGTTTCTTCTAGAGCACAAGAGTAGAAAAGAATTTTGGAGAATTGAAGAGAACAATCAACAATCAAGTGTTTAGCGCACTATCGGATTTTGCAAGGATATTTCAGGTTGATTGTGATGCTAGTAGTATAGCCATTGGTGCAAAAGATCGAATCAAGAGGATAGACCTGTTGTGTATTTCAAAGAAAAGTTGAATGATGCGAGGAAGAAGTAGTGTTTACAATCAAGAGTTTTACGTAATTGTGCAAGCATCAAGGAGTGGAGACATTACTAGTTGCACAAAGGAGTTTGTGTTATACACTAACCATCTTGCATTGCAGCTTTTATTAACAACTAGGAAAATTGAATTAGAGGCACATAAAGTGGGTAGAATACCTACACGGATACACATTTGTGTTGAAGCACATTAGTGAAAAATATAACAATGTCGCTAATGAGCGCAGTAGGTGTAGTTTGTTGACATAGATGAAAGTCGAAGCAATGGGTTTTGAATCCATGAAGGAGGTGTATGAGTAGGATGAAGATTTTAGATAAGCATGGGAGGCGTGCGCGATACTTCGCAATCGCCGACAAGACATCTTGGTTGGACGACTTTGTGCAGGAAGGATTGTTGTTCAAAGGAGGGTAGTTATGCATCCTAAAAGGATCAATGTGGGGAAATTTGGTGAGAGAAAAATATTACGAAGGGTTAGAAGCACACTTTGGCTTGGATAAAACCTTAGCACAGCTAGGGGAGAATTAATTTTGGCCACGAATGAGTGTGGATATATGCAAGTTCATGCAAACATGCTATTTTTGTCAAATAAAGGAAGATCTTAGAATGCGGGTCAGATTAACTTTTGTCCATACTGAGGCACCTGGGGAGACATAAGTATGGATTTTGTTTTGGGCTTGCCCAAGACACGAGGGGTGTTAATTCCATTTTTGTAGTGGTGGATAAATTTTCAAAGATGACACATTTTATTGCTTACAAGAAGACTAGTGATGTAATGCATATTGCAAATCTTTTATTTAGGGAAATTGTGAGACTGCTGGACTACCGCACGGTATAGTGTTTGACAGGATGCAAAAATTGTTGGTTATTTCTATCAAACATTGTGGAAGAAATTGAACACTAATTTGCAATTCAGTTCAGCATACCATCCACAAACTAATGGACAAACAAAAGTTGTAAATAAAGCCTCGTAGATTTGCTCAAATGTTTGGTTAGAGATAATCCAAGAACTTAGGATTTGGCTTTAAAGACAGAAAAATTTGCTTATAACAATTCAGTAAATAGGAGTATAGGGAAAACACCATTCCAAATCATATATGGGAGCAACCCAAGAGGAGTTGTGGAGTTGAAAGACTTACCATGCAAAGAACGAAAAGGAGTGTTGAAGCAAGAGATTTTGCGGAACACATGAAAGAAGTGCACCAAGTGTGCAATCAGTTGCAAAAGATGAATGCGCAATACAAACAACACGTAAATGAGAAAATGAAGAGAAGTTGAATATCAAATTGGAGATATGGTCTTAGCATACTTACGAAAGGAAAGGTTTCCTAAAGGGACATACAATAAGCTTAAGTGGAAGAAGATAGGGCCATGTAGAATCATTAGGAGTTTGCACAAAATGCTTATGAGGTTGAGTTGCTTGAAGGCATTGATATCTCTAACATCTTTAATGTGGCGGATTTGTATCCATACCACAAAGTAATGGAAGGAGATGAGGAATTTGAATATGAAGATGGCAAGAGTAGATTGGAGAAGACAAATGCTAGAAAAAGAGCGTGATGAAACAAAAGGGATAATAGATACCAGATCAAGAAGACACACCAAAAGGAGTGTACAAAGTATTTAGTCAAGTGAAAAGGCAAGTAGACTGAAGATATGACTTGGCTAAGCACCGTAGATGCCACATAACATGACATTCTAGTTCCTTGAGTAGGAGCTCAAGTTTTCAAAATTACTCGAGGTGTATGATGTAGGAGCATCCGTGTTCGCAGCAATCTTGTATCAACCATAATAGTTTAACAGTTTATGCTAGTTGTGTTTGCATTTTGTGGAGCATTATGTGGGTCACACATTGAAGAATTGTATTGATGGCAAGTCGTGGAGCACAAAGTGTTGCATTTTGTTGAGTGCGCAAGTCCATTGCACAATGTTTATTGAGTGCACAATTCCTCTACACAATGTCTGGTCTGTTGTGTAATTGTCCAGTATGCAACATTGTCCAGCAATCCCGCTTGAGCCGCAAACTTGGAATAATTGAATGTTTGAAGGTGCGGGTTTCAAAAGGCTTATTGGGTGTGCTTTGGATATGTTGTTGGGTCCTTTGGTCCTTGCATTTGAATTCCACAAGTTTAGGAGTCTTGGGAGCTGACATGAATGGCTATATAAGAATAATCCAATTGCCTCGGGAAAGTAGTTCAAGTTTTTGGGAACTCAATCGGGGTGTTAAAGGGCAGAGCCTGAATATGAGCCCAAAGCTCACTGTGAATAGAGAGGTTGGTAAGTAGAGAATGTTGCAATGATCTGATCTTTGACATGAGTAGGGAAATTCAATACATGGAGAATCTTTCATATGAGAGGAGATAATTATATGACTTACGTTGTAAGGATGTATCGTTGGCAATAGGTCTAATGGTGCTATTTCTTTGAATAAGATATCCCAAAGCTTTGTTTTGTTCAAATCTGTGTTCATTTGATCTTTTGTCGATGCATGTTTTCTTTTTGTGATATGATATTCTGTGCATATTCTGAGGGTTGCGAGGTGCAAGGCGGCTTTTCATTGAGCACCCTCAGCTCATCTGCATCATATAGGTTGTTAGCAATCTTGCCAACCAAAAAAATTCCTTTTGGTTTTCCTAGCATTGTTCGTACCTGAAGGCCTTTATACTAGGCTTTTCCTTTTAGTTATTCAAGCCTGCCATGTCAACCAAAGGATGAGGATAAGAGACATCTCCACCTGAGAAATCCTGGCAGGTTCAACATGGTCAATGTACCATTGATATTTCTATATCCAGCATAGTGGATGTGGGGCAATGTCCACTATGACAAGGATAATATAAAATAAGGTCACAAACTTCGTAACGCTGTGATAAAGCTTTGGTAGATCCTGCACTACTTTTAAATCTCTATTATATAAAGAACAAAAGTCCACATACATGGATGACATCATATGGCCTTCCTTGCTGCTCTGTGAAGGTGCCACATCATCCAAATGGACGGATTTGGTGCCTCAGTCCTAACAAAAGTCTAACAATGCTAAAATGGTCCACAGATCACTGATTTATGCCTATCTAATAGCATGGGCTTAAAGTTGATGCTGCTGTGGCATTTATACTTAGTAAAGCATTGGTGGGGGTAGCCCTTTGAAAGGTAAAATCAAATTGCAAATGGACGTGGTCTCTCCTGAAATCTCAGTGATGTTGCTTCAATTTCTCTGGCATTTTGTTTTTAAATTAAATCAAAGGAAGATGGGAATATTAGGATTTGAGATAAACCCATGAGACAACCATGTTCTTGAAGTAGTTAAAACAATTGATCCTTGGGATACAAATCAAGCTAACTGGTTACAAAGAAGAACTAGGAAATCAGAGAATAATTGGAAGGCCATCTTTTACATGTAAGATGGTGATTGCAGCGTCATAGGATCAAGGAAGCAAACGGGACATGAAACCAACCTTTCATCTTCCGTTTACAATGGGTTTCGGAGCTTGAGAGTTTTGTTTTGGAAGAAGAGAGAGAGATCGTATTTGCAAAGATGACAACATGGGGCAGGTATTCTTGTGGAGGTTGTAACACTCAAGAAGGTCTCAAAGGAGTTTGGGAACATTTTTGGAATTGGTTTTGACTTTGGCTGTGAAAGAAACAAGCTGGAGCTAAATCAAAACATGTATGAAATATTTGAAGCCAAAACTTTTGTATAATTCATTAAGAAGATATTTGTTACCTGAATTTTGGTGTGATAATCAATAAAGTGAAAAATAAAAATTGTTTGTTGAATGTTGTTGTTTTTCAATGATTGGAGAACATCAAAGAATGTTAATAGTTCAAAATTAGATGTATTTTACTTCATATTGGGTAATAACACAACCTCATCATCTGTCTTGAAAGTCATATTCAGTGGCCTAATTGTGGAATTGAGCCCCGGCTGTGAGGACAAGGCCGTCATTCAGTTGGCCCCTATCCCCGATTGCATCAGACGGTATCAGCGTAGGAGTGTCCTGTGAATGGGATGTGAAAGCAGAAGACATCTTCCACAACAAGAGTGTTGGGTAGAAGATATCATAGATGAATGGCCTCCACTTTGAGAAGGTGGGTAGGGCAAGAGAGAAGCCGAATGTTCTCCATTTTTGAAAGGTGGGTAGAGAATGAAGAGGTGGCAGAGTAGTCTGAAAAGAAGTGGCTTATGCCAAATTTGCAGCAGTAAGCCTGATTTTTAGAGTGAATCAATACATCTCCAAAAAGAGGAGTAATAGCTGCTAACATGGTAGGAAGATTGGAAGTTGTATTTTTGCTAAGAACCATGCAAAGAATATTAGATGTTGTTGCAGCAGATAGGAGGGATTTTGTGCGTAGAGGAGATGAGAGTAATGCTGAAGAGGAGCCAATAGGAGAATGTACAAATGCAAGATGCTGGTCTAGTAGATGAAAGAGAGAAAATATTGTTTAACACCATATCTAGGATTGGAATGAGGAATGAAGATGGAAGTTCCAAGTTTCTCAAGAACCTTGAATCCTGAAGAATTGATAGATTGGGTGACTGAGATGGAAGAGTACTTTGATTTTGATGATGTTAAAGACCAAATGAAAGTGAGGGTGGCTCAAACCAAGCTGAAAGGTCATGCAGCCCTGTGGTGTAAAGAGGTGCAAAAAGAAAGAAATAGAAGATGTAAATTCATGATCACAAGATAGGATGAAATTGTAGCTACACTGAAAGGGAAGTTTAGTCCTTTGGATTACGAGATGACACTACTGAAGAAATAGGAGAATTGTCAGAGACAAATTATACAGAGGAGTTTTACAAGCTAACCGTAAGGTATTCTCATAGTGAGTTGAATCAAGAGAAGGGAGGTAAGTATATAAATGGCCTGAGATCGAGCATTTGATCTTGAATTGAGCATGGGGAGGTTACATACAGTTCAAGAGGTATTTCAGTTTTCTTTGAAGGCTGAAGAAAAATTGCATAGAAGGCAGGTGAATTCAGCTAAGGCTAAAAGGAGTTTGATGATGGATACAAACGTGTAAGAAAATAGATGTCCCGAACATTGGGGATGTTCTAGGGACTACAAGATGGGGGCAAATGTCCTCCCCACGCTTCCTGTGCATGGGTTTTCGGAGGGATGTTGCTAGCAAATATAGACAAAGAATGAAGGGGAAATGGACTGCACATCAAATGAATGTGTCCTTCATTTTATTATTATTGGGAGTAGTTACAATGTAATTGGAACAATTATGATAGTTCATAGTTGAAAACTACCAACTTAACATGTGTGCCTATAAATATATTCATTATATTCAATACCCCCTAGTGACTAAACCGAAACAATGACAAGTTTGCCCGGAAATTCTTCAAACAAGAGAGGACCAAGAGGTTTAGTCATTAGATCAGTAAGCTACTCCTTAGAAGGACAAAAGTGAAGAGAGATATCACTAGAATCAACTAATTGTCGAATATAGTGATGATGAATCTCAATATGCTTGGTGTGAGCATGATATATAGGATTTTTGACCATCTTTAGTACACCTTGATTGTCACAAAAAATGGAAAGTGGAGTAGGTGCAGTTTGAGGAAGCTAAAGATCAAGGAGAATCTAGTGAAACCAAATGGCTTCACAACTGAAATTGACAACTGCCTTATATTCTACTTCAATGGAAGAGATAGCCATTGTGAATTGAAGCTTACTCTGCCATGAAACAACTCTTGACCGAAAGAGAAGATGTATCCAATGATAGATCTCCGGGCATCCACTAACCGTCCCTAGAGTGTACAACCAAAGAATCTGAAGTCTGTGACTCTGTGATAGAGAATGCCAAAGTCAAGAGTACCTTTGACATATCGAAGAACTTGTTTTACTGCTCCCCAATGTGTGAGTTTTTGTTTAGACAAAAACCGAGAAAGATAGCTAACAACAAAACATATGTTTGACAGCAGACGTAAGATATATTAGGCTGCCCACCAACTATCTATAGAGTGACTCATTTGTCGGTGGTGAATCATCACGAATTGATAATGTCAACTTGACTTCCATAAGTGTAGAAGAAGGATTACAATCAGACATCCTAAACTTCTGCAACAAATTCATAGCATATTTGACTTGCTCTGTAAAATCAAATGACCGTGTTGCCAAAATTCTACTCCTAGGCAATAGTGTAGGAGGCCTAAATTAGTCATGTCAAAAGCAACACATAAATCTGATTTTACTCGTTGAATACAAGGGCCCCACTACCCGTGATGGCAAGATCATCAACATAAACAATAAGTATCACAATGTTATCACCATTACTTTTGACTTAAAGATTCACATCAGAAAGACTTCTTCTGAATCCAAAATCTTGTAGGTGTTGATCTATTTTAATATACCAGGCTCAAGGAGCCTGCTTAAGTTCGTACAAGGACTTAATTAGCCTGCAAACCAAATGTTCACGACCACATGCCTGAAACCCTTCAGGTTGCACCATATAGACTACCAAGTCTCCATTTAGGAAGGTGCTTTTTACATCCATCAGAAACCTTCCATCCAAATTGAGTGGCAATTGAAAGAAGCAACTGAAAAGTGACCATCTTTGTAGTAGGAGCAAAAGTCTCCTCATAATCTATTCCCTCCTGTTGTGAGAAGCCTTTCGCAACAAGACATGCTTTGTACTTATCCAAAGTACCATCAACTTTGCACTTGACTTTGTATACCCATTTGTAGCCAATGGGTTGTTTCCCTGAGGTAACTCCACCAATGTCCAGGTATTATTCTTCATCAAGGCATCATACTCTGTTTGCATGGTAGTTTCCCATTCAGGTATGCCTTTTGCTTCAGAGTATCTTTGTGGCTCAACTATTTTGTGAAGATAAAAAGAAAGAGCAAAATGAACATGCTCTAAATCAACAATTTGCTTACCAAATCTGTCGAGACTCTAATGTCCCCTATTCCCAATCGAAGACCGTTGGCCCATTCTCACAACCCGATGGCCAAAGGAAAAATATAAGGGTGACTTAAGTCACAATAAGTTATTACAAAGTGCTAAAAATATTTATAAAATTAATAAAGCACTTGTATTAATTTATTTGACTTAATAATAAATTTGTAATCTCTAGATAGGTGCATTGGGTCTAATATTATGTTGTATCCTTTCTAGGGAGAGTAGAAAAGAGACCCATGCTATTTTTGTGTCATCCCTAGGCAAAAATGCGACTTGGACAAAGGAGGGAGAATGGAGTTTAGAAAGGATAAAAATTATTACTCCTCCCAAGAAAAATGTGACCTAGTCTAAGGAGAATTTGGGGCATATGTCTAGAAGAAATCACCTTTTGTTGATTGGTCATTGTGGAGGCTTCTTTGGGGTCATTTCTCTTATAAAAGGGAGAGGTCGACTTGAGGAAAGCATGCTTATTCACTTATCATTTTCTGATTTTGCACTTAAGCTCTGAAGCTTTTGCAAATTATATTCTAAGGACGAAAACCCTTAGTTTATACCTCTTGTGGACGAAAACCCCAAGAGTTCTCTTGTGGACGAAAACCCCAACAAATTAAGAGGGATTTTCACTGCAATTTTCCATTGGTTGTGATCAGATTTTCAGACTATTTTAGGTTTTTCCAAAGAGTGTTATCAAGACTTTTCAAGTATTTTGGTGAATAAAATTGCTTCTAGTGATACGACTTGGCTAGGGAATGTTTTGGCTTTGTTTTGAGGTATGTAATTCTGAGAATAATTGTCAAATATTCTCCATATTTTTATAAACCAAATCGCCACAATTTTGTATTTTTCTAAGTGGTATTTAGGCAGATTAATAATCAGATTTCTTAGTTGTTTTGGCTGCAATAAATTCTGATTTTGCATAATTGGGCTTCTAAAAATACTAGTAATCATTTGGGATTGAGAGAATAATTTTTGAGTAATATTTGTATGGAGATCCATTAAAAACCCTAGTCGCATTTGCTGTAATAAATTCAGTTTTGCCCTAATTTACTTGCCGGGGTTTCAAACAATTATATTTTATCATTTGCAAGTCAATAAAAATCTGATTTAGGTAAAAGATCTATCGGGATCTTTCATAGATAGTGCATTTGATTGAGGCATTTCATCCTCTCGCACATCTTGCAAAGTGGAGTAAAATCACTTGCCTTCATCAACCGAAGAGATCTGTTCTAGTCGGGATCTATCGGATGAGTAACCAATTCAGGTTTGCATTTTCTATATACAAGTGTGTCACTTGTGGGTGTCAAGTTGTCAGTGGTGTAGTCTGTAGAGGAGTATGAGATAAAGTTTAAACTAGACTTTTCATTGGGTAAAGGAATCACAAGATTTTCAGATGTGGCTTGCTGATCACACCCAATTGCTTGTTGATTACAACCAATTGTTTGTTGATCACATGCAAAGAATGACTCTGTTTCTTTCACATCAACATCACGACTAACAATTACTTTGTTAGTGGAAATATCAATCAGCCTATAAGCCTTAGATTGATCACTATAACCAACAAAGAAATATCTTGTAGTTGAGTTGGCATAGTTATGACAATTCATAATTGAAAACTACCAACTAACATGTGTGCCCTATATATATTCATTATATTCAATACCCCCTTAGTGACTAAATCGAAAACAACGACAAGTTTTCCCCGAAATTTTACAAGGGAGGACCAAGAGGTTTAGTCATTAGATCAACAGTCGCTCCTTAAGGACATATGTGAAGAGAGATAGCACTAGAATCAACTAATTGTCGAATATAGTGATGATGAATCTCAATATGCTTGGTGCAAGCATGCTATACATGATTCTTGATCATCTTCTAGATGCCTTGATTGCCTAAAAAATGGAAAGTGGAGTAGGTGCAATTTGAGGAAGTGAAGATCAAGGAGAATCTATCGAAGCCAAAATGCTTCACATCCGAAATTGACAATGCCTTGTATTTTGGTTCAAAGTGAAAGAGATAGCCACAATGGATCGATGCTTACTCGCCATAAAACAACTCTTGAACCAAAAGAGAAGATGTATCTAGTGGTAGATATCCATGTATCCATCAACCTCCCTAGTCGAAATTTGTATAGCCAAAGAGTCTAAAATTTGTGACTCTGTGATAGAGAATGCCAAAGTCAAGAGTACCTTTGACATATCAAAGAACTCGTTTTATTGCTCCCCAATGTGTGAGTTTCGGTTTAGACAAAAATCGAGAAAGATAGCTAATAACAAAACATATGTTTACCGGGTCATGGACATAAAATATATTAGGCTGCCTACCAAATGTCTACAGAGTGATTCATTTACTTGTGGTGAATCATCACGAGTTGATAACTTCAACCCGACCTCCATAAGTGTAGAAGAAGGATTATAATCAAACATCCTAAACTTCTGCAACATATTCATAGCATACTTGACTTGAGCTATAAAAATCAAATGATCATGTTGCCAAAATTCTACACCTAGGCAATAGTGTAGGAGGCCTCAACTAGTCATGTCAAAAGCAACACATAAATATGATTTTACTTGTTGAATAGCAATGGCCCCACTACTCGTGATGGCAAGATCATCAACATAAACAATAAGTATCACAATGTCATCACCATTGCTTTTGACATAAAGATTCATATCAAAAAGACTTCTTCTGAATTTGGAATCTTGTAGGTGTTGATCTATTTTAATATACCAGCTTGAGGAGCCTGTTTAAGCCCGTACAAGGACTTAATTAGCCTGCAAAACCAAGTGTTCATGACCACATGTCTAAAACCCTTCAAACTGCACCATATAGACTTCCTCCGCCAAGTCTCCATTTAGGAAGGCGCTTTTACATCCATTTGAAAACCTTCCATCCAAATTGAGCGGCAATTGAAAGAAGCAACCAAAGTGACCATCTTTGTAGTAGGAGCAAAAGTCTCCTCATAATCTATTCCCTCCTGCAGAAGCCTTTCACAACAAGACATGCTTTGTACTCATATAAAGTACCATCATCTTCGCACTCGACTTTGTTACCAATTTGCATCCAATGGGTTGTTTTCCGGAGAGAACTCCACCAATGTCCAGTATTATTCTTCATCAAGGCATCTACTCTCGCTTTGCATGGCGCTTTCTCATTTAGGTTTGCCTTTGCTTCAAAATATATTTGTGGCTCAACTATTTTGTGAAGATCAAAAGAAAGAGCAAAATGAGCATGCTCTAAATCAACAATTTGCTTTCTAGTCTGCTGAGGCCGTGCATTTGATTGAGACATTTCTGTAAGATCTCCAAATGGGTCTCTTTGCTCTCCAACAAATTTTAGATCAATTACAAACACCAAAAGCTGATTTATGAAGGTTATGGCAATCACACTAATGCAGATATGAATTTATTAGAAGAAATGCGACTAGGGTTTGAGTGAAAACCCAACACAAATGGCACCCAAAAAATTATATTTCTATCATAAACTGATTACAGTAATTTTAGAAGCCCAAATATATCAAAAATCAGATTTTTAGAGGTTACAAATGACTGAAAATCAGATCTGAAATCTGCATATTAAACTGCCTGAAAATACCACTGAAAACCCTCTAAAAATCTGAAATTGCTTTGCTTTGATTCCCAAAAATCAGCAGATGATATAGCAATAATATTCAGATTAGAAATACCTCAAATACAATGCCAATCAACCAAGGACTGGGTCGCTCCACTAGAAGAATTTCTGATAACACTGCTGCAATTTATTCTCCAAAAACACACTGCTGGAAATGACTGAAAATCTGGTTAAATCAATGAGAATTCCTGAGTGGAAATCTCTCACAATACTCTTGGGGTTTTTGTCCACAAGAGATAAAATCCTAAGGGTTTTCGTCCTTGGATTATTTGCAAAAGCTTAGAGCTCAAATGCAAGAGAAATATCATATAAAAATCTGGATGATGGAAGAGGCAAGTCGACTTCCCTTTTAAAGGAAAAGGGCCAACAACCAACCTCCAAACCAGCCAATGAGCTCACATGATTTTCCCTATGCAAAGCATTTAATATTTTCCATATTAAATGCTTTTCCCAACCACTTTTTCCCTCTAATGCAAGTCGCATTTTCCTAGGGGAAATACATTAATTAATTATATTTTTATCCTTCCTAAATGTCATTATTCACTTTTGGCCCAAGTCGCCATTATCCCCTCTAGGAAGAATAAAATACAATAAATCCCTTTACAATGATATTTGCCCCCTCAAGGCAAATCATATTTACCATAGGGATTATAATTTACTTATTAAGCCAAATAAATTAGTATAAGTGCTTTAATAATTTTATTTTATTTTTTAATAGCACTTCTAATAATTTATCATGACTTAACTCACCCTTATATTTTTCCTTTGGCCGTCGGGTTGACAAAGTGGGCCAAAGGTCCTCAAATGGGAAAAGGGGACATTACAATTTCATCCTCCCACACATCTTACAAAGTGGAGTAAAACCACTCAAAGGCGTTGGATTGAAGAAATCTGCTCTAGTTGAGGTTGTACCACATGAGGAACCAATTTAGGTTTGCGTTTTCTATATACAAGTGTATCACTTGTGGGTGTCACAAGTTGTGTGCTTTGGACTCCGTGGAGGAGCATGGGATAAACTAGACTTTTCACCGTAAAGGAATCACAAGTTTGTCAAATGTGGCTTGCTGATCACACCAACTTGCTTGTTGATTACAACGAATTGTTTATTGATCACATGTAAAGAATGACTCGCTTCTTTCACATTAACATCACAACTAGCAATTACTTTGTTAATGAAAATATCAATCAGCCTATATGCCTTATTGATCACTATAACCAGCAATGAAATATCATGTAGTTGCATTTGGAATAGTTATGACAGTTCATAACTGAAAACTACCAACTAACATGTGTGCCTATAAACATATTCATTATATTCAATACCCCCTTAGTGACTAAACCGAAACAACGACAAATTTGCTTTGAAATTTTACAAACAAAAGAGGACCAAGAGGTTTAGTCATTAGATCAACAGTCGCTCCTTGAGAAGGACAAAAGTGAAGAGAGATATCACTAGAATCAACTAATTGTTGAATATAGTGATGATGAATCTCAATATGCTTGGTGCGAGCATGATATACAAGATTCTTGAGCATGATATACACATTGATTGTCAAAAAATGGAAAGTGGAGTAGGTGCAGTTTGAGGAAAATGAAGATCAAGGAGAATCTAGCAGGCTGAAGGCAAACTGCTTCACAACCGCATCGACAAGTGCCTTGTATTCTCGCTCAAAGTGGAAGATATAACAATAGTGGATCAAGCTTTCCTTGTCATGAAGCAACTCTCTGAACCGAAAGAGAAGATGTATTTAGTGTTAGATCTTCGAGTATCCATTGAACCTCCCCATTAGAGTTTGTATAGCTAAAAAGTCTGAAATTTGCGACTCTGTGATAGAGAATGCCAAAGTCAAGAGTACCTAATACCTATGACATAGTGAAAACTCGTTTCAAACTCCCTAATTTGTGAGATTCACTTTAGACAAAAACCAAGAAAGATAGGTAACAAAAACATGTCTAGTTAGGTGGACGTAAGATATATCAAAGCAGACCACCAATTGTCTATAGAGTGATTCATCAGCCCGTGCAGAATCATCATGAATTGATAATTCAACTTGACCTCCATAAGTGTAAAAGAAGGATTAGAAGCAATCATGCTAAACTTTTGCAACAAATTTGTAGCATACTTGACTTTAGGTATAAAAATCAAATGACTGTGTTGCCAAAATTCTACACCTAGGAAATAGTGGAGGCCTAAATCAATCATGTCAAAAGCAACAAATAAATCTGATTTTACTCCTTGAATACCAAAGACCCCATTATCTTGTGGGTGTTGATCTATTTTAATATGCCCGGCTCAAGGAGCCTACTTAATCCCGTACAAGGGCTTAATTTAGCCAACTCCACACCAAGTGTTCACAACCAATTACCTGAAACCCTTCAAGCTGCACCATATCTCCATTTAGGAAGGCACTTTTTACATCCATCTAAAAAACCTTCCATCCTAATTGAGTGTCAATGAAAGAAGCAATGAAAAAGTGACCATGTTTGCAGAGGGAACAAAAGTGTCCTCATAATCTATTCCCTCCGTCATGCGAGAGTCTTTTGCAACAATATGTGCTTTTTCATTGTTTTAATACAAAGTGCCATCATCTTCGCACTTGACTTTGTATACCAATTTGCAGCCAATGGGTTGTTTCCACTTGAGAGAACTCCACATATCTAGGTATTATTCTTCATCAAGGCATCATACTTTGTTTGCATGGCAGTTTCCCATTTAGGTATGTCTTTTGCTTCAGAATGTCTTGTGGCTCAACTATTTTGTGAAGAACAAAAAAAAAAGAACAAAATGAATATGCTCTAAATAACAATTTGCTTACCAGTCTGCCAAGGCCGTGCATCTGATTGAGGCATTTCATCCTCCCACACATCTTGCAAAGTGGAGTAAAACCACTTAGGCCTTTGTTGGACTGAAGAAATTTGTTTTGGTTAAGGCTCTACCGGATGAGGAACCAATTCAGGTTCATGTCTTCTATATACAAGTGTATCACTTGTGGGTGTCACAAGTTGTTGTGGTGGAGTTTGTGGAGGAGTATGAGATAAACTAGACTTTTCATTGGGTAAAGGAATCACAATATTTTCAGATGTGGCTTGCTGATCACACCCAACTGCTTGCTGATTACAGCCAATTGTTTGTTGATCACATGCAAAGAATGACTCTGTTTCTTTCACATCAACATCACAACTAACAATTACTTTGTTAGTGGAAATATCAATCAGCCTATAAGCCTTAGACTGATCATTATATCAACAAAGACATATCTTGTAGTTATAATTGAAATAGTTATAATAATTTGTAATTAAAAATTACCAACTAACATGTGTGCCTATAAATATATTCGTTATATTCAATACACCCCTTTAGTGACTAAACCGAAACAACGACAAGTTTTCCCCAAAATTTTACAAACAAGAGAGGACCGAGAGGTTTAGTCAAGTAGATCAAGATTCCTGCCTTAGAAGGACAAAATTGAAGAGAGATATCACTAGAATCATCTAAATGTTGAATATAGTGATGGTGAATCTCAATATGCTTGTACGAGCATGATATGCAAGATTCTTGACCATCTACAATACACCTTGATTGTCACAAAAAATATAAAGTGGAATAGGTGCTTGCATCTAAGGAAGTTGAAGATCAAGAATCTAGCGAAGACAAATTGCTTCACAACTAGCACTTGGATAACTGCCTTGTATTTTGCTTCATGGGAAGAGATAGCCACAGTGGATTTAAGCTTACTTTGCCATGAAACAACTCCTAAACTGAAAACGATGTATCTAGTGGTAGATCTTTGGGTATCCATATCTCTCATGCCACAAAATGTTGGTATTACCCTCCACAACTAAGGCATGTAAGTTGACCAACAAGATCAACCAACCTATACAAGCCTCCTTGCCCAATGCCTAAGGCAACAACTTTGTTTAGTTTTACATCGACACAATGCATTTCTTGCCAGAGAAGTTTACAAAAATATTGGGGTTTTCCATTAGTTGACTTATAGATAAAAGATTCTTATTCATGTTAGGTACATATCTAACATTTCTAACATTTAATTTGACATTATCATTCAATATGATTCGGATATCCCCTATCCCTTCTACTACATGAGATCTTCCATCAATTGAAATTTGTGTGAAAATTTACATACCAATCTTTTTGACATGTGAAGTGTCTTGATGCTCCAGAATCAAAGAACCAACACCTTGTAGGGCTGTCATCTGAGCATGATGCCATGAGGGCATACTCTTCTTCAGGCTCTTGTTCAATCACATTTACTTGTCCCTTTTATTTTTTGTTGGCAAGATCATATTGTCTTTTTCGACAATCCTTCACATGACCAAGTTTATGACAATAGTAACACTTGACTTGATATTTAGGAGATGATTTTTCAGGTTGTCGTTTCCATTTCCTTTGGATTAAAAACAAAAACAACCTTAGTTTGCCCGCATGAACTCAAGTGTCTGAATTTGTCTTCCTGCCCTTTTGTAATAAATAGGAACTGACTTTATCAAAAGTCAAAGTCTGACTTTCAGCCATCAAATGGAGGGCTTCAACAAATGACTCAAATGATGATGGCAAACTATTCAACACCAACACCACCATATCATCGTCATCTACTGTTTTAAAATGGAGGCAAGTTGATCTCGAGGTCTTTCATCCGAAGTAGGTGCTCTGACAGCAACCCACCCTCTTGCAACCTTGCTGAAAATAGCAAATTCTTTAGGTATAACACTCGACTCTTCTCTAAAGTCATATATTTGTCCTTCAAACTGATCCATAGATCACCCGCCAAAGTGGCATTGTGGACTTTTGGTATCAATTCATTAGATACCGACAACTTCAGTAGTAATAGGGCTTCCTTATGACGTTTGTCATAATCCGCAAAATTAGCAGTGGGCCTACTTTCTTTGCCATATTATTTTATCACAATCGCAAAATTCTGCAATGGTCAAGATTTTATGGCTCCAAATATTATAATTTTGTCTAGTTAACTTTTGCGCCTCCGACAGAACAAGGTTTTGTATATTCGCCATTCACACCAATTTGAATTTCTGACCCACAAATTAATGCAGAATAAAAAATGAAGTGGAAATAAATATAACAGCAACAATGAGCGGAAATAGATATAATAGCAACAATGACTGGCTGGTTTGAACAACGAAATCTTGTGAGAATTTATCAATACCCTGACCTGGGCTTGAAATTCTGATTGTTCTGGCTTGAAATTTTGATTTTTCAAAATTGTTGGCATGCATTTTCAAATTACTATGCACGAATTTTCCTGCCCTCCTACCTGCAAAATGCAAAGAAACTTGTGCCAAATTCTGTGCCCTAGCACCCGCAAAAATGCTTTAAAAATGGCATGCACCAAATGGCAACTGAAATGACCATAAGGGGAGAAATGCTGCATTGACTAGGCTATTCTGCAAATTACGACCAGGATATTTAATTAAAAAAACTAGATGTAAATGTGAGCAGATTAGAATGCATATGCAAATTGTGATCAAAATATTTCTTTCCTACAATGTGTTTTTCTCTAGACAGCCTGGATACGGGTACAATACGGGTACGCCGATACGACAAATTTTTAAAAATCTTGGGTACGGTACACTTTTGGGTACGTTTATATATATATATATTTATATATACATGTATATAAATATATAAATATGTATATAAATTATAAATTTAAAGAAGCATTTGCATACTTATTGAAATTTAATTCTCATACATTGCATACCTATTGAAATTTAATTCTCGTACATTGCATACTTATTGAAATTTATTATTTCTCTATCACAGTTATTTATCTTAGTGACTGTGATAAGATTCAAGGAGTTTTGATTGTTCATGGTGACCTTCCTTGATCCACTCAAAGACGATAGTATTGTCTCACATATTTCCCGAAACATCATAACTAAGCACGAAAAATAAGGATCCAAGCTGGCAGGTGGGACTATTAGTCCGAGCACGGGAGAATACTCGCCGACTTTTGGAAAGCTATCCAAGATTTTTAATTACTAATGCTCTCACAAAGCGATCAAAGCTCATGATTCTTTCAGAAGATTGCAAGAAGTTGCTTGGTCCAAAAGGTGCAAAAATGGATTTTATGAAAATAAGAAAAATATTGCCATCAATGCGTAGAGCTCG
Source organism: Taxus wallichiana var. yunnanensis (assembly GCA_018340775.1). NCBI lineage: Eukaryota > Viridiplantae > Streptophyta > Pinopsida > Cupressales > Taxaceae > Taxus > Taxus wallichiana. Next base: position 948,391,974 of record CM031235.1, read on the forward strand.
AGAAAATATACACTTTTAGAGAAAACGGCACCAAACGGAGTCACGTAAATGAAAGCTATGGCACATGCAAGTTTTTACTGCTACATCTTCCCGAGCCTTTCCAAAAATGGCAATTTTTTTCTATTTTTGTTTTTTCACCAAAATCCAATAAAGGAAAGAATTGCCAAAAAAAAATGAATGTGGAGCTGTTTTTGGCAAGTTTTTTTTGGACGGGTACGGCTGGAAACGTACCCACGGGGATAGGGTACTGTCCGGGTACGGTTTTACCCTGTCCCTATGGGTACATTTCCAGCCGTACCCACAGCGTACCGTACCAGTGCCTGGTACGTTTCCAGGCTGGTATGAGACCCTCTAGGGCGTTTCCAGGCTGTCTAGGTTTTTCTTCATTTTTTCCTAGTGGAATGTTTTCCTCAGTTCATGCCCTAGCACAGGGCTTCCTTGAACTTGCAGTCTCTATTATTGTTCGAAATATGTGCTTCTTGCCAAGCTTCCTCAGATTCCGAACCCTTAGGAGCATCAGACGCTCTGATACGAATGTTAGCAAATGTAGACAAAGATAGAATGAAGAGGAAATGGAGTGCACAACAAATGAATGTAAATTTTATTATGATTGGGAATAGTTACAATGTAGTTGGAACAGTTATGACAGTTTATAACTGAAAACTACCAATTAACATGTGTGCCTATAAATATATTCATTATTTTCAATAGACGTCTCTGCAACGTCCCCTGTTTTTTTTTTTTTTTTTTTTTTTTTTTCATTTTTGAGGACGTCGAGGATGTCCCCATTGTCTTTTCTTTTGTTTTTGCTGTTTTCTATTTAGATTTTACCCAAAATTCTGTGTCGAAATGATTTGTGAGTTAAATACACGTAAACGACATGCTTTGCAATCATCTAGAGTTGAGATCACTGATTGCTGCAAGTTGTAGGAAGTGGTAAATCCCACTTGCTGGAGTTTTCACCCACACCGGGCTTCTCAAGGCAAATCTTGGGTCGATAACTTGTGTGCTTGTTTAATGCTTCTCTATTCTATGTTACACATTCAATTTTTCATTTCCATTTCTTAAGTTTGCAATTGGACAACTCTATGTACGTGCACAAGCAAAGTTCTTAAAATCTGCACATAAACAATTGATTTCAGTCATAGACCAATTAAGAATATGTTTTGATAATTCGACATTTGGTATAACCAATCTGATTACAAATCAACTTCTTGTTATATGAATACAAAATAAGAGTTAAAGGTGATATATGACTACAGAAATTTTCGAGTACAAATGTATATGGACTGTCACAGACTGCTATTCATAAATTTTTAAAAATTTATATGTAGATTTTTATTACTTATAATTTTTATATTATTTTAATAGCCGTCCCCCTAACCATCCTCCCACCATCCCCAAATTTTGGATTTTTTTGCCGTCTGGGCATTTCAGAGGCTTAGGCAACCTTGAGTTTTTCAAATCACATTAAAATATCTGTTTCCTTTTAGTTGGTTAATCTTTCAAGCTTCAGGGTATTTTTCAACTGTTTATTGTTTATTCATTGGAGAATTAAGGATAATACAAAATTATATGTTTTCATAGTTTATCATCTCTATTCTTCAGATGAACAACCGTGCCATGCATCCAAATCAATGTCAAGACTTTGACAATTTTTTTTTCAAAACATCCTATGCTCAATCTCAACAAAGGCGAGTATTTGCAAAACAATTGTGGCCCTAAAGGCATTCTGGTGAAAGTTGGGAACAAAAGAAACAGTGAATGGTATTTTTTTCCTTGTATTCTTATATGCTAACTCAATTGTCGACGTTGTGCTCAATTTGTAACAATTTATCTAATTGGAGAATGTCCTGGCTTTAAATGGCACTATTTGGATGTATGAAGTAGCAACTTTCTAACCTTTGTTGTAATGTACTTGCAACTAATATTTCACAATAACCAATTTTGAGATAAAAATGAAACTTGGTTAGCACTAGCATGGAAATAGGCATATGTACAACATAGATCATTTCTTCCCAGTTATCATATCGAGGAAGTTTAGTTTGAGCTTATTTTCAATGAAGCAATCAACCTTGAAAAATATATAAGTAAATTTGCTACAATGGAGCTGCTATCTCAAGATGCATTTGATACCACAAAGCTAGTGAACAACCATCAGTTTTTGCTATAACTGTTGAGCTAGGGCTTTTTTGGTTAAAGAGTGAAATTTTGTTAGTCCCTATCATGCATGAGAATTACATGTATTCCTTTGATGACCTTTTCAGCTTCTTGTAGGACAGAAAAGCTCTTAAATTGTCCGTAATTGATTGAAGGTAATTTGGATTATCTAACATTTAGCAGCAGAAAAACAAACGAGAAAGTAAAACAAAGCTCTTCAAATCAAATAAGGTTCCTTGTTCTTACTTCATGTCTAATATTTTAGCATTAGGTCCTATTTAGAAAAGTGAGTTGCCATACAAAGGTTTAACATGCTTTTCTAAATAGGACATAATCCTAAAATATTGGATAGGATGTGTGTTCCGGATTCCATGAGATATTTGGGGACAGTAATCTCAATTATATTCTTACTATAATTGTGAGAAGTCCAAAGTGGTTAATTATATTCACCATTTCTCTCCCCTACTAACAAATGCTCACGGTGATATTGTGCTAAATTGCGTCTCCTTGCCTTGTCATTATTTCCAAAATACATGAGGAAAAATGTTATTAGAGTATTGACTGCTCATGGAAGTCATTTGAGTAATGACTAAAAATCACATGAGTAAAAATCAGCACCCAAAGGTGCTTATGACTGGCTGACATGCCTCAATATTTATAGGATTATTGTCCTAGCCTTGCACATTTATTTCTTTTAAGACATCTCTTTCATGCCAGGTCAATAAGCCTATGAAGAACGAGGCCTGATGACCGTTCATATGCACCATTAGGTGTTGTTTCTAGTAGCAGGAAAATGTGAGTATACAAAACGAAACTATAATGCTTGTGTATTTATACTTGTTGAATCCAAATGAAGACCCTTATTGGAAATGCACGCGCTAGAGTAGTTATTGTAAATATTTTAGCTTTTGGTTAAGATTATATTATCTTTTTCCACCTTGCAATGTTTGCATTAGCAGTCAAAGCTGAAGGCCTCACAATATTTTTTGTCTAAGAAAGATTGGGGACCGAAACATTCAAATAGGGGATGCTGATTTCTTTGCCCTTTTCAATGGCATTTTTGCTTGAATTGGCGATTTCTTTTCCCTTTACAATGGAATTTGTCGTACAAATTCTCATAATATTGCCCATATTGATTCTTGTTGCATTGGGCACCATGAATTCTTTATAAAGGACGCAAGCAGAAACAAGCTCCCATAATACAACCTTCGTAAATCAGGTATGAAGATCACTGATTGCTTACCATTTTCTAACACTCCTATGACATTTTGTTTGATTTAAATTGGCCATTAAGTTGCAAGTTTAAGGCACTTTAGTGTCAGATTTCCTAAAAAAGAATTTGTAAATCACATCTAAGTTGGACAGCTAAATTATTTCCGACTTAAATGTGGACTTAATATTACATTCCTTATAAGGGACTTTATATTTTAGGTAATCAATTTCATCTTTGCACCCTTTATGTTCCTCACTTTGTTATTTAAAGGAGTACGAGATGTAACCACTACTTCAATAAGGCATTGAATAAGATTGTAAAAGAAAATATAAAAAATATGAATATTTCCTATCCAAAACAAACATGCAACCTATAAGTCACAAGGTTAGCTTCAAACATCAAGCAAAAAATTCAAAATCCTGCGAACTTTGTGACACCCCAAAAAAATTGTTTAAATTCATCCAAAAATTCGAACCGAAAAGGGCTCAATGTTTTTATTAAAATATAATTTAAAAACACGTTTTTTATTAAGGCTTTTGGATTTTTCCTATAAAATCAACACTTACATGCTTCTTTCAATATTATTTTGCTTTATTCTACGAATCTTTGCTATGTGAGATTCGGATTTGCAGTGTTGAGTGTCTTTGCATGTTGTATTCGTGTATGGCTTTGGAATGACCATCAAACCTTGTGACTGCCGAACTGCCGCAGATATAGTCAAGATTGCCATTTGCCAGTTTGCAGGAGACTGTAGATGGAAAACACCATTCGCTAGTTTAGTGGAGACTCCATTCACCAGCTCACTTGCCGCCATTGTCACTTGGGTTCGGTTGCGGGTTGGGTCACCATAGGTTTACCTTGAACTTTCATAAATGGCCTTTAGCTCATTAGGTTTACGTTTAGGTTTTTAATATCTTTTATTTTTTAGTTTGGTTATGTGGTTCTTTTTAATTTTTAAAATTTTCATTACTTAATTCGAGTTTTTGTTATTTTATTAAAAATATATATTATTTAGTTATTACTTTTTTGATATTTAAAAATTTAGGTTTACAATTTATAATGTTTAAAACATATAAATATTAAAATAAATGATATTTATTATGATATATAAAATATAATTTAATAATATTTATAATTTATATAATATTACAAATAAAAATTCTTTTCGTATATTAAAAAATGCAAATTATATTTGTCGAATTTTATCACGATTTTTTTCCGAATTTTATCATTGCCGAATTTAATCTTTGCCGAACTCAAACAGGAACACGAACCTTGTGACTTAGCATTCAATAAATATACGTCCTAAATGCTCTTGAATTAAAACATTCAATCTTTCTCTAAATTGGCCATAAATCTTGGGCTAAATTTCATCAAACAATTCGTGGCATACATATGTACCAAGGAATTTACAGCATTTAGAATTTTAAAACAATTGGTCTCGAGAATAAGCTGCTGTGGAAGGCATTTGTGTTTAGATTCTGCTGTAAGTTAACATCCAAAATAATATTTTAGTAACCCTAGAATCTTCCCTGCTATTCCTTTCAAGACACCATTTTCAATGATCTTTCTCTACTTCTAAATATTTATTTCTTTTGCATGTGCACATTAAACTGATCGTTTTCTTCTATGGCTGTTAGAAGTTCATATTCTTCTCTGGCTGTTACAAGTTCATGTGTTGGGCTTTCCATGGTCCTCTTAATTTCTGTCACTGTTTTTAAATTTTAGCTTTCCATTCGTTTTATTTTGCTTCTTTTTCTTTTCAACCAAATTAGAACTTACAACAACATTGTTGGCATCCAAATTATTTGGTGAGATCTTGGCATTTATTCTACACCAAGTGTAGTCACGATATGTTCAGAAAGAGTAAAAATTGTGTAATCATATTCTCAAAATAAACATTATTAAAAAGAAACAACAGAATATGAATACAAGTTTCCAAATCTACGAGCTAAGCTTCTAAATAAAGAGACTCTCCTATTCCTGATAAAAAGCTCAAGGATTCATCTCGAATTCGGCCATAAACATGTCTGATCTCCTCCATAATTCCTCGGCCGACATGGCTGCTGATTCAGTAGACAAAACTTTTATTGAAAGGAGTGAGCGATCTAGACATGAGTGCAAGGCTAATCACTATAACATTTGTCAACATGATGATAAGCCCCTGATGTGTATAGGCATGCCAAACCTCTGGAATCTTTATCATGAAACCAATGCAAAGCTAGCAAAATGGCTTTCAAATTAAAGAAACTCCAATGCATGGGCAACCAGAGAAGGGGAGGGAGGAAATACACCACAAAATTGTTTCAAAATTTCTTCACTACTGTACTTTGCTTGAATTACTTCAACACCTCTAGTTTGTCTGCTTTCACGGTCAGTTAACACCTGTAAAAAGTCATTTCACAGGAAAGTTCCCAGCAATGGCAGTTATCTTGCACGTATTCCAAGCCATGGGAGTTACTTTGCATGTATTCTAACTATTCATTTCTCCCACTTTCATTCCACGTCCACAATGAAGGGAAAAAATAAATTAGAAACAAAAACAAAATTTTGATTGACAATTATTATTTGCAACAGTTATTAAAAAGGATTGCTGCATTAACGCTCCTTATTCTTGTGGCGGTGAAAATACTAAAGACAAACTATAGAAAGAACAAAAAAATGCTATCAAGACAACTAATTCGATGACCATTCCAAGAAGTGATCATGGCTCCAAATTCATCCTATATTGGCTTATTGGCCAAAAAGTGCATGATCGGGTTGTAAATTGGCCCTGTCCACGTTGGTAGTAATTGTAAGACAAGGGTGATTTATTAGGCACTACACTTACCAAAAGCTTTGCCAATGGGGAAAGATGCTAGAGGGTGAGAAGCCCAAAGTGGTGAATTATATGCACCATTTCTCTTCCCTTCTAACAAATGTCAACAGTGATTGTGTGCTAAATTGGGTCTCATTGTCTTGTCAGTATTACCAAAATACACGAGGAAAAATGTCAGTAGAGTAATGATTGCTCATGAAGGGCATTCAGATAATGACTAAAAATCACACAAATAAAAATCCCACAAAAATAAATAATCTAACACTCTCAATTGTTATAACATAAATGTGGAAACAAGTATTAAAAAATAATCAGAAATGATAAATAATATTCAGGGGTTGACACATAGGAAGATATTAGAATTGAAACATAATACCGCATTAATTTGTACATTCTGTACATGGCATGGTCTCGAGAGAGATGTATGTATGTCTATCTTCCACTAGCTATGTCTTATGTATGACAAAGGACGGAAAAGACAACATTGTTGACACTCGGAAGTACCATATGTGGAGAGTTAAGCTGGAGCAGCTTGGACCATAGGTAGTTGAGACCAGTATGTGTCCATTGGCGCATGCCACATGAGGTATGGTGCAAGCTTGGATGGATCCACATCCAATCTTCCCAGAATTCTGTGTCACAAGAACTGTAGGTGTGGTATCTGGTCAAGTTAATTGCTGTTTGTGTAGATACTTTGACTACAATATATTTCATTTCAAATAAGCTTATCATTCTATAAGGTTCTCAGTTTTGGAAGCTTACTATTGGAAGAGGAGGGAACTGCCCATTGATCTATGAGGGGAACCTCCTTAGCCATATGGGGGCTGCTGCCCTCAAAGGACGAAAAAGACAACATTGTTGACACTGGAAGTACCATATATGGAGAGTTAAGCTGGAGCAACTTGGACCATAGGTAGTTGAGACCAGTATGTGTCCATTGGTGCATACCACATGAGGTTTGGTGCACGCTCGGATGGATCTGCATCCAATCTTCCCAGAATTCTGTGTCATAAGAACTGTAGGAGTGGTATCTGGTCAAGTTAATTGCTTTTGTGTAGATACTTTTACTACAATATATTTCATTTCAAATAATCTTATCATTCTATAACCTTCTCAGTTTTAGAAGCTTACTATTGGATATCAATTTGTAAATTTTGGTAAGCATGAGTTTTTGATTGGATTTGTCTAGCCTAGTCACAGGAAATGCAATGGAGAGGCCCTGTTTCACATTTTTCAGGTAGGAAACCCTTTGGCAACAAAACATCCAACTGAAATGTTTCCCAGTCCAACTAAAATGGTCTGCGGTTTTGTTGCTCTTCAAGCTGTTGCTGTAAGTAGTTTGAGTGAAAGGAACATTGTCCAACTCAGCGGGAAGTAACAAGGAGGAGATAAAAATGCTATAAAAGAAAGCAGTGCATGTTTTTAATTATATATGCAGAGTATTTTCCCAAATATACCCGTTGAAGTAGATGCGAGACATTTGGAGTGACAGCACTTTAGGGCATAGGGCATATAGCATCTGAAAATAACCATTCGACCTTATTTTTTAATGATATAATAAGCATTAGTGATTTAATAATTCAGATTATTAATTTTATGGGATTCTATTTTTTAAGTTATTATTTTAATGTCATTTTTATTTATGTATTTTTAGTAAAATTATATGGGTACCATTTAGCATACAAACGTCCTAATCATTTGTTACTGGGGGAGCAATGGTGAATTGTAATCTACAACTCTGGACTTCTCATCTTTAAATCTTTTTTTGTCAATAATATAACTCAATAAATTTAAAGTAGTTACATAACTAGGAATTGCAATGGCACTCTCTAGAATGCTCAATTGTCATATTTTTGACAAGAAAGAGATAATCACCTATACATTGGGGTGAGAAGATTGCCTATTATATATGTAATTAGTATGTGTACCTAAAACTGTTTCTAATTCGTTTCTTGTGAAACCTCCACCAATCCTCGTTTTCCGTCAAGTTTTCGTTTCTTGTGCGACCTCCACCAATCCTCGTTTTCCGTCAAGTTTCTGTTTCCGTTACGTTTCCTGTTTCTCATTTCTGGTAACATAGCTGTGTAGTGAGCTTAAGTATAACTGTATGGATTCATTGAGTTTGAGGTATAACTTTTGCACTTTGAATTGCTCTTCGTTTTATGCTCATGACCTGATTTACTGTCTGCCTGAAACTAAGGTACTAGAATATTTATTTTCCTAGCCTTCATTCTGTCATTTCTGCTAGTGGATGAATGGGCTATATTTTAGCAGCCCTTGCATGAGAGACGGGTCCAAAGAATATAATCTAAAACCAAATTAATGATGTTGTTTCAGTTGCTTGGGAAGGTGGGATTCAAATACCCCATATTTCTCACACTGATCCACTATGGCGTGAGTTGGATCTTGATGGCATTCCTCAATGCAATGTATCTTCTTCCTGCAGCACCTCCAGTCAAGACAACCTCGTTCTCTTTTCTGACTGCTCTGGGTGTGGTGATGGCATTTTCCACTGGTCTTGCAAATCTTAGCTTAAAACACAACAGGTGAAACATCAAATTCACTTAGTTGTTATTAACAGAATGGGAATTTCTTAGATATTGATGAGCATGCTTCAATCTGACGTGATTTTATTTTTGGTTAGTGTGGGCTTTTATCAAATGGCCAAGATTGCTGTAACACCCACTATTGTAATGGCTGAGCTTCTCTTCTTTGGGAAGAAAGTCTCCTTCCAAAAGGTATGTTCATTTTAGCTTTTTTATCACTTTATACTTCATCTATGCTATTTTTTATGTTGACCTGATATCTGTTTTGTTGTATATTTTGCAGGCCATTGCATTGATATTAGTTTCTATTGGAGTTGCCATTGCAACCGTTACAGACTTGCAGTTCAATCTATTCGGTGCTTTGATTGCTTTGGCCTGGATATTACCGAGTGCAATAAACAAAATTCTTTGGTCGAATCTTCAGCAACAAGACAACTGGACTGCACTTGCGTATGGATTTGAGCTTATGTTGTATTTCTTTAGTTTTTACCTATGAAGTTGGGGGTCAAGGACTCTCATCCCATTCACCCTTTTTGTCAAAATTCACATTCAAAAGAATTTATTGCTCCCTTTAGCAATATAAAATTCTCATGGTGATTGGTGCATTCTGAACAGATTGATGTGGAAAACGACGCCTATAACAGTTTTTTCTTTGGTGGTTTTAATGCCATGGCTGGATCCGCCTGGTTTACTAACATTCAATTGGAATGTTTCCAACACATTTTCCATTATTATTTCTGCCACATTGGGTTTCCTTCTGCAGTGGTCAGGTGCTTTAGCATTAGGGTAAGTGAGCTGATTCAAAAATCTACTTTTTCATTTGATAAGTAGTCCATACATGTCTGATTTTGCCAAGCATGTGATTATGGCATATTTTCTGCAGGGCTACTTGTGCTACAACACATGTTGTGCTGGGACAGTTTAAGACCTGTTTTATTCTCCTAGGAGGCTTCCTTGTTTTCCAATCTGATCCTGGGCCAAAAGCCTTTGTGGAGCAATAATGGCTCTAACTGGGATGGCTTTTACACCTACCTTAATTTACGTGAAGGTCAAGAACCTGTAGTCAAGCAGACAACTATCAAACAGAATTCCTTTTCCTCTTTGAAACAAAAACAAACAGGTCTCCAGGGAAAACCATGATGGAAAAGATGCTACAGATTCTGTGTAATAGCAACTTCTTAATTGAATTCTTTCAATTTCTGCAAACAAAATGTGTTCAGAGCACCCTCGGATGAAAACAAGCACGGAATGCTATCACGCAGCAGCACCTTATTGTACTGCAAAAACTGTTGATAGTTGATGAACATACAGTTTGTTAATTAATAGGTGGCTCGCGATTTTATTTTACATTACTATCTACGTAGATTGGGGGTATGACTAGAGAGAGTTTTGCTGCCTCATTGATTTTGGAGCCATCCCAATTAGGGCTATATTTATTCCCTTGGGCTGCTTATTGGATAAACATACACAGAGACTATCCCTGGGTGTCATATTTGAATTGGGCATATACCAAATTCACAAATTGTAGGGAAAGTTTACTCCATTAACATCAGCTTGACAATTAACTAATTTTCTCTTACTGAAATCATTGGGCAGTAACATTTGTTTACAAGCAAGGAGCAATTAGTGATAGAGGAACATACCAAGTGGTGTCTGAATGGCTCTGACCAGGTTTTCACCTATCAATTCCGAAGAATGGCATCCGTCTCTTTTATGTAATTACTAAATAGACAATCCTGTTTTACCATGTAAACGGAAATCAAAATTTGTGTCCCTTACCGAAGGAGCATGTTCAATCGTTGTTGACAAAGTGGTTTTGTTGCAACTGCAAGTGAAAGTTGCAATTGTCCCATGTTTATGAATGTCTGCTCTGATTCCAAGATACAATAAATGCGCAAGACAACATGTACATTTCCAGTAATATCATTGCTTTTATTTCTCGTCTAAAATGGACATGAGGCCAGATAAATTTGATTGAAGCTAGTAATATTCTTATTAAAAGACATTCTAGTTACTGTGAGTTTTAGATATATGTTTATAGTTGCATTTATCATTTGTTGGATGTTCTTGGGGTTTTTTTGGGTACCAGTTGGGTGAATGCAAAAGCAAGGGAAAATAGTGAAAGTCAATTTTGTTTTGAAACTTTAAGTTCATTCTAAAAAGTAGTGGCTCCAATTTAAAGTATTATTTTAATACTTTAGCTTGTTTTCCAAGGTTAATTGTAGGATGTGTTTTGGCTATAAAAGTACATGTTCTTATTGTGAAAGGTATTATTAAAAACTTAATTGTTGGAGGTAGAACTTTGGACGGTAGTTATTGTATTTACAAGCTTTTACAAGTTAATACAAGAAACAAAGTTTTGTTGGGTTTTTTTACTCGAAAAGGTTTTACCAGAATAAACATTGTCAATATTTCTGGCATGCGTTTAGTTTTATTCAGATCTATGTATTTCTACTTATTTTGGTTTAGTTTATTGCTTGCATGTGCTTAAAAACCCAACATCTAGTATTAGAGTTAAGGTTGCAAACTTGGTGGCGTTTCTCGTGCTTTGCTTTAAATGTTTTGTGAATTGCAAATCTGATTTGTGGTAGAATTCTTAATATGGTTGGAAGCACAAGAGTTGAGATTGACATTGTTTTTTCTTCCGAGTTGAGGAAACTCAAGATGGAGGAGCTTTTAACAAAAAAAGATTAGTGGATTTCTGTGTCATAGACAACTCTTGGAAATTTGAAACATGAAGAGTGGGACAAAATTGATAGGAAGGCCAAGAGTATTATCAGGTTATGTGTTTTTGACTCTATTTTATTGAATGTTTTGATTTGAAAACAAAGTTTTGGGGGTAAGCTAGGAATATTGTATTAGGCTAAATCTTTAGTGAGCAAGCTTTTTCTAAAAAAGTTATATTCTTTTTGATGCATGATAGGGAATTGGGTGTAGAAAACCCAAATAATTTTAATTATATCATAAGCGAGTTGTTATCCATTGATGTGGAGATGGAATATAGAGATGTGTTTGCCCTTCTTTGTTTTTTGTGAGATTCTTGAGAAATCTGGTTATGGTTATTATCAATATTACTACAAAATTGAAGCTTGATAAAATAGTTGCTACTTTATTGTCCGAAGAGATGAGGAAGTCTTTTGTTGACTATCATTCTAAAGAAGCTTTGTATATTCGTAGGAGAGAAAAAGAGGCAAGAAGAAAAAATCGGGGGACAAAAGTCTTAAGTCTTAAAAATAGATCCAAGACTCCATATCAAAGTTAGAAAAATCATTGACACTATGGTAAAACAAGGCACTTCAAGAGGGGATTGTAATGTGAAGAAAGACAGAAAGGCCCAAAATGATGTGTGTTTTGAAGGTGGATGAGGAAACATGAATGATGGTGATGTTTACCTTGTAGCATTGAGTGTACATGTATGCAATGATACATGGATTATTGATTAAGGTGTGTTGTCTTGCATGACTCCTCACAAGGAATGGTTCTCAAAATATGAGATTCATGATGGTGACTAAGTGTTTGTGGGAGATAATTTGAGCTATAGGGTTGTGGGGAGAGGAAGAGTGAAGTTGAAGTTTAGAGGTGGGAGGACCATGACTCTCCATGGTGTTTTGCACATATCGTGGTTTGCTATAAATTTAGTTTTAACAAGTGAGATGAATTATGGTAGTGTACAAGTCTCATTCAACAAAGATGCGTGCAAAATGGAGCATGGAGCTCTAGTTCTGATAAAAGGAGTGTGCACAGGAACTTTGTTTAAACGTGATGCGAGCACGATAGTTGGTGCAAGCAACTATGTTGTATTGGAGGAGAAGACTTTGCATCGTGGTTTCCAATTACGGATCAATGAAAAATTGGAGGTAAAATTCTTGCATTGAGCAACGAGAATTGCAAAAGAATTTTTTTGTGAAATGGGATGTGACATCTCCTTGAAAATTCTTGATGAGATGTCACCTTGGAGACATCTCATCAAAGTTGGGGGACATAAATGGCCAAAGATGTTTCCCTAGAGACAACCTGCAGAAGCTGGGTGGCACACCGCTCTTGAGATGTCGCCCCATAGACATCTCATGGGGTTTGGGAAACAATTAGGCTGAGATGTTGCACCAAAGACATCTCATAGAGTCTACGGGAAGCAATTAGTTGAGATTTTCCCCCAAAGACATCTCATGGAGTATGAGGGGAAGTAGTTAGTTGAGATGTCGTACTGGATACATCTCATGAGGATTGGGAAGTAGGTAGTTAAGATGTCTCCTAAGAGAGATCTCATAAATTATGAGGGGTAAAAGGAAAATGAGATTCCTCCTTAGAGATATTTTGTAGGGACCTTGAAGGTGGGTGTAGAAGTGTACTTGCCTAAGCGAGATCTCAAGGAATGCACAACGAGCAAGGGGGAGTTCTCACCCCATGCCAACGGGAAAATATGTTGAAGGAAAGGCCAAAGAAAAAATCAACTCAACAAGTTATGGTGGGGAAATTAAGACTGTTGGGGAATATTGCGATGACGAGATTTGGTGAAGCTTAAGGTTTTCTTTCAAAGGAAAAAGCATTGCTTTGGCATGAAAGTTTGGGCCATATTGGTGAAAAGGGATTGCATGCATTGGAAGTAAAAGGCACAATACAAGGTTTTTGAATTGTCCCTTGGAATTTGACTTTTGTGAACATTGTGTGTATGGAAAATAAAACAATAGTAAAATTTTCCACTTCTACTCGTTTAATTGGAATTTTGATATCTTATACACAATGATGTATTCAGATTAGTGAAGGTTCCCTCACATGGAAAGTCAATATTTTATGTGTCTTTCATAAATGACTATTATAGGAAGACTTGGATATATTTTCTCAAGAAAAATTTGAAGTGTTCAAAACTTTTAAGTTCAAGGCACTTGTTGAGAACCAGTTTGAGAAAAGGATAAAGGTTTTGCACATAAACAATGAAGGAGAGTATTGTTTGAAGGAATTTGATGAATTATGTGAAAATTGCAGAATAATCAGATAAAAGATAATTCCTTATACTCCATAATAGAATGGAGTGGCATAACACATGAAGAAAATGTTGATGGATAAGACCTTGACCACGCTTGGTGGTGTTGGCTTAGATATATTTTTTTGGCTAAAAATGGCTACTACATGTTATTTGGTGAACATGTCACATGCATTGGCATTGGTGGATAAGACCCCACATGAAGCTTGGATGGGAAAGAAACCATTTGTTGAACACCTAAGAGTCTTAGTTGTGAATCATACATGCATATCCCAAAGAAGGGCGTAAAAAAATTTGACTGTAGGTCTAAGAAGTTTACCTTTGTTGGGTATGGGAGTCTTTGTCAAAGGTTACATGCTATGGAATCCACGACTCTAAAATACTTTTACAACTAGAATATTGTCTTTAAAGAATGGAAAACAATGCACTAATTTTAGCAGAACTTGAAAAGGTCATAACTTGTGCTTTGCAGTGTCCGTTTCATCTGTTTATCTTTGAAACCACCTGCTTTTGATGATACGAACGCATCATTCACCCCTCCATGTCAGTTGAAGAATGATTCGGTACATTTTCGGGCCGAAATCCGTCATCCGGGGGCTGAAAATTATGATTTAAGTTGTAGTTAGGTTTTTCCTATTTTAGGGTATCGAGTTAATTTTAGTCTCTTGAATGTATGGTAGGTTAGAAAGTTGGCAATTCCTCTAATTTAGGCATGTAGAAGATACGTGAAATTTTTTGTGCTTGTACGAATAAGCATACAAACTTACTAAAAATAGCAGGTTCTTGTAAATTGCTAAAAATAGTAAACTTTGCCATCTAGAGTAGATTTAGTCAAAGTTAGTTAGAGTTTGATGGGCAACTCGAGTTGTGAGTTGTTTTCCTATTTATGAAGCATTGTAATCCATGATTGAATAACAAAGAAGAAGATTTATTCTCTTTTAGTTCAAGATATTTGCGAGTGTAATGAGTATGTGTTAAAGTTGGCTACATTATCTGGTATTAGAGTGAGTTCGAGTCTTGGTGAAGGAAAAAAATAATGGTAGGAAGAGGAAGAGGGGTGGAATTGCCCAGATGAATAGAAACATGCAGGATTTGCAGAGGCAAGTTGTTGCACTTGCTGCAACTATAGCCCAGAGAGGAAATCAAGGTGGAGATGACACAGATGAAGATGAAGTTTGTGAAGAGGAGGAAGCACAAGGACCACCCTTAGCTTTTGAAGAAAGGATGCTTCGAGCATTAGAAGGAAAGAATGATGGGATAAGAGTTGATGTTTCAGAATATGGAGGTAGCCTAAAACCGAGGAGTTGATCGATTGGTTGACTAGTATGGGAATTTTTTTTGAGTGGAAGGCTATGTCAGAGGAAAAGAAGGTAAAATTTGCATGCACGAAATTAAAAGGTCATGCTATGTTATGGTGGGATCATCTACAAAAGGAGCGGTCAAGAAAGGGGAAAGAAAGGATTAGGACTGAAGTAAGATGGAGAAGAAGCTAAAAGACAAATTTCTCCTTGTGGATTATGCACAAACCCTTTTCGGAGGTTTCAGAATCTTAGATAGAACTTACAAACCGTGCAAGAATACACATATGAGTTTTACAAGTTGTCCATTCATGTAGAGCATGAAGAAACTAAGGAACAAATGGCTGCAAGGTATGTAAATGGATTAAAATTTTCTATTCAAGATGAGCTAAGCATGCACAAGATCAAGAGCATGGAGGATGCCTATCAAATAGCTTTAAAGGCTGAAATAAAACAACGCCGTCAAAGTTTTAGGAGATCACCTGAGATGAATAGGGGCCTCATCCTCCTTTCAAGGATGAGCTGGTTTTAACTAAGGTAGAGTAGAACAACCTCGTGGGGTGGAAAAGAAAGGAGATATAAGGCAAGATATCTCAAATCAACAAAGAGGTAGATGATTTCCTAGGGGCAGGGATGGGAGGCTCCATGAAGACCATTTGTGTGCTACATATGTGGTGAAGAGGGGCATAGAGCATTTGAATGCCCGCATTATTATACGCATGACAAGAGGCAAGTAGACCCTCCGAGAGTAAATCTTGTTGAAGTTGAACAAGAAGAAGACGATCAAGACCTAGAAATTCCACCAGATGTGGGAGAAAATTTGATGATCAAAAGGATGATGATTGCTCCAAGAAAGGAGATCAAGGGGGATTCATGGCTACGTACAAATATTTTCGAACAAGATGCACTTCGGGAGGAAAGGTATGTAATGCTATTATTGATGGTGGTGGTTGTCCGAACATGGTTTCAAATGAGATGGTTGAGAAACTAGGCTTACATTGTGAGAATAATCATAACCCTTACCATATTGCATGGTTTAAGAAGGGTAATGAAGTTACTATTGATAAGATATGTTTAATAAATTTTTCTATTGGGAAAAGTTATAAGGATGAGATTTGGTGTGATGTTATTCCTATGGATGCATGTCATATGTTGCTAGGCAGACCATGACAATTTGATAGAAAAGTGATTCATGATAGGGGAAAGAATACATATAATTTTTGGAAGGATGACACAAAAATAGTTTTTCTACCTCTTAAGGAAGAGGGAAAGGTTGAAAATATGTTTTCTAGCAAAAGAATTTGTGAAGGAGGCAAAGGCAACTGGGTTTTGTTATGTGTTGGTCACAAATAAGGATGAACCTGCAAGTGCACAAATACTAGTAGAAGCAACAAAATTAATAGAAGAATTTTTTGATGTTATTCCTGATGAGCTACCAGATGGGTTACCACCCAAAAGAGATATCCAACACCATATTGATTTGATCCCAAGGTCTTCACTCCCAAATCAAGCGGCTTATAGGATGAGCCCGAAATTGCATGCAGAGTTGAATAAGCAAGTGACAGAGCTTGTGAGAAAGGGTGTAGTAAGGGAGAGCATGAGTCCATGTGCAACTCCAGCTTTATTAACTCCAAAGAAAGATGGAACATGGAGAATGTGCACGGATAGTAGAGCAATCAACAAAATTACAATCAAGTATAGGTTCCCAATACCTCACCTTGATGATATGATGGATGTGCTTGCTTGGATCTAAATATTTCACCAAGATTGATCTTCAAAGTGGTTACCATCATATTCGGATCAGAGAAGGAGATGAGTGGAAAACAACATTCAAGACAGGGGATGGATTATATGAGTGGTTGGTGATGCCATTCGGGTTATCTAATGCACCTAGCACTTTTATGAGGTTGATGAACACTATGTTGTAGGAGTACAATGGTAAGTTTGTTGTGGTTTATTTTGATGATATCTTGATTTTTAGTAAAACTAAAGAAGAACATTTGAGGCATTTGAGGGTGATATTTGAAGTGTTAAGGAAAGAGAAGCTCTATGCAAATATGAATAAGTGCACGTTTATGCAAGAGAGTTTGGTATTTTTGGGTTTTATTATTTCAGCAGATGGGGTACAGATGGACTCAAAAAAGATAAAAGAAATTATTGAATGGCCTACTCCATGGAGTATAACAGAGGTACAGAAGCTTTCATGGTTTAGCAACATTTTACAGAAAGTTTATTAAAATTTTTAGCGATTTGTGAAAGACCTATAACAGATTGCAAAAAGGGAAGGGAGTTTTCGTGGACAAAGGCAACCGAGGAAAACTTTCAATTCTTAAAGAAGAAGGTGAAAAAAACACCTATTTTGGCACTACCGGATTTTGATAAAGTGTTCGAGGTTGATTGTGAAACCTCACATGTGGGTATTGGTGTTGTCCTAAGTCAAGGAGGGAAGCCAATAGCTTTCTTTAGTGAGAAATTGAATGAGGTAAGAAATAACTACTCTACTTATGATGTGGAATTTGATGCAATTGTATAAGCATTAAGGCATTGGAGGCATTACTTAGTGCTTAAGGACTTTGTGTTATTTACGAGACCACATAACCTGCGTATGTGATTACACAAAAGAAGTTGAATAGTAGGCATGCAAAGTGGGTATAATTTTTGCGGGTTATACTTTTTCTCTAAAGCACACATCAAGAAAACAAAACCAAGTTATTAATGCATTGAGTAGGCGTGTGACTCTATTTACAACTACAGAGAATGATGTGGTTGGTTTTGAAGCAATAAAAGATTTGTATTTTTCTAATTCTGATTTTAAGGATATTGTTGAAAGGTTAAGTAGACCATTGTCAGGCGATGCAAGAGATTTCCAGGATGAGTACCTTTTGCAAGATGGCTATCTATTTAAGGGATGACAAATATGTATTCTAGTTGGATCTATGAGGGATAATATAGTGAACGAGCTACATAGAGGAGGATTGGGTGGGCACTTTGGTAAGGATAAGACAAAGTAGCCTTGGTAGCGAGAAATACTATTTGATTAGGGGATCAATTTTAGTGTCAAATGTTCCCTAAACTTCCCTAAACCATACCTGTGCAGAAGATCATCTCGAGAGCTTTCCAATGACTATGAGAATGTGACAAACGGACATCAGGAGCTCTAGTTATGTCCGGTCAAAGTTTAGACAGCGAGAAAGTCAACTCTGGTCAACTGGTCAATATTGGACCAATGGCACTGCGACATGTGGCGAAAAGGCAAAAGGGAGTTGTTTGTTGGTTTTCGATCACCGGTCTTCGACGAGTGTAAAAATGGTGCACGGAACAAGAGGCTCAACTTTTATTACGAGAGGGGAGCCCGGCCGCCGTGTGGACTATGGTATTATCGCCAACGTGGTGGGTTCACAAGCCACCACGTGGCTTGCCACCACTCGTCGAATTCACTCGATTTTCCTATCAAGGGATGACGTCCGAGTTAATTATTTCTACACACATTGTATGGGTCGAAATTATATTATCTTGGTAAATCCACTTTCCAAATGCGACGCATATATGCCAAACCGCTATATATATTAATGTTTATACATTAGTATTAAACCATACAAACTTGCCAACCGCGAAACATGCCAAGAATCCACGCGGTGAATGGATAAGCGGAAGCTTCCATGTGGAAGGGTGAAGTGAAGCGGTGAGGGGGCGGTTATGCCCACGTGGTCTTTGACCGCTTCAAATAATGTGTGGGAAAAGGCTTTAAAGCCTAAGGTATTAACAACCCACAAAATGTGGGATATACATGCGCCAAATTGGGATTGTTCATCCCATTTAAAATGCAAATCCGCGGCAAAATGGTAGGAGGCGGGATTTGAACACCCGACCTCTCAGCTCCCAAACACATCATGCCAACCAACCCGCCGCCTATCTCGGATGGGATAGAAACGAGCTCGCCTATATAAATAGAGCTTTGTACTCTGTGTGAAGGGGTGTCAAACAGGATAAGGACCAGATCTCTGAAAACGCCATTTTTGAAGGCCTTGCACTCAGAATGAGAACTCGGAGTAAAAAGATGAAATGAAGGAAATTCTGAGATGATTCCAATGATGTAAGATTTGATTTTTTTGTTGAGTTTTAATCTGTTTTTGGAAGCTTTGAATGCAATTTTTAACAAGGATCTACAAGACAACTAGTTGGAAAACACGAATTTCAATGCACTTCTGGTCCAAATTGTGACTTGGTGTAAACATGAAAAGTGTTCAGAATTCATAGATGATCTCAGATATATGATTTGTTTTCATAGAATGTTTTTAAATCTCCATTTGTAGGTGTTTTTCTAACACAGTTGCAGGGAGATCACATTGTGAAAACACTGTAGGAGCCACGGATCATTCTCGGGCAGCTTTTCACTATTTTTCGAGTTCTTGGGACATTGATCAGCTCATTTGCAGGTTGTGATTCATTATTGGTTGTTTGTAAAAGTTATTGTACTTACATTTCAATATTATTAATGGATCGGTTCAATCTGAACCCGGGGACGTAGGAAGTTCCGAACCCCATAAACAATCTTGTTTGTTATCTGAGTGTTTCCAGATTCGATTATTTATTTGGTACACAAGTTTTCCGCACTTCTATGGATGCATAATAATAAGAATTTAATAAATTTGTGGAGTTTGGAATACTTAAAATTGGTTAAGAAAATCACGATCTTGGAAACTTTTAAAAGTGAAAAAAATACAACACACGTTTTCAGATCAAGTTTGGTATCAAAGCGCTTAGATTGCGGATTAGCTTCTAATTGTGTTTAGAAATTTGGCTTCAGATTTCAATATTGATTTCAGTCTTCAAAGGTGTGCGAGACATTTTGGGGCTTGTTAATCTTCTTTTGCGTGTGCGATTTTGAAGTACATGTTGTGTTTGCAGGAACCGAAATCATGGGAAGGTCATCCAAACAGAGCAACTAGATGAGCTTGAAGCCATAAACCGCCAACTCCAAGAAGAAAAATATTTCTTGAGAGATAAATTTTATTCTTGGAAGAGGAAATAGTGCGGTTAAAATTTGAGCCACAATCCTCTATAACCAAAAAGAGGAGTATGTCAATAAGATGCTTGAAGAGATCAAGAAGTTGATGGGCTTTGTTAAAGAGTTGTAGGATGAAATACGGACCAAGGATGCTCTCTTGGAAAAGCTGCAACAAGGTGAACACAAGAAGGAAATTCCTTCCAAAGTAGATGCATGTACTATGACATGAAGATTGCACCGTAAGTTGTTCACATTTTAATTCTTCCTCTCATTCGATTTCGAGATATTCCTTTGGGTCGGTTTGAAAAACACACTAAGGGAATTGTGTCTAAGCTAATGGTTAAGATGGTATTTAATGGAACGGGCCTTGGAAAAAATGGACAAGGCGATTCTAACCCAATACGGTAGAGGATCAGCCTCGGTTTGCGGTTTGGGTTATTCTAGTGGAAAATGGAAATTGGAGAAAGTTCCAAAGCGGCCTAGAAGGAAGACAAGCTTCAACACCAAGGGTCTATGCCACTAGAATTACAGGATTCCACCATCGGGAGGAACAATGAAAGGTGTAAGAAAATAGGTAAAAGAGGTAATCGATTCCACCTCCTTTCACTTACACTAAAAATAACACTAGGGAAAATTAAATCCTAAAACTTCTAATACACTCTTTCAGTTGGAACAATATAGCTTTGGTAGGCGAAAATATGCTTTCCTTGCACATTTTGTGAAGGTACTAATCATTCATTGCATATTGTTGGAAGAGGAAAAATTTGATTAAGAAGTTAATGCCTTTTGTGAATGATAAGGCGGAGTGCTAAAGACCAATCTCACTAAGGAAAGGCGAGAAATGGCAAGAATGTTACCTCTCCTAAACAGGGGAATCATTCTCGTAGACAGAGTTCTGAGAATGGTAAAATGGGTAAGACTCCTAAAAACAGGGAAGTTAAATTTTGTTCCCATTGTAATAGGAAGGGTCATGATGTTAAGGTTTGTTGGTTTGTTCCTAAACAACAAAATTGGAAAGTTGTTAAAAAGAACAGTATTGTAAAACCAATAGTGCTAAACCTAACTAAAACTCATTGTGGTATTGAGAAGGTAAAACAACCAAAACGGAAAAACCCAAGTGATTGGTTGGGAAAAACACTCCTCAACTTTATATTTGCACTCTGATGAAATTGTTGATAGTAGGCAAGCAAATTTTTTTAGAGCTATATTTTAGGGATTCCTGTTGATTGATAAGGATTTGTTCCTAAGTTGATATTTAAGCTTTGAAAATGAATGGAAACAACTGAAGAGAAGATTTGAGTGATAGGTTCATCATACTCATGTTTTGTTTTCTCATATTGTTTAGTAGTTCCATTGTTGAAAACACTATGAAGGGATAGGCATCAGTAGCATGTCTAAATTTGAAACTTGTAGTTGTAATCAACATAATCACAAAGTGTCGATTGAACACTAGCTTTTGTTATAGATGGGTGTTATTATGTGACTTATTATTTTTGATGGCGTACAATGTTTTGGCATATTCATGTTGATTCATTGTTGACTATAGCTATTTTTGGGCGTTGATAATCTATTATATTCGATAGTGAATACTTGCGGTTATTCAATTTCGATGGGCAAAGGGGCCACTAGCCTAATTGTCGGCGATTTAGATGTCTTGTATACTTGATCATGTTATGGAATTGTAATTTTAGTAATCACCCGTATCACAAAGTGATAGTTGAATACTAGCTTTCGTAATAGAATGGGTGTTATTATCTGGTCAGTTATTTGTGATGGCATTACAGTGGGGTATGACAGTTCACAGTTGTGCGTAGAGTTGACAGGGTTGCAGCGTTTTAGTTGAACACTAGCTTAATTGGGTGTTATTATTTGATCGGTTATGTAATTAGCTAATCAACTATTTGCATTTTTTAACCTATAATGTTATTTCAGGTTCTTGTATGTGTTTGTGCAATGTAGGAAGAGATAGCATTATTTGTGGGTTGATACACAAATTTTTGTGGACAAAAAGCCTTCTTAGTAGGGAGGAGTGATCAGGGGATCAATTTTAGTGTCAAATGTTCCCTAAACTCCCTAAACCATGCCTGTGCAGAAGATCATCTCGAGAGATTTCCAACGACTGTGAGAATGTGACAAACGGACATCAGGAGCTCTAGTTATGTCCGGTCAAAGTTCAGATAGCGAGAAAGTCAACTCTGGTCAACTGGTCAATATTGGACCAATGGCACTGCGACATGTGGCGAAAAGGCAAAAGGGAGTTGTTTGATGGTTTTCGATCACCGGTCTTCGACGAGCGTAAAAATGGTGCACGGGAACAAGAGGCTCAACTTTTATCACGGAGGCAGCCCGACCGCCGTGTGGACTATGGTATTATCGCCAACGTGGTGGGTTTACAAGCCAACACGTGGCTTGCCACCACTCATCGAATTCACTCGATTTTCCTATCAAGGGATGATGACGTCCGAGTTAATTATTTCTACACATTGTATGGGTCGAAATTATATTATCTTGGTAAATCCACTTTCCAAATGCCACGCATATATGCCAAACCGCTATATATATTAATGTTTATACATTAGTATTAAACCATACAAACTTGCCAACCGCGAAACATGCCAAGAATCCACGCAGGTGATAAGTGGGAAGCTTCCATGTGGAAGGGTGAAGTGAAGCGGTGTTGGAGGGTGCAGATATGCCCATGTGGTCTTTTGACCACTTCAAATAATGCGTGGGAAAAGACTTTAAAGCCTAAGGTATTAACAACCCACAAAATGTGGGATATACATGCACCAAATTGGGATTGTTCATCCCATTTAAAATGCAAATCCACGGCAAAATGGTAGGAGGCGGGATTTGAACACCCAACCTCTCAGCTCCCAAACACATAATTTCAACCAACCCGTTGCCTATCTCGGATGGGATAGAAATGAGCTTGCCTATATAAATAGAGCTTTGTACGCATGTGTGAAGGGGTGTCAAACAGAATAAGGACCACATATCTAAAAACACCATTTTTGAAGGTCTTGCGCTCAAAATGAGAACTCAGAGTAAAAATATGAAATGAAGGAAATTTTGAGACAATTCCAACGATGTAAGATTTGATATTTTTGTTGAGTTTTAACCTATTTTTGGAAGCTTTGAATGCAGTTTTTAACAGGATCTACAAGATAGCTAGTTGGAAAACATGAATTTCAATGCACTTCTGGTCCAAATTGTGACTTGGTGTAAACATGAAAAGTGTTCAAAATTCAGAGATGATATCAGATATATGATTTTTTTTCATATAATGTTTTTAAATCTCCATTTGTAGGTGTTTTTATAACACAGTTGCAGGGAGATCACATTGTGAAAACACTGTAGGAGCCACGGATCGTTCTTGGGATAGTTTCTACTATTTTTCAGAGTTCTTGGGACATTGATCAGCTCATTTGCAGGTTGTGATTCATTATTGGTTGTTTGTAAGAGTTATTGTACTTACATTTCAATATTATTAATGGATTGGTTCAATCAATCCGGGGACGTAGGATGTTCCAACCCCGTAAACAATCTTGTTTGTTATCTGAGTGTTTTTAGTTCTGATTATTTATTTGCTACACAAGTTTTCCACACTTCTATGGATGCATAATAATTAGAATTTAATCAATTTGTGGAGTTTAGAATACTTAAAATTGGTTAAGAAAATCATGATCTTTGGAAACTTTTAAAAGTGAAAAAAATACAACACACGTTTTCAGATCAAGTTTGGTATCAGAGCAGTTAGATTGCTGGATTAGCTTCTAATTGTGTTTGGAAATTTGGCTTTAGTTTCAATATTGATTTCAGTCTTCAGTGTGCAGACATTTTGGGGCTTGTTAATCTTCTTTTGCAGTGTGCAGTTTTGGAAGTATAGGTTGTGTTTGCAGGAACCAGGAATCATGGGCAAGTCATCCAAATAGGAGCAACTAGATGAGCTTGAAGCCATAAATTGCCAACTCCAAGAAGAAAAATCTTTCTTGAGAGATAAATTTTATTCCTTGGAAGAGGAAATAGTGCGGTTAAAATCTGAGCCACAATCCTCTATAACCAAGAAAGAGGAGTATGTCAATAAGATGCTTGAAGAGAGCAAGAAGTTGATGGGCTTTGTTAAAGAGTTGTAGGATGAAATATGGACCAAGGATGCTCTCTTGGAAAAGCTGCAACAAGGTGAACACAAGAAGGAAATTCCTTCCAAAGCAGATGCAGAAGTACTATGATGAAGATTGCATTGTAAGTTTTTCACATTTTAATTCTTCCTCTCATTCGATTTCGAGATATTCCTTTGGGTCAGTTTGAAAAACACACTAAGGGAATTATGTCTAAGCTAATGGTTAAGATGGGATTTAACAGAACGGGCCTTGGAAAAAATGGAAAAGGAGATGCTAACCCAATACAGGTAGAGATCAGCCTCGATTTGCAGATTTGGGTTATTCTAGTGGAAAAATGGAAATTGGAGAAAGTTCCAAAGCAGCTGAAGGAAGACAAGCTTCCAACAACCAAGGGTCTATGCCACTAGAATTACATGATTCTCGCCATCAGGAGGAACAATGAAAGGTGTAAGAAAATAGGTAAAAGAGGTAATCAGATTCCACCTCCTTCCACTTACACTAAAAATAACACTAAGGGACAATCAAATCCTAAAAATTCTAATACACTCTTTTAGTTGGAACAATATAGCTTTGGTAGGCAGAAATATGCTTTCCCTTGCACATTTTGTGAAGGTACTAATCATTCTGTTGCATATTGTTGGAAGAGGAAAAATTTGATTAAGAAGTTAATGCCTTTTGTGAATGATAAGGCAGGTGCTAAAGACCAATCTCACCAAGGAAAGGCGAGAAATGGCAAGAATGTTACCTCTCCTAAACAGGGGAATCATTCTCGTAGACAGAGTTCTGAGAATGGTAAAATGGGTAAGACTCCTAAAAACAGGAAGTTAAATTTTGTTCCCATTGTAATAGGAAGGGTCATGATGTTAAGGTTTGTTGGTTTGTTCCTAAACAACAAAATTGGAAAGTTGTTAAAAAGAACAGTATTGTAAAACCAATAGTGCTAAACCTAACTAAAACTCATTGTCGTACTGAGAAGGTAAAACAACCAAAACGGAAAAACCCAAGTGATTGGTTGGGAAAAACACTCCTCAACTTTATATTTGCACTACAATAAATTGTTGATAGTAGGCAAGCAAATTTTTTTAGAGCTATATTTTAGGGATTCCTGTTGATTGATAAGGATTTGCTCCTAAGTTGATATTTAAGCTTTGAAAATGAATGGAAACAACTAAAGAGAAGATTTGAGTGATATGTTCATCATACTCATGTTTTGTTTTCTCATATTGGTTAGTAGTTCCATTGTTGAAAACACTATGCAGGGATAGGCATCAATAACATGTCTAAATTTGAAACTTGCAGTTGTAATCAACATAATCACAAAGTGTCAGTTGAACACTAGCTTCCGTTATAGATGGGTGTTATTATCTGACTTATTATTTGTGATGGCGATACAGTGTTTTGGCATATTCATGTTGATTCAGTTGTTGACTATAGCTATTTTTGGGCATTGATAGTCTATTATATTCTGATAGTGAATACTTGCAATTATTCTGATTTGAATTGGGCAGTGGGCACTAGCCTAATTGTGGGTAGTTTAGATGTCTTGTATACTGATCTGTGTTATGGAATTGTAATTTTTGGTAATCAGCCGTATCACAAAGTGACAGTTGAACACTAGCTTTCCGTAATAGAATGGGTGTTATTATCTGGTCAATTAATTGTGATGGCATTACAGTGGGGTATGACAGTTCACAATTGTGCGTAGAGTTGATAGGGTTGCAGTGTTTCAGTTGAACACTAGCTTAATTGGGTGTTATTATCTGATCGGTTATGTAATTAGCTAATCAACTATTTGCATTTTTTTAACCTATAATGTTATTTCAGGTTCTTGTATGTGTTTGTGCAATGTAGGAAGAGATAGCATTATTTGTGGGTTGATACACAACTTTTTGTGGACAAAAAGCCTTCTTAGTAGGGAGGAGTGATCAGGGGATCAATTTTAGTGTCAAATGTTCCCTAAACTTCCCTAAACCATGCCTGTGTAGAAGATCATCTTGAGAGCTTTCCAACGACTGTGAGAACGTGACAAACGGACATCGGGAGCTCTAGTTATGTCCGGTCAAAGTTTGGACAACGAGAAAGTCAACTCTGGTCAACTGGTCAATATTGGACCAATGGCACTGCGACACGTGGCGAAAAGGCAAAAGGGAGTTGTTTGTTGGTTTTCGATCACCGGTCTTCGACGAGCGTAAAAATGGTGCACGGGAACAAGAGGCTCAACTTTTATTACGGAGGGGAGCCCGACCGCCGTGTGGACTATGGTATTATCGCCAACGTGGTGGGTCCACAAGCCACCACGTGGCTTGCCACCACTCGTCAAATTCGCTCGATTTTCCTATCAAGGGACGACATCCGAGTTAATTATTTCTACACACATTGTATCGGTCAAAATTATATTATCTTGGTAAATCCACTTTCCAAATGCCACGCAGATATGCCAAACCGCTATATATATTAATGTTTATACATTAGTATTAAACCATACAAACTTGCCAACCGCGAAACATGCCAAGAATCCACGTAGTGGATAAGCGGGAAGCTTCCATGTGGAAGGGTGAAGTGAAGCGGTGTTGGAGGGGGTGGTTATGCCCACGTGGTCTTTTGACCACTTCAAATAATGCGTGGGAAAAGGCTTTAAAGCCTAAGGTATTAACAACCCACAAAATGTGGGATATACATGCGCCAAATTGGGATTGTTCATCCCATTTAAAATGCAAATCCGCGGCAAAATGGTAGGAGGCAGGATTTGAACACCCGACCTCTCAGCTCCCAAACACATCATGCTTTGACCAACCCACTGCGTATCTTGGATGGGATAGAAACGAGCTCGCCTATATAAATAGAGCTTTGTCTTATGTGTGAAGGGGTGTCAAACAGATAAAGACCAGATCTATGAAAACGCCATTTTGAAGGTCTTGAATTTAGAATGAAAACTCGGAGTAAAAATATGAAATGAAGGAAATTCTAAGACAATTCCAACAATGTAAGATTTGATATTTTTTGTTGAGTTTTAACTTGTTTTTGGAAGCTTTGAATGCAATTTTTAACAGGGATCTACAAGACAGCTAGTTGGAAAACATGAATTTCAATGCACTTCTGGTCCGAATTGTGACTTGGTGTAAACATGAAAAGTGTTCATAATTCAGAGATGATCTCAGATATATGATTTTTTTCATAGAATGTTTTTAAATCTCCATTTGTAGGTGTTTTTCTAACACAATTGCAGGGAGATCACATTGTGAAAACACTGTAGGAGCCACGGATCGTTCTTGGGACAGTTTCTGCTATTTTTCAGAGTTCTTGGGACATTGATCAGCTCATTTGTAGGTTGTGATTCATTATTGGTTGTTTGTAAGATTTATTGTACTTACATTTCAATATTATTAATGGATTGGTTCAATCTGAACCCGGGGACGTAGGAATTTCCGAACCCCATAAACAATCTTGTTTGTTATCTGAGTGTTTTCAGTTCTGATTATTTATTTGCTACACAAGTTTTCCACACTTCTATGGATGCATAATAATAAGAATTTAATAAATTTGTGGAGTTTAGAATACTTAAAATTGGTTAAGAAAATCACGATCTTGGAAACTTTTAAAAGTGAAAAAAATACAACACACGTTTTGATCACTATTGGCCAAAGCTGAAAAGAGATGTGGTAAGATATGTGGAGAGGTTTCAAATTTTCCAAGTCTCAAAAGACCATGCACAAAATACAAGGTTGTATATGCCATTGTCCATTCTCCCCGAAGGACCATGGACAAATTTGAGTATGGATTTTGTTTTGGGATTATCAAAAATACAATGAGGTAATGACTCAATTTTTGTGGTTGTTGATAGGTTCTCTAAGATGGTTCATTTTATTACATGTAAGAAAACTAATGATGCAACAGGAGTAGCAATTTTTTTTTAGTGAAGTTGTTAGGTTGCATGGTGTTCCAAAAACCATCACTTCAGATAGGGACACAAGGTTCTTAAGTCATTTATGGAGGAATTTATGGAAGAAGTTGGGAACTAAACTATAGTTCAACAATTCCTATCATCCTCAAACCGATGGGCAAACAAAGGTGGTAAATAGGAGCTTGGGAAACCTATTAAGGTGCGTATTTGGGGAAAAGCCAAAATAGTGGGACTTATCACTACCACAATATGAGTTTGCTTATAATACTCAAGAAATAGATCCACATGAAAGTCTCCATTATATATTGTGTATGAGAGTAATACAAACAGGTGTTATATTTGATGCAACTACCAATTAATGGCGAGTCAGTGATGATGCAAAAGCATTTTCCGAACATATACAACAATTGCAGGAAGAAGTGTGGAAGAAGTTGCAGAATAGTAATGATAAGTATAAGGAAATAACATATGTGCATAGAAGGAGAAAGGTGTTTACAGTGGGTGAGTTGGTTATGGTATACCTTCGGAAGGAAATATTTCAAAAGGAACCTATAACAAGTTGAAGTACAAGAAGATTGGTCCCTGCAAAATTGTGAAAAAGATAAATGATAATGCTTATGAGGTAGAATTTCCAGGAAATTTTGATATTTCTCCAGTGTTTAATGTTTCAGAATTATATTATTTTCATGGGGATGGTGAAGAAGGGGATGATATTGAAGAAGTAGTAGATTGGAGGCAAAAGTTCCGGTGAAAAAGAGTGAAGAAGTGGATCATATTTTAGACAAGAAAACAATGAACACACGACATGGGAAATACAACAAATATTTGGTACATTGGAAATAATTGGAACAAGAGAAAAAACACATGGGTCACAGAGCGAGAGATTAAGAAGTCTGGATGCGAGATAAATGGCATAAATTTGAAGAAGACAACTTGCAGGAGTTGCATTTTTTTCAAGCAGGGGAGAATGATGCACTAATTTTAGTAGGAACTTGAAAAGGTCATAACTTGTGCTCTGGGTGTTCCTTTGGGTTTGTTTTTGTAAACCACCTTTTACGACGAGACAAACACACTAGCCAATGTGCCTTTCCGGTTGAGCACGTTTTAGCACATTTTTGGGCCCGAAATCTGCCATCTGGGGCCAAAAATTAGGATTTAAGTTGTAGTTCAGTTTTTTCCTATTTTAGGGCATTAGTTAATTTTAGTCTCTTGAATGTATGGTAGGTTAGAAAGTTGGAAATTCCTCTAATTTAGGCATGTAGAAGATGCATGGAAATTTTTGTGCCCGTATGAATAAGCATGCAAACTTACTAAGAATAGTAAGTTCTTGTAAACTGCTAAAAATAGTAAACTTCGCCATCTAGAGTAGATTTAGTCAAAGTTAGTTAGAGTTTGATGGAAAACTCGAGTTGTGAGTTGTTTTCCTATTTATGAAGCATTGTAATCCATGATTGAATAATGAAGAAGAAGATTTATTCTCTTTTAGTTCAAGATATTTGCAGAGTAATGAGTATGTGTTAAAGTTGGCTACATTAGAAAGACAAAAAAATTGTGGTAAAGAAAGATTTGGAAGACAACTCAAAGAGGTAAAGAAACCAAAGTTAGAATCTCTTAATGTGGTCTCACTATAGGATCAACGAGAGGCTAGGAACAATGAGAATTAGACCAATCAAGAGGTGTTACTACAATGACAACTTAGAGGTAATGAAGTGATATAGGTGATTCAAGAGAAACTCATCAAGAAAATGTCTTAAAGAGAGAATTGATTTTGAAATCATGCCAAGGTGAAATCTAGAAGTTGATTTGGATGATAGTGCTAGAAGGTTGGTAAGAGTTCAAAGAGCACCTTAGAAGTTTAGCCCTTTTGATTATCATTTAATAATTTTATTATCAGTAATAGATAATGAAGATAAGATAGTGAAGGAAGATCTTAATTCATATGAGAGTAAGTCTTAGATGAAGGCTATGAAGGAGGAAATGGAGTCTTTAAAGAAGAATGATACATGGGACTTGGTAAATTTACCTCTTGGAAGAAAATTGGTGGGTTGCAAATGGGTTTTAAGAAGTTGAACATGTAAGAGAATTGGAGAAATAAAAGGCTTGTTTGATTACGGAAGGGTTCTCTCAAGTTGAAGGAATTGACTTTGGTGAGGTATTTTCTCCTGTTGCAAAACTGACTTCTAGCACATTTATTTTAGCTATGTTGGTACATATGATCTGGTGATAGATCACATGGATGTTAAAATATCATTTCTACATGGGGAACTTGAGGAAGAAATCTATATGAATTAACCTAATAGTTTCAGAGTCAAGGGTAAAGAGGACGTAGTTTATCATATGAAGAAGTACTTGTATGGATTAAAACAATCATTAAGGATGCGGAATCAAAAATTTGACGGGTGTGTTTAAAAACTCAGCCTTGAAAGAAACAAGGTGGATCCTTGTGTGTACTTCAAAGAAGAAGGGGATAAATTTATCATCATATTTCTCTATGTGGATGATATGTTGTTGGTTGGCAATAACAAGGAAATGATCAAACAAGTGAAAGTTCAACTTTTTGAGCAATTTGACATGAAGGATCTTGGTGTTGCAAAGTTAATTTTGGGCATGAAAATCAAAAGGGATCGCGTGAATAAAAATTTTTGGCTCAATCAAGAAAGCATGTGAAGATGGTGTTGGAAAGGTTCAAGATGCAATATTGCAGTAAGCCGATAAGACAACCCTTTCCATTTGGTCATAAAATCTCATCCAAACAATGTCCATATATTAAAGATGAGTTAGAGCACATGTCACATGTTCCATATCAAAGTGTTTTGGGAGCTTGATATATGCAATGGTGTGCACAAGACCGATATTGACCATGAAATGGGAGTTGTTAGCAACTATATTTCTAATTTGCGTATGAAACATTGGAGTGTGGTACAACGAATCTTTCGATATCTACAAGGTACATCCGATCGTGTTATATTCTGTTAGGGGGAGTTATTATAATTATATAACATGGAGGAAGCTTGAAATTTATTATTGATTGGAATTATAAGGATTACAAAGTTGTGAGGTGCTGCAATACTTATACGTATTGTATAACCGAATACAAACATATATTTATTACAAAGGTGCAACAATAAACCAAATAATAAAACATACGTGAAAATAAAATAATAATAAGGTTAGAACAATATAGCCATAAAACTAACCACCTAACCACTATTAATTATGGTAACAATAAAACATAATTACTTTACCCTATAAGTTTTACCTAACATTCTTCCCTTAATTTTGCATTGTCTCAAGAAAAGAGGAGAGGAACTCTTTGATCATCTCAAATTTTTCATATACAAGTGACTTTTTGAAGATTTTTTCTCTTCTTCGATGTTGAGAAGAATTGAATTTGGATATTGTGTCTCAAAACATGTTCGCAGATGAAATGTACCTATACCTCAATGTGCTTTGTCCCCAATGAAACACCTGGATCGTGAAAAAGATTCTAAACACCTTCATTGTCAACATACAAGGTGGTAGATGTCTCCTGTGGTAGTCCAAGTCCTTCAAGTATACGACGTAGCCGTATCACTTCATAGATAACTCCACCCGCAACACGATATTCATCTTCTATAGGATCGGAAAAAAATTTGTTTATTGCTTCCCTATGATATTGTACGGATGCCAAAAATAATACAAATCCGTAAGTGGATTTCCTGTCATCAATGTTACTTGCACGATATGAGTCCCAATATCTCATCAAGAAGAACTAATCATTCTTATTTTACTCTATGCCAAAATCCACAAAGTTGCCCTTGAAATATCTCAAGATCCACCTTACTACTTTTCAATGAAAAAATCTAGGTTCCCGCATGAGCCAAGAAAAATAAATGATTACAAAGTCGATATCCGACCTAGTATAAGTTAGGTAAATGAGACTCCTAATTAATGGTTGATAGAGAGTTGCATTTACCAATGGAGATAGATCTGTACGAGAAAACCAAATTATTGTCTCCATATGAGTAGAAATCGGTGTGTAGTCCATCATCATGCATTTTTCGAGCGTGATCTTGGTATATTTAAAATGAGAAACAAATATATGATTCTCCTTTTTCCATACTTCCAAACAAAGACAATAGTGCATCAACCCGAGATCTGTCATGTTGAACAATCGATTTAGATCTTTCTTTGTTGCATCAACCATCTTCACTTTGTGATGCTAATGATGACTAAATCATCAACATATACAACAAAAATGACAATCTCTCCTCATTTCTTCTTGAGGTAGAGATTGGGATCATATGGATTCCTCTCAAATCCATGTTGAATGAGATGCTCATCAATTTTGATATACCATGCCCAAGGATCTTGTTTAAGACCATACAATGATTTGATGAGTCTACATACATTTTCTTCTTTTCCAGGTATGAAAAAACCCTCTGGTTGAGTCATGTAGACTTCTTTGTGTAAGTCTTCATTTGAGAAAGGCACATTTCATGTCCAGTTGGTGAAATTTCCATCAAAACTATACAACTCGACAAAATATCATCATAATAATTTTGATCTTAGCTGTGGGAGAAAATGTCTCCTCGTATTCTATGCCTTCCTTTTGAGCATACCCCTTTGCTACACGTATTGCATTTTGCTTTTCAATGGTCCCATATGCTTTGTAATTTGTTTTGAGAATCCATTTGCATTCAATGGGATTCTTCCTTGATGGAAGATCGATAAGCTTCCATGTGTTATTCTTCATCACTGACTAATACTCAACATCCATGACATCTTTCCAAAGATTTAGAGTATAGGGATTTATGAAATGTAGATGGCTCAACAGATTCAACAACTCTACTCATTAAGGAAAAAATTACCTCTTCACGAGCTTTGCTATGAGTTTGTGGTCCAGAGTGGATGTGTTCGGAGGACCATCCAATTTTGCATCTTGAATCATGTTTGTATACCATTTAGGCATAAATTGAACTTTTCCCATGGGTTGTGGTCCCGACAAATCATCACCATCCCCATCATCATTTTCATCATCGGTGGGGGAACATCAACTCTTTTTTCAAAACATTAGTGCTTTGAACATCTAGTGAGTTTTGAAAGGATCCTCAACTTCATTCTTCTAAAAACTCAACATCCATGCTAGTGTAAAATTTTTTGGTCTTTGGATCTATCAACCTGTACCTAAGAGCTTCTTCACTATATCCAATGAAGATGATTTTTTCTCGCCTTCATATCCGGCTTCTTTCTCTTTCGCTTTGGCATGTGCATGCTAGATTTAAACCCAAATACTCGAGGTGTGCAATGGATAGCTTCAGTTCTCGACCATGCCTCACGTGGTGTTACTCCATCAAGAGAAACTGTGGGCACTTTGTTCAATAGATACATTGAAATCTTCACCGCTTCGCCCGAATGTCTTCTCCAATGCTGAATCATTGATCATACAATGCACCATCTTCATGATAGTACAATTCATTCTCTCAAAAACACCATTTTTCTACGGTGTATGTGGAGGAGGCATCTGTCGATGAATCCCATGAGCTTCCAAAAAGACTTTGAACTCATTGCTGGTGAATTCCCCCCTCGATCTAAGTGAAGAGATATGAGTTTACGACTAATCTTGTTCTCAACAAAAACTCTTCATCCTTAGTACAAAGACAATAAATCCACATTTTTCTAGAATAATCATCAACACAAAGCATGAAATATTAAAAACCAAAATGACTAGGTTGCATCAGTTCACAAATATTGGTGTGCACCAGATCAAACTTACTTGGAGCTCAATATGTACTCTTTTGGAATGAGGCTTTGTGTTAATTTCCTGAGGAAATTTGGGACACTTTTCTCGTGTATTTCTTGAGAGATGACAAATCTCTCACCATGTCATATCAGCAAAGTGTGTCGAGATATCCAAAACTGATGTGACCAAGTCTCTGATGTCACAACTGTGTGGAGGAGGTATTTTTGCACAAGTGCTTGGTCATTTCTATGGAAAAAATCAAGATGGATCATCCATCCCACATTGGAATATCTTGCAATTTTTTTGAGCTTCTGGATTTATCTCAAATCAAACAAACTTTCTTACTGGACTTTGCAATCAAAATCAATCTTTAGATTGTGATCTATAAGTTGAATGACTGATAGAAAATATTTCATCAAACCAGGGACATACAATACATTAGATAACCTACAATTGCGTGTACCAAGGGGTACAAATATGTTTTCGATACCTTGGATACTTTAGAATGAGTCATCACCCAACAAGATATGATTTTCAGAGGGTGTGTCTTGCATTGTGGAGAACAAGTCTCGCATCCAATCATGTGTCCAAAGTGGCACTCGAATCGAGTGTACCGGATAGTAGTAGTAGATATGGTTGCTTCACTAGATTGGGTAGTATACAAGAAGTCCTCATCATACGAGTGGTCCTCTTGTTCAAAAACATTGCCTTGTTGATGGGGTTTCTTCCACCAGTTCCCCTTCTTTTTCCCTTGCTTGTAACTAGATTGTCCTTGTTGATATTTTTGATTGTTGGGTCTCAAATTGCTTGACGAGCCCTTATTGTCACAAAATATTTCAAATCATGTCCTCTGCTACAAATAGGACACTTTTTCTTTTTCTTGTCCCCTTATTGATTCTATTTTTGGGACTTATTGGAAGAATGAGATTTGTTCTTCCTTTTTTAATGAGAAGAAAGTGCCTGCTCTTCTTCTTCATCTTTATTGTATAGTGATTCTTCTTACTAACACGTTAACAAAATTTTCAAAACTGATGGTTTGATAAGAGAGATTGATTGTTGTCACAAAAATCCTGTATGAGAGAGGAAGTTTTCTCAAAACAATGGGAACGAGAGCGTCATTTGATATATCCTCTCCTAGGGCTAGAAGTGAAGCCCTCAATGTTACAACTCTTCTCAAGAAAGCCTCAACTTTCTCATTTGGCTTGAATTTTAGTGTATGTAGTTGAATCTACAAATTCAATATTGTGTTCTTATTCTTGGCCTCGTACATTGTGCTTAGTTTATCCCACACTTCTTTGGCCGTTCTAGCATCTCAAATGTGTGGTTGCACGTCATCAGACACATCAAACAAGATGATCAATTTGGCCTTTTGATTGGCCCTATCAAATTAACGTTGTTGTGTTGAGTCATTTTCTAATTTGGTTACTGTAACCATTTACAACAGCCATAGTTCTTCAAACTCGAGTTGAGTTTGAATTTTGGTCTTCCACGCAACATAATTGTAACCATGAAGCGGTTCTTGCAAGTCAAGAATTTATTTTTCGAGCATTGTTGGACATTGTGAGTGATTACAATTTTCCTAACAAAATGGATCATTAGCACAATAAAAATCAATACAATACACTCAAGAAATTAAAACAACCTCTTGTGTAGAAAAAATGATTAACAGAGAATTGTTTTTGTTTTTAGGTGTTGATGGCGTCCATAGCCCAATATGGCTCAAAATTGATAATTCCTACAAAAACAACGAAAAATCCTCTTTCGGGTAATACCTCTTTACAAAAGTTGCACAATATCACTTTTTTGAGCAATTGGGAGATTTGTTTTACCCTTAATTAGGGTTTTCTCGATAAATTTAGCAAATGGTTTAGCTACAACTAAGAAGGTTTGACAAAGGTTTAAATTTGGTGGAACTCGCTTTATTTGGAGATATTGCTTGAAAAATCCACCAAATAAAAATAAGGTTTTTACTACACAATATCACTTTTTGGATCAATTGGGAGATTTTTACCCTTAATTAGGGTTTTCTTTGCTAAATTTAGCAAAGGGTTTAAACGCAACTAAGAAGGTTTGGCAAAGGTTTAAATTTGGTGGAACCGCTTTATTTGGGGGTATTACTTAAAAATTCCACCAAATAAAAACAAGGGTTTTACAACACAATATCACTTTTTGGAGCAAATTGGGAGATTTTTTTAACTCTCAATTAGGGTTTTCTCTCTGCTAAATTTGGCAAAGGGTTTAAATTGCAACTAAGAAGGTTGGACAAAGGTTTAAATTTGGTGGAACTACTATACTTGGGGATATTTCTTACAAAGTTTACCAATTAAAAACAAAGGTTTTACAAAAGTTACACATTATCAATTTTGGAGCAATTGAGAGATTTGTTTTACCCTCAATTAAGGTATTCTCTCATAAATTAGTAAAGGGTTTAAATTTGCAACTAAGAAGGTTTGATAAAAGTTTAAATTTGGTGGAACTACTATATTTGGGTATATTTCTTAAAAAGTCCACCAAATAATAACAAGGATTCACAAAAGTTTAACAAAATCACTTTTTGGAGCAATAGAGATTTTTTTAACCCTCAATTAAGGTTTTTCTCTAGTAAATTTAGCAAAGGATTTAACTAAAACTAAGAAGGTTTGGCAAAGGTTTAAATTTGGTAGAACTGCTATATTCAAGGATATTGCTCAAAAAGTCTAAGTAAATAAAAGATCAAGGAGGGGATGTGGGTTCGACCCTAGACATCCTTCCTTTGAATGTTTTATCACAACTCTTTAAGTCGACATGGCACTTTGTTATTTGGCGTAAGTGCACTGTGTTGAGGGGTAACATATTTGTAACTTTTCTTTTCCCTCTCGGGTTGTGGGTCTCTCAAATGTGATAAAAAATAAGTTATCACCCATACAATTCTACCTTGTCCTTCAAAGCTACAACTTGATTGTAGTTTCGAGCGTGATGTTTGATACATGCTGCCCTTCCTACCTTCCTCAAGGCACCGCAATGGTCTTTTACGATCATTGCATAATTTTGACGAGGGTAACAAATTAGAATGATTTGCATTTATGAGGCATGACATTCTCAAACTGCGCTTGTGTTGCCGATTTGATTTAAATGTCACTCATAAGATGGTCCAAAACCGAACAACAACAAAAATCAGTATCCCCTTTCGATGACCGCCCCAAAATATTCAAACACCTAACCCCTCTAATTTGAAAAACTAAAAGTTTCAAGTTGACCTCTCGCACGTGTGCGAGAAATGTCAATAGGCACACTTGGCGTTTGTTACTTAGGTTGAGAAAAGTTTATTTAAAGCTAAAGCAAAGATAAATTTTTATTTAAAAATATGCACCCTACTTGTTAGCTCAATGACTTGATGAGATGACATCGAGTTACATAGGATTTGCTCTTGTATTGGTAAACCCATCTCTCCAAATGTTGTATTTTTGTTGGCTCCATTTTTGTTGAAGGCTGCTTAATGTTTTTTTCACCCGCTACATATTTATTTGCTTTTCCGTCATAGAAGAGGATATCAGCTCATAGGTTGTTAGCGGGAGGATGTGTGCGATATTTGGAGAGTTCGGCACGGGGTGAGACAAGTGAGGCAACTCGGTGCGGGTTTGTTGGGAGCTCGGGTCCATGTGGAGGTCGGCTGCAAGAGTTTGGAAGGACTCATCATTTCAATGAGATGGCTTGCCCTTGTATGAATGCAACTCAGTCTTCCTCCCTTTGGATGGAATTACCGTGGCTCCCATGCATAGCTTGGTCAAACCCAACTCGCCCTAAGAAGCTCAAATCATTGGATCAACTCATCCAGAGCTCTGTCTGAACCCAACTTAGGCATCCAACTCGCCTATAACCCAACCGACCAACAACCCGATCAGCTCGCCAAGGAGCTCCATGAGAGCCAACAGAGATGG
This sequence comes from Taxus wallichiana var. yunnanensis, assembly GCA_018340775.1. NCBI lineage: Eukaryota > Viridiplantae > Streptophyta > Pinopsida > Cupressales > Taxaceae > Taxus > Taxus wallichiana. The sequence goes on from CM031235.1 coordinate 948,429,662, forward strand.
AAAAAAATTCTTCTAAATTTAAAGGTTTTGACAAAGATAGAGGAGACTATTTTTGTCTCCAATTTTAGAGATAAAACCCCTAATATGGAAAAAAAATTCCTCATTTTTTTTGATTTTGTGATCACTTTTGAGTGTTGCTTTATGCACGAGGTAGTGAGTGGGTGACTCCTCCTTGCCCAATGCTCAACATAACTAATTTTTGTTGTATATTGTTTGCAAAATGATTCGGAGACCTGATTTGAACTACAATGAGTGTAGGAGGTTGGGTATGGGGTTGGGAAGTGGTTGAGGGCTGCAATGGCTCCTCTTATGTTTGTTCAAACTTCTCCAAATCCTTAAAAAATTTCCTACAACCTTATCCTACACTCCAAGCACCCGCTCTAATATCAAATGTAATTGTAGAACAAGGAGGAAGCCCGAAAATTATTATTGATTGGAATAATCAAGATTACAGAGTTATGAGGCAACGCAATACTTATAGGTATTGTATAACTGAATACAAATAGATATTTGTTACATAGGTGCAACAATAAACCAAATAATCAAACATATGTGAAAATAAAATAATAATAAGGTTATAATAATATAACCATATAACTAACCACCTACCCACTATTAACTATGGTAACATTAAAACATAATTACAATACATAATTACTTTACCCTATAAGTTTTACCTAACATTGTTATTGTTATGGAAAAATCTTGGTCTAAACAAGGAAGCGATTTTGCAAGGATTTGTGAATTTCGACTAGGGAGGTGATCTTAATCTACGAAGGTCCACCAATGGTTATGTTTTCAACTTGTTCGGTGGTGGTAAATTGGATGAGAAAGAGTTAATCCAATGCCGCTATATCCACCACATAGGTTGAATACATGACAACTACACATGTGTGCAAGGAAGCAATTTGGATTCAAAGGTTGCGTGCTTTGATTTAGTTCATTTAAAAGGATATAAGGATATATTGTGATTCACATAGTGCAATTTGTTTGACAAATAATATGGAGCATCATGCTCGAACAAAGCACATGGACGTGTAATATCATTTTGTTAGAGAAATGGGAGAAGGGAAGAGAGTGGTCTTTGGAAAAAGTGGAGATGAAGGTGAATGTTGCATATTTGTTGACTAAGTCAATGAGTGTCTTTGAAGTTTACTTGGTGTAAGGGAAAAATGGACTTAAAATCCCACAATTTGCTAAAGAATGAATTTTTGTTCTTTTTGATGGAATAAATGAAAAGGGGGAGATTGTTGGATGTCTCCTTATTCCGTGCAACTCCATGTAGGTGTTAGGGCTATTTTTGATGCCGGTTGGGTGAATGCAAAAGAAACCTAAAATAGTGAAAACTACTTTAGCTTTGCAATTTGAGTTCTTTCTAAAAGGAATGGATTTGCTTTAAAGTATTATTTTAATACTTTAATTTGCTTTCCAAGAAAGGTTAATTATAGGATGTGCTTTGGTTATAAAATTACATGCTCTCATTGTGAGAAGTATGGTTGAAAGACTTAATTATTATAGGCCAAAAGTTTGAATGCTAGATATTGTATTTGCAAGTTTTTGAAGTTAATACAAAAAATGAAGTTTTATTGGATTTTTTTACCCGAAAGAGTTTTCCCACGATAAACATTGTGTCAATAATCTTGGTATGCTTTTAGTTTATTTTGTATCTACTTAGTTTCTTTTATTTTGGTTTAGTTTATTGCTTGTATGTGCTTACAAACCCAATAATGCTGGCTTCATATCAGATTTGATGCATGGATTAGAAAGAATATTTAATGTATGGATTATAAAGCATTTCTTTAACACATATTTAAATAAAGGGAGATGATTTATGGTTTTGTAGTTATTGGTATCTAGAAGTGAAGCCATCCTCCAAGAATTAAGTTTACCTCAAATATCTTATATGAAAATATCCTAGAGTAAACATAACTTGATGGAAGGTCAAGATTGCATCTACATTGGGTACATAAAACAATTACAAGAATTCTTATGACCTGAAATCTACCATGGGAAACCTCCTAGAGTAAACACCACTTGATGGATTTCTATATTGTCAGTAGTGGTGACTCTCAAAACTTCCTTACCATTGTTATACCAATTTATGAATTTTTATTGATTGTAAAAACATTTTAGGTAGTGACGAATCTTACTAGTACCTCATATCTTTCTTTCCACTCTTAAAAGTGAGAGAAGACACTACAGGATGTATGCCAAATTTTAGGTTCTTCCCTTCTTGGTTGAGTGTTAATTGTTCCCTAAGATGAGGAAGATTGTTGCAAATTCCTAATTCACAATCAATGAGAATTTTTAGCTCCCTAAGATGAGGAGGGTTGTTGAAAACTCCTACTTCACAATTAGTGAATTAGGGTTGTTGTAAAATCCTTTTACTTCATAATTGGAAAATCAATATAATACATACAAAATTATGCCACACATATCATTCACATTATCATGCAAAAATGTACATACAATACCTTAATCATCGTATGAAAAATATATAGCTAAAGGTATGGAAAATACTTGAATTGTGGATATCCCTTTTCAAAATAATTTGTGAGCTTTGATACCCGACATATCAACAAGAGGGATTCCATTTATGGTCATCAAAATTTAACCCATATTTAAAACCATCACCAACCCATTTGATAAAGGGATTTCTAATCTCAAAATATTTTCAATACGCTTAGCAATAAACGATCCTTCAATCTTAATAGGGATCGGGCGATAATTAAGGTATATAACCCAAAATTTTTCCAGCACTTTCTACCATAAGGTGTATAAGAAGAAATGTAATGTCTAATAATATTTTCGAGCCTTATTTCCTTCAATGGATTTCCTCACCCACTTGATGCAAAAGGCAATGTTTTTGTGTACACATCAATTATGCCCATACTACCTTTTTCCATGGGAAGAAAATAGACACCCCATGTAACTCGAGTAAGCCTCTATCTTTCCTAACATCGGCCAAAAGAGTATCTAAGAAACTTGTATAACTTGTTAAGTGAAGTCTTGGAGGGAAACCATTATGAATAATATAAATGAGTAGATTTATGTTTTAAATCTAAAATGGATCAATAAAAATGTTTTATTGTTGGGTATTAAGAGTTGACTTGTAGGAAATCATCTCCTTAGATGATTCTATTTATAAACTTGTGATGATGGAATTCAATCTTTAACATAAACTAACTTGAGTTAAAAAAACATGTTTCAAGTCCTGTGGTGGATAATATAGCGAGAGGTTTCAATAATTGTATTAGAGTTTCAAAATGAGGTCGAAATTATATAATTTTGTACCATAGAGAGTAGTGGGATGTCGTAGGAGCAATGAATCTATTTTTAGAGGTACTATGTAATTTACATATCCGATTAAAGTTAGTAATGAAAGGGAAGAGGCATTGTTGTGCTCGAATTTATATGCCAATGTTTTTGTGTACACATCAATTATGCCCATACTACCTTTTTCCATGAAAGAAAATAGAAACCCCATGCAACTCGAGGAAGCCTCTAGCTTTCCTAACATCGGCTGAAAGAGTATCTAAGAAACTTGTATAAATTGTTAAGTGAAGTCTTGGAGGGAAACCATTATGAATAGTAGACATGAGTAGATTTATGTTTTAAATCTAAAGTGGATCAATAAAAATGTTTTATTGTTGGGTATTAAGAGTTGACTTGTAGGAAATCATGTCCTTAGATGATTCTATTTATAAAATTGTGTTGATTGAATTCAATCTCTAACATAAACTAACTTGAGTTTTAAAAAACATGTTTCAAGTCTGTGGTGGATAATATAGCGAGATGTTTCAATAGTTGTATTAGAGTTTCAAAAAGAGGTCAAAATTATATAATTTTGTACCATAGAGAGTAGTAGGATGTTGTAGGAGCAATGAATCCATTTTTAGAGGTACTATGTAATTTACATATCTGATTAAAGTTAGTAATGAAAGGGAAGAGGCATTGTTGTGCTCGAATTTATATCATTTATCTAATCATTTTTTTTTCAAGATTTGATTTTAAAATTCTAAGATATTGTATGCACACATTATCTCCAAAGTGTCCTCCAAAGTTCATGTGGTATGTGGAGATATATAGTTTCGGACCCAAATCAATACATGCAACTCTAGATTAACATGCTCAAGAAGAATACTACATAACTCACAAAAATGACAAAAATATTGCATACATTTGGCCTAAATTTGACCTGACCATATTCGGGATAAATAAAAGAAAAGGAGAAAGCATGGAAATATTGTATTTAAACCAACCATTACGACACAACTACGATTAAAAAGGTTTGTAGAGGCATTATACAAAATATTCCAGCGTCGAGAAGTGGATTGTCATAGTTTGGTTAGATATCGTGCCACAATGATTCTTGTGTTTGTTTAGCATAATCATCAAAGTAGAAACACCACTTCTTCCATAAGAAAAAAACTTAAAAATTCACAAAACAAAATGGAAATGTTAATTAACCTAATTATACTAAAACCTATTTAATAGACTCGCCCAAAAATACAAAGTTTTTTCTTCCCTTAAATATAAAACAATAGGTTGAAGGCAATAAGATGAATGAGTATGTACCTATTTGGGTTGACTTGAAAGAAGAGAAGTATGGGGAACTAATATTTGAAATGAGGAATGATGGAAGAAAGAGGGTAGTCCATATTTGTTAAGTATTCACTTTCATAGTGATTGTTGTGAAATAAATTTATTACGAGTACATGCATAAATCAATGAATACACAAATAGATATAGAATATTATTAGGGTGGTATTCAAGTTTATTTTAAAAGGATATTATTCTGTGACCAATAAAAACCTTGTGATGGTGAAATATTTTATTTCCAAGTAGCCCTTATTTTGAAATTTTACAAAACAAATCTCGCCATAAATGACAAGTGAATTCAATTTTTTTTTGACAGAAATTTTTGAATTAAACTTATAGGATGACTTTGAACCCATTTGTAAAGATGGGAAGAGTTCAATTTTGATCACTAGTTTACACATTTCGTACTTCTCCTATAACATGTGCCTATGACAATGTTAAAACTACTTACCACTACTTTAGACACTACAATGATGATGAATTATCAACACACATCATATTTCTTTGATCATTGTACATGTACTTGTAGTATGTAAAATATGTAGAATTATTCAGCCATAATGATAACTATGATTTCCTCTAAGCTTATACTAGTAGTGTTGAAAATTTATGGCATGTTCCAAGTATCTTTTTAACTATCTATAGAAGTACAAAAGTACACAATTAGTCCTACTCCATAAAGAACTATCAAAATCAACATCTTGAAGGTTGATCTACAACACCTTCCCGTATCAAAAGAGACATGGGAAGTTTGTGAAATTCCATATCATGAACCTGCTCCACATCATGAAAACCACACAATGAAGAAACACAATAACCAACTCATAGGAAAAATTAGAACAATATCGTATGACCCATTTTTATGTAGCACTTTTCCTAATTTTGTATTACATTTTGGATAACCTTTATACTTTAATTACACATAATTATAGAGCTTTGTGCCCCACCCCAAGATTTTTAGATGTCTCCAACTTTGATTTGTATTCATACTCAATTTTTTGGGTTATTTCAAAATCCTAAGTTTTCCTCAAGGTCATTTACTTTACCATAGTTATTAATTATCATCCACTCACTGTCTTTGTCTCTTGAATTAAGTCCAAGATGTTACTTTTCACTACGCTTAAAGAGAGAGCTCATAAAGAACCCTTTATATTTGATAATGGTCATCACATTTATTTTGAAAAAATGGATTCTTTGCCACACAAAAATTGTTGACCTCTATTTTAACCTATATCTAAGATCAAGTCTTCATAAAAGTGTTTAAAGGAACTCTTGAAATAACATATTATACTTAATTATAATGCAATAATACCCTCTTAACAACAATGGGTTTAAAAAAACAACCTCTAGAAAAATATGACTCTCAATTCAAAGGGTTCGACAATGTTCTAGCCCAATGGATGGTATCACCACCTTACCCATTACTTTAGCTCCTAAGAATATACCCATAAAATTCCATTTAATACCATCTAAATTAAATAATATATAATGTCATATTGGGATGAACATAGATTCAATCCAAGGGGTAGTTCCATCTCGTACTACACCGATGTCTCAAATATATGCGCGATGGATACAAATTTCATTCCCTATATTAATAATCCTTACAAATATTGTTGATTGGTGGACTTTGATAACCAATCTATCCCATAAACTAGATTATCTTAACCTCTTTTACAACTATCTACATCACTTATTTCAACTCGGACATTTAGTGCACTGAATAACCGAGAGGAGAATAAGGCCAATACTATGTCTAATAACAATATGACCAAAATACAAAAGCCACCCCCTATTACTAACCCAAATACAAAACAACACTACCATGATGACCCCGATAGTGGATATTAAATTCTCGGAGATAAAAATAACACGTTATCTAAATTTAATTTTACTAATATCATACCTAGTGAATATTGTGATGATTTGAACTCGTTTGACATAAAAATTTATATGATTTAACCCCAAACTAGGAAGCTTCTTGTAAGACAACATCACCAGCTAAAAATAACGAGAAAAGAAACTAAAAACAATGAGAAAACCATGTTATGGTTATTACTTGATCACAAAAAGGGAATAAAAATAACATGAAATTCTTCAATGATATTGTACATTCAGTCATATTACTAAGGTAAATGATAATACTACCTAAAAATTTAGCACCACCTTATGTATTCATGATGATATATACTAAGCGATAATGTATATGTATTATACAATCCCAAATTTCACACGAGTCTTCTCACCCCGTATGTAAGATAATGTCTCAAACATAAACATGGACACATGACTCATTAAGGACACCTCAAAATTACCTTTCCATGCTACAACCACCATTTTTCCTTGGTTAGACTCTTTCATGACATTTGTAAATTTGATTGCTAAATATTATACATCTCAATGTTAATTTTCTGATTTTGATACCCCAAATACTTATGTTTTTACAATGCTTGATACATTTGCTATACCTATGGACATTGATACGCTACATGGGTTACACATATACTAGTATGCATACATCCCTCATACATAGCATCTCACACACATTATAACAATTCTATCAATTATTTGACATATTCTTAGCTAGATCATTAATCGACGATACAACACATGCCAACAAGTTCAATGTGATTATTGAGGGAAATTTTACTTAAAATTCCACTACAATCAAGTGATGCAACACATTCTCATGGGTCCAATGTGATTTGTTAGGGAACAATTTTCTAAGGACCCCACCAAAACTTAATGACACATCACATTTCACGGGTCCAATGTGATTTTTGAGGGATAAATACTTACCTAAGACCCCACCTTGAGTTTTCACAATTTCTACCATTTCCCTAGGACCATTATTATCCTACTCCTAAAACATAAAATAAATATAACATCACAAAAAAATAAAATTAGGACATACATGTGACATGCCAAGGCATTGCCTAACATTGAGCCTTTTGATCATTTAGATTCAACAATCTACACTACCCAAGAACACGTACTTCGTATAATACACTAAGTGGTTAAAACCTATGGACATTATACACATTACCAACCCATGGTTATATCTATGCCATGGGAAACTTATATACCATGATCACCTTGATCACAAATTTAACATCTTATGACTTTCTACAACCTTCTATCCCGAGCGTTGACTACCACATTGGGGTCATACTTACATTGGGGGAATCTATACACATAGAGTTTATCACAATCACATCTTATTACACTAGTCCATTACACACACCAAACTACTATACTATTACAACATGTGATATACCATACCCTATCCAATGATCACATTGTTTTCTTCTATACACAAAATCAACTATGATCCATGCTTACTTTCTTCACTAATTTTTACTAGTCCACTATTATTGGCCCTAAGATCATGTTATGGATAGTGTTTCTTGTTTACACACTACATTGATTGATTACACCAATGATTTATCACACTACACTACTTGATAACATTGTTCATTTCTCACATTACAATTATTGTTTACATAATTAATTACTTCATGATTTTGACTAATTTCACGCTTCGTCCACTTGCATGTTGTTATACTTAACTATTGTATGACATTGAATGACTTGACCGATCCATGCACTTATATGATGTACTCCTTGAATGTTGTATGAAATTGGTTGACATGAATAATTCATGTTATTGCATATTGTTGGTTGGATTTTTGTCACTGAATATGCCCAATGGAAGTGCATAAAAACCAACAACATTTAGGGAAATTCACCTTTTGACAGGGTGAAGTTTCCTCTACTTTGTGAGAGGGGCAGTTCCCTCATATGATGTGATTTTTGTATTTTTGGTGCTTTTAACTAGAAAGCACAAAAGGGTGGAAAAATTGGGAAAGGAAAAATAGAGAGGAAAGAAGAATACAACCACAGTAGTATTGGAAAAAACAGATAAACTTGAGACACAAAGTTCGGAAAATCTATCTATCAAGGACACACCTATCCTTCTTGGTTTTCCAAGATTGCCTTACAAGGTTTGAAGGATGAGAAAGGGGACACCTTCTCTATTTGGAAGAAGGGAATACAATGAGTGTGAAATTTGGGAAGTGCAAAGTCTTCATCTCCATCAGAATGTGCTGATATGACACAAAGTCCACGTACCACTCGATATTCAACAAAAGTCTCGATCACATGAGCATTAATCACACCATGAATAAGGAGCAACATTAACAATTCAACCAAAAAAAAATAACATATTTTGTAATTGAGAATCATTAACACAACAATAAAAAAACATTGTATTCATGAAGGAAAATATGTGTACACAAAGTTACAACAACATAATATACAGATGAGATAGTTCACCAAAAGAACTTGAGAATGAGAGAGAGAGAATCCCTTTACAATTACAATTGAGCCCTTTTATAGGCATTGTGTTCCCAAAAGTAGTTATAAAACTACCCTAATACCTAACCCAACTCTAATCTACCCCAAACCTCAAGTTGACTCAACTTGGGTTATACATTACATTACAATTCACAAATATATGATATTTAATTAATTTGGTGAACAAATTAATTAAATATATTTTAACCTTAATTATCATTTCATTTTGACCTCTTCATATTCAGCCTTGGGAGCATCGGCCTAAAGCGCTTTCTTACTTCTTGCATTACTCTCTTTTTAGCAGCGTGCATCCTTGTGTGTCCCAGAGAGTTATCTACAATCCATGCACTATTGATTTTTTCTCTTATTTAGTACTGAGATGAGAATTTCATTCATGCTCCATGTTGTTTGCAATGACTTGAGAAAACTCTTCTTTCCATAATTGACCTTCAGACATTGAACATAATCCTGAAAATAATCCATTGAGTGAAACTACATTTCTATCTCTTATGTAGTCGAGAGATCTTATTTGTATGAATGTTACATATTAACCCAAAAAAATTGTACCCTCCAAACTTGACATCCATTTTTATCATATGCTTCCATTGTAACTCAGTGAAAATTGTTCTCTATTTGAGTCAACCCGATCACCAACATTTGGGGCTTAAAAGATCTTATATGAGACTGTTTTCAAACACCGTCTAAGATTGATTTGTTGTTACTTGACATTTGGCAGGGGTTCCCGTGAGAGTATGACCTTATTACTTTAGAATTATTTCCCTCTATGACTGTGACACATGAGTTTGTTATTCCCAAGTCAATACCAATACAATGAATACCAATTCCATGTTGCAGATGATCTGGAGAATTTGTAACCTCAGATTCCGATCTCCCTTTGTCAAAGCTACTCTCTAGCATACCGAGAACAAACATTACCAACCATTACGAACTATGTAAGCTGTCGACTCCAAGATTTTTGAAAAAACAACTGGATAAATGACCATATAGAGAAAAATTTGAAAACAAACACTGCATGTGCTCACAATTTGTTCATTCACCATCATCAGGCGTCTAGGTAGCCAATTCACTACGTGGCACGTTGATTGTTCCTACTTGATCCTTAATGTCATCAACATTGACAATTCCACGGCATCTGGAAAGCCACAGTAGCAAGCTAGCTGTTCATATTTATGACATTTGAATAACAGTTGGGCTCACATGAATGATTGATCAGATGAGTAATACCATCAGCTCTCGTGGCATCTATAACCCGCTCCTCATCAATGCGAAACATGTAAGTACCTGTACCAAGGAATTATATATGAAATATTCTCTAATATCTGCGATAACTGGCCTGACGATCTCCCCCGTGTATTCAATGACCATATCCCCTGCTTTGTGTAGTTGTTTCGCAAAAATGCCAAAGCCACGTATTCTTGATTTTCCGAATGTAAGTCTTTTCCTCAAATATCTTTATAGGTCGAGGATGATCTTTGTTATGTCCCATTGTATTCAAAATACCCGTCAAGAGACTTGTTCAAGAAATCTCAACTTGGCCGAGGATTTCCAATGACCATCTGTCAAGTCACTAATATGATTCAAGGGCTGGATTCAGTGTGGTGACCAAATGACTAGTAGAAATAACAACCAAATTCTCATCTGACCATACACCTGAATTTGGATAGCAACACGATGCCACCAGTGGTGCAACTTGAAAATGTGATGCCGGATGGATTGGATATTTAGAGAACTGGCATCACTTTGGAACGAGTTCCAGTGGTTCCAATCGAGACCGCTTTCACCGATGAAGTATTTGCCTACTAGCTCAGATGCCATTAGAGTTGGGTGATTTGGATTGTCATGGAACTCGAAAAACTTCATTCAATGCGGAAAGGATGCAGTTGCAGGGAACACAGGGTTTCGGGGAACAAAGAGCCCATGAGAACATTTCTTATTAATCAATCAATCCCCGCATTGGCTGTGAGAAGCAATGCTTTGCGTGCGAAAAGGGAAAGCGGGGAACTTAGACACAAATGGAACACTTCCTTGATTTCCAATCTTCGCCGAGAAAGCCGCACAAAGGGAAAATAAATGTAATACGGGGAAATAAGGGTTCGTAGGAACAATGCCATGAGTTACTTGAAACTCCGCAGTCACCGATTTTGTTCGTGTAATATCTGATGCAGGGTGTTAGTGTGATGAAGATACAACATATTCAGAACCACAAATAACCATAAACATTCCACAGTGCCTAACCAGATCTAGATCTTAGAGAATCATGAATTAAACAATAACTATAATAAGATTAACCATATAAGAACCAGTTACAATCATGTTTAAAACCATTATCCATCTAATATACTCCATTACATTAAACATTGTAATATATAAAAGCTTCTTACATTACAAAGTATTACCATAAGTCATGCATGCATCAGTTCCAACAACATAACTCTACAATAATTCACTCTCTCTAAACTACATAGTTCACTACATATTTATAGGGGTGGGGACTTGGCCTTCATTGCCTTCATACTTCCCAAAATAGGTCACATGTTGATAATAGCCACGCGCCTTTACATTAACATGCACACATGCAAGTGCACTAATAATAGACATCCTATAGTTAACTGGAAGAAGTAATCCTATTATTATCTTGAACTCATGCATGACGCTTATCAGACACTCGTTCCCAAAATAACATTTGTGTGTCGCGTAAGTCTCCATCCCAATGTGTGTTGCGCACGCTATCTCCCAAAAATAGCCCGCATCCATGAAAATGGCTAAGTCCTGAATCAGCTTGTCATGGCGCGTGTTTCCTTTCCTATCCTTCCACACCTTCAAGTGCGCGAATCCTATGTGTGTCTTCTCCTTAGGAAAATATTGTTTGCTCAACATACCCCACACTAAAGTACATTGCCGTCTCGACAATGGGGATTCTTTTTGATGTTCCCAAATAAAGAATAAGAATGGAAAGAATGTAAAGAACCTTGTATAAAAGAATAAACTTTTACTCGCAACACCCTCCTCTTCAATCTGGAGGATTGATTCTCGATATTCTGTTTTAATCTCAAATTCCTCCAATGTTTTCCAGTCCATAAATAGTACGGTCCTTTTCTTCTCTCGGAATGTTTGTGGCAATGGCTTCCAATTCGTCCTAAGTAATCTTTTCCTTCTCATTCTCGCAAAAATGACAACATTTGCCATGACAGACATCATTCCCTCCGTAAGATCCATCTTCTGCACTATGAGCTTCCCAATCTCATCTATTCTCTCCTTGTGTGGGTCTTGGGCTACTGCAAGGGCTTCACGCTCTGTTTCAAAAGTGTCAATCTTTCTCGCGCATCCTAGTGTGTCATCCTTCATGGCCTTCGAACGCCATTATCCTCAACCGAGTTCCGATCCTTATCACCGCTTCATACAGTGCTTTTGCACAAATATTCGAGCTTGGCCTCGCTTTCTTGATTCATCCTTCGATTTTGGAGTAACGCCTCATAATTTGAAATTTTCCTAACCACAGAGGCCCTTGCTCTTTCTGCCTCTTGTTCAAGATCCTTTAGCGCTGACATTCGAATTGGTCCATCTTCTAGCACCAAATCAACCAATGTGCACACATAATGCATAGCCAAGGAAACTTCTTAGGTACTTTAGAATTAAGATGAGGTCTCGCTTTAACGTAGTCTCTAATTTCTTACGCCATGCTAATGAAGGCCTCATTATTTTTCTATTTTAGGTCTTTTTCTCCTTTTAAACACACTATTTCTGTAGTTTTTGCCTTGTTATCTTCAAGTAGCGCTCTAATGGTGACAACCTTATCAATGTTCCTCTGCGCCACCTTTGCAGATACCTTAACTAAGGCATTGCTCACTTGCTCATCAGACATTAGAGTAGGCTTTATTGTCATGTGTCTGCTTTGGGGTGCCTTCTTCACTCTCCTTGATACACAAGACTCCTCGCACACGTCAAAATCTAGCTCATCCATATGGGTCTGCATGGACCAGGATAATTGTTTCCTTGTGCGTGTGGTGGCCATATCGGGATCCATTATCTCCCATCCATATAATTTCTTAAGGCCCACTTGTGCTTTGGCTGGGTGCAGATGATTTTTCTTGTGTCCTCAACATAGCCCATACTCTTCACAACATATTCTTCACTTGTTCTCTTTGTTCTTGGCCCCTTAGGACATGAGTGCCAAAGTTTGGAGCCGACCCTTCTTCTTCCCAAGTAGTAACATGCGCCGGATTGCTCTTACACCATTTTTCTACTTCCTTCACCCGTTTCTCTTCATCTTTTATTTCTTCATCTTTGGGTTCCTCCATATCTTACTCGGTTGTACTAGGGTTCTGGCGCACTCTCTTCGAGACTCTTCCGCCTCATTCAGCTTCAACTTTATCCTTCTCTTCTTCTTAAGTGCCTCTTTCTAAGGGGAGAGTCTAGGTGATCTTCTTACAGGCTATGGTGTTCCTGCGCCTTGGGTCCTGGTTCTTCTAAATACCCTCTTAAACTGGACGCTCTTTAGGGACTGCATCCACGTCCAAGTCCTCTTCTCCTTTTTGCGCCTATGGCGGAGTATCTGTGCGCTCACTCTCCACTTTGTTTGTGGGTTACCTCCGGCCTCTATGATCTGATAAAATGAAAATATGCCTCATCAATGTGCAATGAATGATCTCATTTTACTCTCCTTTTAATCAAGTTTGACTGCATTTCATGGCTTTTGTTTGATCTAGTATAAGTTAGGATGTAATTGTCCATCTTTTGTTTAATTTAGTTATAACATCTAAAAACTCTATAATTCCTAACAAAATGTGTGGAAATTCAGTTTTTGAATAAATAGGTCATATTTGGTCAGATAAGCAAAGTGTGAAGCAACCAACACCTTTTTGAGGAAATTGTCTAGAATGTGGCTTAGTTTCGGAACTTCAACACTTAGCTCAAGAACTATATCACTTAGCTTTGGAACTCTATCACTTAGCTCCAGAACTTCTGCAGTTAGTTATGGAAGGTTTCCCTTTAGTTCAGAACTTCTCCAAAGTTCCGGAATCAATGGGAATCTTTTTATTCTATCAAAATACGGTTATGGATCAATTAATGGGCCCTCTAATTAGGAACAACAATAATTTTTGTATTCTTCACACTCCAGAAATATGTATGTAAGACTATGACTAGCTAGTTTTCTAAATTTCATATCTACTTTGGGCACTATTTGGTTTCACTAGAACCTATAGGTGGATAGACAACTATTGAACACTCATGATTATAAATGCATCTTCAGATGAAGAAATATATATATAGAAAAGAACCGAAGATAGATAAATGAGGATGATATAGATATATGAGGATATACATACTGTAGACATATACAGTTCGTTTTGTAAGATAGAACAATTCAATAATAAGATAGCCATTTCATTTTGAGAGTATCATACTTTGTTAACTCCTGATTCAAGGTGGAGCAAGGGCCCACTCCTCCAAGAAACAAGATCCTTTATTTATTGGTATTTATATCTTCAAGCAATTTGTGTAAATATGTTAATTAGCAGTTCTGTAAGTACTTTTGATTCTTAAATTAAAATCATTACATAAGTTATTTATCGTCCCTACAGGTGTTTTAGTGTACGTTTCTATTTCCTCAAAAGCATTTTAAACAATCTTTCCAAAGTGTGTTTATTTCCAAAGAATATGTTTCATTCTGCAAAGTGTATTTATTTCCAAAAATGTTTTATTCTCGCAAGGTATATTTATTTCCAACAATGTGTTCAATTCTGCAAGAGTCGTTCATTTTCAGCAATGTGTGGTTATTTCAACAAGTTTCTTATAGGTTAGCTTTAATAAAGATTTGGCCAGAAATCTTAAAGACACTTTAAACCCCCAAAAAAATAAAAATAATAAATATCTACAATCAATTACTAGTTCACTAAGATTCTTCTTGTTGCATATAGCTTCAAACACACCCCTGGTTTGAATATGACATCAACCATGAGTTGATTAAATGAAGGAATAACGAAACCCATCATTTTTGGTGCCATTTCTGGGGACCTACTAGTTAGAATTGTCTAATTAGGTGTCAATAAGAAAAACAATCATACATCTAGTAATTGAAAAATCTTCCATACGTTATCATAAAATCTATAAGTAGACCAAGAGACTCAAAGGGTAAATTTCTCCCAAAAATATCTCAACAAGAATTATCAACATCCTCTAGTTCAAATAAGGAAGTTGATCATGAATTAGAAGCACCATTGTCCCCTATTAGAAAAGAAGTAAAACTTCCGCCTTTGGAATTTTGGATCAATCACCAGAAGAAAGTGGAACTTTTAGGAGAAGAATTATATCCCAAGACCTGCTTAGAGCAAGTTTTGATTCTCAATTGAGCATTCAACCTCCTACTCCCGACTTCTCACCTTCGCTAAAGCGGATCACATACCACATTCATTGGGAAAAATATCTAGAAGATACTGTAGAAATGACACAAAAATATGAAAGAGAACCTGATAGGACCTTTACTTATCCAATTTAGTTGGAGGATGATGATACACCTATGAAGAATATTTCACTTGCACACTTGCCCACATTTAGAGGGATGTCATCTGAGGACCCTGACCAATTTTTGTTTGAATTTAAAGTATTGTGTCAGACCTATGAATACAAAACAAAAAATCAAAAATTCAAGTTGTTCCATCTACTTTGAAAGATGCAACAATGAGGTGGTTTATGGGATTAACATCTAATTCCATTACTACTTGGGGGCAAATGGAAACTGCCTTCCTAGAAAAATATCATGACTACTTTTGTAGAGGGGGAAACAAGAAGGAAGAATTTTTAGGAGCAAACAAGAAGAGGATGAAAAATGGAAGATTATTTAGATAGATTCCTCTTTGTAAGTAAAAGGTGTGGATTTGTACTTCAAGAAGAGCTAAGAAAAACCATTTTTATTAAAGGTATGGATGATGAATCTAGGAAATCCCTTAATTTAATGGGAGGTGGAAACATCAATCAATTGAGAATGAATGATATTAAGTACCTTTGTAGAAGTTATTTAAGAACAAGGTGTGGACCTAGGAAAGGAAAAATTGTGAAAGGTACAAATCCGAGAGATGAACAAACTTATGGATGAACTAGCAAATCGTAAAACAAATATTATAGTTCAATTAACTTCCACCATGGATGGATTGCAAGCCAAAGCAAATGCTAATACTTGAACCACTAACTATGTATTGACCTAGATGCGAAAGAAGCATTCAATAAGATATTTTCCTCTGGATAAAACAAAAATATGTCTTATTTGTGAATCTAGGGAACATGAAGTTAATGCTTGTTCTCTTCTTCCATTCATAAAAAGTCACTTAAACAAATCATCACTTCATCCACTTTGTAGAAGAAGAAGTAAAATTTGTCCAGAGACAATGTAGTCGGGGTAGCTCATACCAAGACCTATTCCTAATCCTGGATGATGCCATAGCGTACTCGGATAGTACCAAAAATTGGGGACAACCACCTTGGGCCTCTCAAAAACATGGAATCCCTAGGATTGGGCATGATAAGCTTGGTATGCTCAAGGACACCAACAACCATGGTCAGTCAATGTAACCTTTATGCTTAATCACAACCTAGATGGAACCCTAATAACTACGCTAAAGGGAATGTTAGCATACGTTGCATAGTTCATATTTTAGGAGTGTTTGTTCTATTTTATCCCTTTATTATCTCTTCCTTGGTGTATTCCATTATTCTCTCACCTTCTTCCAAATCTTCCTCCTTCAGTTTAGGGGAATGTAGTTGATTATTTCTCCTATATAATGTACGTGCTTCTTCATAATAAAATCAATGTGTGTAGAGTACTTCACTCCACATTCTTCTCTCTATCTGCCTCTACATTTTGGTATCAGAGCAGAAAACAGTCCTCTAGCCTGTGGAAAATAGAAGCAAACATTGAACAACCTGCTTTGCGTGGAAGGAGTCTTGCTGTTTGCCACATTGCGTGGAAGGAATCCTCTTCTATCTGTTAATTTTGCGTGAAAGAAAACAAAAACGTGGGAGAATTTGCATTATTTCTATGTGGTGAAACCTTAAGCTGCATGGTGTGGATAGAATCATTTCTATTCGAGTATTGCGTGGAAGAATCCACTTATTTTTTATGTCTTTTGTCTTATTTACTTGCAGTAAATACAAAACAAGATCTACGTGAAAAGACAAGTAGAGACAAGGAATTCTTCGCTAAGATCGAGTCTTTGCGTGGTGGAGGAAATAGTGGCTGCACTTTTTTACATGCTACATGCTGCGTGGAGAGGAAACAACGGCCTGCATTATTTTTCTTGTCTCTTTCTTTGCATTTGGCCTACGTGGAAGTATAAAATTACTACTTGAAAAGCTGCATGAAAATCCAGGTGGAGAGTCTTTAAAACTGTGTGCAAGTTCAATACAAAACTCTGCGTGGGAATTTGGGAGTTCTTCAGTTCCAATGTAAAAAAAAAAAGAGTCTTCAACTTCTATGTAGAATTTCAACAAAAGCTCAGCGTGGAAAGGTTGTGTTGCTGTGAAGTTTTTTAAGCTCCTCTTTGTGTTGTATCTATTTCCAACTACCTGCATCGGCTTGCAAGATGACTACCTGACTGCTGCGTGGAGAGGAGAGAGGATGCGTGGTGCTGCGTAGAAGATTCTTAGCCTATGTGGAAGTTGAAAGCTACATGTAATGTGTAGAATCCTGCGTGAAGAGTGAGAGTGGCTCGAGAAGAGAACAATTTGGATTTGTGAAGCCTAAAGGTCATAATCTTTAAAAATAAATAAATAGTGCCATTAGTGTCTGAAACAGACCTCTCCACTAAGACAATGAAGGACAAGAAGTGAATCCTACAACACTTCGCCGAATGTCAAGTGTAGACAACTAGATTAAGAGCGTCAATAACACGGTCACCACAGATGAAAGCTTGAACATCAACTCACCAAGTAGAGAACACCGTGAAGAAGCTCCTAAGAGCTCCAGGTTCTACTTTGCTTTGCTGAATGAGCTTCGGAATACTGGTAATCTAGCCTTCGACAAGCTAGTTCGAGAAGGACTTCTTGAATACTTCCTTTTCAATGTCAGCTGCCAAGCAAAGTGAGTATGGGAAGAATTAGAAGCCGGTACGACGCCATGACGCGTGACGACGAAGAAGAATGCCTTACAAAGTGTCGTTGTCTCACAACACGTGAATATCACGAGCATCTACGAGCCGATAATTATCATAAGTGAGTCAAAGTTGTAATAACTCTTGAACTAAATAAATAAATATTTTTTAATTATGATGTCTGCTCTGAAGTTAATTCTTTCCGATGCTCAGTTGCTCAAAGGGTCCAATTTTGCATCCTAGAAGACAAAAATGAAGACAATCCTTCAGTTTGAAGGATTATGGGACATTGTCACAGGGTTTGTGCACTGCTCCCACACCCCCGATGAACTAATAAAATATGAGATGGCTAGTGCTAAAGCCTTGATGTTGATAATTCTCAGTATCAGTGACGATGTGCAACCGCATGTTCGGAATGCGGAGAAACCAAAGGAGGCCTGGGACAAGTTGGCAACCATTTATGAAGCAAAAAATCAGACGAAGATTCTTCATCTTTAGTCCAAGCTGCACACCCTCTCTATGGGGTCAGATGAGAAAGTGGAGGAGTTCTTACATCGCGTGGCTGAGCTGAGATCGAGTTATTAGCGCTTGGTGAAATGGTGGATGATAAACTTCTCGTCGCAATCACCTTGAGAGAACTCCCTTCTCAATTCCAAGTGTTCGTTACGACACTGAATGTGTCTAAACAAACTGTGGCATTCGAAGAGCTTGTGAATTTTCTGCAACAGGAAGAAGCCATCACTTCATCCCATAAGGAGTCTCGGGATAAATCCCTATTTTCAAAGCCTTACCATGGCGGAAGAATCGGAAGGGTCCCCTAGAAAAGCCAAATCAAGCGCAACCAAAAAACAACGAAAGATCAAAATTCAAAGAAATGGTGTCACATTTGCGAGAACCAATACTCATGACAGTGATCACTTCTGGCATAATAGCTTGAAACATGTGTCTTTAAGTCATACAAGCACATCCAGTGTGAAGATTTTCAAAAGTCCAAACAACATCCCCACTTTGGAGAAAGTAGAAGGGACATCTCGTAGCCCAAGAAGATGATGAATCGATGAGGAGACATCTGAAGGAGCCCATTGTGGTAAGAACCTTATACTCGTCTCTCAAACTTCTTATCCCATGAAGAAAGTCTGGTTGATAGACTCTGGTGCAAGCAAGCATATGTCAGGTGACAAGAAGCTATTTGATTCACTACACGAAGAACCAACTGGAGATTGAGTTCGGATAGCGGATGACAAAGAGTACATTGCAGAAGGAATAGGGAATGTCACCATTCCTCTGGGACCACGAAAATGTACACTTACAAAGGTACTATATGTTCCTGGCTTGACTAGCAACCTCTTGTCAATTACTTAGCTCTTGAATCATCACCTTAAGGTAGAATTCCTTGTTCAAAATGGCATTAAATCATGCTTAATCTCTCGA
Organism: Taxus wallichiana var. yunnanensis; assembly: GCA_018340775.1. Lineage (NCBI taxonomy): Eukaryota > Viridiplantae > Streptophyta > Pinopsida > Cupressales > Taxaceae > Taxus > Taxus wallichiana. Next base: position 948,449,155 of record CM031235.1, read on the forward strand.
CAAGGTACGGTTCTTGCTAAAGCATTTGTAAAAGACAAGTTATTTTCTTTAGATATTGTTTCATCTTCTGCAGTAGCTTTATCTGCTTCTACAATAGAATCAACTACCCTATGGAATTTTAGATATGGAAACTTGTCGGTCAGTTCATTGCACCAGATGAGTTCAAAAGCAATGGTCCGTGGACTACCCAAATTGTCCAGTTCCTTGCCTATTTTCCCTAGCTATCTTATAGGAAAACAACACAGAGATCCATTTCAAGTGAGCACCTTCCATGCCAAGAAGTGTCTAGAGGTAGTTCATACCAATCTGAACGGCCCATTGCCTGCTTCGTTTTCAGGATACAAGTACTTCCAACTGTTCATGGATGACCACTCTCGCAAGATGTGGGTATATTTCCTGAAGAAGAAAAGTGAGGCTCTTCAACATTTCCAGAACTTCTATCATCGTGTTGTGAAAGAGACTAGACAACCACTTCTTCTACTTCACTTAGATCGAGGGGGAATTTACATCAAATAAGTTCTTGGCCTTCCTGAACCAACATGACATTAAGTAGCACCTGACTGCTCCCTACACACCCCAACAAAATGGCATTGTTGAGCGTCGCAATCGCATAGTGATGGAGATGGCTCATTGCATGCTAACAACTACAAAGCTAGAAGAATGCTATTGGGATGAAGCAGTACAAATGGCTATATATCTTCTCAACAGGGCACCGACAAATATTCTACAGAAAAAAATGCTAGAAGAGGTATGGAGTGGTAGAAAGCCATCAATTTCTCATTTGCGAGTATTTGGTTGCACAACATACATGCATGTCCCAACTCAGAAGAGAAAGAAGGTAGAGCCAAAAACACTCCCGTGTATCCTTCTTGGCTACAACACTACCTCAAGGTGTATCATCTCATGGATCCTGAGACAAAGAAAATATATGAGAGTCGTGATGTGGTTTGTGACGAGTCATCTTTTGACTCAATAGTATCAACAAAAGATCCACTTCCAACCACCTCTCACCGACTAGTCTCTCGAATCAGATGATGAGCCAAAGGAGACTACTCAGAGAAAATAAATGCTTTGTCAGGAGAGCTATTTTTGGACCTTGGAGAACTGGAGAATGTGACTCCACATCAATCCACACGAAATGACATAGTTCTTCTCAAAAGCAGCCAAGTTCTCGTCCGAAGTGGGTACAAAGCACCTTTAAGGACTCACATTTGTAACAACTTCTAGATACATCATCCGAGTCAAAACAAGGAGTCAAACAAGAAATGAGGTAAAATTTACACTCATGAGTTCACTGATGAATAGCTTCGAGCCAGATAATGTTTGTGAAGCACTCAATCAACCTCAGTGGAAGGAAGCCATGGATACAGAATATGACTCACTCATGAAAAATCGAGATATGGGAACTTGTCGATCACCTACGGAAAGAAACCCATAGGCTACAAATGGGTTTTCAAGACAAAATATAAGGTAGATGGATCCATCGAAAAACATAAAGAATGACTTGTAGTGAAAGGATATTCTCAGAAAGAGGGCAGCAACTATGAAGAAACCTTTGCACCCACTGAAGATGAAGACCATCAAAGTAGTTTGCGCATTGCAGCAGCACGAAAGGATGGAGACTTCGATGGACATCAAGAGTGATTTCCTAAATGACGATCTGAAAGAAGAAGTAGACATGACCCAACCTGAAGGATTTGTTGATTAAGAGCAGCCTAAGAAGGTATGTCGTCTCATCAAATCACTTTACAAACTGAAACAAGCTCCCAAGGCATGGTATATCAAGATCAACGATCACCTTTTATAGCATGGGTTCACTCGTAGCACCCTCGATTCCAATTTTTATATAAAGAAGGTAGGAAAATAAATTGTCATTCTTGTTGTGTATGTAGATGATCTTGTGATCACTGGAAGTTCAGAAGATCAAGTTGATATTGTAAAGAATGATCTCAAAAGAACCTTTGACATGACAGATTTGGGGCTACTACATTATTGTCTTGGCTTGGAGATATGGAAAAAGGAGCATCACATTTTTTTCTCCCAGATAAAGTACGCCAAGACACTCCTGGAAAAGTATAGAATGTCTGATTGTAAACCTATATCCACTCCCATGGAAAAAGGCTTGCAACTTTCAAGATTCTAGGACTCACCTCAAGTAGATGCTACTCTCTACAGGCAATTTGTTGGAGGGCTCATCTATTTGACATATACCAGACCAGATCTCTGCTATGCTGTCAGCTATCTTTCTAGGTTCATGCAGGAGCCAAAGAAATGTCATTGGAATGCAACAAAGCATGTTTTGAGATATGTCCGAGGAACAACTAATTATGGTTTGGAATATAAGAAGAATGATCAATTCTTCTTACAAGGATACGTCGACTCGGACCACACCGGATTTGTTGATGACAGAAAGTCAACTACAAGATACATATTTCATCTCGGATCTGGACCTATCTTGTGGATAAGAAAGAAGTAAAATGTTGTTTCTATCTCATCCATAGAGGTAGAATATCGCACCGCATGAGGAGCTATGTGCAAAGTGATATGGTTACGTCGCATTTTGGATGACTTGGGAATTCCTGAAAAATAGTCACCTATTCTCTATTGTGACAATTAGAGTGTGTTGAAGCTCGTGCAGAATCCAGTCTTTCATGAATGAACAAAGCATATTGAAATTGACTACCATTTCATTCGAGAGCACGTCTTGAACCATCAAATTCAGCTCTAATATTGTCCTACTATAGAAGCAAAAATTACCGACATTCTCACTAAATCTCTTGGCAAAGTGAAATTTGAACTTTTCAGGGGTCACATTTGCAAGAATAATGTAATAAGGGGGGAATGTTAGCATACATTACATAGTTCATATTTTAGGAATGTTTTTGTTTTGTTTTATCCCTTTATTATCTCTTCCTTGGTGTATTCCATTATTCTCTCACCTTCTTCCAAATATTCCTCCTTCGATTTAGGGAATGTAGTTGCTTATTTCTCCTATATAATGTACGTGCTTCTTCATAATAAAATCAATGTGTGTAGAGTACTTCACTCCACATTCTTCTCTCCTATCTTCCTCCTATAGTGAAGACATATCCCAACCAACATCAATAAGCCATAATGGGTTCCCCAACATAAGGTTCACAAATTGAAAATATGGTTCAAACACAAATACCAACACAACCAATGGCTAATCCCAAAAACAAGCAAACAACCCCATTAGTGTATGAAGCAAAGAAAGAAAAACCGGTTGATCTTAATGTCATGGACTATAAGGATATTCAAACTAGATCTAGCAAAATAGTTAATAGTCCACTTGTTATAAGTACTAATATGTCAGATGAAACTGAAACCCCTAGTTCAATTATTCCTAAGGTTGATGAAAAGAAAAAGAAGAAACCAACTAACAATTCTACATAAACTCCATTTTCGAAAGACTTAAGGAATTTTTAATACACCTATAGTATTATTACTCTTGCTTATTAAATTTTAATTATTTTCTATTTCTCATGTTATCTTGATTGACTCTCTCTACTTCTATGCACATGTACTATTTCCTCTCTTACTTATTTTTTTGTTGCACAAATTTAATTTTGTGCCATGATCTCCTCCATACGCAACCCCTTTTATAGGTACATGGTACCGGTGGTGTCCACCATTCTAGATACGTGGTCCTACATAGATTATCGGACTTATCCCACATGGATACACAAATTTTCTCTAGAGTCACATGCTCAAATATTTTATCCCACGTGCCTCAAAAGTTACATAATACTATTCATATCATTCCTAAGTAAGAAAAGTACTAATTAAACCATGTATTCGGCCATCTTTTCTTTCTTTATATTACCATTTTGGTCTTGCACACCTTTCTCGGTCGACCTTCACCCTTTAGTTTCGTGAGTCTGGACACTAACGCCCAACCAGATGCCGTGTCGGGCTCCCCATCCCCTTCGGGCGCCCCTAACCTCTTTTTACTTTGTTAAGATATTTTGGGTCATTTCTAGTCATTTAGGCATCTAATATTTCTAGTAGTCGGGATTTTTTGGGGTTAATTATGAAATTCAAGCAAGGGAATCATATAAATATAAAGTTATGTGATCATAATAAAGGACCAAACACTAAGCATTAGCTATCACCACCTAAGGTTGCATCCAAAGGTTATTCAAGAGCATTCAAGCATCCATTCTAACATTCATTCAAGGGAAAGGGACTGCATTATTCTACATACACTTCATAGGATGGGGTTATTCTATTCCATACACACATCTATTACATTTCTTCTACATCTAGCTACTTTTCTCGCTATCAAGTGTGACACACACAAGAGCCACTTAGGGCACGATTCCTACACACACACACATAGAACTACATTGGGTATGAAATGTAGTGTAGTGATCAGTCATAAGATCACTTTTTTGACAGCTAAGGACAGTCCATAAACCTCTCATTTGCATTCTTTTATTTTTGGGATTTGATGTACTCTTTGAGGGTTTTGTAGGTCATTATTTTATTTTAGGTTTCCAACAACCTCGGACAATCATTTGTGACATTCTCATAATGACCAAAGGTGAAGGACAATGAACAACTTGTGACCTATTAAAGATGGTTTTCTTAGCATTTTTCATAGTCACAAGTGCCCTACTATAGGTCTGTGGCACCCACCGCAGTGCCCCTGCCCCCTTTTTAGCATCCCTGTCCAACATATTCTTCAGATTTGTATTTTTTTGAGCTTGGTGCGACAATATATGCTTTGGATTTTCCATTTTTCTCGAATCTTGCACCTTTGGGATCTCTGTGAAACAACTAAGTCATTTTATCCCTCTTTGCAACTAGGGTTTCATTTTCTAACTTAGTTTTTCTTGGGTGGGTCATTTATTGTACTTAATTACTTATTCATTTACTACTACTATAATAACAATTAGATTAAGCATTTATTTCCATATTTGCTTAATCATTTTGGTGAACCCAACCATTCAAACCTTCCTTTTGAATATGTCTTCACCTTATCGAGTCATGGATCAATCGTCTTATCCTTCTTTTTCTCCCACTAGGGTTTCGGCATGGTTACTATTATTGCTGATTTCATGCAAGTTCGTACTCAACATCCTCCTCACTTTGTTATGCCTATGGATGATCCTTCTATCAATGTAGTAACTACTACTCCCACACTCATTCTCCCAAGCTCCACCCATTTCATCCCATCACCTATCACTTCTACGGCTCCTCCTACTTCTTCTAAGGGCTATGATATCATTGAACAACTTAAGAATACACTTGGCCAAAATATCTCTCTATGACTTATTACACAATGCACTTAATTGTCATCATACATTAGAATATGCCATTCATTTTATTCACATTGAAAGTGATAATTCTTCAGTGGCATTCACACACCTCATTCATCTCTTAAAATTTTCCACGTGTTATATCATTTACTAATGAGGACATATCATCATTTTCTCTTGATAATCCATGTGCACCTTTTCTTATCACTTTATTATTATTGACACCACTTGTATTAAGTGCGTACTCATTGATAATGGATTGGTTGTTAATTTATGTTCTCATTCTCTTCTAAAACAACTTGGCATTTTAAAGACAATCTAATTTCTAAGAATTCTACTCTTATTCGTGGCTATGATTCAACTACTCACACATGCTTAGGAACCATCACATTACATATCAAATTGGGCCTAAGATTGTCCCTACGGAATTATTCATTATCAACACTTCATTTCAATTCAATATTTTACTCAGGTAGACCTTGGATTCATGCAATGTAAGTAGTTCCATCCATTGTTCATCAATGTGTCAAATTCCTACATGATGGATATGAGCATACTATTACATGGACCTCCTGATCCATTCAAATTATGTCGCATAGACCCTATTATTGCTATGCCTATTCCTCCATCACAGCCTATTCCATATAATAGTATTGATACATATGACATTGGTCAATCTAGCACTTCACAATCTCTTCTTCCACTCCAAGCACTCTAGTTATTTCTACTCATACTATTGCTATCATCTCACCCACAATGTTTGCTCCTCCAAGCACTACTTGCTCCTGCTTGTTGAGGCTCCTCTCACTCCTACATCTAGTCCACCTCCTACCAATATCCTTGACACATCTATACAACATGAAAATTCCTACACAGATGATTCTATGATTCTAATGATGAAGTTGATACTATTGAACTTATTGATGAAAAATTGTGCAATCTTAATTTCACTCCTATCGATATAGATGACTCATATTTCAATGACACTTTCATGGCTGATGGCCCTGGTGAATAAAATTCAAAACCCCTCTCCTCTAATGTTATGGTACTTTATCAGGGTTTTTCCACACTTGGACTCATTTCACACCTTCTCACATAGGAATTCTACATCCATACCACCTCCTTTCACATGCACACTTTCATCAATAACTCTTATTGGCATCATATTTGTTGGATCATACTTTCTCGATACTATTTGCACATATGATGGCTTAACTAGGCTTGGATTGACACTCAATGATATCCTACCACCACCTCACTCACCTCATCTCTATCATGGATATTTTCACATTACGGCCACCTATGGTCTTCGTGTGTTTCCATTTAGTAGTCTTTGTTTGCATGTGCCCCTCGTATTTCTCCACTAACACTTGGGAAATCTTGGCTTGATTATATTGGGGGCACTTTAGACTCCAATCACACTTCTATCACTTTTCTATGTCATTCAACCATGTTTCTATTAGTAATGATTCATCTCTTGGCCATTCCCAAAATCTCACTCATTGGTATGCACATGCACATGGGTGTCTGCCAAACACCTTTCACCGATGAAGAATATGCAATGACCATGTACACCTTATACGCACAATGGCTCTTTATATGATCCACCTCATACTATTGCTTATCAAGTCTCCAACATTCTCCATTTGGCTTTGATCAAGATAATGATGATCTTTTAGACAATGTCACTTGATCATCTCTCTTATCATCACACACTTGGGGGCATCACACTTATTTCTCCCCCTTTTAGCATTGAACACACATCTTATTTTCTCATCACATCACATCTAGATCTTTACATACAACATGCACATCTTGATACACTCTAGTATCATTCATTACCCTATGACACTCTCATGCTTTGGTTCACACTTGATTGTTGAGGGCATCCACATACACATGAATCTTACACACACACATACACACACTACACACTTTTTCTTCACACTTCACACATCACACTCACATTTCACACATTACACATCATCATCTCTTGTGACATTATACACATCATACACTCTACACATTCATGACATATATTTTTGACATCTATTTCTACACACTTGCGATCATTACCCTATGATGCAATCTAGTTCCATGGTCCATACTCAACTTGTTGAGGGTCTACATCTCAAATGGACCTCATCACACTCACACATTCAATCACTCACTCATTCACTCACACACACTTACACTCTACACTTTATGCTTTGATGATCACATCTTTTTCTAGTACACACAATTCAAACCATTTCCCGATGACACACTCTTGTTTATGGTTCATTCTTGACTACTTGAGGGGGCATGTATAAATGAACCTCATCTCATACATACACATCACACTCACTCGGGGCATACTTTCTCCTATCATTCACTCTGCATTCCATTCCATCTCATCCACAACATACTACATATCTTGGTCACATTTAGTCTTTCTTACATTTACTTGTTACATGTACACTTTTTATTACACATGCTAGATATATATCTTGTATGTCATTATCTTTTCATACACACACATGCACGTTCACTTGCTTTCTAGTTGTGATCACAGATTCTATAGATCTATACACACAACATGGATGCTTGGCATAATACCTATTACCAGTCCCACGTGGCTCTTGGGGGCATCCACTTTTGTACATTACATGTGTTATTGTTTCATTTTTTTCATAGCACATTATTATATCGATTATACATGCTTTGACATACTTTTATCTTTCTAACATGCTAACAGGTGCTTCATGTGCAACATTTGTCTTGCAGGTCTATTTTCTTCCATGGTTGTCTATTACATTGTTTGTCTTTTTGTCATTGTTTGCCATTATTTGTGTTTTTGGGCTTTTCCCTTTGTCTTGTGTGCACACTTGTCTTCTTTTGGCCTAGTCGACCTTGATTTTATCTTGTGACATCATGAGTGATGTCCCATGTTTGAAACCCACTTTTTTTGGTCTACATTTTGTCTTCTTGTGTTTTTCTTATGTTAGCTTACACATTGTCTACTTTTTTTACTAGCTTACATTTTACATGCATGTTTTTTTTCTTGTACTAACACTTGTCTCCTAGCCACTTTTTTTACTGTGCCTTGGTTTCTACCAAGCACACTCCCTCCCCCTCATGTAGGGCATCAATTTCAGCACAATGGTTGGTCCTCCTTTGGGCCACATACTCCTCAATGATGTCATGCACCCCAAATGAGGGGGCATCATTTGGGTGAATCAGTCACCCCATACAATCTGATATATATCACATCATTACACAACACAACACAATACAATAAAATCATCAATATTGATTTGGCTCAAATCTCAGGACTTGGGTCCTTAGACACAACACAAACACTAACCAAAACCAAGACAATAGTGCTGGGTGCCCTGACCTTCTAATTCCTTGACCAGGGGTAGTTACACAAATTTTTAGTGCAACACAATCTACAACACTCCACACAATGAATTTTATAGGGCATATATATCCTTTAGATCTCACATACATACATTACAACTTATTTCTTCATTTTCATAGTTGGATTGGAAATGGTTGAAACCGGATCAGATTTTTACACACCATCTGTAGTGGTGTTCTACATTCATTGGGAAGTAGTTAAAGGTTGGAGGATGACACCATAAATTTTCTCCCTACACTTCTTCCATATCATTGGCATGAGATCACCCAAAAACTCGTGACAACACAACTGGCGTGAGATCACCCAAAAAAATCATTCTTCTACAACATCTACAAGATCCTTTCTACACTCTTTCCTCATCACGGATCAAGTGCACATGTTCCTTTTTCACATTTTTCATTTTACATTTTTTTACATACTTTTTACATATTTTTACATATACATGTGTATTTGACTACTTGTTCATTCTTCTCTTTTGCAGGTCCATCCATATGGGAAGTGATAGTCAACATCATCAAATCAAAACAACATCATCAACATCACACACATCAACATCGACATCAACAAACAAGCACATTGACATCTACAACATGTGTTTTTGCCCTAGGGTCATTATCTCATCACTTTTTGCACTTTCTCATCTTTAGTCTCCACACTCCACCTTTTTTATCACTCCATGATTTTCCTTGTCTCTCGACACACTTTCACCATCGATCTACATGGTTATCAGGTACACATCTCTATCTACTTTATGTTATCAAGCATTTCACTCAACAACATAAAGTGGGGAAAATGTAGACACAAAATCATGCACTTTGGGTAATTATCTAGTCTTGATTACATACTACTATTCATATGATTCCTAAGTAAGAAAAGTACTAATTAACCCATGTCTTTGGCCATCTTTTCTTTCTTTATATTACCACTTTTGGTCTTACACACCTTATTTCTCAGTTTGACCTTTGATACCTTGGCATTTCTCATTTGGACACCAACGCTCCCAGCTAGGACGCCAACACCAGTGCCCCCATCCCCTCTGGGTGCCCCCGACATCTTTTGTACTTTGTTCACATCTTTTGGGTCCTTTCTAGCCATTTTAGCATCTTATATTTTTGGTATTCAACCTTTTTGGGTTAATTATGAAATTCAAGCAAAGGAATCATATAAATATAAAGTTATGTGATCATAATAAAGGACCAAACACTAAGCATTAGCTATCACCACCTAAGGTTGCATCCAAAGGCTATTCAAGAGCATTATAACATCCATTCAAGGGAAAGGGAATGCATTATTATTACATACACTTCATAGGAGGGGAGTCTATTCTATTCCATGCACACATCTATTACATTTCTCTACATCTAGCTACTTTTCTTGCTTATCAAGTGTGACACGCACAAGAGCCACCTAGGGCATGATTCCACACACACACACACACACAGAACTACATTGGGTCTGAAATGTAGTGTAGTGCTCAGTCGTAAGATCACTTGTTTGACATCCGAGGACAATCCCTCATTTTATTTCTTTTCTTTTTGCCCCATCATTTGGCCATTTTGTTTATTTTATTTCATAATTTGTGACCTATTGCACCTATATGCCCAACTATTTTCCGACATTATGCATTGTTTTAGCCTTGGTTAGGGTACCCATGGGTAGCCTAGTCCCACCAGGGGCGTCTTGGCCTTTTGCACTTTCCCGATTTTGGGTCTCTTTTAGCCATTTTTCATCTTTATCTTTCTTGTGGTCAGCCTTTTCGGGGTTAGTTACGAAATTGGATCAAGGGAACCCTATAAATATAAAATTATGAGACCATAATGAGGACCTAGCATCACTTACTACTATCGCTCATTTAGTGTTGCATCCATCTATTGCATTTGCATCCACATAGCTCCATCATCAAGGCATAAGCTAGGACATCTGCATCATACTTCATAGGGGAGGGATTCTATTCTATTCCATGCACACATTCTATTACATTTCTACATTTAGCTATTTATCACTATTTCACAAAGTGCGACTGACACAAGAGCACCTAAGGCATGACATGCAAACACTCACCAGAACTACATCTCGGGTCTGAAATGTAGTGCAACGCTTAGTTAGTAAGCCCACTGTTGTGGTAGCTGAGGTCAGTCTAACCCATTCATTTGCATCTTTCTTTTTTAGGGTTTTGATACTTCCTTTTGGTATTTTGCAGGTTATTCTTCCTCTTGGAATATTTGGACCATTCGACGCAGTATAGGAAAATAAGTGCAATAGACAACAAAGGTTATTAGTCATCTCTAGGACATGTGAAGACCAGTTCCAGGCCTTTTTCCTAGACCAAGGCACCTATTTTTCTTACCAGAGTGCCCATGGGTGCCCTAGTCCTCTCTAGGCACTCTAGTTAATCCATATCACCCAAATATGCCCCTGCGAGACCCCGACATAGTTGAACTTAATTTTGAATTATCTAGTTACTTCGTGACATTATCTAACAAGCGTCTACTATCAGTTGAGTTCTTTCCTCTTCTTTCTTGCACATTAGGGTTTATTATTTCATTTTACATATTTGCTTATATCATTAACATATTGTTTACTACATTTGTTTACTTCATTTACAGTTGTTCATATCTTAGATTAACTATTTATATACTACCTAGTTTAGTCAATTTTAGTTAATGATTGAGAAAGATGGTTTTATGAGCATTTTCACAGATCCACCGGTGCCTCTGATAGGTATGTGGCACTGCAAGCACCCCGCCCCTTTTTGGGCACCCTTGTCTAGCATATTCCTCTAGATATACATTTTTGAGCTTTGGTGCAACAATTTGTGCTTCAAATTTTCTAGTTTCCCACTCTGTGCACCTTTGGGATACTGTGTGAAACAACTAAGTCATTTTATCCCTTCTTTGCAACTAGGGTTTCATAATTTAAAGCTTAATTTACTTGGGTCATTTATTGTACTTAATTTCTTATTCATTTACTGCAATCTTGTAATTAGAATTAGGCATTTATTTCAATATTTGTTTAATCAATATTCTTCATTTACAAGCATATTAAAGGACACAATAATAGGTTTGTATATGGTAGAAATCCTCAAGCAACATGTATAGATACTAAAAAGTGGAAGAATTCAATTAAAGGAAAAACCATACGCTATAGCCAAGATTTTTGTATGGTCTTGAACACATTGGACATTCCTAGATAGGAGAAAATTCTCAAAGTTTTCCAATATTCTCAAATTCTATAAGCTATTTATAGACTTCTTATACAAGTTTAAATCCATATTACTTAGATCAAAACATTATATAGGGGACATGAGTATTACATTTCTTCTACTTTACACTTCTTCGAGAAAATTTACAAAGCAAAGTTTAGGGGCATGAACCTTCTTCTCTTCTATGTTATTCATAATCTATTCACCCATTCTTAGTTGTACAACACATAGGGGCATGGTATATTCATTGATTTTTTTGTGTAGTTTATTTACAAAACTAGGCCTAGATCTATCAATGCGGTGATGAGGTTTTGGGGTTGTGGAAGGTATCAAAGTGGATAGGATCTTTATAGGAAGTCCTTCCTCTCCTCTTACAACTTTAAAGGGAAATATATCAAGGTTACTAAAATTTCTAATACACAATGTTCTCTCTTAATGGGGTTCTTTGGTTCATCCCTCTCCCCTTCGGTCTTGGGATGCATATGCTCAACCCTCTAGTTTCTCTTTCAACATAATTGAGGATTGATCAACCCCAATCCTTGACATGCTAACAACAATTATAAATATCCAAAGTACAATAAGAACAAGATCTCATCCCTTTGTAGAATCAATAGGTGTAGTTAAATTTATATCATAGACATGGAATACACTCTGTGTTGTTTGTTTCATTATGAAGCGTGCCACACCAAAACATAAGAAGAAACTATCAAGAAAAGACAAAGTGTGTGTGAATACTCAAGTATGTTTTTCCTTTAAATGTGTAATTTTCAATTACACACTTAAAGGGGATATATAAACTCAAGTTTGGTAACTTATCCTTTGAGACCGCAAGTTTAGATATGCTCCTTCTTTAAGAAAAATACTCACATTCTAAGTCCAATAAATACATCTATCTATCTCTTTCTTGATTTGCTCATTTCCACATTCTGCTATGTCACAAAATCAAGAAATATTAATTAATCAAAGTAGTGAATCATTTATGTCCATCGTTCAAGAACTTTATATTTCAAATCACGCGCTTCTTGTCCAAGACCACACAATTTGGTTGGGATAAGTTGTAAGACCCTATACAACTTGTATTGTCCCGCCCTTATTCTATTTTGACTTTGATTTCAAGGCAAACATATTTATTATGTTATTTCATCTTCCTAGGGTTAGAATTGTCATAACACTTCACCTACGAAGGTTATATAAGCAAGTAAATATCACTATATAACTCACTTAACACTCTTACAAGCTTCATTTGCAAATATCACTCTAAAAATAGTCAAGGATCTCCTCGATCCCTCTAAATCGATTGCCTATCATTTAGATCAGCCACTTCGCACGGATATGAAGCACTCAACCATGTCAAAGTGTCTAGGTTCCTCCATTTTAAGCATGCAAAGGTTATAGAGCCATGTATTGGCAAGAACAAAGTCACTCTAAAATTGTCAAAGGTTTTCAGGGATAAAAGTGTGTAGTTATGTAGGTGAAGTGCATTACTTCACATTGCTAACACAACGAGTATATTTTATACTATGTAGTGAAACACTTGGATTGGTTCAAAAGTGTTGATCGCGAAGGGTAGTCCAAGGTAGTCCACCTTACCACACATATGATTGATCCCTTTGTTAGTATAATAATTTAATGATGGGTATTGTAAGTATTTAGGGTTTCTACTTTATTATAGGTCATTATAGGTTGTTTTGAGTTTGTGCCATAGGAACGAAATACAACGAGAAACTTTTAGACAAGTGAAGAGCATGTATGGTTGCATAATCTCATTATGAAAGGGTCCAAGATCATATAGAAGGGGAAAGATCATACAACCATTCCTGAGGGTGGTACAATCCTGCAACAATTTAATTTTTAGTTTGAGTATCAATAAGAAAGAAAATTCTAGTCTTTGATGACCCTTTTCCACTGTCTTCACATCCAAAACTCCTCTGTTTTGATCGACAAAGTTAAGTCTTCATCTCCTCTTGTGTATTTGAGCTATCAATAAATATTTTTAATCATTAAGTTGCAAGTATTAATGTATTATTCTGATTATGTATGGTTAATTGTGAATTCATTAGATTAGAACAACCTCATGTAACAAATGCTTCATCACATATATTGTTGTGTACATTTCATAATTTATTTAGGGTGTAAACAACCACCAACCACTAGTTTGGACTATTTCTCTTGCATTGTCTAGTCAAAATATTATTCTCGAATATAAAACACATCTTTAGATATCGACAACCATCTCCAAGTAATAATTTACATTATGTACTTCACTCAATTAACATGCTAAAATCATACAATTTAACATTCAATAAATATATATGAAATACTTACAAGCGCGTGTTAATGAAAGTTATCAAATTTTAATGTAATAATTATACTCTAAAATTTAACATAAATATTCTCTTTCCCAACAACTTCAAACTCCTTTAAATATACTTTTTATTCTTGGGTCCCATAGACTATTTTAATCACATTGCCGTTATTAAAGTCCCCATCCATCCATGAATCTTTTTCATGGCCACACATGTAGCCGTGTAAAGGATGTACGTATGTGACATGTTAAGGAAATGTGGGATGTTTAGCTTTGACATTTTCTCTTAGTGTGTCGTTTAGCTTCGACATTTTATCTTAGTGTGTCGTTAAAGCAACATATTGAGTTAGTTTGAACGAAAAATACGGCAGGCGAATGGAATTGTCGCCAAATGTCGAAGGGAGAAACATGCAATGCCTAATTCATCCACCTTGTTCTCTTCTCTTTGTTTTTGCCTATGCTGCTCGGCCCCACGCGCACATTTTCCCTCGATTCCCCACATCACTTCCCCACCTTCATATGGAATAAATCCCCACACCCCAACTCCTCCTCAACTGAAAACATTTTTTTAGTAAACATGGATGGTTTACAAGGTGGTGATGTTCCACCTCTCCAACTGGAGTATGTGGATTTATTGAAAGGATTAGAAAATGAGGGAGATGGCACACTGAATTCTTCTTCATCATCATTGTGTGACCTGCCATTGATAGATTTCAGAGGTTTACACAGTCATGATGAGAATGAAAGGACCAAGTGTGTAGATGACATGGCCAGGGCCGCCAGGGAGTGGGGATTCTTTCAGCTGGTACACCATGGAGTTCCTCAAACTACCATTCATCATATTCAGAATGAACAGAAAAGAGTGTTTGATCTATCTTTTGAGAGTAAGCTCAAAATTGAGTGTTATAGATGGGGAACTCCCACTGCTCTAACTGCCAAACAGCTGTGTTGGATGGAGGCTTTCCATCTTCCTCTTGCTGCAACTACACAACAGCAGCTGCAGCAGAATGAATTCACCTGCTTCAGGTAGGCTAAATTACTCAACATGGCTGCATTCTTCAACTGTATCTGAAGGTCGCGCGTGTTCTTACTTTGGGTGGTCAGTCGAGCCGCAGTTAAAGTGGATTACTGCATGTTTTGTTACTTATATAGTAATCCATTTCGACTACGGTTAAACAGACTGCCCAAAGTGCAAACCTGCCTGATTGATAAGAACTTCTACTCTCTTCTATTTCATTAAACTTTGTTTTTCAGTATGTTAGGGTGTTATGCAACAATTTTTTTTTTTCGGAATTCAACTATATATTTCTTAATTAATTTACATTGATCCATATTTCAGGAGGAGTAATGGTTACAAGAACTCATTTTGCATGAGCTGGTGTATAGAATCTTTCCCTGGATTAGCATGGATTTTTTCATTTTTAAAATTGTGACGGTTGGTTCTGGTTCAATGTTTGTTAGGTAGGATGACCTATGCACACTAGAAACCAAATAAATTAAAAATATTACTAATAATATATAGCTAACCGTGTGAAGCTGTCGATAAAACACTAGGAAAAACAAATGCTAAGAATATTAGATCATAATTTTATATTTAATGTTTTGAGTTTCCAATAATAGATTCTTAAGTAAACAGGAAAAGTCAAATATAAAAATTAATATAGTTACGCTATATAGATTAAACATAGAAAAGCCAATGCGAAGAATATTTATACTAATTTTATATTTGATATTTGGAGTTTCCTATAATGGATTCAATAATAAATTGGAAAAATCAAATATAAAATTTAATAATATTATATCTCAAAACAAAAACAAAAATATTCACAATGATACTATTATAACTAGAACCTTAACAAGTCTAGCTAATTAGATTTGAAATAGTTTTTATTAAAAGAAAAGAATAGACCTCCGTCATGTTTGTAGCGTAGCGTGGATTACTATTGTTTTAAGAAATTTAATAATTTTAATTAAGTTTGACCCATTTAGTACACTAAGGTTCTGTGGATTTTTAATTGTTATCTTCGTTTCTTAAATGTCTAGCCCATGATGATCCTGCCAGTCCAAGCAATGTTTAAAATTGATGGCAGTTTACACCTTTTAGCCTTTTAAACAGTAGGTTACTCTTACAATTTACAGAGGTAAATCAAATATAAATTAGATATTGTACAATCTTCCATGAAGAACTAATAGTTTTGCCTTAAAAGTTGAAACCTCCTCTCCGTTCTGCCTATCCCTCACGCACGTTCGCAGCGGATACTTATTTACAATCAGTTAAAAATGAACTAAATTATTGCTGCGGCACAGGTGGTGGGCCTCCTGCCTGTTATTTTGGAGGTTGCGGGTTCGAATCTGCCTACCTCCCTGCAAACATGTGTGAGAGAGTTTAGGCTCAGTCAAAAGTGTATATATTCCACGACAATGCAGAAGTAAGATAGTAGTGTGTATTGTTTGAGAAAGGTATACTAAAAATCAAATGTCATAGAGTTTAATTGGTGAGCATGATGATGATATTTTATGTGTTGGATTACTAGTTTTTTTCTTGATTATGGATCATATGAGATGATTTGTCGATGGAAAAAATTATACATAATTATTACAAAAATCTCTCTATTATTTTAATAGACTGTAAATGTATTAAATCTTTGAATAAATATATGCTTACTCTATATTATAAAGAGATTTTTTTAACTCTCACAAAAATATTATCCAAAACAATAAACTAACTTAATATTCTACAATCATAAATCTCTATTAAATCTACTACTTAAATTACCATCCTCAATATCCAAGTTGGATATACCTCTTTCACTAGATCTTCAAATTACTTCTAAGACTCAAAATCCTCATTTATTCATTTATCCAAACCAAGTCTCAATCTAAATATCAAATAAACCATATCATTTAAAATGAAGCAATAAACCTCTACTTATAAAAGTGCCCAGGAAAAAACCATAGAGAGAATAGTTGTCAATAAAATTGTTGCTTCTATTTCATTTAAGTTACACACTTTCAATTCATTTCAGCATGAATTTTTCTGATATAAAGTGGATGTATGACCAGGATGGCAATTGAAGAATATGCGCAGGCAATGGGCAGACTGGCAAAAGAGATTGCAGAAATTCTAGCAGGGAAGCTCGGAGTCAGTCAAGAGAAGGCCTCCTCTTACTTGAAGACAAACTACACATATGATACTTCAGTTGTTCGTCTCAACAGATATCCAGAATGTCCAGTGCCCTCTCATGTCCTCGGACTAATATCACACAGTGACAGTGATTTTCTGACCATTTTGCATCAGGACCAAGTTGGAGGTCTGGAGATAATGAAGGATGGCAGATGGGTGTGTGTGAAACCAGAAGCAGATGCCCTCATAATCAACATTGGAGATCTGATGCAGGCATGGAGCAACGATGTTTACAAGAGTGTACAGCACAGAGCAGTTGCAAACAGTAAAAAACAACGCATGTCCATTGCATTTTTCATGTGCCCTTCACAAGAAACTGTCATCAGTAAACATGATGGTGACTCAAATCCACCCCATTACAAGCCTTTCACATTCAGAGAATATAAGGCACAGATAAGTGAGGATGTAAGATTGAGTGGAACCAAGATTGGCCTTCCTAGATTTATCATTTAGTTCACTATCAGTAAGAAAAAAACGTACATTCTATTATAAAATATTACGTAGATAGTGCGATCAACATACTGTCCAAAAGGAGGAAGGGGCACGATCTTTAGATCCAGACCTCCCTCCCATACGTTATCACATACGTTAGAGAGTAGAAATAATGATATTCCCTAGTCAATTTTGCCAGCCCATTTATAAATATTATGTTCCATCACAAACACCTGCTTTGGTGTTTTGTATTTGGATCCAAATGCAGCTCCCATCTAACCTCAACATCTTTCCCATCATGTCAGATTTGGTTATTTTTTCCTTTTTGACAAGGATTACAAGTGGGTTCCACGCACTGCATACTAAAATATTCTGTAATGTATCTAATCTGGTTTTATGCTACGACAATAAGACATGTTTACAATAATACTCCATTTTAATATTGAAAAGAGAGACAGGAAAATAATGGAGTGTAATTATATTCTAGGGCAATTATTTGATGTTGAAGTATAAGTTGATTAATCTGGATTCAATTGGTAATGTGTAATTTCTTTTTGTTTGTGTATTTTCTATTTTATTTATATTATTAAAAAAATCTTGTATCATTATCTTATCTTTATGCTTTATATCTTTTATACAACTTTTTAAAAATTTGAGTTGATCTAAGAATATTTAAATTCACAAGCTATCCTACCTCATTAAAATATATAATATAGAAGAATGAAATTATGTAGTCTTGTACAACTCTTTGTAGTTGTGTGCACAAATTACAAAAACAACTAAAGCTTTGTGTAACCTAATCATAATGTTAAGTTTTGGGAAGTAACTATGTGAGAAGACCATGCATAGGCACATTGTAGGCTTGTACACAATTTTGAGCAACATGTATCTTTGCTTCCAAACCAATGATAGTGAGTTGTCACTTTGAACACATATTTTCCAATCCATCTTCTACGACCCACGAGTGATTACCTATAAATCAGACCAACCCATCCGATGATAATCCAATAGGGATTTGAAATCTTTGCAAAGCCATCTAGCAAAAGGGTCTCTACTTCTCTTGAGAGAATTCTATAAATATACAAAGTGAAGATTATGAGAAGCACCTAGGAGGATATAACCAAAGGCATTTTTGGGGCTAAAGCTTGAGGACTGAAACATGGTAATTATCTAGAATCGAGTAGTGAGAAGGAGCCAAGCCTAGTTCAATGAAACCTTGCAAGTATTCAAGTCTAGATAAGATATAGGTCCTAGAATTGTGTCAATTTATGGATTTCTATGAGTATTTATTATAAGGTTGTAACAAGGATTATAATGGGTTGTGATTGGTTCATTGTAAGTTTTGGTAAATTTTCATCATTATTTAATTAAGAAGCTTATTGTTTCTTACAATTTGCATATTGATCTTCTATGTGTGAAGTCATCTTTCTATGAAAATTTGTGGTTATGGTCTAAGAAAACCATTAATTGGACCCTCAAACTATTATTGCATTAGTTGGAATCTACACAGATTTTAAGTCCCATGTGTATAATTTCGTTTTGCTCATTTGTGAGTGTGGGTAGAAAGTATTGTAAGCATCTTCTAATGTTTAAGTTAGTGGGTCAAAGGTGTAGATTGAAATAATTCGTTACTTTTTTCGTGTGAGGAAATTGAGATGAAACATAGATGAATTCCTATGAAAGCAAGAGGAAATCGACCTTCTAAAGATGCTAAATTGGAAGATCTAATGAAAGGTCTCACCGAGAGGCTTGAAGCTATAGAAATGAATCCAAAACGAAGATCGATGATGACTACATTGTTGTTGAAGCACCAAAGGTTGAGAGAAATGAATTCCAACATGAATAACCCGAGGATATTTATCTTCAAAGGTTATTGCAAATATTGGGGAGATAAAATAATTTGTCTTATAAAAGTTTGTATTGAGGTATTGTAATGTTTTTCAAACCTACAAGCATGCAAAGGTGTTTTTGTATTTTTGTTTGCAATATCTATTTAGTGTACTTCTATTGTAATGTTCCATATAACTAAATTGACACAAACAAGAGTTTGAATGGTTCATGGTTGTTTTATCTGAAATGCAATATATCTAAAGGACTTCATAAAGTTTGTGGTATCTTCTAGAGTTCAAAACATATTTAAGAAGATGGTGTGAGAAAATATATTTGTACCACAACTTAGAAAATTGTTTTCAATAGAAAAATTGTGTGCAAGAAATGACAGAGAAACAATCTATCACAACATCTCCACATCATGCACATGTATTTATATCTAGATAGTATAATGCTTACGATGAATCACTTAATATGAGGGTTGTGTGACTTTAGATAGTCAATGTTTTGAATAGAGAATCACATATATTGTGCATGATATCACATAAGCCATTTCTAGAGGCTCGCATTACTAGCATAGGACCATCTCAATGATACACATCTATAATTGAATATATAAGGTATTTGTTAGCGAGAGATCCTCGGATCATGGAATCAAGGAACATACTAGGTTAT
Organism: Taxus wallichiana var. yunnanensis; assembly: GCA_018340775.1. NCBI lineage: Eukaryota > Viridiplantae > Streptophyta > Pinopsida > Cupressales > Taxaceae > Taxus > Taxus wallichiana. Next base: position 948,469,468 of record CM031235.1, read on the forward strand.
ATTCTAGGATGAAATCACATTAATCCGTTTAAAAATGATCAATAGATAAAATAGAGCATAACTTATAGTGCACAATAACTACATAACTCAAACATAGAAAAGAAGATATAAACAATAGATGGAAATGTATATGATAATAGATTGCACCACGTATTAATGAATCAATGCTTAGACATGAAATCAAAATGTAAACTATGGATTCAAGATCAATTCAAATCAAGATCAATATTATGCATAATGCACTTACATGGTTTTATACAATGTGAGGCGATTGTTGAGTTACCAATCCCTTCTTCTTCCTTTCCTTGACAAAAGAGGCTCTTCGCATTCTCTATTTATGCTTAAAGAGCATTACATATTCTATAGTTTTTCTTTTATGCACTAGGAACATACATTGGGATTGTACAATATATAAAACAGAAACATGAAGAAAAAATTACACTGCTCCGATACCAATGTCACAAAATAATGAATGTTGAATTACATTGGATGATCATAATCAAATATTATAGTTGTATATATACATGCTTGTGAGAGGGAATAATATGAACAGGTATGTATGAAGGTGTACAATTAAGATACACCCATTATAATGAAATATACTCGTTCACAAGTTGGATTTTAAACCCATATACACTCCCAACACTTTCTCGGACTTCAATAGTTGTCTCGTTTTGAGACAAAAGATGTTTTGATGATTTGGGAGGTTCTTTTCTCTATTTTTATGGGTATTTCCAAATGATGATTAGGTTTCAAACTAAGTTATTTTTTTCTATCACAGAGAGGACTCCATTTACTTGGTTTTCATCCTCTATACACTAGTTAATTTCCCTTCACATTTTCAATTAAGTAGTCTTTCCAACATACTACCTTTTTAGATTTTCAATTTGTGAAAACTCCCTCATAGATGAACATTGCATATTTTCAATCTATGTGGGCCTAATTACATAAATATAACAAAACTTGTGCAATAAAATTTCAAAATTTGTTACCCACCACAAAATTGTAACTTACTCCTTATCTTATTTCTACTGTTCATGTTGCTTGATGTGGCTAGTTGTATTGTTGGAATGGAAGATTGAGGTGGTAAAGTTTTTGCTACCTTGATTCTATGGAGCATGATGTGTGGGAGAACATACTTTGGATTATTCTTCATTTTCTTCATAGTGGGTGGGAATATTTCCATGTATGTCTTGTACACATTCCAATATGAGAAGAATTCATTCACTCTACCAAATTATATATACAATTTTTATGTTGTGGGTCTTATTTTCATGTGTGGAAGTGTTGAAGACTCTACACTTAAATTACAATATTGCAAAAAAAAAAATTGGCCTCGAAAAATGTGCTCAATATCTCAGGAAACATGCTCTTCTCATATGGGTGGTATTTTGATCCATAGGTTTATGGGGTGGTTTTGGCCCATGGTATTGGTACCCACATTATTGTAAAATTGCTTAGCGATTGCTATTGATGTAGGCATTGTAGGGCAAGAGTTCAAGTGTGAATTCGGGAGAGTTTGTTGAGCACAACTCCAAACAGATTGGGGTATTGTGTTGAGAGAAAGAGGTGGCTGTAATAAAATCCGAGCAAGTGATTATTAGTGGATGTAGCCCAAATTGGATGAACCACGTTTAATATTGTCTCTGTGTTGTGCTCTTTTATTTTTCTGCACTATTATTTTAGATCTGTGATATTAATCTACATATTAGTTTATACTATTTCGATTCTATGTGGGATTGTTCCACATATTTAATCCCTTATTTTTAACACAATTATGATAATTCTTGCATGAATTCAAACAAAGCATCACCTTTGACATCATTCACATCTTCATTATGAAAAGTTATAGAATTTTGTATGTCCTAAATAAGAACTTCCAGTTGATCACACATGCATTGTGTTTGCACTCTTGCAAATGTATTGTGTGACATATTGCATTCCCATTCTTGTAGTATTTCACCGACATTGTCTCAAGCTTGCAATGATGTTTTTAATGCCTTTTATACCACTTGATCATAGGTATTTATTAACATTTGATCTTGCATTATGTTGTCATTATCTATACCAGATGTTGTTCTCATTCATGGTATCTTGTAGCCACACATTCCAATTTGGGAGCTAAATAGTAATCTTCTTAGATAGTGCTTTAGATTGTTGGAGTAACTTGACATATTCTTGCAAAATCAAGACTACATCCCTAAATTTCATCTTCAACTCAACTACTTGAATGCTAAACTTCTTCGAATTATCCCAATCCTACCAATTATCCACAAGTTTACCAACCAGAGTAATCATTTACATTTTCTAGCTTATGACTTGTTAACCTATTTCTTTGGTGAAAAGTTGTGAATAACGTTGGTTTTAAAGTGGGAAACTACTTATTTAGAAACCCACCAAAGACTAAAAGCCAAAACCATATTTACAATATAAACATTTGTTCAATATTTTGGTGCAGATTTTGATATCTTTAGATGCATTTATTAAAAGGTTTTCAATATAGAAGAAAATAGGAAAATTCAGGACTGATATTCAAAAATAGAAGATAGGAGAGCATTTTTAGACATATAGATAGCAGAGAGATATCTTACTTATGCTTGATAAAATAAAAGCATTTAGACTATGCATATGAAACACAGGACATGCATGTATTAGACACAAAGTTCCAAATACACTTATCAACTGAAAGACACAAAGTTCTTGCTTCAAATACATATAGCCTTGAATGAATCAGACAAAGAATAGAAAGAGAAGAAGCATGAGAGAGGGTGAAATTTCTTCTTGTATTGAGTATTTCAATGTTCTCTTTTACATCTAGGATATCAAAAATGTCCATCCTTTACAATGATAAGAAAAGTTCTTTAAATAACCCACAAAACGGTTACAAAAGAGACTTTTCAGTTTCCTTTCTTTTAATCTCCAAAGCTAATATCTAATTAAATATTACAAACTTGGCTTATCCCTTGCTTTTATAACACATGATTTCAAAGGGATAAAAACACCTTAACTAGATATTTCTACAAGAAGAAAGGAAAATAAGAATTAGGAAGTCGAGACACTAGTGGAAGCACTTGTAGTCCCCTTTGACTTTAGCACTTGATTTTTGAAATGCTTCAATGCTGCAACTATGTCCATTCCTTGGGAATTGTTGTATTAGCAGTGGCATGAGTCCAACTACCCAAACACTTCTCCATGTCTTTCTCGAACTCTGCATTTCCAAGAACTCTTTGTTGGCATCTGTGATGGCAGCCTGTAGTGTGCAAATTTCTTTCATTTTCTCCTTAGAGATGGTATCCTGCTTGAATAGATTTTCTTTAACAAAAGCCTTGAACTAGGATTTGATCTCCTGAATAGTGAATTTATCACTTGAATTCTCTTTGAAGATTTGGCAATGTATATCCAAGAAGGAAGATATGACACAAGCTTTAAAAGCTTCTCCTTTTGTAACATATTCTGAGTTCTCCAATGGCTTCTTCCAGAACTTTGATTTTCCAGTCAATGTTGAAGACCCATTATTTGGATAGATTCTACTTAACATCATCAAAAACCTTATTAGTCAAGAGGATCTACACATCTGTCTCGCTCATCAATTTGAGGTCTTGAATGCACTCACTCCATAATTTCAATTCTCTATCCAACCCACTGAGTGTTGTGGAAAACTTCAGTTGAATCTTGACAATTTTCTCATATGCCTTGAATGCTTCTTCAATAAAATTCAGGCCTGTGATTATTAAATCATCAACCATAGCTTCCATTGCTTTACCATAAGTAGCATGCTTATGGATGTCTTTAATGGCTTGAACTTCATCAGTGGACAAGATAGCAGGAGGTGGGATGGAAGCTAGGGGAGTGGGATCAAGAACCTTATCTTCTAGCCAATAAGGATTTGATGAAACTAGATAGAATTTGGTTCTGCTCCTCCAACTGCTCTTGTGTTTGCTTCCCCTTCTCAACTCTTTCAATCACCCTAGACATAGTCTCCCTCAAATTATGTACTTCACTTTTTGGGGTTGATTCTCCAAGGGGAATTCTAGTCAACTCTAGATCACCCATTGATAGGTCCTTTTCATCTTTATCAAACTTGGGTTTTGCAATTTCCATGAACTGCTGACCTTGAGAGTCTGAGACCAACCTTGATGTGATTTTGGCCTTTTTAGCTCGGAGGGGGAGGAGTAGTACCTAGAAGAGTTGCCACTACATCAAACTTGGGAACAACAACACTTGAAGTAGCCTTTCTCTTCTTGCTTTCCAGTAATGGTTGTACCCAGGTGAATGAGGAACTAGAAGTGGAAGGAGCAATGGGTCCAAGTGTAGAAGCACTCATAGCACTTAGATTCTACACAACAACCACCTCTAACATAGAGGTATCAGTTTGAGTAGAGTTAGGAGCTTCCTTGGTAGATATTTCTACAGACTCTGAAACCATTTCCTTTGATTGATCTTCCATCATACTTTGCTTTCTTCAGGTGTATTCTCTTTAGGATTTTCTTGTTCTTTTCCCTGACTGTCATCATCATCAACTAGGTCCACAATTGTTTCCTTTGCTTCATCTTGTTTAGGAAAGGGTTCACTTTCTTGAATAACATCAGCTGCCTTATCTTCTTTCTTGATTTTCCCTTTTTAGTATATACTAGAGTTGAGGATTCTGGAGGAGAAGAGACAAATTGATCAACTGTCTCGGAGCTAACACATGTATTTCCTTCTGAGGAGTAGGGGTATCTTGGGAAGTAGACCTAGATTTCCTTTCCCTAATCCCTTCATTTTCCTATCAAACCAAAGTCTAGTTCTTACTAGGACAAGATTATTTAGCTCCTTCAAATCATCTCTCTCCTTGACAAACCAATCAATGGTTTCAATAGAGTATGTTTGATTGATATTTCATACTCAAGAGATTGTAGCTCTTCATCATCATCTTCCAATCCTTCAGGGACATCAAAAATACCAAAATCAATGATCTGCTGCAGAGATAACCTCCCATAATATCTCCTCCTGGCTTCATAATCATCTGAACAATCTGCCCAAAGTAGTCTTCAATATCGGAAGATGTTGATAACCCATTCTGAAATTGGAGGAAATGAACTCCTTAATGTCAAAGAAAGTTCTGGGCTTATAGTAATGAAGGGTGAGAGGGGCAATTGTTCTATCAACATTCTGAGCATCTAGGGAAGTCCTGCAAGTGTAATTACCCAATGTGATTGGGAATTGAATACCTGCAATCTTCTTGTCCCTACAAGTTCTATGCAACTTGTCTAATTGTCTCTATAGATTTCTACCAAGGCCATCTTATCACTACAATACATGGGAAGTTTCAGGGGTGTCCCTCAAATCCAACCAATCTTATATATGAAAACTTCCTGAATTGGGTGAAGAAGCTGCCATAAACACTAATCAATTGTTTTGCCTCATCTAAAAATATTTTAGTAGTATCTCCTTCCAACAGCTTGACAATATACATAGTGAATGCATCATTCACCCTCCTAAAGTGATGATTATTGATCTTTAGGGTCAACTGTGGGTGATACATATAAATGGGGCATCCTTCTTGTCATCCATAGGGGAGAAACCCAACCACTCTCTATAAGCTGCAATAGAGTACATTAGATAGGAGGTCATGTAGAAGGTTTGGGTTCTTGAACATTTGATAATTGCTCAGTCATGCTATCACAAATGATTCTGCCCAATTTAAATTATTTTTACCCTCACATATGATATTGATGTAGGGGCACATCCAAAAGTGAAACTCATTAGTGGTGGGCATTCCTGCTATCTAGCCAACAAAGTGATGACGTCTAACAATTATTCATGGAAATCAACTCTGAACATTGTCTTAGGTAGCCTTGAGGCTCCTTTCTTAGGGTTCTTGAACCAAGACTTGGCAATTTTGCTCTTGTATTTTTCACTATCTTGATCAAAAAGAGTTTGGGCTTGATCCTTGGTGAGAGTATTTGAATTTTTGACCATAGGAATTCTGAGGGCAGTATGAATGCAATCTTCATCAAGTTGTGCCACCACCTGACCTTGAGGATCAACGATTTCTTTTGTATCAGGATCAAAACAAGAGCTACAAGCAAGAATTATATCGACACACTGGACTGAAATGGGAAAACCCCTTCCTCTGCGATCCCATTGTCTTTAATCAATTGAGCCATAGGAGTAGGGTTTTGACAATTGATTCGTGCCCCAGAATTCTTCCAAGTCCAGGTGTTGCGCTTCACTATCACCAATGTTTGGTACAACCATCTCCAAGGAAGACATGTGTTCATGACCTTTAAAACTGATCTTCATCTTGTGGCCAAGAGTAGAAGATTACTTGTGAGAAAAGATTCCTTAGTTCCTTGATCAACACCTTGACAGTTTCACAACTTCTTTTTGCACCTGCAGATTTGAAAAACAATGGAACATGACTCGACCACATGGCTATAAATGGTGGAGGAGAGAGGACATAAACGGTCAATAGTAATTCACAAGTGAGGTGATACAAAATGACCAATTACCCAAATATTTATAAGCATTTTAAACCCAAGTAGGTTGGTGGTGTAATAAATGGGGTAATTAATACTTGTGTTGACCTTGAAATAATGCAAATCGGGTAAGGCGGATCAAAAGTGCACAATTGTCCCATGGGAAATCGGGATGCCTAGGACGCCAAAGTTGAAATAGCTGATTTGTTGCAAAAGTAGAAAAATATTACACAATTGTCCCAAGGGACATCGGGACAAATGGGACGCGCAAAGCCAAAATACCCGCAATGAATGGAAATCGAGAAAGGCGGGTTTGCGGGGAAATGGTGGTCAAGCGGCACTTGGGACAAGTGGGACACAAAAAGCCGAAAAGCCACAATACACTGAAATTGGATAAGTCGGAAAAAATTGACACAGACCACACTTGGGATGTCGGGACAGCCAGGACACACAAAGATGAAATAGTTGACAACAAAGGAAAAACAAGACCAATCAAAAAAGCGGAAAATCGGGAATAGACGGCCCAGATGAACTTGGGACATGAGGGACAAAAAATCTGAAATACCCGCAAAAGATTGAAAAAATGTCAAAACTCAAATTTTCGAATTATGACTAACTATTTAGAACTAGATTTTTCTTAGGAAACTTCTACAAGGGTATTTAGTAGTAAACCAACCCGAAAAATACAAGAATAGAAAAGAAAATTTACTAATCATGAAGAGGTGACAACAAAACCATAGCTTGTTTCACACATTTCTTCAAGCTCATCGGCGCGTGTAGATCCTAATTCATATATTTTAATATAAATGTGGCATGTTTGGATGCTCTAGATCAATGTGATTGATCATAATCTAAGTTTTCATTGATTCTACATACTTAGATCTCTTATTTTTATGATCTACAACTCGTTTTTCACTTGAATTAGGTTTTCATGGCTTATTTGAATGTTTTGCACCTTTTATAATCATTTTATAGTCGTTATATGACTTATTTGAATAGTTTATGCCTCTTTAGTTATATATGACCTTCCTTAGAAGTGTTTTTAAACTTGCATGGGTATTTTTAGTGTTATGGTTTTTCCAAGTCTTCGATGGCCTTTTTTGACCTATGCGACATGATTTCTTTGTTCCACGACTTTTCACCTACTTGTTACGCGGGATCCTTGTCTCGTAGCTTCATTTTGTTTTTACCAAACCCGTGTGTTTCGTAGATTTCTATTTTTATGTGGATTTGCAGTATTACATGTCTCTCTTATGTGGATTCTTTATTCTACGGCCTCAAAAAATTCTTTGTGCATTACATTGTATACCTTCGCGACATGTTTTTCATGCTTCAAGGATTATTTTGAAGGTATTCCTCTATTTTGAAACTTACCTTTGTTCTGTGGAATTTTAGTGTCTCGTAGAATTTCTCTTGTTATGTGGATTTTGGTTGTATTTTCCACGGAACACTAAAACCCATGGCACATTGTTTTAGTGTAACATGGCTGTCAATTTTTTCAAAAGGCCATATCTTTTTCCTTAGTGCCTTGTAGTCTATCGTGACCTTTTCTTTGAGTTTTATAGACCTCCATATTTGTATTAGAACATTTTTAGGTATTTTCATCAAGTTACAAATTATTTTATTTGAGTTTTAATCTACTATAGACTATTCCTTTATACCACAAATCCCTAAAACCTCTCGAAAACCCGGCTAACACTTTGTTTTTCAAATTTTGCTAATTTTTCCTTAAAAATGGCTAGTTCTTCTAGTTTTGCAAGGATAAATCTCATATATTAAATTAAAATAATTAGATTATTTGGAGAATCATGCTCAAGGATATCATTATGACTAGAAATATAGGGATTTAGTTAATGGTGTTGAGAAGAAACCTACTTGGGAGATAAGCTACTCTTGAGAACTTAAGTTTTTTTCTCAAAAATCCTAAGAGGCTATGTCAATCCTATTGTAAAGCATCAAAGATGAGTTTTTGTTGCATATAGGACACATGAAGTCTCTTGTTGATGCATGGATGCAATTGCAAGCTATGCATGAAGGTAGCCACCTCTCCAAAATAATTAAGTTAATCATGGAATTGTTTACAACCCCTATGAAAGTTGATGAAAAGGTTGTTAATTATCTAGCTAAAATTAAGGATATTAAAGCTCAATTAGATGGATGTAATTGTGAATTGTTTCAAGATAAGTTATTATAATTTATTATTCAAATTAACATTCATGAGAATTTTAGAAACTTCATCTCTATTCTGAATTCTAAATATCAAAATGAAGATGATCTACCTGATTTAGACACATTGTCTTCTCTCCTTATTCAAGAAGAGAGTGTCATGAAGAACTTTGACTCAAAAGAGAATGCCTCTCAGGCATTGTTCTCTCAAAGTTAAAAGTCTTCTAAAAATCAGAATAACAATAATACAAATCAACAATCAAACTTTAGATCCAAGTTTAAACCTAAGCACAATAGGAATAATAAGAAGTTTAAAGTAAAGTTTGATGGCACTTGTAACAATTGTGGTAAATTTGGTCATAAAGTAGCTAATTGTCATGCTAACAAGTCTCATAACAATCCTAAGAATAAGAACAAAAATAATAAAAATAAGAACAATAAAAATTAGAGTCATACTAACAACCAAGCCAATAATGTTGAGCAATCTATTGCTCTTTATACTTCCCTTTCAACCTCCAATGACAATGAATGGATCCTAGATAGTGGTGCATCTAGACACATGACATATATGCATGATATTATTCATGATGTTGTTGAGTGTCATGAAAATATTTATCTAGGAGATAACTTTGTCATCAAGTCTGAATGTTGTGGCAATGTTAAGTTAGCAAATGGAATCATTAGAAATGTGTTATTTGTTCCTAACTTAAAAAAAAACCTTTTATCTTGTTCACAATTAACTAAAGATGATTGTAAATATGTGTTATTACAAGAAAATGATATGTTAAGGATCGAAGGAAGAGGAAAAGTAAATTCAATTAATTGAATAAACTAAGAAAACAACAAATATATACACATGGATAGTTGTAGGGGAACCGTCGACCAGCTAGAGTAAAGATGGATGATAACTAACCAATTTGGTTTATAATGTATTAGTTTTCTAACATCCCCCTTAATACATTGTTTTTAAACATCATATTTACTTGATAGTGGAACCCTCTTATTTCAAACATGGTAAAAGTGTTTTTATCATGTAGCTTGCTCACCTTTGAGGTGGCATGCCATCTTTGTGGCTTCATGGTCTTAGTGACACCTTGGTTTTTCCTTGCAGGATTACCACAAAACCTAGAAGTGACAGGAGTACATCTCTCTACTAACACCTTTAGTGGTTTCCTAGATTACCACGAACCCCTATGGTTTTTTGTCTGCAGGTTGACCATGAACCTGGAAGTGACATGACATCTTAACTATACACTTTGGTGGTTTCTCGGATTTCCACAAACCATTTTCCAAGAACCAAGTGCTACTTTAGTGTTTTTTCTCCTCATAATGTTCTTCATCAGGAGGTACCAAATTGGAAAATAATGCTAAGCATTTTTATTGAAAAAACCACACTACACACAATGAAACCACACCATGTACAAAAACAATAAACATACTAAAAATGTCACCATAGCAATGATGCAACCCCGTCATAGGTGATTCACAAGAGGGCCCCAATTATCCTCCAACCTTTGTGTAACTTCCATCCTCCAAAGTGTGAGTAATTAACCTCGCTCACTCTTATAGGCATAAAAAAGAGACAAACTAGCAATACAAGGGCTTCGCAATGTCAATACCCTTTCAACAATTGCTACCAACCCACCGCATCACAAAAAATCTGTAAGAAGAAGAAGAAGACCTAATTTTCAAAACTTATTTTCCTTAAATCCAACCATAACATTAGGCAAAATTTGTTGCAGATGGGCAAGATCCATTTTCTTCCTTATCCTTGTTCTTTACACTGGAATAAAACATAAACATTGCATGACCAATACTTGAATTAAAAAACCATTTATGAACATACAAGAACACTTCAATGGGTCTTCCTCAATATTTATATTCTCATTTCCCTAAAATTCTAGATCAAATGCTTCACCCGCAACACAACTTGCTTGTCCACTCTCATGTATAAGCTTTTCTCCTTGGCTTCCTTAGCATGAAACTCTATAATATTATCATGGGTCTTCCCATGGTCGCTAATCTAGGCATTTGTGGAGTAATAATTGTTCCCAAACACATGCTCTCTCCTAGACACCAATTTCAGCACAAAGTAAGGGGATCTATCGTTCATCATAGGTCCTATCCGATCCATGTTCGAATTACGGGGCCACTTCATTCAAGGTTCCCAACCGCTAGCCCAATCAAGATCATCCAAGTCTCTAACAATTTTATCTTTTACCACTAGTTGGAAGAATGCCAAGGTGTTGTGTTTCTTTGGGATTTATTATGACAAGGTTTTTCCCTCCACTAGCAAGAAAACAATAAGTAACGAAATCCAAGCCAAATAATCACACTATATCCATTTTTTTAGGACTGTTCCACCCCTCACCAGTAACACTAAACATGTGTCCCTCCAAATATCTAGTTACTCTAGGTGTGACGGAAGAGACAAAAATAACAACCACATCTTCCTCAAATCATTTGATGCGGGATGCATATAATATGTAGGACACTAAAGGGAGGTCTTCTTACTTATATTTTTAATTTTTCACGTCTTAAAAAAATTCTAGAATGTGCTTTCTGTCTCTAGCGCCAAACAATAAATCCCAGAATGCTTCAAAATGGTCTTCTATGCCAATGAACAACAAAACATTTAAACATGAGGTTTCCATGCGAGAGGGAAAGTGGTAACTACTCCAACAAATCAAAATAAACCTCCACTTCTACACCAAGAGCCTCACTCAAGATACAAATGAAGGAAGAGGAATAAGAAATTCAATTCATTGAATAAACCAAGAAAAACAACAAATATATACATAGGGGCGTTTGCGGGGAACCATCGACCGAGTTAGGGTAAAGATGGATGATAACCAACTAATTCGGTTTATAATCTATTAGTTTGCTAACAAGGATGAGTTTGGTAAAATAATTGTTTCTAGTTTAAAAAATAATGGATTGTACATTTTTGATGGATTTTTTGTTGAATCTTATCTTTCCACTTATTCTTGTAATATTGTTCAATTTTGGAATGAAAGGATTGAGCATGTAAAATTTAAGAGTTTGTATGATATGTCCCACCTTAACCTTGTTGTAGGTATTCCTAGGTTAAAATCAAATCATGAATATTTTGAAAGTTGCTTGCATAGTAAGAAACATGTATAAACATTTCACAAACACCATGAGTCTAATTAATCTTGCTTGCTTGAGTTAATTCATAGTGATGGAGGTCCTATGGAATTATCTTCTCTTGGTGGTGTTTTATATGTTGTTAGTTTTATTGATGATTTCTCAAGAATGACTTAGTATTATTACATTAGGAAAAAGTATGATGTCTTATCTAAGTTTCAAGAATTTAAAGCCCTTGTTGAAAACATGGATAATATGAAAATTAAAAGAATCAAAACTGATAATGGAGGTGAGTATGTTAATAAGAAGTTTGATGAGTTTTGTGTATCTAGTGGAATTCAAACGGAGCTAAAAACTCCCTATTCTCTTCAGCAAAATGACATGAAAGGAAAAATAGAACCATCATAAAAATTCCTAGGAATATGCTTCATGATTTTAATGTGACTAAGTATCTATGGGCTAGATAAATAAATACTATTGTTCATATCCTTATTATATTTCTCTCAAAAGATTTATAACAAACCATACCTCATGAAGTACAGACTAAGAAAAATATGATATATCTTATTTTAAGATATTTGATAGTCCTCTTTCCCTCCACACTCCTAGAGTTAAAAGAAAGAAATTTGATCCTACTTCCTACCTTTGCATTTTTTGTTGGGTATGACAATCAAACAAAAGGATTAAGATTTTATGATCCATCTAAGCATGTGATTGTAGAAAATAGGAATGTGTATGTTATTGAGAAACCTTTTTGTAAATATGCCTCTCTTCCCTCTTCTGATTTTCTAGATGATAATCCTTGCTTATAAATTATGGAAACAAATTGACAAGACACTAATAATCATTCTACTGATATGATGAATGTATAAATTGAGGGGGATTATTCTCAATCCTTGTCTCAATCTAGGATTCCTAAATGGCTAAAAATATGGTTTCAAACTCTCAACCTAATGATTTGAGAAAGATGGCCTATAGTTAGCATTCTTATCATGCCTTATCAACTGTTTATAAGGTTGAACCTCAATATTTTTAAGAATCCAACCTAGATGAAAGATGGATTGCAATTATGGAAGTTGAATACAATGCTCTAATAAAAAATAAACTTGGGAATTAGTCCCTCTTCCTTATAAAAGAAGCATTATAGGTTCTAGATGGTTGTATAAAATCAAATATAACTATGCTGGTAATATTGATAAATTCAAGGATAGATTAGTTTCTAGAAGGTTTACTCAAAACTAGGTTTGGATTATGTTTAGACCTTTGCTTCTATTGCCAAAATGAGCACTTTGTTATAATTCTTCTAGCCATAATCTTTTCAACATGGTTGGGAGATTCACTAAGTAGATGTTAAAAATGCCTTTTAAATGATGATTTGAAAGAATAAATTTATACGCATCAACCTAAAGGTTTTAAAAAACTTTACAAAGAATTATGTGTCCGTAAACTTATGAAATATTTGTATGGTCTTAAACAAGCTCCTAGATCTTAGTATACTAAGATAAATAGTTTCTTTCACAAGTTTGGTTTCTCTAGCAGTTTTGTTGATAATGATTTATTTTTCAAGTAGGAAAAAACCATGTTATCATTATTGTATTATATTTTGATGATCTCTTGATTACTAGTAGTGATAAGAATCTAATTCTTAAAATCAAAGAGAAGTTAAGATAACATCTTGAAATGATAGATTTAGGATTGTTAAATCATTTTTTAGGTATGGTTGTTTTTCAAAATCACAAATCTATTATTGCATCTCAATCACAATATGCTACTAATAGTTTTTTTTAAATTATAGGTAAATTGTTTTGAAGGGACCATACCCTAAAGTACAACCAAAAGGGCTCAACAACCAAGATAAACAAGAAGAAACATAGTGGTTTTTTGATATGTGGGGGCCACACCCCAAACAAAGCCAAAAAGCTAGATAAAACAAAAGAGTACTAAGGCGTGGAAGAACTTCCTACAAGAAGTCCGACAACAAAATGACAAAAACAAAACAAAGAACTCGAAAACAATAGAATAATAGCTGCACTGAGAACACAGAGACATAAAAGACACTAATTCACAGATGTTATAGACCTTGAATGTTTGAGGGCCTTATATAGATTCATGGCTTCCCTGATATTAGGGTCTGAATTGGTCTCTTTGATGAACTTCTTAGTGATCCTCCCATTCTTCCAAGTTTATGTAGGTACCCCACTAACTTCACAAATCTGGTTAATATGGACCTAGAGGAGGTCAAGAACAACCCTATGAATGGCTAATTGATTTTTGTAATTTTCCTCAAGTGCTTTCACTTTCCCAGAGAGAGTTTACTTCCTCTTGTAGAATGGTAATGGAGGAAGGGTTTGTAGTGTTGTTGTTACAAGTTTTTAGAAGAAAATTAACATTCTCTTCAATAGATTTCAAAGCATCTGCCTGTTGTTTAAACTTATCAAGTATAGAAGGAGTGAGATGAGCACTAGGAGTATCATGGCTAATCTCCAATGGGATTTCCTCTGCAATTACCTCCTTATCCTTCTTGATACTTTTGAGAATCCTCTTAGTAGGTGGGGGTTCAGAATAGGGTCACGAAAGAGGGGATTCTTAGATCTAATACGGGGTTCTTGGGGGAAGGAGGAGCTAAAGGATGACCAGGGTCATTTACAATTACATCTAGGATGAATTGATGAATAAGGAAGATGAATCCCTGATGTAGTGGTAGCACTCTCTTATGTATGTGAACCTATAAAACATATTTTCCCAAGAGTGCAAAATATAATAAGGAAGACTAACCCTTTCTTCTCTCCTGAAGTGATTAAGCAGGACCCAGAGGGTGTAAGAGAAGGGTGGAGAACTTGCCTTCTAGTGTTATGTATCAAACCACCATGCGAGAAACTTCATTAAATAGTTGTGGAATGGAAGTTGGTATGATTTATTAATAACAATATGCTACAAATATTATTAAAATATTTAATATAATTTATCTTAAGCATGTATCTATTCATATGGAAGTTGGTGTTAAATTAGACCCAAAACCTCCTTGTAATAAATTTAAGCCTTCTTTATATAGACAACTTTTTATAGTTTGATCTACTTAACTATCACTAGACTTGATATATCCTATATATTTGGAAACTTTTCTAGATTTATGAAAGATCCTTATGATGACCATTAGAAAATGGTAAAAATGATTTTAAGGTATAATAAAGGTACAATCAATTATGGTTTTTTTATTCTTCTTTTGATAATGGAATTCTATTTGGTTATTCGATTCTCCATGTTAGTGATATCGTGGATAGAAAATATACTACGGATATGTTTTTAAGTTGGGTGTAGGTGTAATAACTTGGAGCAACAAGAAGTAACCAGGAATTTCTATATATTCTCATCAAGAAGAGTATAGAAGTGATATGGAAGCAATAAAATAAGCCATGTTTCTCAAAATATTATTGGAAGAACTTCATATGGGCATCAAAGGAAGCACTCTACTTCTATGTGATAGCCAAAGTTGTATTGATCTTGCAAACAATCCAATACAACATCAAATAACCAAGCATATTGAGATCCATATGCACTTCATCCAGGAGAAAGTTCTTAATGGTGGAGTAGATCTCAATTTTTGTACCATTGAAGAATAGGTTGTAAACGTCTTTACTAATCCCTTGGGTGCTATAAAGTTCTTCAAATTTTGTGCTATGTTGGGAATTGCATATATTAGGCCCTATGATAATGTGATTAACATTGATATTCACCTATGAATCATATGAGTTTTGGCCTTTCAGAGCTTCCCTTGAGGGAAATAAGAAATGAGCATGTTGCATGTTTTTTCTTGTGCAATTTCATCTCTTAATGGCTTGATTGTGTCAAAATGGATACTCCCTAGACTATTTATATGTTGTTCAAGTGAATTTTAATGTATGTGAAGTTTACTTATAATCCTTAGAGAAGCATTAGATATGAAGATTTTATTAACTCCATAATATTATATAAGACTTCATCCTTAATCACTTTATCTTGAAAATTTGTAATGTTCATTTGTATTGCGATTTTTATGGAATCCGTAGAACACTGCATTGAATCACAACAAAAAAGTGTACCATGACTTCTCTAAAACCCACAGTACATTTACATTATTCGTGGATTGTATTAGTTTGCGAAACATTGTGGTAGTTTATCCATGTGGAGTAGAAAACCTGCAGGACACTCTGTAGTGCACCGCTAAACTACAAAACCCGCATAAGTAAGTTTTTTTGCTTGCTAGCCTAAATCACTTGATGATTTATGGATTGGA
Organism: Taxus wallichiana var. yunnanensis; assembly: GCA_018340775.1. NCBI lineage: Eukaryota > Viridiplantae > Streptophyta > Pinopsida > Cupressales > Taxaceae > Taxus > Taxus wallichiana. Next base: position 948,485,476 of record CM031235.1, read on the forward strand.
ATTCCTTTTGTTTAAAAATATGACTTGGAATGTATTATTTGGAACAAAATTTGACATGTAAAAGTAATTTTGCATGTTTCCCTACTTAACATTAAGGGGAGTGTTGGGTTTATAATATTAAGTGGGAAACTACTTATTTAGAAACCCACCAAAGACTGTATGTTTTTAGTTTATAACTTATATTTAAAATATAAGCATGATAGACCCCAAAGTGGGTTGGCTTTAAGAGTGGATCATGACCACCCACCTTATATAAAATGGTGATCTCATTAGAGATCGGATACATGAGTTGATGGTAACATTTATGTGAGCTATATGAGTGAGATGATAGAGAAATAGTGGGAGTTCTAGGTGAAAGTTTATTCTCAATAAAGATAAGTGATTTTCAATGGGTTTTTTACCTTCCAAGGTTTTCCCACTTATATCTTGTGTCATTGTGTTCATTTACTTTCAGTTTTATGTTGTTTACATACTATAATATGCAATATAAACATCTGGATCTATGTTTCTAATTATTGTACTTCATAAACTATAATATTTGGAAATCTATATTGTGGATCTATAATTTATAACATTATATATCCCTTAAATTGAAATATATCTACTTTAAGGTTACTTTCGACTAAGCCAATTACATTGTAGTTGCAACAATATTTTCTTGAAGTATGTGCACCCCTTCAATCTATGTTTGTAATGGTAAATTATCAAGATCCACCTTGAATTTACTGACCAAATTTTGGGAAGTTGTAGGTTACACAATCATCTAGGTAATCAGAACTCGCCATGCATACATATGAAGAAGGAAGAACTAGCTCATGTTTGAGTTTATGTGCCCCCTACACACCTTGTTTCATGGTGGCTTGTTCTAAACTAGAAGCTCTAATCTATGTATCACTATATTTTGGTTGCAAATAAATTTATGAAATGAATAGTTTCTATGGAGAAGTGACTATGGGTTATGCAATGTATTTTGATTTCTCCCCTTATGCTTTTGTTTTATTCTTTTCCTCTTCATCTTTCTGGTTTCGTAAGTGTTTGTTCCTTTGTAATATGGGCATGTTATTTCACTTTTACAATAAATTTTGTGATTCATTTTACATCCTCAACCTTTTTATCTTGTTCCTCCTTTTATGGTTCATTCCTCTTTTGTCTTTCTATTCTCTTCTTCCTCTTTCTTCTTGTCCTTTATTTCTTTTTGACCTTTTCTTCTTCTTCTTCTTTTTGTTGTTCTTATTATTGGTTTTGTTTTTCAGTGAGATATTTTTTATTTCCACTTATGTGCCTACTTCCATTTATTGGCCTCCTTCCTCTTCTTTGTGCCTTTATTCCACATCATATTTAAATTTTTACTTTTCCTCCGCCTTCTTCTCAACTACTACCTCTAATACTTTGCACAATTTTTCATATTCTTCTTCCTTCATAATGAACTCTTTCTCTCGTTGTTTGTTTAAGAGATTCATTTTAGACTTGATCCTTCTTTTTCACTTATCCCTTTATTTTTTATTACCCCTTTGCTTCTAATGATTATGCAAAGTTGCGCTTATCTTCCCTAGAACTAGTTGTAAACTAAGGACTGTGGCCTATGTCTTTGTTTACATTGTGTGTGAAATTGTTTCTTCTTCCATTCAAATATTAGATGAGTAACTTGTTCTTGAGGAGATGGAGGAGGATATGGTATAGTCACATTTTATTACAACATGGTATTTATTATTATGATATTGACTCTTCTATGAGTCTTGAACTTCTTCCTCTTTTGTTGATGTCTCTATTTCTTGGGAAAATTTCCTCTCTGCTTGTTACATTATGGCTTATAGGGATATCTATTCTCATGTTAGTTATGTCATTTTATGTGTATTGAATCTAAAACCTAGGATATTTGCGTCTATTGAATGTGATTGTGTTTATTGTCCTTTTCTTGTGTGGTGTTGTTGAGATATATTCTTCAATTCAAGTCAATTTGAAAGATTGTAAATATGGTTCAACTTTGATGTCAAATATGGCCTCCTTTAATCCATTCACAATGTTTACTACAAATAGTTATTATGTGACATTATCCCTATCTATATTGATCATTAAGGAGTGTGTCATGAGTGGGAATACAATAATATCTTCATCCTTTTATCTTTTGAGTTAGATCTTGTGCTCTTTTGAATGATTTCCAAGTGCACCATTCTCTCTCCTTTAAAAAGTACATATTGGTACCCATATCTTCTAGTGTAATATTGCACACCATACTTCTACTTGAATTTCATTTTATCTAATTCCATGTGGATGAACCAACTGGGTTGTGTGAGGTCCTTTTCAAACTACAAATGGGCTCACTCAATTTGTGCAAAGTGGCATTTTATTTTCCCTTTTCTTACGTTTTGGTCTACCATTCTAGTTGCAAATTATGGGTGCTACTTTGATAGTTTGTTATTATAGACCTCATATGATTGGTTGTTCTAGTTGTGTAGTGTGCAAAGGTTACACATGTGTAGTAATCATGGTGTGTTGTATACTGAGTTCTACGTTGCCTATATCCATATCAATGAGGAATGGAAGTTTCTTGGGTTGCTTAGTGTTATCCCCTTCAAAGTGGAGTATGAATCCATCATGAAAAAATTTAATTTTTCATACAAAGGTGTTGTGTACATGCACACTTATTTTTGTATGTGAGGGTTTGCACTAAGCATCTCTTTGATCTTCTTCACTCAAGCTCCCATATTTTGGTTATCTTCATTGGTAGTTATGGTTTGCTAGAATATATTGTGAAAATAGAATATACAGGTAATATGAATCCTCTACCTCTATTTTATCCTTTAGGGTAATGTGTGAAGCATGGTTCATTTTAGGGGTGAATATTCATACTTTGTATGGATATTAGGATTTTTTAAGTTTGCGATTGGAGATTTTTTTACTACGGTATGGTAGTAGGTTCGCCAAAATTTTATGGGTCATAAATAAATTTGACCCTAATTTCTCCTTAATGTTTCCACTAAGGGTCTCGATAACAATTGTATAGCTTTGATACCAAATGATAGAATAGAATTAGATTGCAATGACCAAAGAGGGACTAAGCCTCACAAATATTATTGATCATGAAATCGATTACATAACAATGCAAGAGTTGTATTATATTTATAGATATTAGAAAGACTCATATGGATAGACATGACACCCTATCGTGGCACCAACTACGAGATAATAAGACCCATCTCACATGCACATGTAATTACTACTAATACCAATATTGAATGTTATCCAACATAACAATATTGAATGCAAGTCACTAAACTAGAGTGCACATGTTGCACATTATTAAATAAAAGACAATGCAATAAAATGTAATAAATATGCCTATGCTAAATTATGCTAACATTCCCCCCCTTAATTTTTCATAGTTTCCAATGAAGTGGAGAGGAACTCTCTGAAAAGTGTGAATTTGTTACGTGCAAGTGACTTAGTGAAAACATCTGCCTTAAGTTCAGCTGTAGGATAGAATTGGAGCTGTATGTTGTGCTTCAAGAGACGCTCACGTATGAAATGAACCTGTACTTCAATATGATTGGTTCTCTCATGAAATATTGGATTGCGAACAAGCTTTAGAACTCATTCATTATCAACATATACTTTGGAGTATATTTTTTTGTGGTAGACCAATTCCTTCCAAGATTCGACGTAGCCATATTGCTTCATAAACAACTTCACCTACATTTCGATACTGCTTCAGTAGAAGAGTGAGAAACAAAATTCTTTTTCTTGCTTCCCATGATATCGGTCCAGATTCCATAAAGAAGACGAAGCCTTATGTTGACTTCCTATCATCCATGTTTCCTGCATGATCTGAATATGAATATCCTATCAAGAAGAAGTTGTCATTCTTCTTGTACTCTAGACCAAGGTCAACTATACCCTTTAGATATCTTAGTATTCTCTTTGCTACTTTCCAATGACATATTTTTGGTTCTTCCATGAAGCGTGATAAATAGATGACTGCAAAGCTGATATCTAGTCTAGCATATGTCAGGTAAATGAGACTCCCGATCAACTACCGATAGAGAGTCGCATTCACCGGTGGTGATGGATCGGAACGAGATAACTGAAGTCTCGCTTCCATAGGTGTAGAAATAGGAGTGAAATCCATCATCTTGAATTTCTCAAATTTTGTCTTGGTGTATTTCAACTCATGACACAAAGATATGATTCTCTTTTTCCATACTTCCAACCCAAGACAATAGTGCATGAGCCCGAGATCTGTCATGTTGAACAATCGATTAAAATCCTTCTTTATTACATCGATCATCTTCACAGAACTGCCTGTAATGACTAGATCATCAACATAAACAAACACAATGACAATCTCCCCTTTACTTTTTGAGGTAGAGATTGGGGTCATAAGGATTCCTTTAGAATCCATGACTTATGAGATGCTCATCAATTTTGATGTACCATGCCCAGGGTGCTGTTTTAGGCCATATAGAGATTTTATGAGTCTCGCATACCATCATCTCTTTCCCGGTATTACATAACCCTCTGGTGAGTCATATAGACATTTTCCGCAAATCTCCATTAAGAAAGGCACTTTTCACATCCATTTGGTGGACTTTCCAACCAAATTGTGTAGCTAGAGCAAAGATCATCCTGATTGTCTTGATCTTGGCTGTGGGAGAAAATGTCTCCTCATAATCAATGCCTTCTTGTTGTGCATACCCCTTTTCTACAAGCCTTGCTTTATACTTGTCAATAGTCCCATCTGATTTGTACTTAGTCTTGAATATCCATCTGCATCCAATGGGTTTCTTCCTGGTGGAAGGTCGATAAGTTGCCATGTGTTGTTCTTCATCACTAACTGATACTCTGAATCCATGACATCTTTCCAAGCTTTTGATTGTAGGGCTTCCTGAACTGTAGATGGCTCAACTATTTCAATAACTCTGCTCATTAGGGCATAATTGACCTCTTCACAAGCTTGACTATGAGTTCTAGGTCCAAGATTGGATGATGTGCTAGGTTCTTCATCCAAATTTGTATCTCTTATTAATTGAGTATACCATTTAGGTAACTTCTTAGCTATTCCATTGGCTTGTGGTGGATCCAAGTTTTCACCATCATCCAATTCATCACTGTCATCTTTAGTGGGAACATCAAATTCTATCTTCACAAGAGGTGTATTCTGCATGTTTGTTGAGTCGTTGAGTGGAGCATCTGCTTGTTTCTTCTCAAAGAACTCAACATCCCTACTTGTGTATACTTTCTTTGATTTCGGATACCATAATTTGTACCCAAGTGCTTCTTCACTGTATCCAATGAATATCGTTTCTCAACTTTCATATCCAACTTATTCCTCGTTCTTCTTGGGTATGTGCATGCTTTTTGCACCCAAATACTCTTAGGTGTGCAATTGATGGTTTCCGATTTGACCATGCTTCTTGAGGTGTCACTCCTTCAAGATCTACTGTGAGCACTCTATTCAAAAAATAGACTACGCTTCTTGCAGCTTCTGCCTAAAATGTCTTTGTTAAACCTGAGTCTTCAATCATACATCACACCATTTCCATGATAGTACGATTCCTTCTCTCAACTATACCATTCTGCTGTGGTGTGTGAGTAGGAGGCATTTGTCGATGAATCCCATGAGCTTCTAGGTAAGTCTTGAACTCATTGCTTGTGAATTCCCCCCCTCGATCTAAGCAGAGAGTTTTGATCTTGCGACCAACTTCATTCTCAACAAGTGCTTTGAACTTCTGAAATGTCTCAAAGGCTTGAATCTTATCTCTTAGACAATATATCCACATCTTTCTTGAGTAGTCATCAACACAAAGCATGAAGTATTGACATCCAGAATGACTTGGTTGCATGGGCCCGCAAAGATCGGTGTGCACCAAATCAAGCTTTCCCTTAGCTCTATATGTGTTCTTCTGGAAGGGTACTCTGTGTTGCTTTCCAGCTAGGCAATTGTGACACTTTTCAGTGTTGTGCTTGAGTGTAGGAAATCCTTTCACCATGTTTCCCTTTTGAAGTGTTTGGAGATAACGAAACCGATGTGACCATATCTCATGATGCCATAGTTCTACAGATTGTGTGTCTTTGGCCACTAGAGCTTGATCATCCTTTTGGACAAAATCAAGTTGGAACATCGTCCCACATTGGAGGCTCTTGCTTCTGATCTTGGAACCTCTTGACTTATCTCTTATCAAACAACCTTTTTCTCCATTATTACTGTCAAAATCTAACTTCAAGTTGTGATCAAGGAGTTGACTAGCTGATAGCAAATTCTTGGTCAACCCAGGTACATACAATACATTTGTGATTTTGCAGTCATGCTTTCCAAGAGGTAGTGAAATGTTTCCAATCCCCTTGACACTGTATGATGAGTCATCACCTAATGACACATGGTTCTTGTTAGGTGAGTCATGTAGTGTGTAGAACCAATCCTTGCATCCAATCATGTGTCGAGTTGCACCCAAGTCAACATACTAGATATCTTGTGTGGACTTGGTTTCTTCATCAAATTGAGTAGAATACATGTGGTGTCCTTCATCTAAATCATCCTCATGTTCGGTAATGTACCCTTGTTGTTTGGGTTTTCTTTTCCAATTACCATTTTTCTACCCTTGATTGTTGTTGTTGTTGGACTTCCCTTGATTTGAATTGTTGTTACCCTGTTGGTTATTGGGTTTTGAATTGCTTGATGAACCCTTTTTGTAGGAATTGTACTAACAATCTTTGATGTCATGTCCCCCTCTATTGCAAATGGGACACTTCTTGGTGTTGTTTCTTTGACTTTGGTCCCTTTGTTGACGTTGATTTTGTTGGGACTTCTTGTGATTGGACTGAAATTTCCCCTTTCCTTTATGATTGGAAGATAGTGCTTTCTCATCTTCATGATCTTTGTTGTTCATTGCCTCTTCTTGTTAGAGTAGATTGACCAACTTCTCAAAGGTGACTGTGTGTTCACTCATATTGATAGTTGTCACAAAGATTCTGTAGGAAGGAGGAAGTGCTCGCAACACAATTGGTACGAGGTCCTCATCACTTATCTCTTTTTCCAATGCCAGTAGAGATGCCCTCAAAGTAGCAACTCGTCTCAAAAAAGTGTCAACCTTCTCATTGTGCTTGAACTTGAGAGTATACAGTTGTGATAGTAAGTTGATGATGGAATTCTTGTTCTTTGCCTCATAGATTGTGCTCAACTTATCCCATGCACCCTTGGCTGATTTGGCATCTCTAATGTGGTATTACACATCATCCGTTACACCAAACAAGATGATCAACTTGGCCTTTTGATTGGCCCTGTCAAATTGAACTTGTTGTCTTCCATCATCAAGTGATCTTGTTGTTGTTCCATCTACAACTATCCATAGGTCTTCAAACTCAAGTAACATCTTGATCTTCGGTTTCCATGCAGCATAGTTGTCTCCTCTAAGTAGTTGTGAATCTGGCAAGAAGAACTTTGGTGCTTGTGCACCCATTTCTGTAATCTGAATTTCTGACAAAGGGTAAGGCTCTTATCACTCCAGGTTTATGGTCTCCCTCTCAATATACCGTCAGTGATATACCAAACCTTTCTATATACGCTCCCTTCCGATATACCCATTGGTATGTGGAAGAAGATCACCCTTTCAATATACCCGTCAGTATGGAAAGAGGTGTTAATGCACATGAAAGAATTTAGTACGTGGTACGTAGACAGTACGGAGAGGGGTTTGTGCAAGCACAAACGGATGGGAGGGCTCAAATGTGTGTGTATTGTGTCCTTATTACTCCCCGTCAATTTTATAGGGTTAATGCCCAGACGACGTTTAGGTAGCTGTGTTAGGTGTTAAGTGTAGTAGTAGTCACGATGACATCACCCATAAGCGCTTCCCAGAGGCACCGTATATACCGAACGCTTGCTATGAGATCAAAGATCTCGTGTGATAGAACCAAACATAAAATAAAAAATTTGCACTTTTTTTTTACACTTTTTTTTTGCACTTTATACACCAAGATTAGTACAAAATGCTCCAAAATTACATCAAAATGAAGTTTTTGTGTCCCCCCTCTTTATAAAAAAGGGTCCAATCACAAAATACACAATTTAGGCCAAAATATTTTTACCCCCAATAGGTGTTTTTTTGCTAAATTTAGCGGTGGCTCTAAATGTGTCTCGGTGAGCTTCTAAATTTAGAAATCCCCAAAAATTAGTAATTTCTCTAAATTTTCCAAAAAAATAATTTAATAAAAATATGGAGAGAGTGGGAATTGAACCGTTGACCTGTTTGTTCCCAAGATCCAAACAAACAATCTGAATATTGTTTTCACCTTTTCTCATAAACCGTGATCTAAGTTTTTCTAAAATTTTGACAGCAGCATCATACAATATTTTTCTTGAAACCCACAAAATTTTAGAAGAATCGGAATCTTAGTTTTTGAGATCTTACCAATTTACCAGCTAGATCTGATTTTTTTCATAAAAAAATGACCCGACTTGTATAGACTTTTTGTCACATGTAGAGGCCGAATCTGAAGATGATGTAAACTAAAAAGTTGTGCATCTCCTTCTTATCTTTCCATAACAAAAAAATGGCACATCAATCTAAACCGTATGAAAAAGTTACGTCCTTTTTCCGAGAGCTATCTCGCTGGAATTTTGTTGGATTTTGGACCGCTTCAACCTTTGCTCCCGAATTCTTCACACCTCCACTTTCAGATCTGATTTTTTTTAGATATGATTTTTTTCACTCTTTTTTAGATCTGCAATTTTTTTCAAGATCTTTCTCCTTTTTTTTAAGATTTTTTTTTTCACAAATCTTTTTTTTTCAAGATCTTTTTTTTTAAAGATCTCCAAATCTGAAATATTCCGCCAATATGTTGGATCAATTGGCTATGCCAATGACTAATAAAAAAATTTACCTTCCAAATAAGTGGATAGGTCAAATTTTAGTTGAGGGATGCTTAGAAGGAATGGAGGTTGCGGGATGCTTCAATGGCTCTCCTTTGATGTAGATCTTCTTCTCCAATGGATCCTCTCCAATAGTGCTCCTCTTCAACCTTGCTTGGATAGAACTTGCTCTGATACCAAATGATAACAATGGTATAACTCTGATACCAAATGATAGAATAGAATTAGATTGCAATGACCAAAGAGGGACGGAAGCCTCACAAATATTATTGATCATGAAATCAGATTACATAACAATGCAAGAGCTGTAATATTTATAGATATTAGACAACCTCATATGGATAGACATGACACCCTATCAGGCACCAACTACGAGATGATAAGACCCATCTCACATGCACATGTAATTACTACTAATACCAATATTGAATGTTATCCAACATAACAATATTGAATGCAAGTCACTAGACTAGAGTGCACATGTTGCACATTATTAAATAAAAGACAATGCAATAAAATGTAATAAATATACCTATGCTAAATTATGCTAACAGTAGGTCGACCAATGTTGGTATATTCACCATTATGTTATAATATACTATTAAATATATGACTAATTCTCCATAATATATTAATACAATATAATTCCATTTTTTTAATTTTTAGATCTAGAGTCGAAGCCAAAGGAAAAAGTGGATAAAGGGGATGGAATATGTGTGGGATACAGACAAACTAGTTAGGAAATCTAATGTCTTCTACACGCACTAGTGCGAAATCTAAGGAAAAGAAGGCCCTCCTAACTCGAATCGGTGTGATAGATCGATCAACAAGGATGACTCGCTCAAAGGCTCCAATCAATATCGAGCTCGGTGTGATTCGGTCTATAGGTTGTGGAATACGTGGAAAATGACTAGGATAGTTTCGTATGTCTCCGATAAGGTCATAGGGTGGATGGTAAATATAGTTGACTCTATGGGCGATTCTCTCGCCTAGTCCGAACTCCTTAGCTTTGTTAGCATGTTGTGTCTAATAAGGATAACTTGTTCGATGATGATAGGTGGAAGTGGAGTGGATCTGAATACTAGTGTGCGTAGGCCAGTGTCTATGTCTGATTGACTTACGGATTCGTTGGGTTGCGGGATTTGTGGATCGCAACCGTAGACTCTTGGTTGTTGCGGTCCTGCTATGGTCATGTATGGAATCAGTCCCTAATCCCTAGTATCCAATAATCATATGCTTTCTCAGCTTCTATATTCAAAATTAATAGCTGTGCGATCTTCTCAGAGTATCTCACAGTTCTTGCAACCTGAATTCTTAGGCTAGTATCTATGTCTGTGAGAATGTCTCCCGTGTCTCAGTCATGGGACCAAAGGATCACAACCAAACGTTTGCTCTCTTTCAAACCTCCACAGTCATGTGGATATTTTTCTAGGGTAATCTGTAATTTGGTTGACTTGACCAAAATATGTGTGCTTGGTCGTCTTCTATGTTTAACCCGTGCAGTTGGAAACTGATTTGTTGCAAGTTCACCGTTGTTCGGAAGACTTGGATCCTGAGATTTTGATCTATATCAGTTATTGCTGTAATGAGATTGGGTTGAGACACGATTGGCTCGAATACGTATTCTCTGGGCTCCCTAGGTCCCGTGATTGTCATACAGAAGCAATAATATAAATTAACTACAACAAAGTGAAATTTAACTACTTTGAATATATCTATAGCATATATGATTTCTCTATTTTTGTATTTTCTGATGAACTATTCGAATGAATCTAAAAGAGTAATTGTTTAACATATCTAGAATTGACGGCTAAAAATAAGAAATTAAAACAAACAAGATAACCGAGTATAGCTATTTGTCTGTGTAATTTTGTAGATCTATTCTAAACAATGAAATAACTAATCTAATCTATTTGCAAGACTCTCGATCCTACCTCAGAAGTGAGGAATGAATCATAGTCTCTCAGAAACTATCAATCCCCACAACTTCCTCGGCAATATCGAAAGTAAAATTGACTAAAATAAAGTGATTAACTACTCTATTTGATATGTTTCTAATTTAGAACTTTGAAAGCTAGAACCTGGATTCTGCAGAACAGTGGCGAATCCGATGGTGTGTGTGATCTTGTCCCCTCAGTGTGATCTCCTCGTTCCTTCGTGTTCACGTGGATCCAGAAAAGCGTGTAATGCTAGCATCAACAGAAGTAGATATTGGGACAAAGGCAGCTCAAGATACAGACTGAATACAATGCGAGTAGGAGAGGGATAGCGCAAGAGTACAGAGCTTGGCTTATGCAATTCCTAGCGGGATTTATTGCGAGTCATGCAACATGAAACGTCCAGAACCTGAAACTATCCTGTTTGAAGAACAAAACCTGCAACTTTAATGGCTTCCTATTGAAAACAAACTATTCTACTCCAATGGATTGGATGAAATATCAACAACACTTGCACACAAGATGGATATGTGGCTTCCTAACAACAAAACAATACTAACTAAGCATGCAATGAAAGAAACTAAGGACTCTAAACAAAATGAAAGACTAATCTATTGCAAAGAGAAATTCAGAGGCAAATTTGAGGGGCCATTTGCTTGAGCACAAGCCAACTATTTATAGCATTTGCATTTACCCAAGGTAAAACCAAATAGAACTCTTAAACTATAAACAATGGCAAAACACTATTCCAGGGAACCAGAATCATAAATGCAAGCTTATGGCGGTGAAAGAAAGCTGGTAAAACATTGAAATTACGTGAGTCATGTTAAAAGAGCTTTCTAGAAAACGTAAGGACTACCGCCCTGAAAAGGACCGCCGCCTGCCTCGGGTGGCAGGTCAAGACCGCCACCTGTGCAGGCGGCGGTTTCATCATCAAGAGCAAAAGGCCAAGAAAAGAGGGGAAAAGGGAAAACAAAGCACGCGGGGCTAAGCGGGCATGCGGGATGTTAACGCACACTTGGAGATCTTTTCCGATCCCGAACACCTTGCGAGGAGACCTGTATCATCATTGGGGCACCTGTTACGTTGTTTCGCAAAGCAAAGACCCTACAATTTTGGGTACGTACATATTGCCCCCTCAGAGAAGCGTTTTAGCCATGAAGAGGCGTAAAACGGTGGGTCCGAGTATGGCGGTCCCGAAATGGGAAGTTAGAAGTTATACCTGATACGTCCATGTGTTGAAATGACGCCATCCAAAATTCCCGCTACCTGCAAAACGAAAAGAGAACTCAAGTGCAGATAGACACAATAGTTTGGAAAATAAACGCTAAAATAATAGGAAATGAGAACGTACCATTTGTGCGGGGATAAGAACTTACCTCCGTCGGCGCTCCAAACCTGTGGAAAAGGCATTTAAAACGAATCAGGGTGCTATATATATGAAAGTGGGCCCATTTTCCTATTCATTTGCGCGAGTTGATTTGATTGATTCTGAGCTCTGGGACCCACGGTGACGGTTTCTTGCGTGAGTAGAGTCAAAACGTCCATGACGAGATAGTGATCATGCCTCCGCGAGCGAACATCGACCCGCGAGATCACAGGTTAGTTTTCTTCAATTTATCCTTTTTACCCCCTTAATTTTAAAATGCTAAAATCTTTGTCATGGGGGGGTAATTTTTGAAAATGTTAGGTTAAAAGGTCCATCTAGGGGGCGCCTACTGGGTAGGCTTTGTTTTTAGCTAAAATGGTTGTTTTTTAGTGTTTTTAGGCTTTTTAGATTACAAAACCCGCGTGGGTTTTCGGCACACGCCGCCCCCCTGGGCGGCGGTTACATGACCGCCACCCCTGCTCAAGGCGGCAGGGTTACATGACCACCACCCTTAAGGCGGCAGTTACAAAACCGCCTCCCTGCTCAGGCGGCGGTTTTTCACAGAATGCCAAAAGAACATCTGTTTGAGATTGTTTTTGCATTTTTAGCATTTCTACATGTTTTCATGATTTTTCTAAAGATTACTCGATGCTAACTTGCTCTGTTTTTGTGTGTTTTTGGGTGTATGCAGGTGAGAGAGGAGTATATTCCTGGAGCCGAGAGAGAGGAGTGTGACTGGCTCCCAGGAGTGTTAGATGCCCTCTCACAGGATGAGGAGGATACTCTTCAGCGGGCTGGTATACTGCGTATATCGCGCGTGCCCCACGTTGCTCCTTCCAGTCACATTCTTTGTGACTTGTTCTCATATTGGGATGCTGATCGGAACACCTTCCGATTACCAGGGGTCCGCGGTGAGTGGACCATCACTTTAGAGGATGTTTACCGTATCCTGGGGGTCCCGATCATCGGGAGACGACTCACCCTAGAGACAGCAGGTTCACGGGCCCAGATAGCACAGTGGGCTACATATATGGGAGATGCAGTCATCTCCATGGGTTCGAAGAAGGGGGTCAGAGTTCGATCTATTCCCAGCTTTCCCATCCCCCTACTTCGCCAGGCTATTATGGGGATCCTTGCCTCGAGACTGATCGGGGACAAGGGAGGAGACACATTGTTATATTGCTGGTCCCCCATTATTGCACAGATAGAGGGACATGGCCGGATATATGCCTGGGGAGTAGACATACTTGGGACCACCTACCATGATTTATACAGGGTAGTCCATTTACAGGGGCAGTCCTTGAGCCACCCGACCCTGGTCATGAGTTGGGTCTATGAGCACTTCATCCCCTATGGCAGAGGTGTAGAGGTGACAGATCCCGAGCTGTGAGGGCAGCTAGATGGACAGATATGTCGGTGCTCCGAGCACCTCATCAGCCAGTTGCTTCTCGACCACTTACCGACATGGAGGCCACACCGTATCAGACTATGGCAGGTATATGGGGCGAGGAGGCTCTTACTTTGATCTCCTGCTCCACCACAGGCAGCTTATTGATAGAGTGGGGCGAGTGGAGATACACCCCTTTGGCCGAGTTCCTCAGCAGTTTGGCCTACCTTACATGGGCATGCTTCCCCTGGTAGCGCCAGTATACAGGTCAGTTAGAGAGGCCAGAGGGGGTCCTAGAGGCCGGGTTGGATAGTGGTTACTCCTGGCATTCCTATTGCGGCCAGGAGGGTAGTACGTGCTAGAGGGAGAGCCGGTGCGCCTCAGGCACCCTTGCTTCAGATTGCCACGGGTCCTGCCCATAGCAGCGATGACCCCATTGACATAGACTCCGAGTCTGAGGAGTTTACAGGGGGAGAGACAGAGGAGGACAGCGATCCTGAGTGGCATGACACTCAGGATATTATGCAGGCAGCGAGGGCCGAGCAGAGTGCAGAGAGAGTTACTCTGGTCTCAGAGGAGCCACTCTCCCAGGGCCATGGCGGGGAGGATGAGTCCATTGCAGGGATGCTACGTTGCTCCAGTCACAGGAGCAGCCCCTCAGTCAGCGGCGGCATCCGTGGCAGGTGCTGACCCTAGCGATCCATCCTGGAGGCCTGGTGATCCGAGTAAGTTACCATCCCTCCTTTTAATGTTTGTTTTTAGTTAGGATTTCCTTAGTTACTATCTCTCCTTTTGTTTTACTCTTGTGTTTTAATCTCTTGTTTATTTCTAATTTGTTTTCTTTCCTTTGTTTTGCAGAGACCGCCGATGAGTGGCGAGACTTGATTCGTAGGGTATGCACCGATACCCTGATGATCCCCATGGAGAGGACCCGCGCAGTTGTTCTCAGTGGATGCTTGGGGAGCCCTCAACACCGGGTGGACACACCGACATCTTTTCCCCGCATGCATGTGGCCAGGATGGTATCGACTCTCCACACGGAGCTAGCGGGGTATAGGACAGCCGAGCGCCTGATGAGGAGTCATTCTCGTGGCGAGACTGCGGCTGCCCCTCGGATCCTGAGCCCTCCGTGCACTCAGAGCGCCGGCGTAGCCGAGTCCTAGGTGTGGGCGTGCACCTTCAGAGGGGTCTCGTAGGGATTGAGAAGCCACTTGGCTCTCCTAGATTTTGTATGATACATTCTTTTGTATATCCCGGGCTCTTTGAGCGTTTTGACCATGCTTAGTGCATGATGGCATTGTATAGAAACTTTGATCATTCATGTATATATATTCTCTTTTGGATCAAAACCCTTGGTATCTATGGCTTACTTTCCATTTCCAGTTTCCTCATGTAGATTATGATGTATGTATGTATGCTCTTTAGAATGTATGCAATGGAGAACAAATGATGCAAGTGTTTATTTTCCTTTTGTATTTCATGATGCTGATATATGATAATGTAGATACAATGTGATTTTGAATCTTAGTTTCTTTAAGCAATTTTGATACTTCATATTTGTTTTGGCAAAGTGGTGAAGATAAACTGATATGATGAGCAGATAGACTTGCCCCTCCTCCTAACTCCACACAACTAGTAAGATGCGAGGGCTCATCACCGAGAGTTAGGAAGGGCGCAAGTTATGAAATGTGTTGAAATGGTAGTGATGAGAGATAGACAAAGCTTTGGTGGAACCAAATTAGGATGCTACAAGCTTACTCCACTCGAGTGACTTCATAGTTTTGGGATGCAACTTGCTTTGCGGTTTATCTAGACTTAGATCCGTAGATGGCCACATGGTAGACAAAATCTGGGTTTTTAGGATTTTAACTCTTTTGGAATTTTGGACATCTGATTCATTTGTTTTTGACTCAAAGACTTCGAGATTTGAATTGTTTGTGTATGACCTTTTGCATTTGTTTGTCAAGAGGACCCCCTACACTTTGCCCCATGCTACTAGTAAGAAGCGTGGGTTTATCACCGTGGGCAAAGCATAGGCGAGTAAGGGCATTTCCATCCTTTCCCAACCCTACGTCACTAGTAAGAGATGCAAGCTCATCACCAAAGGTTGGTGGGGCAAGGAAATGTGTAAAATTAAAATTTTCTGTTTGATCAATATTTGACTTGTTTACTTGAGTAAAATGTCAGTATGTGCTTATTTCCAAAGAGATATACATATGGGATAGATGTGACACCATGAAGCTTCTAGAATAGACCATAGGCAAGACACCTATCCTAAGAAGAAACCAAAAGTGAGAATAAACCTGCAGATCTTGGCATGGTTACCGTTAAGACTTTGTCATATCTAGCTTTATTTGATAAAATGATTCCGAGATAATTTGATGATATCATGGAAATGGAGAAGTATGATTAGAGTGTTTATGCCAACAACATCATGAGTTTGTAATGAATTGCTTTGAGAACAAAATTCCTTGATCACAATTTGTGTACGAAACAAGCGGACAAAATGATCTTAATCTATATGAAGATGCAATGTAAATGTAATTATAAATAGTGCTAGTTGCTTACGCGTAGAACCGCTTGAGGTGTAGGGAATTGACTGTTTCACCAAATTCCTCACCTTCCAGCATACATAAGAGGTATGCACCATTTCCATAGTCCTTCATGACTCGGTATGGGCCCAACCATTTGGGCCGGAACTTCCTTCCTTCGCCGGTCTTTTGTCGATCCGGTTTGTCTAGCCTTAGAACTAGATCACCTTCATATATGTCACGTTCATAGACTTTCTTGTTATACTACCGGCACATCCGGTCAGCATAGACTCTGTGCCACTGTTCAGCATCTAACCTAGCTTCATCTAGGCTTTCTAGTTGGGAGAGACGTGCTTCTCTATAAGCGTCTTCATCCAGAATCCCTTGTAATGAAATACGGAGACTGGGTATTTCAACCTCAAGTGGGAGAACTGCCTCTACCCCGAATACTAGTGAGAAAGGAGTTACTCCCATTGGTGTTCTTATTGAGGTTCGGTGGGCCCATAAGGCCGGATATAACTTCAAGTGCCAATCTCATTTGTTTTCTTTCACCGTTTTAAGGAGAATGGCTTTTAGTGTTTTATTTGTCGCTTCAGCCTGTCCATTGGCTTGAGGGTAATACAAGGAAGCCGTATGATGGCTTATTTTAAATTTATTGCACAATTCACGTGAACTTCGTCATTCTTAAAAGAAGTTCCATTATCTGAGATAATGATTTGCGGGATACCATACCTGCAAATGATTTGGTTCAAAATGAACTTGGCGATTACAGAACCCGGTATAGTAGTAAGAGGCATAGCCTCTACCCACTTGGTAAAATATTCGGTGGCCGTGATTATAAAATTATGGCCATCTGTAGATGAGGGAGAGAATTTCCCTATTAAATCTAGGCCCCACGTAGAAAAGGGCCATGGAGTCGCGATTGGTTGTAGAGCTTGTGCCGGCATGTGGATCTCATGGGAGAACTCTTGGCACTTATGACACCTGCGTACAAACTCTACTACGTCGTGTTCTAGAGTGGGCCAGAAATAGCCCATTCGATGTATTTTACGAGCGGTGGCATGGCCACCAAAGTGGCCTCCACACATTCCACTGAGATTCATGGAGAATCTTCTTGGATTCTTCTGTGTCGACACATCTTAGAAGCATTCCATCGAACGCTTTTCGATAGAGCACTTGCTCTATAATGACGTATTTTGCTACGATAATGCGTAACCGCCTTCTTTGTTGCGGTGTAGCCCCTTCTGGATACGTATGGTCCATGATATAATTAATAATGTCGGTATACCAGGGACACTCAGAGATAGGAGGTCTGGTTTCAATGTAGTATACGCACTCATCGAAAAGTCTAGATCTACTAGATCACCTCCATCTAATGGGTTATCAACTAACCAATCCACGATGATTTGTCCCTTAACGGACTTCTGATTTACAAATGTTAATTCAAATTCTCCCATTAAGGTTATAAAACGTCCAACCTTTTTAGACAAGGACCCTTGTGTGAGAAAAGTTCGTAAATGGTCCATTTTTACCATGACCCTTGTTTCTTGATTTAGCATATAATGTCTTAAGCGTTTGGTTAGCAAAGACTATGGCAAGGCATTCTCGTTCTGCTTGTGTATAACGTGTTTCATAGTCAAGCAATGTTCGACTAATGAAATAAATCACGTGCGCTCTCTCTTGTCATCGTCCTCTTGGGCCAACATACAGGCCAACGAGACATCGGTAGCTCGCGAATATAAAATTAACGGGTGATCTAGCTTAGGTGGCATTAGCGTAGGTGGTGATAACAAGAAACACTTAACTGCATCAAAAGCTTCATTGCGCCTTCGTCCAATCAATACTATAATCTTTCTTGAGTAGATTGTTGATTGGATGGATGGTGAAGCTTAAGTCCGGGATGAATCTCTGATTGCACCAAGTTTTCCGAGAAATGACCTGATTCCATATTCATTCGAAGGTGGGACCATTTCGAGGACAGCCCAATTTTGGTTGGGTCAACATCTATCCCTCGTGACGATATGATGTAACCTAGGAGCTTCCCTCCTGTTACACCAAAGACACATTTTTCTAGATTTAGCGTGACTCCGTATTCTATCAGACGTGAAAGAATGATGCGAAGTACTTCCGGATGGTCACAACGCTTCTTGGCCTTAGCCAACAAGTCATCTACGTAGGATTCCATGATTTTATGAATTAGATCATGAAATATATATGTCATAGCTCGCTGGTATGTAGCACCAGCGTTCTTGAGACCAAATGGCATAACAACATAGCAATAAGTTCCCCAAGGAGTTATAAACGTGGTTTTAGCTTGATCTTGTTCAGATATTCTGATTTGATTGTATCCCGAGAATCCATCCATGAGAGACAAAAGTTCAAATCCAGTTGTTGCATCAACAATGACGTCAATGGATGGTAATGGGAAGTCATCTTTAGGACATGCTTTGTTAATGTCTCGGAAGTCTATGCAGATGCGTATCTTTCCATTTTTTTTGAGAACGGGAACGATATTAGATACCCATTGAGAGTAATCGACTGGTTTGATGAATCCTACTTGGAGGAGTTTCATTACCTCCTCTTTTACCATGAGAGCTACTTTGGGTTTCATTGGTCTCGATTTTTGTTTAATTGGTTTTGCATCTGATTTAGTGACGAGGTTGTGCACCACAATGTGGGGTGCAACTCCTGTCATTTCCTTATAATTAATGCAAAATCCTTCTGATGTTCTTTGAGGATCCGAGTGTGTATTTCTACTTCTAATGGAGTTAACGAGGATCCTAACTTCAATATCCTTGGTTCATCTTCCGTTCCGATGTTAACATCAATTGTTTCTTCGATTAAAGAGGCATTACCTTCTTCAAACTCAGGTGGGGCTGGAGGTAAATCCAAATCGTCCCCATTTTCTACTGTGTATATGCTAGGTTCCATTTGCGAGGGAAGCTCCATCATGGGATTTCCGAAGTAGGAAGACGAATGTGGGATTAAGGACAAATCTATCATATGATAGGAGAGATGTAATGCCGCATAGGCGTTTAAGTAATTCAGAGTGGCCATATCACTATCAATGTGGTCTAGGATAGTAGATTTGTTTTCATTTCCATTTAAAAGAGAATTTGTCATTGTTTTTATCAATGGTTTATCACGAAGGGATACTATGAAATGGGTATCCTCTAACTTACTGTTTGGAGTAAAACGTGATGCTGAAGTTGCTATTGAATCAGCGAGAAGATTTTTCTCGCGGGATTGCTTCAATTGATATGAAGTCAAACTCCTTGCTTAAATTCAATACAACTTGTTTTGTAAAGCTGTAAGTGCTCGGCTTTGGTTTCATATATCTCAGAGACTTGGTTTGCTACCAATTGTGAGTCTCCTAAGACTCTGATGTTATCAACACCGATTCTCTTAGCTAAGATGAGGCCAAGGAGGAGGGCTTCGTACTCAGCGCCATTGTTTGTGCATTCAAAATTTAGTTTAAAGGAAAATGGTAGGACTTTCCCCTCGGGAGAAGTAAGGATTATACCTGCCCCAGCTCCATAATGACATCTAGCCCCATCAAAATGGAGAGTCCAATATTTAGCTGGGAGTATAGATGTTGGGATATTTGTTGTGTTAACATCTTCTACCTCTACCATGCAGAGATCTACCACTGGGAGAGAACCGACACCTAGGGAATATCCCACGCCTACAGAATCAAATGGTAAGAACATTGGTAGATCTTGTTCTATCAATTCAATGATTTTTGTAGTAGTTCCTAATGATACTGTTTCTACAGTGTTAGCCTCATCTTTGGGGGCTTTGGGGTTGCCTTGGCTAGGCTCATAGCTTCAAGATTTGTCGTAGGTACCAACTTTTCTTCTGGTTTTGCATCAGTAGGTTTATTAAGTTGGTTTGTTGGGAGTTCAAACTCCGAGTGCACGCCTGGTCTTTTCTTTAAGTCAGCTAGGTGTACATCGAATGGTTTTGGATCACCTTTGGCTACAAATATCTTTCCTAAGTGTAAAAACCTTACTTCTTGAAATAGCGTAGAAGGGATTGCCTTCATGCGGTGTATCCATGGTCGGCCGAGGATCATATTATAGTTAGTTTCCCGATCTATAATATAAAACTCAGTCAAGATGGTTTTGGGTCCTAAGGTGACCGGTAATATTATAGTTCCAACCGAGGTGGCTTTAAGGCTATCATAGCCCCTTAGTGTGTTTCGAGTCATGGAACAATTGGTTTCTCCATACCCTAGCTTTTGAAGGAAAGAGAAGGGGACTATGTTAACCGCTGCCCCATCGTCTATCATTGCACGCTTTACATAGTTGTTATAAACCCATACTTGCAAATGTAAGGCTGGATCACCTCGCATGTGTGATCTCAGCATCTGTCGGCATTTTGTTTATCTCGAATATGAATTCGACATCCCTATCCACCTGCCCCGGAGGATGAACATCAAAGTCTATATGATTTACCTGTGTTTCAGGAGGTGGAGTGATGTTAATTAAATGACCTAAACCTAATGCTTCTAAAAGAGCAGCCCTGGGCAGGAGAGTTCTTTAGTAAGTCTAAAAATGAAATGTGCGAGAAGGTTTTTGTTAGGTCATTAATTAAATCATAGTACCTACAAAGGTTTTCTACTATTTTTGGAAGTTATCTGTCCCTGGCAGGTGGCTTGGACTTGGCTGAGAGAAATACTCTCGTGTCCTTATTATAGCTTTGATGGGTAGTTCGGCGTCTAACTCTACTAAACCGACTATCTTAGGTCATGGCTGACTTCCTAGTTGTGGCGCAACTAATGGATTTAGCGAAGTTGAAGCTTCATGATCATTGTTTCCTGTCATTATGCTCTTGTTTGTCCCAGTTAGACTTAGCCTATTGTTATCGTGATTTGGGAGTGGATCATTAAAGATCTTCAGGGGTGCATTTTGAGGGGAAACTACCCTCGCGAGTATTTTGGTGGTGGTGACGTAGGATCTGCCAAGAACATATCCATGAAAAGTTGTCTTTGTTCATCTGGCAAGCGTTGCATGAATTTATTGTAGTCACGACACGTTCTAGTGTCATGGCCTCAATTTTGTGGAAACCACAATATGAATTAGGATTGTAATTCCTAGTTTGTTGGTTTGGTGTATATTGTGGCCCAAAATTTTGATCAAACCGTTGCCTATTAGGATTAAAATTTTGCATTTGTTGTCTTTGGTTTGAATTCTGGTTTTGGTACCTAGTTGAATTTTGGCTTGGACCCTGTGTGGGATTTTTCCCGTTGTTGTTGTTGTTGTTGTGGATGATTAAAATCCACTGTATTGATTGTTGGGGTAAAGTTGTTGTTTCGTTGGTTGTTTATTTGTGGTGAAGTATTCACATTTACCTTTTTAGGCTAGGCTGATCGGTTACTCCATCTGTTGTCACCCCGCATTTTTTGTTAAGGATTTTAGGTCCTTGATTGACATTCATGGTAGTAGGATAAGTTGTAGTGTTCTGGCTGGAGGTGATTAACCTCCCATTTGTTCCATATGTCTTACGACCACTATCTATTGCCGCTTGATCTATTCGGAGAGCGCTCTCAAGTACTTCATCGTAAGTCCTTAGTGGGAACTTCTGGACTTCTTCCTTCACTTCTCTGCTGAGAGAATGAAGGAATAAATCACATAGTTCCATTTGGTCCATATTTGGAGCACTGGCTGAAGAATAAAGAACTGTACGCCATCTCTAGATGAAATGAGCGATAGATTCATTATGTTCCTGCTTAATGTGTAAGAACTCCCTGATTCCTGTTCTTAATAGTTTGTTCATGTCAAATGCCTTAATGAACTCTGAAACGAGTTGTTTAAACGAATGGATGGAAGCCTCAGGTATTCTATAATACCAATCGAGAGCGATGCCTTCCAAGGTTTTGGGAATATTTTAGCAACAACCCCATCCCATGGGAGTAGTTCTCGAATGGCTGTAGCGTAAGCCTTGATATGTGCATTCGGATCTCCCTCACCTTTGTATTTGGGTAAATCGGGAAGGGGTCTTGGAAGCATGACGCTTCGTATGGTGAAGTCTAAGGGCTCTTTCAAATATTCTGAATAAGTCCCTATCGCATAGGTTTCACCATTGATGGTGCTTGCTTGAGGAGAGTGGTGGAAATGGGTTGTGATATGGCATAGCATATGCATGTTAGTAGGGGCATAAGGAAACCCTGTGTTTGAGGAACCATGCCGGAGAGGAGAACATATCCCCTTGTGGTGATTTGGAGTACATGTTTAAGTATGACGGGGTATTGTCCAGGAATGGATTGTTTTGCACTAGACCGGGAGGAACAGTGTTAGAGATGGTGGGTCTAGTTGGCGTTTGTTGTGAATACTGAGGAGGCATGCCTAACGTGCCTATTCTTGTGAGGAGGTCTACTTGGCTAGGATGGTGTGGGGATTGGAACTTCCTGCTTGCATGAATTGAGAATTTTGACTTGCTTGGGCAAGTTCTAACTCCCTAACCTTTTCTACTAGAGCTGAAATGACTTCATTTGGTGAAGTCACGATATTTTGCCTTGGTGGCATTTGTTGTATATCATGGTGTTGTTTAGGCATGTGATATCCTGCTATGAACTGATCGCTGCCCTGCCAAGTTTCCCCGAGGGCATTTCCTATATGACGTGGTATGGAGGTATTTTCTTGGAAAGAGATTTCAGGTTGTGTTTGTAAACCTCCTATAGGTGGGTACATTCTTTGAGAATGTCGTTCATTCCTGGCATAACGTACCGAATGTTCATCATCTAAACCTAGGTATGAGTCTGATTGTCTACTAATTTGTGGTCTAAGTAGTACTTGAGGAGATGAACTTGATTCTCCGTGAGCGTCATATTATTCGAGCCTGAAGGCCTGTTTGTTGTGTTTGAGCGAGTTGATCCAACTCCTCTGTTTGGAAGGATGAGCTATATCTAATCCTTGGAGTTTGTGTTGACAATTGATTAGTTGAGTAGTTATCACCCCATACTGAGAGTGAGGGTGATGATTGTCTATTTTGTTGGGCGTAGTATGCCTCAAGACCCAAGAGGGGTTTGCCATATGCATCGAATCCCGACATATTCGGGGGGTATATGAATACCCGCAGAATAATGGGAAGGAGCGAAGGTGATGGTGAAAGCTAATGAGGTGGTAAAGATGAAAGATATACTAATTTGGAAGAACACGTAATAATATGACTCCGAACTAGAAAGTAGGAAGGTTCACGTTGGGTTCACCAATTTTGTACGATGGAAAAGTGACAAGCGAGCGGAATCTACAAGTAACTCTTCCTCGCACCCGACCTCCCGAGGTCGTGCCGAGACAGCCGGTGGGGATGGAATATGTGTGGGATACATAGACAAACTAGTTAGGAAATCTAATGTCTTCTACACGCACTAGTGGAAATTGTGAATCTAAGGCAAAGAAGGCCCTCCTAACTCTGAATCTGTGTGATAGATCGATCAAAGGATGATGACTCAAGGCTCCAATCAATATCGAGCTCTGGCGTGATTCGGTCTATAGGTTGTGGAATACATGGAAAATGACCTGGGATAGTTTCGTGTATGTCTCCGGATAAGGTCATAGGTGGATGGTAAATATAGTTGACTCTATGGGCGATTCTCTGGCCTAGTCCAGAACTCCTTAGCTTTGTTAGCTGTTGTATCTAATAAGGATAACTGTTCGATGATGATAGGTGGAAGTGGAGTAGATCTGAATACTAGTGTGCGTAGGCCAGTGTCTATGTCTGATTCACTTACGGATTCGTTGGGTTGCGGGATTTGTGGATCGTAACCGTAGACTCTTGGTTGTTGTGGTCCTGCTATGGTCATGTATGGAATCAGTCCCTAATCCCTAGTATCCAATAATCATATGCTTTCTCAGCTTCTATATTCAAAATTAATAGTTGTGCGATCTTCTCAGAGTATCTCATAGGTGTTCTTGCAACCTGAATTCTTAGGCTAGTATCTATGTCTGTGAGAATGTCTCCTGCGTCTGGTTGTGGGACCAAAGGATCACAACCAAACGTTTGCTCTCTTTCAAGCCCTTCTACAGTCATGTGGATATTTTTCTAGGGTAATCTGTAATTTGGTTGATTTGACCAAAATATGTGTGCTTGGTCATCTTCTATGTTTAACTCCGTGTCAACTGAAACTTGATTTGTTGCAAGTTCACCGTTGTTCGGAAGACTTGGATCCTAAGATTTTGATCTATACCAGTTATTGTTGTAATGAGATTGGGTTGAGACACGATTGGCTCGAATACGTATTCTCTGGGCTCCCTAGGTCCCGTGATTGTCATACAAAAGCAACAATATAAATTAACTACAACAAAGTGAAATTTAACTACTTTGAATATATCTATAGCATATATGATTTCTCTATTTTTGTATTTTCTGATGAACTATTCGAATGAATCTAAAAGAGTAACTATTTAACATATCTAGAATTGACAGCTAAAATAACAATTTAAAACAAACAAGATAACCGAGTATAGCTATTTGTCTGTGCAATTTGTAGATCTATTCTAAACAATGAAATAACTGATCTAATCTATTTGCAAGACTCTCGATCCTACCTCAGAAGTGAGGAATGAATCATAGTCTCTCAGAAACTATCAATCCCCACAACTTCCCTGCAATATCGAAAGTGAAATTGACTGAAATAAAGTGATTAACTACTCTATTTGATATGTTTCTAATTTAGAACTTTGAAAGCTAGAACCTGGATTCTGTAGAATAGTGGCGAATCCAATGGTGTGTGTGATCTTGTCCCCTCAGTGTGATCTCCTCGTTCCTTCATGTTCACATGGATCCAAAAAAGCGTGTAATGCTAGCATCAACATAAGTAGATATTGGGACAAAGGAAGCTCAAGATACAGATTGAATACAATGCGAGTAGGAGAGGGATAGCGCAAGAGTACAGAGCTTGGCTTATGCAATTCCTAGCGGGATTTATTGTGAGTCATGCAACATAAACATCCAGAACCTAAAACTATCCTGTTTGAAGAAAAAACCTGCAACTTTAATGGCTTCCTATTGAAAACAAACTATTCTACTCCAATGGATTGGATGAAATATCAATAGCACTTGCACAAGATGGATATGTGGCTTCCTAACAGAAAAACAATACTAACTAAGCATGCAATGAAAGAAACTAAGGACTCTAAACAAAATGAAAGAATAAATCTATTGTAAAGAGAAATTCGAGGCAAATTTGAGGGGCCATTTGCTTGAGCACAAGCCAACTATTTATAGCATTTGCATTTACCCAAGGTAAAAACCAAATAGAACTCTTAAACTATAAACAATGGCAAAACACTATTCCAGGGAACCATAATCATAAATGCAAGCTTATGGCGGTGAAAGAAAGCTGGTAAAACATTGAAATTACGTGAGTCATGTTAAAAGAGCTTTCTGGAAAACACGTAAAGGACCGCCCCTGAGTAGGGCGGCGGTTATAGGGACCGCCGCCGCCGCAGCAAGCGGTTTCGTCACCGAAAGAGCAAAAGGCCAAGAAAAGAGGGGAAAAGGGAAAAAAACAAAGCACGCGGGGCTAAGCGGGGCATGCGGGATGTTAACACACACTTTGGAGATCTTTTCCGATTCCGAACACCTTGCGAGGAGACCTATATCATCATTGGGGCACGTGTTGTAACATGAGGTTTATTTTTCACAATGTCTTGAATTTATTTTTTACATATTTATTTAAACTTTTATATTTTTTCGATGTGAATATTTCAAAATCACCCATATGATGGCCCCTAATGCAAATGAGAAGATATATCAAGCAAAATGAAAACATGACATGGAAATTTCAAAATATTTCAGTCAACCCACAATTACACTAGTTCCAACAGTAATTTCAAATCTTATTATGTTAATGTTACTTTATATGTTGATTTCCTAAAGGATGCAATAAGCAACTCAATTTCTTTCAAATGCAAAAAACCTACCAATGAATTTACACCAGATGAAATTCATAATCAACATAGTAATTCAATTCACTTAGATAGTAGTGATAATCCCAATTTCCATCAAACTCAAACTTCAAATAAAGATTCCAAAAACAGACATCATAAATATAAGAGTGGGAAGTGTACTTTAGGAAGGACTTATAAATTTGAATGGTCATCCAAATATCCATGTATCGAACATGTTGAACTAGAAAACACTACTAATACTCCTACCGAATGTAAATGTACTATATGTAGTTGAAAACTAGGCAAAACCATATAATGCAATTGAAGTTGGACACAATAGAGAAACATTGTGGGAAAGTATATGAGTCAATAATGTAAGAAGATGGAACAATAATAACATATTCAAAAGTAAGAAATATTTTTACATATGAGATGTGTATCAAAATATGAAAATCATCATAAAATATTCAAAAATTTATTGAGAAAGGTGGAACAATAAAGGATAAATTTATAAAAGTTGCGGATGCAAGTATTCAATTAAAATATATACAATTACGGAAAATATTTCACATTTTAAAAAGGGAAGACCTATTTTAGATGTCATTGATTATAAGCTGTTGTACAAGTTTCCTCACGCTTGCTTGTTTTAAATTAGTGAAATCGTAACAAGAGAACAAACAAGTTCAAGTATGAGAGGGTTTAAGGTACCTCGAGATGGGATGACGATAGATACAAACACAAATGAGAGATCTTCCTCGCTGCAAGCTAGGTGACCTATAAATCAAGAGAGCTCAACATGAAAAATGTATTAGTAGATAGATGGGTGGGTTTCCTGACAATGTCAATCCCGAGAAGTAAAAATTCCTAGGATGGATGTCAACCCACATTTTTGATAAAGATAAGATAAATAAATTATTGATAAATTGGATGTAGATGAATCGAGATAAATCAAAAGCGAAATGCAATAAAAGTGATAAGATGCAGATCTAATCTAGAAAAATCAAACCAAACTTGTATGGGTCAATGGCGATTGGAGTAGACCTAGTGAAATAATGATAGAAAATGTATATCCGAAGGACTAAGAGGAGGATATGAAGCTAAGAGGAACAAGAGTAACCTATAAGAGATATGGAATTGGATTTGATAGAGAGAATGCAAGAAAATCATGAAATATGATGATGGATGCAATGAATACTAATTTGCTCGACGGTGACTGGCCGAGTCGGTGGCAAATCGGAGCTGATAGAATAGACGTGAAGGTGACGAAGGGGTAGAATGACAAGATCTGGGAACCGAGGGACCGTGAAGTTAGAGAAGGGATGACCAGGATTTGAATGAAAGAGAAGCTAACAAAATGGGAGTTGGGTTGACGGTGACTAGGCAAGGTCGATTTATGAATGAAGATAATCTAGGGTTTGAAGGAAAATGATGGACAATAACGAAGACTTGCAGATGTAAAATGACATCCTGAAGAGACAGAGACAAGGTTCTTAGAAGATTTTTGAACCTACAAAATATTTGATGAAGAATATGATGCTATAATTACAATAGTAGATCCAAACATGCAAGCGAGAAAATATCTCCAAATCTCCAAGAGTGAAGGACAAGATCTCCAAGATGATGATGAAAACTGCAAGAGAGATCAAAAATGAAGGCAAGATCACAAGAAATCCTAAAGTCTCTAAAATTGCATCCTAAGAAAAGGATGGGTAGGGGCGTCTTTATAGGGTCAACGACGACTACGATGGGTCACTTGCGATTACAGGGGACCTTGAGTTTTTTCTCTTGTACGCATGTTTTTGCTTCCTCATTTTTGAGATCTTGCACATATTTTATCTTATCTGATTTCATCCAATCTATCCTCTCATCCTAAGTCCACCATAGTGGCCATACTTTTTCCTTCCTTGGGGACCATTCATACCTATCCTAAATTCACTGTTGTGGCCATATTTTTCTAACCCTTGGGGGATCATTTATTCATAAGTCCACCTTTGTGGCCATACTCGTGCCTCTCTTGGGGCACCATGTTTTCATCCAATTTATCCTCTCATCCTAAGTCCACCTTTTTGGCAATGTTTGTGTCTCTCGTAACACCATATTTTCATCTGAAGTCCACCTTTTCGCCATACTCTCTTCCCAAATCCCAACTTTGTGTCCATCTATTCATCTTGTTAGGGACACATATTTTCTCTACTTCCTCAAGGATAGCACCTAATTTTTATCTTCACTCATCTATCCCATATTTGCAAGTTATCATCCTATCCTAACACAACTTTAATGTCGGAAACCTCTTCCTTCAAGAAAACTAGAACGTTACCACTCTAGAAAGGAGCCAACATGGAAATTTTTCTCCCAACTGGATTGGACCTTACATTATCATGCATAAGTATGGGTCGGGGCCTATCATTTGGCTTCCCTTGATGGTAAACCGGAAACATAACCTCTTAATGCATTGCACTTGTGTCCATTCTATTGTTAGCATATCTACCAATGAGCACTTAGTTATATCCTTAGATCATTCCTCCATCATGAACCTCTTCCATCTATCACTATAATGATTTGGAATTATGTGGTCTACCATCACTTTCCTAGATATGACCTTAAATATGGGCACCATGGCTCTACCCATAGCATTTTCCTTATGGATAGGTTCTCCCTTCTTGGTGAGAACTCTATAATCATTACATCCATCACCCTCTTGTTTACCTATTGGAACCACGCTAAGGGTCCTAAAGGTGTTACTTATACATCCATTGTCCCTCCTAAGTGGTCTACCTAGCTATACCCAACTCTTCCCCATCACAAAAAGAAAAAAAAGAAAAAAGGGAGAAATTCAAAATTATGGATACTTCTATCTCACGCTTTATCATCTCTACAAAATAGATTGATCCTCGAAGGAAAGATGTTCATTAAAAGAATATAATAAAAATAGACTGATCCCTTGAAGGATAACTATCATGCATATCTTATCCTTCCATCTAAAAGAAAAGTCAAAAATACAAAGGAAAAAGAAAAAAATTAGACCATACCCTCGAAGGATGGATACTCTATTGTATCATGGCAGCAAAGGCTTCCCGCATTGATCAGCCTTCTATATATCATAGCATCCTAAGAAAGCTTCTCACATCGATCAAATTTCTCATATATATTGTAGACTTCCCACATTGATCAGTTTGCATCATTCCCTTCTCGTAGTCGGGCATGTTCCTAGAACACCCACTTATGGAGAACCCTCTCTTTGCGTCTGAGTTACAAACCCCCTTATAATTTCGACATTAGGTTTATGAGATTATTGCATCCACATTTCCCTCATGGTCTTTGGATATAAGTAACTATTGTTGGCTATGTGTTAACATCTGCTATTATTGGCTACAAGTGCAATGCCTTCAATGCTTCTCTTCTTATTTACCTCTAACTGGTTTGAAGCATGGTTTCCCCATATGCTCCTTTTCTACGATTATGTGGCGTTTATCTCAATAATGTCACCTTTTTAGTATCACATTCTTGCATATATAATTTCAAACTATATCATATATATCCATATGTTTAATTTTAAGGATGACATCTATTCACAAAGGTGGTGTCTAGGAGTCAAATTGAGTGAATTTAGGAAGTATGGGTCTTGGAGTCACCTTTTTAAAGCTATGATGTTGTATTGAGGGACTAGAAATGTCACAAGACTAAAGGAAGTTGAAGGGTCACAATTAAAATAGTAACTGTCTTGTAAGGAGTACAAAACATCATGTTTGTAACTGATGAGACTATCATTCAAATGATCCAAGGTTTAGGAGAGCTGAGGCTCCAAGAATTTGAAGAAAACATAGTTTGCAAAGCACCGTGACATAGGGAATCTGTGTATGATGATTATATGATGAAAATACTAATGGTGAATCCAAATGCTTGTTTAAGATGGTGTTTGTAGACTGATGGAGAGATAAGTATAGATTATTTCATTACATTCCTTGCATGTATGTATATGCTTATTCTTGTGGTTGTGAGTTATGGTGATTTTGTTGAATAATTAATGGTTGAATACTGTGAAGCATAGTCGAGTTAAAAATACAAGAGGAATGAGTTGAAGAGTTATATTGTGATCTGATACATGCTCATAACAATCTCTTACACATATATTAGGTGTTATATGATCATTATTGTTGATAGTGTTGTTATTGATCTAGAGACAGGGCATGTTAGTGTACAAATTGTGTAAAAGGATTGAGGAGACTAACATGAAGACAAGTTGAGTGGGAGAAGACCGGAAGATTATGGAAGAGTGCATGGAACCTCATAAACTTCCAAAATTTTGGAATGTTAGCTGGAACTATGATTAGTTTGAGTAAACCCTCGAAAGCATAGTAACCACGACATACCGTACACCTACATGCAGATAAGAAAATACCCATTGTTCTAATCCTTTAAAAGGTTCATTACTCTCTCACTAGTAAAAGGATCATGAAAGGAATGGGTTAATAAGCCTATATAATTTATTTAAAGTTTTGAAAGTTTGTACAAGTCAAAAGGTAAAGGAAATTCACCTTCCCGAGTTGTTTAGTAACCCTCATTGGTTAAGCCAAGGGCTCATGGTTTGAAGGCTCTAATTGATGAGTTGAAGCTTGAAAATTGGTAGATAGGATGCTAAGGAGGTATATTAGGAGATTCAAAGGAAAATTGGAAGGTTAATTGGGTGCATGTTGAGGTGTGAGTGATGGTCTAGGGGAGAAATAACAAATACGAGACCTATACCTAATTGTTAGCTCAATTTAATGAACTGGTATTTATCTTTGGAGTTCAAACCTAAAAATATTAATGCAAATAGAAACCCTTAATGGGTAATCTACAATTCCCTCAACTTGTTCAAGATGTGCTTAAAGTTGAAGATACAATCAACATAACACCTAGGCATGGATAGAAAGTGGGAAGGCTATTCTAAGAGAGTGGATAATGAATGGAGTAGCTAATGGAATGTTAGGTTAACCTAACTTTTCATACCTCCTTGATATTTAGAAGGGTTTTTAGGGATGCTTTTAGCTTGCATGAAGATTTTACAGAGTAGAAAAACCAAGGTGACTAGTGAACCTTGCTCTTGTGCAATGTAAGGGAAATTTTGGTAAAGACAAGTGAGAGGAGTCTTTGGATGAATGTCGAGAAACTAGATAAGTGAAATAGGTGGTTTAGTTGATTGAGAACATGATGGAATGATAAGAATATCTCATAAGAGAGGAAAAAATTTAAAGGTGCCTAGATTTGAAGCTTATTGGTTGAGGAAACAAAACTAATGGAACTAATCAGGCGAGTTAGACCAAAACAAAACACTATAGGAAGTTCTTGGGATAGGGATAACACTCGAGAGAATGAAGGAAGCCTTGAGAAAGACCTCATAATTTTCCTAATTGTACCCATTGTCCTCATGATGTTTTAGATCCTTCATGAGGACCTCATGATGACCATTCCCTTGTTTATTTGAATCGATAAAAACTTACATATGTGTTTTGATTTGTTATGTGTTATAAAGAATTGCACGAGTCCATATATTCAAGTAATTGTTTCTACCTTTGGGGGTTGTGAAATTTATAAAATATAGTTTCAAACATCTAAAACTCTTACAAATGGCAATAAATAATCAAAAATACCTCAAACCTAAATAATGACTATATTCTTTCACAAAATAGATATTGATAGTATAATTTAAACCCTAAAATCTTTAGGCTAAATGCTGAAATCTTGAAAATAATCTATGTACTAACCAGATTAGAATATGAAAAACTATCTTTTAAACTATGAATGATGGAGTGTTAGGCTAGTTCCATAAGGTGCAAAGTGACCCTAGTTTCTTATATTTACTAAAATAAATTTAAAGTATAATTTTTCATTTATTTATGAAAAACATATACTTAAACCATTTATTTTAGTAAATATATTCCTCCCAAAACCACATATACCACATAGCAATTAGAAAGTGAATGTGTTATAATGTACTCACATTTTAGACTCGGTAATTACCAAACTTGACAATTCATAGCGTGTTCACACTTTCTCAAAACGTGATTGCATTTCACTTAAAATTGGATTTGTGTCCACTTTTTGGCCCCCATCTTTGTGCACTTACTCTAATCTTTCTTTGCAGTTTTCAACATTGCTTTTTGCATTGAACTTAGTCTTATAAACCAATTTCACACCAATTACATATTTTTTTGGGTGGATTCACTAAATCGTATATTTCATTTCTTTTAATTGAATTAATTTTATCACCCAATGAATTTATTTGATTTTCATCATTTGTTGATTCTTCAAAAATATTAGATCATGAAAAAATAATGCAAAATCGAATATAAATCAACATTTTCTTCACCTTGAGCATGATCATAAATCTCTTTGAGACTTTTTTCTTGATCTATATATTAGTAAAATATCATTATAGCTAATGTAGGGTTGAAATAATTGTTCTTGCATGAATTACCTATGTCTTGATACTTCTCCTTGCTGAAATTCATTAGAGCATGAACTAGAAGTGTTGTTGGAGATGGAACTTTGGAACATTTTGACCTCCTTGTACATCGCTTTCAACTAACCCATCATAATTTTGAGGTATCATTACGGTGATTATTGTTGAGTAATCAGTGCTTCCATCCCATGCTCCTTCTTTAACAAATTCAACATCTCTTTTTATGATTACTTTTTTGTAATGGTATTGTATAGATCGCATGTCTTTTGAATTTTTGCTATAACCAACAAAAATACACTTTTCACCTATTTCATCAAGTTTCTTTCTTCTTTATTCTAGTATATGATCATATGCCACATGTATGAATACTCTGAAATGATATACATTGTGCTTTTTAACTCGCCAAGATTCTTGAGGAAATCTATCTTTGACACTCTCGGTTAGACATCTATTCAAAATATATATTGTACATGTTACTGCTTCAACCCAATATTCATTTGATAGATGTTTGGCCTTCAAACTACTTTTTTCCATTTCCATAATTGTTCTAATTTTCCTTTTTCAAAACCATTATACTTTGCATGTACTTCATTGTAAAATGTTTCCCAATTCCATAATATTTACAAAAATCTAAAAATGTATTTAAGATATAACCCCCCACGACCTAATCTTATCACTTTGATATAGTGGCCACTATGTTTATCTATTAGGTATTTGATATGTACCTTGGGATATGATAATATAATGTATATGGGTTTATGGAGATGCTGACATGTGGCACACATCCCCTTAGTTAGTTATATGGGGTCACATATGAATTAGTTATATTGGGTAATGAGTCAGCCTACATTGGGATTAGGTATTACCCATCTATTAAGAGTAATGTATGTCTATATAAGGGATGTAAGTATCAAGGTGATGTATGTATGAGTTGAGTCTTCTACTTGTTAGAGGTATATTGGAGGTGTCCCCCTCGAAGTGGATTCCCATCTTGGGAGATTGTGGAGTTACTCCTTCCTTAAGGAGCATTGTATGGTGTTGCCCTACCTTAAGGGTATTATTATGAATATATTGCATATTAGGGAATCTTGGCCCATCCATATCTATTGTGTTTTTTTATCTTCTGTAATTTATTGATTTATTATATGCAAGGTTCTTACCAAGTGGTATTAGAGCAGCGATTCAAGCAATTTGTGGGATGAAACCCTAATGTTGGTGATTCGTCTATATATGGATATTGACTTGGAATTTTTCAGATTATTTTTGTGGGGAGTGTATAAGTAATTCAAGTGATCTTCCCTCCAAATTTCATATTTTTGGAGCCGTTTTGCAAAAGTTGTGTCCGTTTTAGGGTTGAAACCCTAATTCTAAGGTTTCATCTATATCTTTTGAATAATGATGAATTAGGAAATATTGTTTTTTTGGGTTATGTTAATATATTCAAAGGTGATACCACTAAAATTTCAGAATTTTTGGATCTATATTTTCGAGTTATTGCATTTTTATTGTTTTTCACTAATTTGCTCCACAAGCCACAATTTGAGGATTTTTCCTAAATTTCTTACATTTTCGGAAACCTATCAAAAATTAAATTAGGTTTTGTGTTATGTGATTTATGATTTTTGGCTGACCTTATTCAGAAAAGGTTAGAATAAGTTTTGATTAAAAGGGTCTATTCCTAAAACCCTAGTTTTGTGTATCATGAGGATGTTAACTTTTTTTGGAGATGGCAGGATTGATGCTAGAGAATGGTGGAACAAATTTAGGCATAAATTATCTCAACCATCAGATATTTGGTTCTTCAAATTGTGGATTAGTGGCCTGCATAGATTTGGTTTTCTGAGTTAGAAAAGGAAAAGTCTAATTGGTCCTTGGAGGAACTGGAACAAGTTTTCATGGACAGATGGGAAACAAAAGAAGAATTTAATGATAATAGTGAGGAAGAGGAAATAGTATAATAATAAAAGAAAAAGAAGAAGAAGAAGAAGAAGAAGAAGAAGAAGAAGAAGAAGAAGCGAAGAAGAAGAAGAAGAAGAAGAAGAAGAAGAAGAAGAAGAAGAAGAAGAAGAAGAAAATGTTGATGATGAAGTTGTTACACATGATAGTGCATCTCCAAAGAAGGAAGCTTCAATATTTCAGTTTGAAGGGTGTATTCAAAGGAAAAAGGTAATTGTTTCCATAAACCCTAGCAGCAAATATAACTTCATCAATATGGATGTAGCTCAAAATCTACATGTACAAGAAAAACATATTAAGGAAGCTCAAGTGGATGGTAAGCATATTCAAGTTTTTGAAGATTTAAAGCTCTCTATGGATAAATATGTTTTACATTCAGATTTTTATGCTTTAGATATGGATGGTATGGATATTGTTCTTGGATATCCTTGGTTAGAGAGCTTGGGAACAATTAATCTTAATGTGCAAAAGAAATTCATGAAATTATGGTACAAGAGAAAGAAAATTACATTGCAAGATATCACACTTAGCAAAGAAAAAAGTAATGTAAAATTGGATCATGAAGATGAATTTGAAGATGGTGAAGAAGGGAATAAGGATGAATCGAAGAAGAGGATGAAGAACATGATGAAAAATTTGTTAGGAAATAAGAGATAAAATATGCGGAATAATCCCTTACAGAATCGCAAAAGTAGAAACTAATATGCAGAAAATATTACAGATCTGAAATAAAAGTGCAGAATAAATAACACAACACAGAGAGACAAGATTTAACGTGGTTCACCCAATTTGGGCTACGTCCACCAAGAATCACTTGCTCATATTTTATTACAAGCCTCCACTCTCTCAATACAATACCCAGATCCGTTTGGAGCTATGCTCAACAAACTCTATAGAATTCACACCCGAATTCAAAACACATCTGTAATACATTTGCTTGTCTTCTATCATATACATAAGACCATATAAATAGACAATTGCTTAAGTAGTTTTACAAAACCATGGGTATCAAACAATGGGTAGAAAACAAAACCGTCCCATAAACCTATGGGTAACCGAAGAGGTGGTTTTACAAAACAATGGGTACCGAAAAAAACATGGGCCCAAAAACAGCCCATAACGGTTACCCATTACCCATGGGTTAATAAACCACCCATGAAAATTTGCTTCGGGGGCTTCGCCCCCGAACCCCCTTCCATCGGGGGGGCTTCAACCCCCGAACCCCCTGACCTGCTCACCGGCGAGCGGGACCGCCGTAAAAATACCCGAGTGTAACACATGGAAGGTGTACCATACTCTAACATGAAAATAGGCTCCACAAACATAACAAAAGTAAAAAATAGTTTCTCTACTCAAGAGAAAAAAGAAATAGCAAACAAGTTGGAAGAGGAAAAGAAAGTGGAGGAAAAGATTGATAAGGTTGAGCA
The DNA here is from genome assembly GCA_018340775.1 of Taxus wallichiana var. yunnanensis. NCBI lineage: Eukaryota > Viridiplantae > Streptophyta > Pinopsida > Cupressales > Taxaceae > Taxus > Taxus wallichiana. Next base: position 948,521,284 of record CM031235.1, read on the forward strand.
TACTAAGGTTGCACCATATAGACACCCACATCATCATGAGAGGAAAAAATCATGGAGACATGCTAGGACACACAAGGGCAGCAATCTATATGGATATATAGGGAATTGGAGGAGTAATAATTTTGGCTATACATGGAATCAATGGAACAATAATTATATGACATGGAATCACATGAATAATAATTATGGATATGCATGGATGTCGAGGAGGAACACATATGGACCAGGATGGAATTAGATGAGCAAAATGGAATATGGAATTAGGTTTGGAGCAGCATCACCCACTAGGATTTCATATGGGTGGTTGGATGATCGAGCATGGCGACAAGTGTGCAATAATTTAAAGCACACTCATTATATGGCTTCTTCTTATGTTTGGGATGAAACATGTCAAAGAGGGAGGCAATGCTATGTACCTTGGGATATGATAATATAATGTATATGGGTTGATGGAGATGCCGACATGTGGCACACATCCCCTTAGTTAGTTATATGGGGTCACATAGGAATTAGTTATATTGGGTAATGAGTCGGCCTACATTGGGATTAGGTATTACCCATCTATTAAGAGTAATGTATGTCTATATAAGGGATGTAAGTATCAAGGTGATGTATGTATGAGTTGAGTCTTCTACTTGGTAGAGGTATATTGGAGGTGTCCCCCTCAAATTGGATTCCCATCTTGAGAGATTGTGGAGTTACTCCTTCCTTAAGGAGCATTATATCTTTGTTGCCCTACCTTAAGGGTATTATTATGAATATATTACATATTAGGGCATCTTGGTCCACCCATATCTATTGTGTTTTGTTATCTTCGTAATTTATTGATTTATTATATGCAAGGATCTTACCAATATTTGATTTCTCTATAAATTCCAAATACTTCTAATTTATGCTTCAAAAATAAATCCATATTATTCTGGTAAAATCATCAATTAATTCCAAATACTTCAAATAACTTATGCTTCACAACATGCTACGTACGAGTCCTAATTGGAAACCCTACACACAAGCCTTTATCCACAAGGTGGTGGAAAGTTCTAGAGCACTAATGACACCAAATCTAGGCACATGTGAGGTAACAAAGATTATGATGCTCAACATTCCCTATTTTGGGTGCTAACTAGGGATG